>OX422213.1:15251142-15888642 GCA_949130495.1 Sambucus nigra | reverse complement strand
CCTCTACATATGACGGGTATATCTAGAATATATGGAATCTCTCTAAACATGCGATTTAAAGTCTCTAAATTAACAATTTCTTTCATTGGACAAATCCTAAACAACCCTAGACTAACATGATTGAGACATTAACTAAAAATAAAGCAAGATAGATACTTGCCTGGGAATTTAGTTTCTTATTTGTGAAGGAAAAAGGTATGGTTGTGCTCCTCGTTCCGCGATCTATGTTTTGGTGGTGGTGGCGGTGAAAACGGTTGAGTCTTTGGCCTTGAATTTCTTGAAAAGCTTGCCAACTTCTTCTCTAATGGCCATCCTTTGATTTTGTGTTTGCTAACCCTAGAAGACAACTCCTAAAGGCTGATATATCCTTTGGAAATTCGTGGGTTTAGTTCTCCAAAAATATAAAATGTCTAAAATACCCTCCCAGGATGTCAATTAGGCCTAAAAATGCCCTGAGACCCAAACTAAACCCCCGAGTACACTTTTCTGACTATCTCGACCCTTTCGGACACTTTGGCGCACTCAAAACGACCTTAAGAGCAACTTATAATTTATTCACTTTATATAATAATAATTTAGTCCTGACACGACACAGGCGCGTCCCGACTTAAATTTCCATAATTGCCATTTTATTCACTCGTGACAATTTTAATAAAATAAATCTCATATATTACTTTACTCGTCTAGTAATATTCAACAATTTTCTAATAATTACTAACTCACATCACATTAGTAAATATAAAAATAAATTTTTGAATTAATATTAAATTAATATCTCAATTTAAATTTAATAAATCCCCAATTTTAAAAGTCATAAAAATACGGGGTATTACATACTCCCCCCCTAATAACGCAATTTCGTCTCGAAATTCAGAAAATAAGGCCTACCTGGTAAAACACATTTTGGATACCTTAACAGTACGCAACCTATCCACATAGTAAGGCACTCTATCACTATAGCCCCCGCCTCACAGCAAGCTTGTTTAACACTCTTCATTAAAGATACTTCACATTGTGCTCCTATCCTACAACATTCGCATGAGACACACATAAACACTATTAATTCCCATTATTTTAATATCAATGGGAGGTCGCACCTCACCACATGACAACTACTCGGATTTATATAAACACAAAACTCTCATTCTGAGAGAAACCATACGATCATCTGACCACTCTTGTTCGCCTAAAACAATCGTGGAATTCCACCATAATCATCGGATTATTCTCGATCGATCCAAAATTCTGATTATCCGCTCACCTCTAAACATACGCAGAGGGAGAATAGTTAAGGTTTTTCCACACCAAAACTTCAATAAGCACCTCGTTCACGACAAACAGGTACGAGTACTTCCACGGAACTCCACTATTAGGTAATATCCTCCCCCAATTACCGTACTGCTCCACTTGTTAGCTACAACCGTTGTGGAAATGAAATGATCACCAAGATTCTAAAATCACCTTCACGCGGCTCCACTACTCGGTAATCACCGTGCGCCTGCTCCTAGGTTATGGGTGATACCTCCTACTCAAAACGAATCGTTATCTCCGCTGTTTCCTGAAATCCCATATTGAAGGTGGGATTCACAAATTTCATCCTGATTTAGAAAATAATACCGTGTAGGTCCACATTCCGGCGTGATCCTTTCCTTTAAAAGGAAGACTAGGGCACACTAGTTAATACTGTAAATCACCCCAAAGGAATGTCAATCACTTCTTTTTTGGGCAACTTACTCTACATGTTCGGATGAACCCTTGATCTTACCTTGAAGATGGCAACCCATCCAAGGACTTTGTCGACTTTACCGCCCTCTTCCATTATCGAAATTGTTGATAACCACAAAATTCTCTAGTTGATCCCCTTCTTCCAATCGATCTCTATCTATGAGTGGTGCATGCAGAGACTACTCACTATGTCCCGCTCAACATCGACTTTCCTTGAAATGTCTCACATTAAGTGACACTCAATACTCCCCTTCCTTCCTTAGTGTATATCGAAAGTTTCGACCCGTGCACTTTTCTCCACGATGCGCACTTCTGGATCTTTTATACCATACTAACATTATCACTCTTTGTACGCACAACTCGCTCTCAACATTTGACTAATTACAACTTTGTCTCGAGTGTTCTCCTTATAGTTCAATTTAGGGGTGGAAGCGGTACATTTTTTTACCGTACCGTACCGTTTTGGTCCGAAAAAAATGGTTTTAGTTTCATATTTTGAAATACCAAAAATCAAAATTACCGAAACCAAAAATACCGCAAAAAGGTTGGTTTCTTTTAGTTTATAGATATAAAAAACCGATTTACCAAATTACCGTACCGCATTACCGTACCGATGTACCGTACTGAAATTATCGAATTTACCGTACCAACATACCATACCAAACTTACCAAATGTTACTATACCAATTACCAAATAATCTTGTATTAAAAAAAATATATATTCTAAATTATCAAGACCCTCCATTTAAAGTAAATCCATCTCATCCATCCATTATTCTTTATATAAAATACAAACCCTAATTGTTTCACATTCACTTCCCTAACAAACCATATGACGGCTGAGCAAACATGAAAAGAAAAAGAAAAGGTAACTCCTCCCATCTCAGGTCTCCCCCTCCCCCTCCCCCTCCCCCTCCCCCCCCCCCCCCCCCCTCCGATCTCCGATCTCCCACATAGCCACGCACACCCCCTCCCCCTCCGATCTCCGATCTCCCACACAACCACGCACACACACACACAGGACACACGCACACACCCATGCACGGCCACACACACACACACGAAAAAGGGCACACACACACATCCACACACACACACATGATAGACACACACACAGAGGACACATGCACACACACACATGACACACACACGACACACTCCCCCTCTGATTGTAACAGCCACGACACACACACACACACAAGACACACTCCCCCTCCATTTTTTTGGCTATTTCCTAATGTGTATTAGCTGGGTTTTTTTGTTGTTGCTTGATGTGCTGTTATTGGTTTTTCTTATGTATAAGCTGTAAACAACAGTTTTTTTTATGTATAAGCTGTTTTTTTAATGTGTATAAGCTGAATTTTTTTTGCTATTAACCATCAATGTGTTGTAGCTTTTGTAGGGTTAATAGTTATTGTTACAGATTTATTTATACAGCTTGATTTTATAATTTTTTTTATTTGTAGGTTTTAATCAACAATGGTTTTGAAAGGCAATATTTGTGGGCTCATAGCAATCTCGAAGGTGTTGGGAAAGAGAAAATGGACAAAAAAAATTGGGAGTACGATAACAATGAATATTTTGAGCATTATGCAAAGATTGAGAGAAATGGGCAAATTTAGTGCATATATTGTAAACAACGTTTTCCGGAGATTGAGTCGTCAAATAAACTTTGGGCTCATTTGGGAGATTGCATAGAATGGAATCATGTTGATCGTGTTAGGACTAACAAAAAAAAACATGCTAAACACCAACTCGACAAGTGGTCTGTGAAGGACCTTTACCCTCAGAAACGGATAAAATATGATAAGTTACTGAAAATGTGGACAATGGGGATTAATAACACGGATTAGAGTAACAAGTGGGATTTTTTTTTAGAGAGTTTAGAAATAGTATCTTTTTTGTTATGATATGGTTGGATTAAATAGTATCATTATACCAATGGGGCTAATACTTCCAAATATTTCTACTCAATAGCCTTATAACTTGTATTGTAGTACATGACATGTTATGTCGTTTTGTATGTATTAAAGTATTACGTATTAACTTCTTGTTTGTGTTACCCTCAATAATTATTTGTTCTATATTTTGTATTTGTTAGATGTCAACGATGGATGAAACAAATAATGATGTTGTTGAAATAAGCAAGGGCAGCACTGAAGTGAGTCAAAAATGAACGAAGGGAGGTACTAAAACTATCACAAACCAAGGTAGTTCTCTCATTTGAACTCATATGAATAGACATATGGTTGATGGTAAATATATGGGTACTTGTGATTGTGTACATTGTGGTGCAAAATTTAATGCTCCTTCTGTTAACGGAACTACTTTATTGTGGAATCATCTTAAAAAGAGATGTAAAAAATATTCGCAATCCGAAATAACCGATAAACAAACAATTTTATCGTTGGAAGGAACTGAAAAAATTAATTGGAAGTTTGATCAAGATATAGCTCGCAAGACTCTTGCGAAAATGATTATTCTTTGTGAACTTCCATTTAGTTTTGTTGAAAAAGATGGTTTTCGGTTGTTTGTAAAAGAGTTAAACCCTAGGTTTCATGTAGTTTCCCGACCCACTATCACAAAAGATCGTTGGTAAATTTATCTTGAAGAACGTGCAAAATTGAAGCATTACTTTATGACATCCGCTACACGTGTCTCCATCACTACTGATTTGTGGACATCTATCCAAAATTTGGGGTATATGTGTCTTACCGCTCATTATGTGGATAATAATTGGAAGTTACAAAAGAAAATAATTAATTTTTGTGTAATTCCACACCCACATAAAGGTGAGGCCATTTCTAAAGTTGTGGAGTCATGTTTGCTAGGGTGGGGTTTAGAAAAGTTAACAACAATCACCCTTGATAATGCAAAAAATAATGATAGGTGTGTTGATGACTTGAGAAAAAGATTTAACAGGAGAAATGGGTTGTTGTTGGGTGGGAAATTTTTTCATGTGAGATGTTTTGCACACATTATCAATCTTGTTGTGAGGGATGGAATTCTTGAGATTAAGGAGATAGTGAAGCGACTTCGTAGGAGTGTGAAATATGTGAGAAGTTCTCCATCAAGATTGTAAATATTTAAGTTGTGTGCCTCGCAAGAAAGGATAAGATCAACAAAGTGTGTATGCCTAGATGTGAAAACGAGGTGGAATTCTACCTACCTTATGATAGGTGCGGCAATGCAATATCAAAAGGCGTTCGAACGTCTTGAGGATAAGGATGATATGTACAAAGTGGAAGTTAGTAGCAAAGGGGGTGGCGTCATGTGTGAGAGTGATTGGATGACATTAAAAGCTTTGCACACGTTTTTGGAATAATTCTACCTTCTAACAAAACGTATATCCGGTTCTCATTATATTACTTCAAATTCTTACTTTGATGAAGTAACTTCCACTAAAGACTTATTCTTGGAGTATTTAGAGAGTGATGATCCTTTTTTCCGTGATATGGCTATCAAAATGAATACCAAATTTGGCAAGTATTGTGATGTTACTTCTTTAAATTTAATTTTGGTTATTTCTATTGTCTTGGACCCTCGCCATAAATTGCAATATGTGGAGTATTGGTATAATGAATATTTTTCCAAGGATCACACACTTTCTGAAGTAGAAAGAGAGTGTAAAGTGTTTGATTTTATTGAAAAATTGAAAAGTTTGATGTCACAAATCTATTATCACTACAAGTTAGAAAATGAGTCTTGTGGGGATAGTGATTCAAGTAAGGTTCGTCATTATGTTGGTGATATTTCGGGCAATTCTGTTGAAAATTTAAACAAGCGTGCTTTGAAGAAGAAGGGATTTTCAAACTATTTGAAGAGGAAGGAAAATGTTGAATTGATGAATGATTTGGATCGATACTTACATGATGGTATAGAAACTCTTGATGATCAAAATTTTGATGTTTTGACTTGGTGGCAAGGAAAGATTCCAACATACCGTGCATTTGCATTGATGACACATGATATCTTGGTCATTCCCATGGCATCGGTTGCTTCCGAGTGTGCTTTTAGTATAAGCAAAAGAGTCCTTGATCCATTTCGTAGTTCTTTGACACCAAAATCGGTTGAGTATTTAGTATGCGCTCAAGATTGGATTAGAAGCTCCCCAACCATCGAAATTGAAGATTCCCTTGAGGCACTTGAGAGTATTGAAACTTGTATGTATTTTACATTGATAAGCTCTAATTGTACTTATTTCGGTATATTATTTACATATATTTATTGATATTGATATGCATTTTTATTGTTGTTCACTTGTAGGTGTAGTGGATGAGTTCAATGCATTGAACATCATATCGGTTTGAGCGGCATTCAGTTTTTGAAACATGAGGTATATTGCATTATCTATTTAAGAAGGCTGTTTTTAGGCCATTTAGGACTGTTTTTTAAGCCATTTGTTGTTGTTTTTAGGCCATTTGTTGTTGTTTTTAAGATAATCAGGGGCTATTTTTTAGGTTGTTTTTTAGCCATTTGGGGACTGTTATTTAGGCTGTTTTTTAAGCCATTTGGGAGGCTGTTTTTAGGTTGTTTTTAAGCTATTTGAGGGTATTTTTATGCTGTTTTTTAGGTTTCTTTTAAGCCATTTAGGGGCTGTTTTTAGGCTGTTTTTAAGCCAATTGGGGGTTATTTTTTAGGTTGTTTTTAAGCCATTTGGGGGGCTTTTTTTAGACTTTTTTTTAGCTATTTGGGGGTGTTTTTATGCAGTTTTTAAGCCATTTAGAGGCTGTTTTTAAGCCATTTGGGGGCTGTTTTTTAGGCTATTTTTAAGCCATTTAGGGTTGTTTTTAGCCAACTGGGGACTGTTTTTTAGGGTGTTTTTAGCCATTTGGGGGCTATTTTTAGGTTGTTTTTAAGGCATTTTCATGCTGTTTCAAGTCATTTTTAGGCTATTTGAGGCTGTTTTTTTAGGCCATTTGTAGGATGTTGTATTGACATATTACTTTTGTATTGATTTATAGGTGGAAAAATTGGAGGCAAAAGAGAAGAAAGAAGAGAAAGAATTGATAAAACCATTGAGAGTTGCATGTTACTTTTGGTTTATTTCAACATTACAAGAAACTATTTTGGATGAATGTAAATCTTAATATGAAGTTTTATGTTTATGGATTTAGAATGGACATAATTAATTATGACTTTTACTTTATGCTCCATATACTCATGTTATTTTGTACTGCAAATTATATTTGATTCAAGTTTTAACGAATGAATTTAATCGAATTGAGTTTAAATTGATGTACCGAAACTTACCGGAATGAAACCAGCTTGTACCGTATTACCTATTGCATAAAACCAGATTATAATTTTGGTATTTACCGAAATGAAACCAAAAAGAAACCGAAATTACTGAAACCAAAATAAAATTGAAATTACCGAAAATACCGTAATACCAGACGGTTTGGTTTTGGTTTCTATTTTGATGTACCGACCGGTAAATTCGGTACAAACGGTTTTACCATCCAAATTATGGTTTTGGTATTGGTAAGGAATCGTTACCGACCAAACCGTACCGCTTCCACCCTAGTTAAATTCTACCCTTCTCAAGGAATACCCCTTTATAAACGGATTCCCACAGCCTTCCAACCAGATTCGGTGTGCTACTCTGATTGCACACGTATATATGGATTTATCATCTTTCACATGGTGCTTAATCCACTCTAACACTTTTACTTCGTTATGTTAGTCCCACAAACATATATTCCACACGTTTATTCCCGCGTCCCTTCAACTCGGGAGATTTTTAACATCAACTAACCAGGATGTCTACACACCCTATAAACCGTGCATACTAGCGTAAGCTTCACATACACTTCACACCTAATAACCAATTCTTTATTTTCCTAATGCTCACAACGTGATTGCAACACTTGGGTACTCTCACTCACCCTAGAAATCAAAATTCTAAATCCTCCTTATCATCGTTCCACCCCTCAACTCGTGGTGGTAAAACAAAACTTTTAATGCTTTCTTACCATGCAACCGGCTCCACTGGCCTTAAATCATAATTCAACTACCAACTTACAGATATAATTATCTGCTCCTATTATGACCGAGGTACTGAACTCATGGACTAAGGACCAAACATTTCCCTATTTCCAACCTTACGCTAAGTTTTTTGCGTGGGATGTCTTGCAAAGCGAAATCCAAACAAGGAACTCCCCCGATACACTACGACCTAGCATTGTCGATTATCGAAATCCGTTAGGCCCTCGTCCATAGCATGTAGCCCTATTTTCCCGTTTCTTGGCAGAAAATAACATCTCCTCCCGGAATTACACTTAACAAAGAACATTTCGTCAATTGCACTATCGTACAGTATTGGTGGTAATTGCATTCCATAATCCTCGAATACATATAATCCAGATTCTCGAAATCCCTTTCCCCAATCAGAGGGGTATAAATATTAAGTCCTACATCTCTAAATGATAGATATAACAATGTACTCTTTCCATCACCAAGTCCTGAGCGCTAAACATAATAATGAGTTAAATCTTTTCGCTTAACCGTAAACCCGATACATATTGAATCATAACGACAAAGTCCCTACACACACTGGTATCGAATATCTCGAGCCCATTATCCCCTCCGAAGTTTCTAGGATAGATAATATAAGTGCGAGTCCAACCCTCTTGCCGGTGAGGCCTCGCCAGAATAAAACATGCTGCACTAATGCAACCACTCCGATAGCCTTGCAATAACTGCCTACTATCGTACTGACCATTTCTATAAAGTTGTAATCAATACCATATTATACTCGTATATTACATCACTAAAACGAGTAACCTCAGTAAAGTATATAACACTATTAATATACTCATTCATCCTCTGCGGATAGCAACAAGGAAAATCCCGCTACACTAGGGAAAAATATTCACATAATAATATCGTTTGTAGTTATACGCATTAAACTCGTCTCACATGCTAATCTAGCAATGAACAAAATATAATGACTCACTCGTGTCACATAAAACACGCCTCATCCTCTGAGGATAAAACTTATACTTCTACCTTGCCAATCGTTTTGTTTGCACAAATGGTCTCCGGACGTAACACACCTACCCAACCAACACAAAACTACTTTAATCGTTGTCTTTTACTTAGCACCATACTCTTATCCCTTTCCTCACTTCGGGAAAACATCAACACGTGCGATTTCACTCTCCACAAAATACCTCTACACATAATCCACTTATTACCTGTCATACCAACCAGATTAGGATTGTCCTTCTCTCGGACTTTAGTAGACTCAATACATGTTGGCTATCCCCCGTGGTTCCCTTAGCCTTATTGGCCCTAAAGAACATGCTACTGGCTACAATAGTCATTACTGAATTCGCCATCGCTTTGGTAAGAATTCAGCTATTCGAATCATTTAAATGGGTCCCCTGACGTGTATCCCCACCCCCTTGTGGTGCTACACTACCATCGTTGCATCCAGTCTTATTATTGACTAACTTCTTCGATTCTTTTAGCTTCCCACACAAAGAAGCATTAATATCACTATTGTCAAAGCATGACATTGATAACTTCTGAATCGACCGTCGAGCAGAATTCCCTTTTTGGTGTTATTAACTATTTTTATGAGTCGATCTCCCACATGGAGTCCTCTCCTCCATTTGTATCTACATCCTCCTATTCAAGATTCGCTAACGAATTATATTCATATTCACAAATGGACCTCTGTCGGGTCCTCCTGTGATGAATTCAGAACAACGTTCACCTCTTATCCTGAACATCCGATGAAGGAACATGCAATCAAACTATACCTAAGATTCTTGTATAGGCATAACATTTAACTTCTAAAAATGGTGGCTGACTCCCACCATTATAACTTCATTCTGACAAGCCAAAAAAATTTCTCCAAACTTTCATTTTCAGTTAGCCACACTCCGTCCTATGTCTACACCTCTGGATACTTTACCTCCTTTGGCTAACACACACGATTCTCGCATTTCTAGAATTCCCACTGACAGTTCTCTACAACGCTTCGTCCGACTTTTTCTCAGTCATACCACATTGAGTGAGTCTACTCTCGCACCTCTTTCGACTATAGCAGCATTTGGGAATCATGGGTTGCACCCTAATCACCTTTACAGTCATGGCTTCTCGTGCCATAGTGGGGGTGACCTCGACGATGGTCATCATCCTCGAATACACCTTACAACCTCAACTAAGCCCTGCCTCCTGATGTCCGCTCAATGGCCCTCGTCTAACATCCTTCATCGCTCGGCACACGCACACATCCGAACGCAATTAGAATTCACTAAGATACATTCGTTATAGCAGGAGAACGAAATCTCATCGTAGAAATCAACAATCCTAAACATAGGGCTCTGTATCAAATAAAGCAACGCTGGAAGCATAATAAGCCGCACAGAATCCTATAGGACACGAGAACCTGATGATCTGATACCACCTGTGACACCCCGCCTAATTAAATACCGGACGATCAATTCTTTATTAAAATAAAATCAAGGTGAACAGTTGGTTCATTCTTAGCATCACTATCGCAAAATAAAATTTTCCCAAATTACGCACCCTAAAAAATTAAGCTAAGTGTCAGAACAATTCAAAATATTATTTCCATTTTTTTATTCCAATTTGAAACCTTTTAAATAACCAACAGTTTAAGAATCACATAAGTGCTACGGATAGAAATCAACACAAAAGAATTAATTCATCTAGATTAACCAAACCAAATTTAAGCTACAAATGATATCATCCTGACAAGAATAAAAAACCAAAGAATACCGAATATTGAAAATAAATAAACATAGATCTCTGACAAATCTACACTGAATGGGAAATGGGCGACACATGCCCTATCTATGAAGAACTCTCACAAGAACTGAATCAATGAAGAGGTCGTCTAAAACAAAGGCCTGCAACTCCCACATAAGCTACAGCGCGTCCGATACAAAGAATCTATGCATGACGCCCCTGTAGTTGGGCACCTGTAATATGTACATATATATATATATATATAAGAGAGAAGAGATAACAGAAAACGGGTCAGAGCCCGATTGTAAAACAGTTTAAAAATAGTTTAGCAAGTATTTAAAATGCTTACCTGCTAATGCAACAACCATGTTAGTATGCGACACTCTCTTGATAATTCTCACCTCTCGCCAAGTGTGCACGCCTACCGTACTAACGAATCTCATAGGTCTCTCTAACTTATTCTCCATAAGGTTTTATCACTTGAAAATAAGGTTATGATATTCACTTTAGAAAATCAATCTCTTCAGGATTTATTACGTTATTTAGAATAATCCCGTACCGTCATAAAGTTTCCGAATACTCATAGTGAAGTTGAAAATTTATACATTATTTAACTACTATTACGCACAGTAGAAAGTTCTCATATAGATATACGTATATATATTAGTTACACGTATAATATATATATTAACGGCACCCCACACAAAATCTATGGTGCAAGGTTTCCATATATAAGTATATATATATACCAATCACTCATATAATATATATATACTATCTGCACCCCACATAAAATCTATGGTGATGGTATACTCTGCTATCAAGTCCCTGTATCACACATATTTAGGGAAATGCTAGTTCGGAATCACTCTCGAACTGCATTAACATAAAGCACATAGAAATGGAGGCGAAGCATAGTTCCAAGTCACTAAGAGGTCAGCACATACCCTCACGTCTCTTAGGACCGTCTTACTATCAATCAGATAACTTGTACCAAGGAATCCTATGTTCTAGGGTACGAGTCAATATCCTCATAAAGGTCCCATCGAGATAAGACCGTCCCGGCGCGGAAACCCCGTGATAGGAAGTAGCCCGAGTATGACTTTTATACAGATATAATATATGCACAATCACACAGTCGTATATATATATATATATACACATCCACATTTCTAAATTAGGTGCGCTCACGACCCATAATTATAATTTTCCGTTATTACACATTTTACTCGATTATTTCGTATAACGGACTCGGTATTTGTATTCTCATTTATTATTCACTTCATACTCACTTCTCCTCTCTCGAAGTATTCTAAGTATAATTTCAGTAGGCATTCACTCACTTAAGTTCCGGTCTAACTCCCTTACATGTCCCTATCTTTTTATTAAATATACGCATGATTTCTTATACACATAAATAATTCCTCGTTAACCCAAAATCTCATCCTATACTAAAATGTTACTCAACGGGGTCTACCTAAGCCCTACTGGTCATCTCTATATCCCATTATATTCCAACAACAACAATCAAGGTTTCCCATACATCTTAATCGAATTAAAACTAACGAATGAGAAATACGCTGTTTTTCCAGGAGGGGTCGATCGATCGATGCTCTGGGCTCGATCGATCGATCAAGCAGTTCTTGCCCAGAAACTGCAAATTAAACCTACGGGTTTCATCTTCCAATTTCTCCAAAAATGTCATTAACAGCTCTAGAATCCTCAAATAACGGTACTACAAGTTCTATATACATATATACAAGATTTCCTACGCGAAACATGTATAAATGCATCCACGATATCGGATTTATGGGGTAAAATTGACATAATCTTCAAGAACCCTAATTTTGAAAGAAATATACATTCCTCTAATTATTTCCCAGATTTCTTGTTTCTAAACTCATAATAATTCGCTGGAAATCCTCTACATATGACGGGTATATCTAGAATATATGGAATCTCTCTAAACATGCGATTTAAAGTCTCTAAATTAACAATTTCTTTCATTGGACAAATCCTAAACAACCCTAGACTAACATGATTGAGACATTAACTAAAAATAAAGCAAGATAGATACTTGCCTGGGAATTTAGTTCCTTATTTGTGAAGGAAAAAGGTATGGTTGTGCTCCTCGTTCCGCGATCTATGTTTTGGTGGTGGTGGCGGTGAAAACGGTTGAGTCTTTGGCCTTGAATTTCTTGAAAAGCTTGCCAACTTCTTCTCTAATGGCCATCCTTTGATTTTGTGTTTGCTAACCCTAGAAGACAACTCCTAAAGGCTGATATATCCTTTGGAAATTCGTGGGTTTAGTTCTCCAAAAATATAAAATGTCTAAAATACCCTCCCAGGATGTCAATTAGGCGTAAAAATGCCCCGAGACCCAAACTAAACCCCCGAGTACACTTTTCTGACAATCTCGACCCTTTCGGACACTTTGGCGCTCTCAAAACGACCTTACGAGCAACTTATAATTTATTCACTTTATATAATAATAATTTAGTTCTGACACGACACAGGCGCGTCCCGACTTAAATTTTCATAATTGTCATTTTATTCACTCGTGACAATTTTAATAAAATAAATCTCATATATTACTTTACTCGTCTAGTAATATTCAACAATTTTCCAATAATTACTAACTCACATCACGTTAGTAAATATAAAAATAAATTTTCGGATTAATATTAAATTAATATCTCAATTTAAATTTTATAAATCCCCAATTTTAAAAGCCATAAAAATACGGGGTATTACATACTATCCCCCTACTACTGGAATTTCGTCCAGAAATTCAGAAAATAAGGCATACCTGGTAAAACACATTTTGGATACCTTAACAGTACGCAACCTATCCACATAGTAAGGCACTCAATCACTATAGCCCCCGCCTCACAGCAAGCTTGTTTAACACTCTTCATTAAAGATACTGCACATTGTGCTCATATCCGACAACATTCTCATAAAACACACATATACACTATTAATTCCCATTATTTTAATATCATTGGGAGGTCGCACCTCACCACATGACAACTACTCGGATTTATATAAACACAAAATTTCCATTACGATAGAAACCATACGAACATCTGACCACTCTTGTTCGCCTAAAACAATCGTGGAATTCCACCATAGTCATCGGATTATTCTCGACCGATCCAAAATTCTGATTATCCGCTCACCTCTAAACATACGCAGAGGGAGAATAGTTAAGGTTTTTCCACACCAAAACTTCAATAAGCGCCGCCTTCACGATAAACAGGTACGAGTGCTTACACGAAACTCCACCATTAGGTAATATCCTCCCCCGATTACCGTACTGCTCCACTTGTTAGCTATAACCGTTGTGGAAACGAAATGATCACCAAGATTCTAAAATCACCTTCACGCGGCTCCACTACTCGGTAATCACCGTGCGCCTGCTCCTCGGCTATGGGTGATACCTCCTACTCAAAACGAATCGTTAACTCCGCTGTTTCCTGAAATCCCATATTGAAGGTGGGATTCACAAATTTCATCCTGATTCAGAAAATAATACCGTGTAGGACCACATACCGGCGCGATCCCTTCCTTTCAAAGGAAGACTAGGGCACACTAGTTAATAATGTAAATCACCCCAAAGGAATGTCAATCACTTCCTTTTTGGGCAACTTACTCCACATGTTCGGATGAACCCTTGATCTTACCTTAAAGATGGCAACCCATCCAAGGACTTTACCGACTTTATCGCCCTCTTCCGTTACCGGAATTATTGATAACCACAAAATTCTCTAGTTGATCCCCTTCTTCCAATCGATCTCTATCTATGAGTGGTGCATGCAGAGACTACTCACTATGTCCCGCTCAACATCGACTTTCCTTGAAATGTCTCACATTAAGTGACACTCAATACTCCCCTTCCTTCCTTGGTGTATATCGAAAGTTCGACCCGTGCACTTTTCTCCGCGATGCGCACTTCTGGATCTTTTATACCATACTAACATTATCACTCTTTGTACGCACAACTCGCTCTCCACATTTGACTAATTACAACTCCGTCCTGAGTGTTCTCCATATAGTTAAATTCTACCCTTCTCAAGGAATACCCCTTTATAAACGGATTCTCACAGCCGTCCAACCAGATTCGGTGTGCTACTCTGATTGCACACGTATATATGGATTTATCATCTTTCACACGGTGCTTAATCCACTCTACCACTTTTACTTCGTTATGTTAGTCCCACAAACATATATTCTACGCGTCTATTCCCACGTCCTTTCAACTCGGACGATTTTTAACATCAACTAACCAGGATGTCTACACACCCTATAAACCGTGCATACTAGCGTAAGCATCACATACACTTCACACCTAATAATCAATTCTTTATTTTCCTAATGCTCACAACGTGATTGCAACACTTGGGTACTCTCACTCACCCTTGAAATCAAAATTCTAAATCCTCCTTATCATCGTTCCACCCCTCAACTCGTGGTGGTAAAACAAAACTTTTAATGCTTTCTTACCACGCAACCGGCTCCACTGGCCTTAGATCATAATTCAACTACCAACTTACAGATATAATTATCTTCTCCTATTACGACCGAGGTACTGAACTCATGGACTAAGGATTAAACATTTCCCTATTTCCAACCTTACGTTAAGTTTCATACGTGGGATGTCTCGTAAAGAGAAATCCAAACAAGGAACCCCCCGATACACTACTACCTAGCATTGTCGGTTATCGAAATCCGTTAGGCGGGCATGTACCCCTATTTTTCCATTTCTTGGCAGAAAATTACATCTCCTCCCGAAATTACACTTAACAAAGAACATTTCGTCAATTGCATTATCGTACAGTATTGGTGGTAATTGCATTCCATAATCCTCGAATACATATAATCCAGATTCTCGAAATCCCTTTCCCCAATCAGAGGGGTATAAATCTTAACTCCCACATCTCTAAAGGATATATATAACAATGCACTCTTTCCATCACCAAGTCCTGAGCGCTACACAAAATACTGAGTTAAATCTTTTCGCTTAACCGTAAACTCGATACATATTGAATCATAACGATAAAGTCCCTACACACACTGGTATCGAATATCTCGAGACCACTATCCCCTCAGAAGTTTCTAGGATAGATAATATAAGTGCGAGTCCAACCCTCTTGCAGGCGAGGCCTCGCCAGAACAAAACACGCTGCACTAATGCAACCACTCTGATAGCCTTGCAATAACTGCCTACTATCGTACTGACCATTTCCATAAAGTTGTAATCAATACCATATTATACTCGTATATTACATCACTAAAACGAGTACCCTCAATAAAGTATATAACACTATTAATATACTCATTCATCCTCCGCGGATAGCACTAAGGAAAATCCCGCTACACTAGGGAAAAATATTCACATAATAATATCGTTTGTAGTTATACGCATTAAACTCGTCTCACATGCTAATCTAGCAATGAACAAAATATAATGACTCGCTCGTGTCACATAAAACACGCCTCAACCTCTGAGGATAAAACTTATACTTCTACTTTACCAATCGTCTTGATTGCACAAATGGTCTCCGGACGTAACACGCCTGCCCAACCAACACAAAACTACTTTAATCGTTGTCTTTTACTAGGCACCATACTCTTATCCCTTTACTCACTTCGGGGAAATATCAACGCGTGCGATTTCACTCTCCACAAAATACCTCTACACATAATCCACTTATTACCTGTCATAGCAACCAGATTAGGATTGTCCTTCTCTCGGACTTTAGTAGACTCAATACATGTTAGCTATCCCCCGTGTTTCCCTTAGCCTTGTTGGCCCTAAAGAACATGCTACTGGCTACAATAGTCCTTACTGAATTCGCCATCACTTTGGTAAGAGTTCAGCTATTCGAATCATTTAAATGGGTCCCCTGACGTGTATCCCCACCCCCTCGTGGTGCTACACGACCATTGTTGCATCCAGTCTTATTCTTGACTTACTTATTCGATTCTTTTAGCTTCCCACACAAAGAAGCATTAATATCTCTATTGTCAAAGCACGACATTGATAACTTCTGAATCGATCGTCTAGCAGAATTCCCTTTTTGGGGTTATTAACTATTTTTACGAGTCGATCTCCCGCTTGGAGTCCTCTCCTCCATTTGTATTTACATCCTCCTATACAAGATTCGCTAAAGGATTATATTCATATTCACAAATGGACCTCTGTCAAGTCCTCCTGTGATGAATTCAGAACAACGTTCACCTCTTATCCTGAACATCTGATGAAGGAACATGCAATCAAACTATACCTAAGATTCTTGTATAGGCATAATATTTAACTTCTAAAAATGGTGGCTGACTCCCACCATTATAACTTCATTCTGACAAGCCAAAAAAATTTCTCCAAACTTTCATTTTCAGTTAGCCACACTCCGTCCTATGTCTACACCTCTGGATACTTTACCTCCTTTGGCTAACACACACGATTCTCGCATTTCTAGAATTCCCACTGACAGTTCTCTACAACGCTTCGTCCGACTTTTTCACACTCATACCACATTGAGTGAGTCTACTCTCGCACCTCTTTCGACTATAGCAGCATTTGGGAATCATGGGTTGCGCCCTAATCGCCTTTACAGTCCTGGCTTCTCGTGCCATAGTGGGGGTGACCTCGATGATGGTCATCATCCTCGAATACACCTTACAACCTCAACTAAGCCCTGCCTCCTGATGTCCGCTTAATGACCCTCGTCTAACATCCTTCATCGTTCGGCACACGCACACATACGAACGCAATTAGAATTCACTAAGATACATTCGTTATAGCAGGAGAACGAAATCTCATCGTAGAAATCAACAATCCTAAACATAGGGTTCTGTATCAAACAAAGCAACGCTGGAAGCATAATAAGCCGCACAGAATCCTATAGGACACTAGAACCTGATGCTCTGATACCACCTGTGACACCCCGCCTAATTAAATACTGGGCGATCAATCCTTTATTAAATTAAAATCAAGGTGAACAGTTGGTTCATTCTTAGCATCACTGTCGCAAAATAAAATTTTCCCAAATTACGCACCCTAAATAATTAAACTAAGTGTCAAAACAATTTAAAACATTATTTCCATTTTTTTATTCCAATTTGAAACCTTTTAAATAACCAACAGTTTAAGAATCACATAAGTGCTACGGATAACAATCAACACAAAAGAATTAATTCATCTAGATTAACCAAACCAAATTTAAGCTACGAATGAAATCATCCTGACAAGAATCAACACCCAAAGAGTACCGAATACTGAAAATAAATAAACATACATCTCTGACAAATCTACACTGAATGGGAAATGGGCGACATATGCCCTATCTATGAAGAACTATCACAAGAACCGAATCAATGAAGAGGTCGTCTAAAACAAAGGCCTGCAACTCCCACATAAGCTACAGCGCGTCCGATCCAAAGAATCTATGCATGACTCCCCTGTGGATGGGCACCTGTAATATATACATATATATATACAAGAGAGAAGAGATAACAGAAAACGGGTTAGAGCCCGATTATAAAACAGTTTAAAAATAGTTTAGCAAGTATTTAAATTGCTTACCTGCTAATGCAACAACCATGTTAGTATGCGACACTCTCTTGAGAATTCTCACCTCTCGCCTAGTGTGCAAGCCTACCGTACTAACGAATCTCATAAGTCTCTCTAACTTATTCTACATAAGGTTTTATCACTTGAAAATAAGGTTATGATATTCACTTTAGAAAATCAATCTCTTCAGGATTTATTACGTTATTTAGAATAACCCGGTACCGTCATAAAGTTTCTGAATACTTGTAGTGAAGTTGAAAATTTATACATTATTTAACTACTATTATGCGCAGTAGAAAGTTCTCATATAGATATACGTATATATATTAGTTACATGTATAATATATATACTAACGGCACCCCACATAAAATCTATGGTGCAAGGTTTTCATATATAAGTATATATATACCAATCACTCATATAATATATATATATATATATATATATACTATCTGCACCCCACATAAAATCTATGGTGCTGGCATACTCTGCTATCAAATCCCTGTATCACACATATTTAGGGAAATGCTAGTTCGAAATCACTCTCGAACTGCATTAACATAAAACACATACAAATGGAGGCGAAGCATAGTTCCAAGTCACTAAGAGGTCAGCACATACCCTCACGTCTCTTAGGACCGTCTGACTATCAATCAGATAGCCTGTACCAAGGAATCCTATGTTCTAGGGTACGAGTCAATATCCCCCATAAAGGTCCCATCGAGATAAGACCGTCCCGACGCGGAAACCCCCGTGATAGCAAGTAGCCCGAGTATGATTTTTATACAGATATAATATATGCACTATCACACAGTCATATATATATATATATATATATGCACATCCACATTTCTAAATTAGGTGCGCTCACGACCCATAATTATAATTATCCGTTATTACAGATTTTACTCGATTATTTCGTATAATGGACTCGGTATTTGTATTCTCATTTATTATTCACTTCATACTCACTTCTCCTAGCTCGAAGTATTCTAAGTATAATTTCAGTAGGCATTCACTCACTTAAGTTCCGCTCTAACTCGCTTACGAGTCCCAATCTTTTTATTAAATATACGCATGATTTCTTATACACATGAATCATTCCTCGTTAACCCAAAATCTCATCCTACACTAAAATGTTACTCAACGGGGTCTACCTAGGCCCTACTGGTCATCTCTATATCCCATTATATTCCAACAACAACAATCAAGGTTTCCCATACATCTTAATCGAATTAAAACTAACGAATGATAAATACGCAGTTTTTCCAGGAGGGGTCGATCGATCGAAGAAAAGGGGTCGATCGATCGATGCTCTGGGCTCGATCGATCGATCAAGGAGTTCTTGCCCAGAAACTGCAAATTAAACCTACGGGTTTCATCTTCCAATTTCTCTAAAAATGTCATTAACAACTCTAGAATCCTCAATTAACGGTACTACAAGTTCTATATACATATATACAAGATTTCCTACACGAAACATGTATAAATTCATCCACGATATCGAATTTATGGGGTAAAATTGACATAATCTTCAAGAACCCTAATTTTGAAAGAAATATACATTCCTCTAATTATTTCCCAGATTTCTTGTTTCTAAACTCATAATAATTCCTTGGTAATCCTCTACATATGATGGGTATATCCAGAATATATGGAATCTCTCTAAACATGCGATTTAAAGTCTCTAAATTAACAATTTCTTTCATGGGACAAGTCCTAAACAACCCTAGACTAACATGATTGAGACATTAACTAAAAATAAAGCAAGATAGATACTTGTCTGGGAATTTAGTTTCTGATTTGTGAAGGAAAAAGGTATGGTTGTGCTCCTCGTTCCGCGATCTATGTTTTGGTGGTGGTGGTGGTGAAAACGGTTGAGTTTTTGGCCTTGAATTTCTTGAAAAGCTTGCCAACTTCTTCTCTAATGGCCGTCCTTTGATTTTGTGTTTGTTAACCCTAGAATACAACTCCTAAAGGCTGATATATCCTTAGGAAATTCGTGGGTTTAATTTCCCAAAAATATAAAATGTCTCAAATACCCTCCCGGGATGTCAATTAGGCCTAAAAATGCCCTGAGACCCAAACTAAACCCCCGGGTACACTTTTCTGACTATCTCGACCATTCCGGACACTTTGACGTACTCAAAACGACCATATGAGCAACTTATAATTTATTCACTTTATATAATAATAATTTAGTTCTGACACGACACAGGCGCGTCCCGACTTAAATTTCCATTTTATTTACTCGTGACAATTTTAATAAAATAAATATCATATATTACTTTAATCGTCTAGCAATATTCAATAATTTTCCAATAATTACTAACTCACATCACGTTAGTAAATATAAAAATAAATTTTCGAATTAATATCAAATTAATATCTCAATTTAAATTTAATAAATCCCCAATTTTAAAAGCCATAAAAATACGTGGTATTACATAGAGTAAAAAATATGAAAATCTGCTAAGCACCGAGAGAACGCAAGGCTAGTACAACAACTGTCCTGTTATCCCTGTCTAAAAAATAACCTGGGGGAAAAACATTTATAATTTGGGTCAGAGCCCGAGGTGTGTAAGAATTAACTTATTTAATTCATAATTCAACAATACAGTCAATGCACAATAATTACCCCCCTTCGTCACTCACATGCATGTAACACCTCACCCTTCGTCTAAGTGTAACATGTCTCGCATCCCAAAAGGCCCCAAATAATAACTATGACTACGTGCCACTTTAACATAATGATTAAATGATTTAAATGTGCCAACTACATTTAATTTATAAATTTTCATAAATTTTCAGTCTCATTATCTCCACATAAGAAGCATAAATGTCCACTATGCAACAAATGATCACAGTTTTAATTTATATCCACATCATTAGGTAATTAATTTATTTCCATAGTTTCCGAGGAATATAAAATATATGTCCTTCCATATATGTGACATACAAGGATATTTACCGTTTGTGTCAAATTCGTGCTCTATCGACAAGTCCGAAGGAATCCTTACATCCTTAGCGGGCAGTCCAAAGGAATGCGGACAGTCCAAAGGAATCCTGACATCCTAAGCGGACACCATAAAACGCACATAAGCTGGGGGCAGTCCATACGCATGACACCTGTATACGGTCCATACCTAACGGTGATACAGGAAGGGTCAGCGCCACACCTACCCCTCGAGGGTGGAGCCTTTACGTAGTACCTATATACCCTACACATCGTCAAGCCCACCTGTGCCGACGTGTGGTCCACGATCCGAACGCGCGAACCCCCAAGCCAATAGGTCGGTCCACTGGTATGTCCACACACAAATATATAATAATACATATTATTATCCCACATAATATGTAAAGGTAATTACCATAAAAATCAAACCAAGGTCCACATCATTTTTCCATTTATTAATAATTTACCATCTAATAAATTATTACTCCATCTCATAAAATTTATTTAACTAACTAGTTAAATGTAATTTTCCTTATTTAATGTGGGCACATCCATATTTTAATAAATTATTTATTTTCCCAAATCCGATCAAACTCACTCGCTTGGACTCATAAAAATACTCATAACCCCAAAATCCTAGCCCAATACCCTTGCTAATATTAATATTCGTCATTTAATATTATTGTCTCTAAAACTTACAGTAAAAACTTCTTCTAATTAAAATTCCACATTATTAACCCATACTCAATAACCCAAAACTTCGTTAACTCAGATACAGTCGACCCAACACAAATTTTGGCAAAACAATCCAACTCAGGCCCAAAAATTCACACGCGTCGCTCGAATGGAGCAGGGGGTCGTTCGCGCGACCTGCTATGTCGCTCGAACGACCCTTCGTCTCCTACCTCCCAACTCTTCTTCCCAGATCAATTTTAACCCAAAAAACTTCAACACAATAAATCAACCCATAATTTAAATATTATACAAACCCCGAAATTTTTAAGTGCTCTAACTCAAAAGCAAACCCATAACTGATATACTAATTCCCCAAAAGAAAACATCGTCGATTTAGGATTTAAGTGTTGAATCATTCTCCAAATTTCAGTCCTATCTAACTCAAAATAAGGGCACTTGTGATGCGATTCATACTACAATTTCAGTCCAAAATTAAAAGTAATGTCATCTACATTAATTAACCAAATATCCCAATTAACTATCAAAACCTTAAGGAAGTCTATCATCAATTTCAGATCCGTGATACCTAATTTCTGAGACAAATCATATATATAATTCAAATCCTCTTCATGTGTGAATCATTATTAAAAGCAAGGTTCTAAAAAACGAGGGGCGTGACCGATACGTGGAGGCCAAACCTTAAGCCTTAGAAGCCTATGCGGGCTTTAGGCGTAAAAAGGTGTTTAGGCATTTTTTAATATATTTTAATATTTTTAACCATATCAAGGCCATTAAAAATACTCAACTTGTACATACCTTAAAAAATATGTCTGAATAAATGCAAATTAAAATATTATTTGATTGTTTTGGACGAGATATTGGTCTGGCTTATAAAAAAGTCTTTAAAAGGCGATATCGTTTCACTATAACATATTTTTTTTAAAAGCGCGCCTTAAAGCTGTTACCAGGAACAAGGCGTAAAAGACTTAGGCGCGCCTTTTAGAACAGTAATTAAAAGAAATACTTCAAGCCCTAAATCCCAGAAATTTAAAGAAAGTAATTATATGCATCGAGAAATAAATTGAAATCATAGATTAAACAAGAAAATTCATGCTTTAATATTGCAGAAGAAAAACCTCCTTTACATACCTTGATTTCTTCTTTGTTCTTGCCCTTTTTCCTTTCTCTTAGTGTTTCTCCCTTTTCTCCCGTGGCTGCTAATTTAGGTTTTGTGAAAATGATGGTGGGGGAGTGGTTTACCCCCACTTAAACTATTAATTAGTGCAAATCCCGAGTTGGGCCTTAGGCCCAACTTCTGGACCTCCAAATAAGTCCGAATCCATAACTCAATTAGCTCAAAAGCTCCCAAACTCATATATACCTATAACCCAGGACCAATTTTAAATACTTAAAACACGAAAACGAGTCTCTAACGCTCCCAAAAACGCGTTCCAAATATTTTTATTTCACTTGGACATTTTATTATATCAAAATGACACGCGCCCAACATTTTATTCATGAAATCATAAATGTTTACTTAAATAAAAAGTTTTACTCAATTAAATTTTAAGTCCTCCCAATTTAATTTATTCTAAAAAAAATAAATTCGAAATCATTAAATCCATTTATGTCACAATATTTTATTCTAAAAATTACGGGGTATTACACTAACCACGAGTTTAAATGTAATTAAAATTCTATTAAAACCAAAACACTGCCGAAACTGACCATTTCGAATCGATTCGGTCTGGTAAGGTGCTCCAAAACGCCCAAATTCTTATATATGAGAATAAAAATTCGATTTCTCCCCCGATTTCAATTCCGATTAAAATTCTATTTTTCATAATTAAAATTCAACATATTAAATTGCTAAAAATAATTACATTCAAAAATTTTATTTTTCAAATTTTGAATTAAATTAAATTATTGTCGGTTTAAAATTGCGGGGTGTTACAAATTGATGACATTATGATTCCATTGACACTTATCTGTATATTTTAGCTCCTGAAAATTCGTTCAAGGGAATATTTATCACTCTTCCAATTGAGTGTTTGTATACAATTTTTGTTCGTATTTTTGTAAGCGGCATTAGAGGATAGCACCCATTATCCTAATTATTATTAGTTTTTTATTGATATTTTTGTTTAGTTAACGGGATTTTGATTAGCCTACTATGTTTAATCTTTTTGTTCTTGAAAAAAGTTAGCGTTTCTTATATTTTGCACCTTAGTATTTAAATAATTTGATGAATGAGTTCATCCTAAAAATTCTTAATATGTGTGGATTTAGCATTTTAAATTATGTTTGATTCAGTGTAAACTGGTTGTAAATGTATAATTATTTGTATTATTCCTTTAATAATTATATTTTCTCTATTCTACTTCATGTAATGAAATATTTTTATTTGATGGTTCTCCCCATTAGGCTTAATTATTAGGAAAGGAGATTTTAAAAATAATTTACATTTTCTTTTTTACAAAAAAGTTTTTACCATTTCTAATTCAATATTAAAAAAATGAAATTTATATATTTGATTATTTAGGTCTTGCTTTAAATATAAATAATTACAGAGTTACATTTGACAATATTTTGAGTGGAATATATATTTAATTATATTTAAAAATTGAATTACGCTCGCACATCGTGCGAATTACATGCTAATTAATAAATGTAACTGTATCGTTTAAACATAATCTTAATTAATTAAAAAATTTGTGAGTTTAAAATATTAATAACCAATAACAAGAAATAAAATGACCATGTCGGTTTAGTAGCTAGTTTCATTGGAGGATAGAGCAACTCATCGTTGACCTAAACCGATAGTTTAGTTTCGTGTCAGAAATACCGATTTTCTCTCTCTCTCTCTAGATTTTCTCTCTCTAGATTCTCGTGTATGTATAGATATAGATAGATATAAAGAGAGAAAGAGAGAGAAAATCCGAAAAATGAACACAGAACCTCAGATCGAAGACGAAAACACCGACATTTTCTCTCTTTTAAGCCCATCCGGATACCAAAATCTCCACACTTACAGTGGAAAGCTTCAAAACCCTAGCATTTCTGATACTCCTAAAGTGTTCGATAGATTTTACGATTCTTCATCGTCCGACGATGAGTTTTACTCCAGTGGCTCCGGCGGCGCCACTGCCGCGGGCAAAAAACTCGACTACATGATCCAATTCCTCGACCGGAAACTCTCGACGACGAATTACGATGATAATAACGAGCACCGGCCGTTGCCGGAATTTATCGCCGGCGGCGAGGCGGTGAAGTCTCCGGCGAGAGTTGAGAGGCCGGTTTGTTTGGAGTTGAGGTTGGATCCGTTGAGGGAGACGCAAGTGAATAGATTTTTGAGATGCGTTGCATGGGCCGAGGATGAGGGGGAGTTGTGGAGTGGGAGTGAGTGTGGGGTTAGGGTTTGGAAGAGAGGGAGTTTTTACGAGGAGGCGGGGTCTTGCGAGTCGGTTAGGGTTTCGGGGACGGTGTGTTTGGTGGTGGATGGGGGGAATAAGGTGGTGTGGAGTGGGCATAAGGATGGGAGGATTAGGTGTTGGAGGATGGATGTGAGTTTGGAGGATGGGTTTAAAGAGGGGCTTTCTTGGCAAGCTCATAGGGGTCAAGTTCTATCCCTTGTTATGACTTCTTATGGTAAATATATACATTCCCTAAACGCTTCATTTTGTTATGAGTAGTAATTCTAGGATTACGCATGATTTTGACGTATCGACTTGTTGGTATTGGTTGGTTGGAGAGCATTCCTTGAACGTCACGTTTTATTACGAGTAATTCTATGCTGGTTCATGATTTTAACACATTGATATGTCATGCTTGTGTTGGTTAATGTTTGACCCTAGACACTTACATTGTAAACATACACGCTAAAGTGCCGCAAATAATGTGAATTAGGTAAAATTACGAAATCAACGCGTTCTACCACATTTTTTTCGAAAAATCCGACCTTCAAAAGATTTTCCGATTTGATCCACAAAATCAAATTTTTTTAGAATCGATATAGAAGTTGGATTAATTTTGAAAATCTTATTCTCCTGCAAGTGGTCCTCGCAGATTTTGAAGGAGAGCGTGAAGGATTATGTTGTGCATATATGGTTTAGACATTAGCCCGATGCAAAATTACAAAATAAATGTGTTTTACGACAATTTTCTCCCCAAAAAAAGACCTCCAAAAAGAAATACATTCTTTAAACTATACATTTTATTACAAGTAATTCTGGGTTGACGCAAAATTTAGACACATGAACCCGTCGCGCCCGTATTTATTGGTGCATTGTAAATACGATACCAGCACTACCGCATCTAGGCAATTTTTATGTGTATGCACAACACTAGCAAGTATGCTTTGAAGTTTGTGTGACAAAGAATCTAACATTGATTTACATATGAACAATGGGAACAATACTTTAAAGCTCTACACTTTTAACATTACTAAGATTTATTTGAAGTTCCATACATAAATGAAAGATTGATAAGAGTAAGGATAGAAATATTACACAGAATATGCGATTGATATTTGATTCCTAAAACAAAAAACATAAATATTGCACCGGGAAAAAATAGTAAAAAAATAAGGTTGTTATAGATATAAAATGCATAATAGTTAAATATTATGCAAAAAAATGCTACTCTAGTCATTGCATATGCAAGTAGTAATATCTACTTTCTGCGCAAGGCGCTTAACCAAATTGACATTACGATATTTGATTTAACCCAAATTATTACAAATAATTATACATAACACCTATTTCATGCAAACCAACACCTATTTCTGGCAGATTGACAACTATAGACACATTGAATGTAAATAGACACTTTTTTCCCATGCAAGTCAATAGATTTTTTGTTCTTTCATGAAATCAGTGTTACGTCTAATTTGTAATAAATTGGTGTTTTGTCAAAATGACCCATTAGAAAATCACACAATTAACATGTTCTATCACATTTTTTCCAAAACACTAACCTCTGAAAAGATTTTTCGAATTGATCCACAAAGTCAATAGAGTTCCCAAATCAATTTGAAAATTTTATTCTCCTACAAGTGGTCCTTGCTAGAGGCGAGAATGCGAAGGATATTTGAACGATTTGGTAAATATCTTTGGAGGTGGACGTTTTTGATAAAAACATGTTGTGCACGAATGGTTTTGACATTAGCCCCGTACAAAATTACAAAATAAACGTTTTCAACGACCTTTTTTCCACAAAAAATTGACCTCCAAAAATATTTTCCGAAATGATCCAGAAAATCAAAAGATTTTTCAAATCGATCCCTATATTAGTGGAGAATGTGAAAAATGTTTAAAATGGCTCATACATTATGGATCAAGTTAATACATTTTTAGGTGGTAGATTTTATTTTTATTTTTTAAATAGGTAAAAGCATGTTGGCCAAGGATCATTTTGACATTAGTCCCCGGAATTACCCTATTATTATTTTATAATTTCAGGCTAGACACATTTTATCAATACTAAGTCAGTAAAACTGTGTCAAACTATACTATAATTAATCTTTGTTATTATTACTAGTGGATTTTTATGGTGTATAATTAATTGAGACAAAACATCAAGCATATTTTGGGAACTTACATGTGTGGCAAATTCTGTCAGTGATTTTGTTCAACTTTTGTATTCGCGCCTACAATACACCCATCACCGTGCATCAATTTCCCGTGCGTGTAGCATAGAGCGCGTGTTTACAATAGATTATTCGTACTTCCTGCATACCAAACTTACTACATTACTCTTGCTTATGACATTGCTTTATTCTATGCCTGGGAAAAATTAGTTGTGCCTATGGAATCACTCGTGTCTACTATAAATCAGTTGGGTACGATCCTACATGACACTATACCAAAATTTAGGGGTGATCAATTCAAAAATTGCAGTAATTTTTTTTAACTTATAAAAAAGTTGATTTTTGCTGTAATTTTGTATTCTTTTAATGGTTAATTCTATCTTGTTATTTTTAATATATTGTAGCAATGATTTTGTAATTGGAATTAATTGAAAGTGGTGATGTTGAAAAGATAACCCCAACTACGGATTTTTGTACACACTTCATATGGTAAGTATTGCAAAATATCATTGTGTTCATTCAGTTACATTGTGTAGTGTAGGTAAAAGGTATTACATCCACCCTTATGAAATCTACAATTTTTGAGTTATCCTTGTCAATTTCAACTTTCTTTAGCAACTATTCAAGCATGGTGCAAACCACCCAATTTTTGACTCGGTTTTGGTGTTAATTTCTATTTAGGGCGAGATAAAATGATACATTATTTGTGGGATGGAAAATTGAAATAAATAATTAAACTGGGCTCAACTAGTTGGCTTGATGACTCGGTGAGTTGCCGAATTTTTTGGCATTTTTAAGATAATTTTTAGCGAGTCGTGTCAAATCGACTTGGTGCCATTTTTGTTGACTCTTTGTATACTAGGGTAGTGATTTATTAGGGAGGGATTATCGAGAGTTACTCTTCAAAATCCGAGATATAACCCGTCTTCAAGAACTTATAAAAGAGTTCGAGAGGGGTATGAAATGTGTACACATAAACATAATGATTTACATGGTTTAACAACTTACCTTATGGTTTAACAACTTTCCTTACGTCCACAATGGTTTGATTGTTCACTTATATTTGTATAGAGCTAATCTTTAAAATATACCTTCTTTACCCTTTGGGGTTATCTACGATTGTACAATGGCTGCTGTACGAGGAAAATTTCCATTGAACAATTGCTTGGTGGTAATGGCAACGTGATTTGTGGGATCTGCCTTCATGTTAGGTCATATATTATTAAACCTAAGGGTGCATATTTCTTTGGGGGTTTGGCCTCCTCTAATATTCGAGCAAACGATAAAATCATCTAGGGATCTCCTAACCAATTTCTCAGCGTTGCGCTGTAGTTGTGGTTGTACCTTTCCAAGTGTCGTGGGACGCTCCTTATTGTTCACCTCCCCTCTGGCCCTTCATGAAACTGATAATCCAGGGTACCCTGAACGTTGAAGGTTGTGATGGTGGTTGCTGGTATGGGGGCAATCACCACAACAAATTATTGCCCTTTGTTGGAGTGGAGGGAGGAGTTATGTCAGTCCTCCTCTTCTTGGACTGCTTAGCCTCTCTCTCTCTCTCTCTATATATATATATATATATATATATTAGGGGGTGGCAATTTGTGTTTTTGGATTGGGTCACGAGCCGACACAACATGACAAGGGTTTTTTGGATACCGACACGACACAATTTTATATTTTTTATTTGGCACGAACACGACCCGAATAAAACACGACACGGCTATTTCATAAATTTTACACTAAATTAAACATAAATAAACACAAAAACCCGAATAAAATACGATTAACACGATAACACGACTCATAATTTTGACAAGAACACGACACGATTTCGTGTCAAAACTATCAAACACGAACATGCCACGAATACGAAATGTCGTATCAATTTCGTGTCGTTTCCAAAATTGCCACCTTTACTCTCTCCCAGCCGAAGATTATTATCTTTTTGGAGTTGGTTGCACCTTGGGCGGCCTGACCGCCCTTATTTTCATACTCGCCCTAGCAGCGCCAAGATCGACCACACGGTGTGGGCGGCCTGTCATGTCTTCTAAATCTTGGGGTACGGGGGAAAGTTACAAAATCAACATGTTCTACGATATTTTTTCCCAAAAAAATGATCAAAAACATTTTTTCGAATTGATGCAGAAATCAAAAGATTTCCCTAATCGGTCCATGTATTAAAGACGTTCCAAATGACTCATACATTATAGATCAAGTTAAAATATTTTAGCAATGATTTTGTGATAGGAATAAATTGAAAGTGGTGATATGGATGTGATAACCCCCCAAGTGCTGATTTTTGTACACGCCCTATATGGTAAGCATACAAAATATCATTGCGTTGAAATATACAATGTTTGTCTTATCCATGGTTCAAAGTCTCGGTATCGGTCCCGGTATCGGACACCCGATTTTGAACTCGGTCGCGGTATCGGGCGATACGCAAAGATACACTATTTAGAGAGCGCAAAAAATTCTGGAAAAAATGTAGAAAATTAAAAAAAAATAAGATTAACAAAGTGGACCAATGAGATACATTCAAACCCATCATTCAATATGCATTGCATTGTATAATTGGTTATACTAAAGCGCGACAGAGTTATCAGATTCAATATTTCATAGTAAACCAATATTAATATTGAAAAACAATCAAATGGCACATAGAACTTGATAAAATATTTACATGGAAGATAAATAGAAATGATTACAATGTTTCGTCATCTTCATCCCCCTATTTAGTTGCGATATCGATCATACGGATTTAGATAGGGGTAATTTCTTTCAGTAGGGTAAGAAAAGAAATATGAACCATATTGCTGCTCAGAGGGTTGGGATGACTGACTAGATGATCCATTATTTAGAAATTGTGGTTGGCGATCTCCCGATTGACTACCGTGATGATAATATCCAAAACCTCTATACCCAGAACTATCAGTTGAAGACCCACCATATTTTTCAAAAAAATAACATTTTTTTAACATTTTTATAGTATTGTAACATTTTTTTGTAATTATTATAACATTTAAAAAAAAATAACATTTTTATAGTTTTATAACATTTTTTGTAACATTTTTATAGTTTTATAACAATTTTTTGTAACATTTTTATAGTTTTATAACATTTTTTTGTAACATTTTTATAACAACTAAAAAAAATAGCATTTTTTAACATTCAACAGTTGGTAACATTTTTATAACATTTAACAGGTTGTAAAAAAAATTGAATCGGTTGTCTCGGCCGATATCGCGGCTGTCTCGGCCGATATCGCGGCGACGCGTCTCGGAATCGGTTGTCTCGACCGATATCTCGGCGAGACAACACGATTCCGTATTTTTTTTAAAGCTCCTCTCGGTATCGTATCGGTACCCTCCGATTCCGAGTCAACTCGGCCGATACCGAGTCAACTCGGTCGATACTTTGAACCATGGTCTTATCCTTGTCAATTTCTATTTTCTTTAGCAACCATTCAAGCATGGTGCAGACCATCCAATTTTTGACTCGATTTTGGTGTCAAATTCTGTTTAGGGCTAGATAAAATGATACATTGTTTGGGGGGTGCAAAATTGAAATAAATAATTAAATTGAGCTTAACTAGTGGGCTTGATGACTCGACAATTTGGCTCGGTGAGTTGTTGATATTTTTGGGCATTTTGAGAAAATTTTCGAGAGTATATGTTAAACTCGGTGCCATTTTTGTCGACTCTTTTTATAAGAGGGTAGTGAGTTATTTGGTAGGGATTATCGTGAGTTACCCCTCAAAATCAGAGATATAGCCTGTCTTGGATAACTTATAAGAGAGTTCCAGAGAGTTATGAAATAGAAGGAGGAAGGGGCGGGGGAGAAGAATTCACACACATGTATACGTATGTATACATATTGCGTGGTTTAACAACTTTCCCATACAATGGTTTGATGTTCATTGATAATTTTGAAGAGCTGATCGTTGGAAAACAAACTCTCCACTCTTTAGGGTAATCTAAGATTTTACAATAGATGCTGTACGAGGAAAATTCCATACAACAATTGCTTGGTGGTAAAACGGCGAACGTGATTTGTGGGATTTGGCTTCCCGTCCGATAATATATTTATTTGAGCAAATTCCTTTTGGGGTTTGGCCTCTAATATATGAGCAAACGATGAACTCATCTGATTGACTAGGGATCTCCTAACCAGTTCCCTGGTCGTAGAGCTTTGTTCCTAGATGGCTTCCCGTCCAATTCCTTCCAAATGAAGCTTTAAATTTCTTCTCGGGCGTGCCTCTATCTTAGTTGTTAGAGGGCCCTACCTTTTTTAGCGCCGCGGTAGTTGTGGTTCTCGGGGAGCGCTTCTCCTCCCGTTCTCGCTGCTCACTTCCTCCTGAGCACTTCAAGCGTTGTTGCGAATCCTGCTTACCTTGGGGGTTAAGACTTTGAATAATCTCTTGGTGCTTACGGAGTTCGCTATCAATCCTCTCCAACGAGAGGATGTCAAGCAAGAAGGTATTTGGTGCAAAATTGAACCAATTCACTAACGGCTTATAAATTTATGCTATTGTCCAAGCCGTGAAATATTGGAATGAGTATTTGCTGCATCGCGAGTTTGTGATCGAGTTAGGTGCTAATTTTAATGAAGAATTACACATTCCACCTTTAGGATAATCCATGAAAGGAAATCGAGTTGCTGGCTCATTGAGGTGTCACGTCCAAACCCTGATCACTATTTGCAGTGTCATCTTCTATTGATGAGTCCAGAACTTGTATGCGTTAGATGCCCACCTCGGCCCCATCGTGGAGTGCCAGCGCCATAATGGCGTCGCGCATGAGTATCTGTTTCAAAATGATCGGCTTTCTCTTTATGGGCACAACCCTTTGCAATCTTGCATCTTCCCTCTGGGAGAAGATGATTGTTGAGTGGTTTAAACTGCTTCATTCGTGATCATTTTTATTGGTAGACCATACGGATGGGTGCGAATGCCTTTATTTGACATTGTTACCCTTGCCATGTGACGAGGGCCAACATTTCAATGCTGATCTGAGCGGTAGTGGTTCCATGCTTCCGTAAGTTGCATTGTCGGCCTTCCACGATTGTCACGGGGTTGTGATTCCGTCTTTGTTCTCCTTTATGAAGTGCCATCCATGATGTTAAGTTATTTTTGGCGTACCATGCAGAATCTCCTTCACTGTTCTCTACAGTTTTCCACGACCTTCCACCCTTAGATGGACTACCAAACAGTGGTACCTAATCGGAGTGTCGTCGAACTCCTCTGTCACTTGGCATATGATTATCCCCGGAGCTAGGATGTCATTCTTCCAACAAATGAGTTTGCTTTTAGCAACATTGTTTGCTCCATCTCGAAAACGTATTTTTTTGGGATCTCCCCATCGCCAACACGGCGATTGATCTTCTCGAGTTACCACCTACTACTCTCGTGTGCCCATTGGCTTTTGCATTCGCCACATGCTTATTGTAGATTCATGCTTATTGACATTTATTGATTTTATGTTCATTTATTGTTAATGATTTTTGTACCCATCTTGTAGTAACTTGAAGTGATTATAAAGAAGCAATTCTAGCTCATTGTAATATTATATGTTTCTCTTGTTTTGATCTGACCTTTCCATTATGACGGTCCACGCCCTCAAATTTAGCTACCCCCTCAACTCAACTCAACTCAACTCAACAAAGCCTTTTCCTAATTATTTGGGGTCGGCTACATGAATCCTATTTTTCCATTCCATTCTGTCCAGTGCAATATCTTCGGTTAAACCACATGATATCATGTCCTTTTTTATAATATCCCACCAAGTTAATTTAGGCCTACCTCTACCCCTTGGGTTACCATCAATACTAACTAAATCACTCTTCTTTACAGGAGCATCCATTGCTCTACGCTTGACGTGTCCAAACCATTTAAGTCGATTTTCTCTCAATTTATCTTCTATAGGAGCTACTTTTACCGTTTCACGAATTTGTTCATTTTTAATTTTATCCTTTCGAGTTTTACCACAAATCCATCTTATCATTCGCATTTCCGTCACACTCATTTTCTGCACATTTTGTTTCTTGGTTGCCCAACACTCTGTCCCATATAACATGGCGGGTCTAATGGCCGTCCTATAAAATTTTCCTTTTAACTTCAAAGGTATGCCTATCACACAGAACGCCGGTCGCACTTCTCCACTTAACCCAGCCTGCTCTAATCCTATGCGTAACATCATCACTAATATCTCCATCTTTTTGTATAATCGATCCTAAATAACGAAAATGGTCATTTCTTGACCCTCCAATTTCAACACATCTCCATTTGTCCTCCTATTACTACTAAAATTACACTCCACATATTCTGTTTTAGTTCTGCGTATTTTAAATCCTCTTGTTTCTAAAGTTTCTCTTCGCAATTCCAACCTAGCATTTATCCCCATCTTAGTCTCATCGACTAAAACAATATCATCTGCAAATAGCATACACCATGGCACCTCATCTTGTATTTGTCCAGTCAACTCATCCATAACAATAGCAAAGAGATAAGGACTTAATGCTGAACCTTGGTGTAGCCCTACCGTAATTGAAAATTCACTACTTTCTCCAGTTGATGTTCTTACTGTAGTCATCGCACCATCATACATATCCTTGATCACATCAATATATCTGCGAGTCACTCCTCTTTTATGTAGAACCCACCATATTATATCTCTGGGTATCCTATCATACGCCTTCTCCAAATCTATAAAAATCATATGAAGATCCTTCTTTTTCTCTCTATACCTCTCCATTAATCTCCTCAATAAATAGATTGCTTCCATTGTTGACCTCCCAGGCATAAACCCAAATTGATTCTCAGATACTGTTGTCTTCAATCTCAATCTATATTCAATCACTCTCTCCCAAAGTTTCATTGTATGACTCATTAACTTAATACCACGATAATTTGAACAACTTTGTATGCCCCCTTTATTTTTATAAATAGGTACTAAAATACTTTTTCTCCATTCATCAGGCATCCTATTAGTCATTAAAATTCTATTAAATAATTTTGTAAGCCATGATACTCCATCCTCCCATAAGCACTTCCAAACCTCAATAGGGATACCATCTGGTCCTAAAGCCTTCCCTGTTTTCATCTTTTTTAGAGCAATCCTAACCTCTGCTGTCCTAATTCTACGAAAAAATATATCTTCTCGAGTCTCCCTAAGTTCCTCTATATCTAATCTACTCCCATCATCTCCATTTAATAACCTCTCAAAGTAGTTTTTCCATCTTTCCATAATTTCATCATCTTTGACTAGGACTCTCGAATCATCACTTTTGATGCACTTAACGTTATTAAAATCTTTTGTTTTCCTATCCCTAAGTTTAGCAAGCTTATAAATACTTTTTTCCCCTTCTTGTGTTCCTAATTTTGTATAAAGATCATCATACGCTTTTAACTTAGCATCTCTTACCACTTTCTTAACTTCCTTTTTAGCCCATTTATATTTCTCAAAATTCTCTTCCTTTTTAGCCCATTTATATTAGCTACCCCCTAATAAGAATAAAATAGACATCTGGCCCGTTGAAATTCTACTTTTTGGCACACTATATCTCGAAAACAAAGTTTTGGTATAATGGGTATAAAGACCAATATATACCATTTAGAAATCTTATTATTGTTCTTGCTCGCATGTTTTATTTTAAAATCTTGGTGTTAATGCCTCTTCTTTGAGCACGTGCCTAATCCTAAGGGTACTTTTGGACCTTCAGAACCCTTGGACCGAGTGAGGTAAGAGCTCATGCCACTAGCTATCCCCTTGGGGTTTCTTGTTCGCATGCTTTTGATCATCATGTTTACTCCAATGTTGTCAATATCGGCCAGTACGCGATACGTATCGGACGTATCATATTGTATCGAGGGTAAAATGTGTTGTATCTAGGGGTGGGCATTGTCTGGTCCGGTCTGGGGTTTGACCATTTTTTGGACCAGACTGAATTATTCGGTCCTACTTTTACAGAGGCTGAATTTGGACAGATTTAATTGGTTAACCTATCTAATCGGTGTAGGTTAATTTCAGTCCATTTTGGTTAAAAATCAGTCTAGATTTTATTTTTTGGATGATTTTTTTAGAATGTAAAAATTTAACAGATTCTTAAGGGGTCTGTTTATACAGTTTTTGTGAGGGTCTGTTTTTATAAGAAATGTTCCTGTTTTAAGATGTTTTTAGGGTTGTTTTGAACTGTTTGTAGGGGCTGTTTTAAGTGTTTTTTTCTTCAGAAAAGGGGCCTGTTTTAGGTGTTTGTTCCCCCCTACTTGTGCGTCTGTTTGAAACTACTTTTGGGGCATCAAACAGGGTTGTTTTAAACAACTATATATACCCTGTTAAATATCAAACTTAAATATCCAAAAATAACAAGATGCACATTAAGCATAAAACATCCTAGTCTAAAACTAAATAGTTAAAATATTATATGTCCGCAAGCAAACTTAAATTCAACAATACAAGTCCCATAGAATTAAAATAAAATAACATCAAAAAGTACAAAAGAGATATAGTCCTTGACTCCAAATGGTGCATCAATTCACGACAATAGTTGAAGTAAATGTCTTGAATTTTTCTCCAAAAATATTAACAAAGAATACAAAAACAAAGAACAAGTCAGTTAATTTATGACAAAAAATAAACAATAAAAAATGTAATAAATTGACTATTACCGGCATCAAGTTTTTCCATTTCTTGAATTTCATCAATGGCATCTCGCATATTGATTGGTTTTGTTGAAGATTTGAGCGAATTTTGTGAACACACAAGTGCCTCCACCGTTTTAGGGGCTAGCGTGTTACGAAAAGGATCAAGTATACCACCTGTAAATGTGGATTCGAAGGCAATGGTAGACACGGCAATAGCCAATACATCTTGTGCCATGTGAGAGTGGACTTGGTACTTAGTTTGATTGTTCTTCCACCAATCAAGAGCATTAAACTTATCACTTTCCACTTTACATGTTTCCAACAAATACCTCTCAACCTCCGATTTTACCCCAAAATTATCCTCCGCCTCCAAATGCCTTTTAAATTGGGATGCTAAAAATGCACGACCATCCTCATCCTCATCAGCTTCATCCAAATTAATTGATGGATTCATATTATTTGGAGATGCACTCGATGAATTATGACCAACAAGCTGATTAGTGCGTCTTTAACCCTTCTTGACAACTCAATTGCCATAACACAGCCATAAAACTTGCTAAACCAAAATTCAACTTATTAATTTTTTCAACATTCCAATACTTTTCAAATTTTGCAATCATATTCCCGGCTATTGAAGATAAGATGTCATCACCATGATTTTTTAAATGCATCAACTTACTTTGAATAATCAGAATTTCGTGAAAAAAGGCATTGGAAGTAACATACACCGATGCCAAAAATTTTAAGGTTGCATTGCAAAAGATTCTAAGAAACTTCACGAAACTCTTTGATTTCTCCCAATTCTCACTTTTTGGAGGCCCCAACTTCCTTGCCATCGACCCTCTACCACTACCATCATTTTCCTCCTCTCCACCAAAGTAAGACAAATAATCGTTGTCATCCTTCTGTATCCTCCTAGTACCTCGTAATGGCAAGAGCCTCGTGCACTGGACTTGCCCGTTTTTATCCTCCTCTATCCATTTGAATGCTTTATCAAATTTGATGGCTGTCTCCAACATCATATATGTGGAGTTCCATCTCGTTGGAACATCAAGACATAACAAACTATTGGATTCTATTTTTTGCTTCTCACAATTATTTTTAAATTTTACCAACCGAATGGTGATGATTTCACATACTTCATCGCCCTATGGACTTTTGCAATCGATTCATTGAACTTCTTCAACCCATCTCCAACAATAAAATTGAAAACATGTGCAAAACGTCTCATGTACAAGTACTCATGCTTCAACATGGTACTATTCTAACTTTTTGTCCTTCTCTTTAAATAACTACCGGTATCATTATTGGAACTAGCATTGTCAACCGTGAGAATGAAAATGCTATCTATCCCCCAATCACACAAGCAATTCTCAACAAGTTGTCCCAGCTCCTCACTCTTATGAGTTTTGGACTTGACAAAAATTTAGAATTTTTTGTGTAGGTTCCATTCTTTATCAATATAGTGGGCGGTGGGACACATATTTTTACATTTTGAATTGAAGTCCATGTATCAATGGTAATGCATATCTTATGACCTTTCAAATCTCTTTTCAACCTTTTTTTTAAATTTCACATACATGTTTAAGCAATCTTGTGCAACGACTCGGGATTATCAATTTTGGTTATGCGTGAGCCATAAACCTACTAAACCCCTCATTCTCTACAAACCTATATGGTAGCTCATCAATTATTAGTATTTTGGCCAACCTTTGTCGACAAGCTTCCACGCTAAAAGGAATCGCCAATAGGTTTGAAGTTGGATCACTTCCATCCGTTTCTTTTTTTGGTATAAACGATAATTTCTTTTGCCCTATGCCATCCAACCTATTATAATTAATTTATAAGCGTATTAAATAGGAGTGTGTTTGTTTCATATTCTTAGTACCATTTGTTTTAGAGTCACGCGCATAAGAAAGACTGCAATAGTTACATATAGCCCTATTTATTTATTTATTTTTATTTTTATTTTTATTATTATTGTTTTTTGAAAATGGTTCCATACCTTAGATGCATTTTTCCGTTTGTGTGGGTGTGGTCGTGGTGAAGGCTTTGTTGGAGGAGGAGACTTTCTTGGTGAACCATGCATAGTAGCATTTGCAGGATCTTCACTTACTCCATCCATTTGCTCATTGATAAAGAATAGCAAATCAGCTAGTAACTAAATAAGTTATATGAACATTACTTGCAAAACAGTTATTTGAACATGACTTGCAAAACAATTATTTGAACATTACTTGCAAAAAACCCTGGCAAAACAGTTATTGGAACCTTTTTTTTTGGTACATTATCATTTACAACTTGTATCGGTGGATGCATCATTTTTTGTTAGTATGTGATACATAAATAAGTGTCACCCGATACATATGCATCAGACGTATTGTATTGTATCTCCAATACATTCTTGTTTGTTTTTCGGCTAAACGACACCACTTTTCTTTTTTTTTTTTTATCAAAAAAAATAATAGAAGAAACAAAGGGTTTGGGAGTTCGCAAAAGGGTTTTGGGATTTGGTTGAGCAAGTTGCGAGGGCTTCAAAAAACAAGAAGAAGAACTTACAAACCATATTAACTTAGAAAATTTTGCAATGTAATATTATATAAATGTGGTGTTCGTCATTGGGGGCGAACAATTAGAAAATTTTGAATTTTTGAATTATTTTATGAAATATGATATCATGAACGTTTGATTATATGTGGGATCAGTTGATGCTTTAGACATTATTTGATACTTAATATTGCATATAATTTGTGTTGATTTGTCTTTTATATAAATTTTAGATACCATACGTACATTAATATTAATGTATATAATATCATTTATATAATTATTGAATATCAAAGTGTATCTAACAATAGAGTACACGATACGATACATATTTTTTGAGAAAACGATACGGCTTGGATACGCCTTTTGACAACCTTGCTTTGCTCATAACAAAAATGGAGATTTGGTTATAGAATGAGAAATTTCTCTTTTATCTTTTATTTTTATTTTTTATTTTTATAATTTTTATTTCCAAGTGAGCTTTTGGGTGTGCATGGAGCAAAATTTTTCGAGTTCAGTTATTCAAGTGTGGCTTGTGTCAGACTTGATATATTTTTTTTTGATGAGTTCTTTAATTTACCAAAATCCTAGTTTGACTCGTCGTGGTGTACCACTACATCGAGGGGTATTTTTTTCCTTCACATTTGCACAACTTTGCTACCTTTTCATGTGTATTTGTTACATATGCGATTGGGACACTGATAATTTATTACTTCATATTCCTCATGCACGTTGCTGGCGGCAACTTGCCAATGAATTTTATGGACCAAGGGTATGAACCCATTACTAGATATCTCTGGGAGATGCCAACACCTTTGTCCATTATTACAATTGAAATTAGTTGGGGAGAACTGATTCCTTTTTCATTCTAAGTATTTTATCCTTCTAATAAAACCATTTTGGTATTATCTTCTTATATGTACAATAGGTTATGGCATCCAAAGTGATTTTTATAATTTGTGGAATTTATTATGATGATGTGATAAACTATGATCGAACACGAGGAATTTGTTAAATGGTCTTGTTATTCTGTAGAGTTTAGATTATTATTTTCTTGTTTTTCTGAGTTCACTTTCTTCCAGGGGATCTTTGGTCTGGGTCTGAGGGTGGTGCAATAAAGATCTGGCCTTGGGAAGCCATTGAAAAGTCTCTTTCCCTAACAACAGAAGAAAGGCACGTGGCGGCTTTATTAGTAGAGAGGTCATACATTGATCTCCGCAACCTGGTAACTGTTAATGGCGCCTACTGTAACATATTTGCTACAGATGTTAAGTATATGTTATCAGATCATTGTGAAGCCAAAGTGTGGAGTGCAGGGTTTTCATCATTTGCTTTGTGGTACGTTTCCAATCTGGATGTTATGCTTTTACAAATTGTTAAGATTAAAACATAGTTCATTTTTCTAAATACTTACAAAAACTTTGAACAGGGTTGACTTTTGTGCCATTAACATTACTGCAATTAAATTAAAAATTTCAGGATAATTTATGTCGACTCCTCTTTTTTGAATTGGTCCTCTATATTTTGTAACTGGTACTTGAGTCAGGAGTCTATTGTGATTTATACTCTATTATCTGTTAATTAATGATTCTTAGTTCATTTTTGTTTGATATCATTGTTGAATGTTGAATTAACAGTGGATGGCAATGTGCATAGTGCTTGACATCACTGTTTTGGGGTGAAAAATAGTTCATTTATTCTTCATCTGTATAGTATAGTATATAGTGTTGGAGGGCATTGTTTTGGGCAAGAAACAACACTTTTCCTCTTCATTTGCTCCGTGCACAGTGCTGGTGATGTAAAGGCAGCGGGATCTAATACAGACGAGGGAATAATCAAAGATAATTATCACTCATTCTCATATAGCAAGATAACCTAAAGAGGTAAATACCCTAAAGAGGACACTTTAAGAATATTTGAGGTGAATATTACCCCCTTCCCAAAATACCAACTTAATCTAGAATATTCCTCGAGTATATCTATTTATTATAAGAGTAGAAGGACAATAAAACGAAACAGTAATTACATCTAAAAATATCCATCATTGTTGCCTCGGTTCCATGCACGTGCCACCCATTCATACTCATCATTCTCCCTGGGTAGGAGAAAGCTCAGCTCCGAGCTTGGTGCCACCCCACGTCAAACGAATATTGTAAAAATATTTTGTTGGACCCAAAACAATATTTTTTAATAATTTTGGGGTCCAAGCGCAATATATCTAAGTCTTTATAAAGTGGTGGTGACCTAATCCCCTCGAGTCCAATAAAGTCTACTAAATCAGATTTTGGGCCCAAAAGACCCAGCTCAGCCTCTTCCAAATGGAGGTCGTAACAGAACACTTTGTTTCATCACAAAATAAAGGCTCAGGTAAAGTTCAGTTGGGCTGCTCTAGCACACCAGTAGTTTTGTATCCCCATTTGAACTGGGGATCAGCCAAATTAAAACCACAATCCGACTCAAAGCTACACTTTTAGCCCAAATTAAACCTCCAACAAAACAGACCTATCACTTCAGTTTTGTAACCCTTTACCGTCAATCACTTAAATCGAGCTCCAACTCTATGGCCAAACAGGGCCTCATGGTCAACCAATGTTTGGAAAAGCTAATTGCGGCCTTGAGGTGTTTATCCGGATGAGGCGAGCCTATAGTCTTGAGACGGTGCGAGGGGATAGCCTTTGGAAATAATTTTTTTTAAAATACTAAATAAAACATGAAAAGTAAAAAAATGACAAAACAGAAGCAAATGGCCGAATTTAAAACCAAAAACTATCATAAATATTTTAAATTAAAAAAATCAAACATAATTCCTTGCATTAAAATCGAAATTAGAACACAAATTCTTCAAAAGAAAAAAAAGTAAGACCATAAACAGAGCAGTCTTAAAAAAAAAACACTTTCCAAGCATTAAAACTAAAAACAGAACACAAATCCTTAAAAAAAATGAGATCATTTTCTTGCATGAAGAAATAAGAACAAAACACAAATCCCTAAAAAAACACTCTTTTCTTGCATGAGAATCTTTAAAAACAAAAAACCGAACAAAAATTCTTAAAATGAATGGAAAGAGACGTGAGGGTTTATTGTGGGGGATAAGATTTGACTCGTGTGGGATTTCAACTCTTTACCTTTCAAAAGAAAAAAAAGAAGGGGTCTTACTTTACAAAAATGAGAATTGCGCCTTACATGGCCTTGGGACTCAACGCCTTGAGGCTATAGTAACAAGCATTTGAGGCTATGGGTTTGCAAAATACTCGAGGCTATCGCCTTGGCAATTCATAGCCTCGCTATGAGGCGCGTCTTGAGGCTATAGCCTCAAACTCAATTTCAAACATTGTGGTCCAAACCCTAGCCTTATTCAGACAGCCATCATGGTGCGCACCTCGTAATGATCGTCGCCCAGGACATCACAATCCACTAGGCGGTTTACGCTTGCCGTCCTCATCTCAGTTTCGCAATCAGAGATGTCGCATCGGTCATTCTCTTCTCGCTCTACCGACTCTATGCTTTTGTCAATCTTACCGAGGGGTTTTGCAATAACTTCGTTGAACTTGGACTCCAATTTCTTGACATACCCAGGGTTGTGATGATGACGGGAGTCGTTAGATTCTCTTCACCTCCGGCATTGGTGGCGGGTGACGGCCCTGAAATCGAAACCTCCTTGATGTAATCTCAGGGTGCTCAAGCGTAAAAGAATTATTATCTACACAAAAACAACAATAACAACAACAACAACAAAAACATAGAAAATATTCAAGGGATTTTTATTTCTCTCTAGTATCTCATTCTCAATTAAGCAAAAGTGGTACAAAGGAGAGCCCTTTGACAATTTATAGTACTAAAGCTATAAAAGGCTAAAAAAAAAAAGAACAAAATACAAAAAAATGAATAAAAGGACGCTCATGTCCGTGTGCTCCTGCATCACTCTCCCTCCTTTGAGAAGACTTTATATACTCCGTACGTTACCGATATAAATCAGGATCGATGTGCTGCAAGGTGGCCTCTGTGATCTAGGGATCTTCAGCCTCGGAATGACCAACCCAATGAACCAAGTAACGCATATAGTCGCCCGAAGATGATGATACGAACTCGGAGTCTAGAATCCCCTCGATACGATCTACGTGAGAGCAGAGCGGGTGGGCCGTGGTCGGTGGAATGGGAATCGGCGGAGCATGAGTCCATGGAATGGAGAAAGGTCCGTCACGTTAAGCGTGCAGTGCATGCGAAACTCCTCGGGAAGATCAATCTCGTAGGTATTCGACCCACAAGCTCGGATAATAGGAAAGGTCCAAATCGACACATAAGAAGTTTGTTACCCCTGCCCTGTCGGCACACCTTCTGGAGGTAGACCATGACTAGATCACCCGAGTGGAAGGACACAAAGCGTTTGTGCTCGTCGGCGGCCTCCTTATAAGAGGCATACATGGTCTGTAGTTGAGCGCACACATCGGCTCGAATGGAAGTCAGGTGAGCAACAAACTCCTCGCTGAAGGCCCTGTAGGCTGTAACACTCCGTAATTTTAATGATTTTTATATTGGGATTAATTAAATTAAAATGAGAAATTAATCCGGGTTAAAATAAATATTAATTAGCGAGAAAAGGGTTAATATTTATTTATATTTAATATTACTTGGTGAATGAGTAATAAATTAATAAGAAAGTATAATGATTGTCGTGAGTGAGAAATACGATAGTTACAGTAATTTAGTCAGGACGCGCGTGTTAGTCGTGTCGGAACTAAATGTTATGAGATAAAAGGTAATTTATTTTTGGGTCATCCAAATGGTCATTTAAAGTGCGCCACTGCGTCCGGAATGGTCGAGATAGTCAGAAAAGTGTACTCGGGGGTTTGGATTGGGTCCAGGAGCACTTTTAGGCCAAAACGGCACCCCAGGAGAGTATTTCGGTCTTTTGGATTTTTAAGAAAAAGAGACCTACGTATTTTATAAGTGTATATCAGTATATGTGTTGAGGAAGTTAGGGTTATCAGTTACAAAACCTAAGAGAGGCATCAGATAAGGAAGGGGGAAAGTTCTAATGGAGTTCTAAGGCTTTCTACATCGTTTTGCACCATAACCACCACCGGAATGTAGATCGCGAGGAAAGGAAACCAACCATACCATTCTTTTGCAGAGATTCGGACCAACTAATTGATGCAAGTATTTATCTTGCTAAATTCTGAATAGATATACCATCCATGTTAGTGTAGGATGAATAATTTATGAATTTTGGCTTTAATTTTGGAGATGTAAATCATGTTATTGGGTAGGAATAGTGATAAGCTTAATTCCTTTATGCATGTAGAGCGAATTTGATGAATTAGTGTTATGAACATGTGAAGAAATCTGGGTTCTTGTTGATGTTCTTGAACAATTATGATAATCTAGGGTTTTTGGGATTAAATGTTGAACTAATTCCATTTAAAGGAATTCCGTGATGATTTAATGATTCATTTACGTTAGAAGTCGTTTATACATGTTACAATGATGTCTGGTATACTTATTTGGGAGTTTGGGATTGTGTAATGGAGGGTTTAAGGGTTAAAAATGGTGAAACCCGTAACAGCTATAATGGAGAAGACGAGACTTGCTACAGGCGAATCGATTCGGCTCCTTGGCCGAATTGATTCTGAAAGAGAATTGATTCGGACAAGGCCAAATCGATTCGATTTCCCAGAATTGGACAATTTTCCCCCTTTTTGCTTAGAACTCGTGAAAAATGATCGGGTTAACTTTTGAAGTAATTTAAAAAAAATAATGTGAGATATTTTAATTACCAGTAGGCCAATGGTGGGATTGTGAGAATTTAGAGCTAAGGTTAATTAGGCATAATTGGGTAATAAAACCTAATTCGGGAAATAATGTCATGCACGGGGAAACGAGGGGACCTATTACTTGAACCGGTAGAGTATGAGTGAGGTGACTATGAAAATAACTTCAGGAGTATTTGATGACCTTAGAGTATTGGGAAGTACTCCGGAAGGTACGATAAGGGTTATAATGGTAAATGGTTAATGCGTAGGATATTCGAGAATTATGTACTACATATGGGATCTATTATAGGTTACGTATATACCTATTCGTGTTGTCAATGCCTATTGTTTGATTTATTATGTGTAATGAACATACCTACGCTACTTGTTATCATGAGAGGTTTCGCGTCGTGGACAGTCTTAACCTGATGAGACATTTGAGGGATTTTAGACTTGTACCTCAGAACATAGAAATTAGGGATTGAGCACTACTCGTGTTTATGATAGCGTGACCGGTCATTTGGGTGCGTTAGGTGTGTGTGTAACCCAAAGGCTTAGAATTATGTTCGCCTCCAATTTATGTGAATTATAACTTTACGGTTCGAGAGTAATTCCGAATCAGAAGTCCTTTACTTATTACGTGATGTACTAGGACTCGATAGCAGAGTATGCACGCATCGCAGGTCTCAGCCTAAGGATGCCGTATTTGTATATATGATAAGAATAGTGTATAAATATATACGTGTGAGTTATTTGCACACAATGTGCATTAGTAGATGAGGTAGATAGTGATATCTAAAATAACCTAAGTATGTGAAAACTTAATATCTATTGGGCAATTCAAAATTTGCTAAAAGACAGAGAGAATTTGGTAACGTATTGTATAGGCAATACGGGTGGACACAACGAGTTAGTATGTAGGAAAAGACTTGGTTCGAACTAGTTAGGCGGGGTAGGATAACTAGGACGGTTTAGGAGAATACGATAGGGGTGCACAAATAATTGAGAGGTGAGGATCTCAAGTAAGAGCACTTAGAATTAACATGTATACAATATCAGCTCTTGTTGCATTTGAAATACTTGCAAATATTTTCAAATTGTTTTTCCTCGGGCTCTGACCCGTTGCAAATCTATTTTTGTAAAAACCTTTTAGGTGCCTAGCTACAGGGACGCTTAGCGTAGGAGTGCGTTTGAGGCTTACGACTCGAGGCTCGCCTCGAGGCGAGGCAGACAAAAAATGCCTCGAGGCTTAAGCCTCAAGGTTGAATTTGAGGCTTATGCCTCGGTGTGCCTCACGCCTCTCTGCTGAGGAGCGAAAAAAAAAAATTCTCTTGTTTTTTTTTTTTTTTTTTTGTTTTAAAACTGCACTTAACTTATACTATTTACTATTGTAACTTGAGATAATTTTTTAAAAAATAACCAATATGTTAATGAAACTTAAAAAACTGATTTTGTCAATTTGATTTTGTTTGAAATAAATGTACTAAATTAACTTCAATGACTTTTTTTAAAAGTTTTCTGTTTTTTGGTTTTCAACTTAGATTAACATGATATCTTTAACTAAACTGAATATCTATTAAGAAACTAATATATTTTAAAGGTGGTTGTTTTTTTAATAAACTTAGGTTGATATATTTTATTATTTTTTTAATAAAATTGTTGTTGTTTAATCTTAGCTTGAAAATCAATGTTTTTTAATAAATTTGCTTGTTAAGTTGCATTGATTAATTTACTGTCATATTATAAAATAACCAATATGTGAATGAAGCTAAAAAAAAATGATTTTTCCAATATGATTTTGCATAGATTAATTTATTGTCATACTGTAAAATAACCAATATGTTAAAATTGATTTTCTCAAATTACTTTTTTTTTTTAAAAGTTATCTCGGGGGAACAAAAAAATGTCAAACTATGTGAGAAAGTCCTCAAGGATTTTTTTTTGTAGTTTTATTTTATATTTCTTTGGTATTTTATTTTTATGGTTTTATTAGTAATTTTTTAATACTATTTTGCTCTTTTTTTTTTCTTTTCGGTGAGGCTTACGCCTCGCCTCTCCGCGATTAAAACTCCTCGCCTCGCCTTTCACCTTTTTAAACATTGGGAGTGTTTATTCCAGTCACTATTATTTATTCAGATGTTCAAGTATTTATTATGTTATTTGGATTGGTGAATGTAGTTTAGTAGTTTATATTCCTGCATGTTAATAAAAAGATCAAAATTTTGACACCGGGCCATTAGGGTATTAGTAATATAATTGTGTTTCGACAATGATGCTAAGAATGAAACCATTAATGATTCCTGGACTGATCACCGAGGATTAGAATGGACGGGGGGTGTCACAGATGGTATCAGAGCATCAGGTTCTAGTGTCCATAGGATCTGAACGGACTTGTTACGTTTCCAGCGTAGCGTTTTTTGATATAGAGCCGTACTATTAGGATTGTTGTATTCATGATTACGTATTTACGTCTTCAGGTATTTTAAGGTATATTGAACTATGGACTTATCGAAATTCTCTCTCGTTTCATATGCCTCCCAGACATGCACCACGAGCCACCCCAGATGCTCAACCCGAGCCGCAACCAGCTCAGGCACCGAGGACCATGAATGTTGCTGAAGTTGCCGTTATAGTTGCGCAGGCGGTTAATACGACACTAACTACCTTTGCTCAGCAGGCACCACAGGTGCCACCTCAGCTTCAGGTTGTGGCTCCAGCTCTTGCACACTCATTTCCTTCTGCCCGGGAGTGAGTCAGAGACGCCTTTCAGAAGGCTCATCCTCCCGAGTTTCAGGGGAGCTTCGATGTAGTTGCGACGTGCCAATGGAAGAAGGATATTGTAACACCTCGCACGCCCAAAAAGACACGCGGCGTGCTACTACGATTAAACTAAACTAAATCCATCAATCAATAAGTATAGAGCATCTAAATTCCACAATTTAAATATAACAAAAGCACGATTCTTCTATTTCCACAATAGCGATTACAATCAAGTTTCTCTCAATACAAAATACCCAAGTCTCCTATTAAAATTACACCACTAGTTTATACATCCAAAAAAATAAATCTTCCAAGCCATACTCTAAAATATTTCTCCAAAATAGTCCATAGCGTCCCAATTCACGCTAACCTGCCAACTAAAAGAAAATACGGGGAAGTACACAATATGACAGAAATAGGTGCTCAAAAATAATTAGCACGGTGAATAAATCGCAACAATACGAATCGCATATACAAATCAAATGCAATACTCCAGCATTATATCAATATTAATTTCTCAACAACACATCAATGGGTCACCAGGCCTCACCTCACCGCGCCTATGCATTCTTCAGCATATCCGGATTTTGGACTATTGGCGTGTGCCCATTCTCCGTGCCATATTAAATCTTATGACGCGATGCTCAAATCACAATATAATATATCACAATGAATCAATATCAAGATTCCAACAATTTTCAGATTGCAAATGAATATCATAATTCAACATTGAGTGCAATCGACATAAAAAAACAAACGGAATACTCTCGAGAGAATTTAGGAGCATATTGTGCAAGTCCTGTACCTTAAAAATCATCACATGAATCATTACATAATTTCAGCCTCAAAATCTAAACACACCATCATGTTCTTCTCACGAAAATAATCAAATCTCGTTCTAGCGCAAACTCGAGAAAACACCAAATAAGTCTTCTAATCTAAGGTTGAAATCTTGAATAAATTTGGGGCTATGGTTCGTAGATGAAAGGGAGTAATTTGAAAACTTGATGAAAAAGTGATTTGAAACGCCAAGCCACGAATTTGTTGTGATATATAAAGGATTAAGAGTTTTATTAAGAAAAGAGTTCTAATCAGATACAAACACTAAAAGAAACATTTCGGACGATCGGACCGTTGGAATTGGATGAAATTCGGGGACGTAGTAGCTGAAGATGAGAGGAAGTTGCATAAAAAATTTCAGCTCGATCGGACGGTCCAATATTTTTAAATATTTTTTTATTCTAGAGAGTTTTATGTTTTGAGGACTCTTTTATATAATAAAAATTCAATTAAAACTCCATTTTAATTCCGATTCCAATTCCGTTTGAAAATTTATTTTTCAACTATAAAAACCAACATTTTAAATTATAAAATTTATAAAATCCAAAATTTCATTTTTCTCCGATTTCCAAAATTAATTTAAAAATACCCATTTAAGAAATCCGGGTTGTTACATACTTCCCCACTAACAAGGAATTTCGCCCTTGAAATTCGACATAGCCTAAAGCTTGAAAATAAAATGCTACTCGATTCTATTTCCCAAAAATCATAACACTAAAGTCCTCAAATAAATTCTAAACATCCTCACCACGATGCCTAAAACGTTCTCAACAAAATTTCTATCTCCAAAGAAAACACATCTAACGCGCATGCTAGACCCAAAACCCAAGACCCGAGGGTTGTCGTATACCTAAGTTCTGATACCATCTGTGACACCTCGCCTAATAAAATACCGGGTGATCTGTCCTATATCAAATTAAACAGGAATCTCATCTGGTTCATTCTTAGCATCACTGTCGAAAACTTTTTAAAACTTACTAACCACCTAGTATTCAAAAGACATGGTACCAAATTTTATCTTTTTATTTAAGCCCAAACCAACAACATAATACGAATCCAAATAACCAACGTAACAAGGGAAAATTCATCATACCACAAGTCTAATAAAAATCCAATCAACATAAAGAGTAATGAAAGTCTCGCCGAATAAACCATCGGCTAACACCAATACCAAACCAAACGAGCAAGAGTAATGACTCTCATACAATCTGAAAAGCAACTGAAATAAACTGTGAGCGAACATGCTCAGGATAGTAGATGCGTGTATCCAAATCCTGCAACATCCAGACATGCTGCAGCTGTGAGTCCTTGGAATGAATATCAAGCGTGGCATCCCTGTGGTAGGATACCTAAAAGGTTTTGAAAATATTTTATAGCAAGGGTTAGAACCCAAAACATTTGAAAATATTTAGCAAGTGAATTTAAATGCAAGAAATAAATATGCAAATGCTCTCCATATTTAAATTAGTGCCGCACACTCCCTTGAAGACACCTCACCCCTCACTAATGTGCACGCCTAACGTAACTATACTTAACCCATCTAGCTAACTACCCCGTAACTACTCTCATTACCAATATCTCATAACTTCTCACTATTCCAACCCAAATGAATTTTGTACACAAGTTATAAGTTATTAACCTCATTAACTAAATTGAATAATTTCTCAATTAATACCATATAAAAATCTCACGAGTTATATCACTTATACGATTCACATAATATATACGAGTCATAAGTTATTATTCGCACTAACTTATACAAAACATCATTACTCATTTGATACCATTTAAGATTATCACAGGTTATATCGTCTGTACCTTCCGCACCATGATTATATATAAAATACCCGTATATAAATCTGCTCCATATATACGTATAATCATATCACAACATTCACACACATGTCGTAGATCCATCATCATCCTCCCCAGTAGGCACTCATCGGGAAATCTCTAAGTGCTATCATTACCGAGTATTCTCATCCACCCGGAAACCCTGACACGGCTCGTCACCCGAGTCAGAAAACAACAATTCACAAACGTAATGGAGGCGGCCATAGTTTCCCCCAGAATGAGACCGAATCATACCCAAAACGTCTCAAACCTGCGTTCGAACGCTATGACCTGGGCACTATACTCACTCTGCTCCTCAAGCCAGGGGATTCACCCACATCGCGCAACCTCCCATGATAGCCTTAGGGTGGGTATGTTACCTTATAAATATTATTCACACCAATATTTATAAATCATATATATATTATTCACACCAATATTTATAAATCATATATATTCACACCAATATTGCAGTTTCGACCAAGGATGTCGGTAAATTCTGGTCGGATTTCGGGCGGAAACGATCAACGCTAATCCGTCCCAGGACACCAGCGGCAATAGCATATTCCGGCGACCGATCGCTGAAGTCCCTGTGCGTCAAAGATGAATTTGGGTTCTTGTTTTGAGTTAGGGTTTGTTGGATACTTTTGAGAATGACCCGGGTGAACCCAATTCGAGTCTCAATCTTCAATAAGCATGATTAATCCAAGAACAAACCACGCTCTGATACCAATTTGATGTAATCCTAGGTGCGGAAGTGTAAAAGAATTATTAACTACACAACAACAACATAGAAAATATGCAAGGGATTCTTATTTCTCTCTAGTCTCTCATTTTCAATTAGGCAAAAAGTAGTACAAAGGAGGGCCCTTTGGCTATTTGTACTAAAGTTATAAAAGGCTAAAAAAAGTGGACGAAGTACAAAGAATGAATAAAAGGACGCTCATGTCCCTATGCTCCTACATCACTCCTTCTCCCCTTTTGGCTTGCTTTGAGTTAGTTTGAAGGAGATGGAACCAAATTAGTAAATCGTGACTACATGTTCACAGACATCAAAAATGGCATGGCCTGCAAGTATAGCAAGGATGATTGATGGTTTGCCGCTTGAAATGGTGATGTTGCCGAATGATAAGGAGGGCATCAAAGGGTTTGTCCTCTTCACTTTCATTGTCTTTTGTTTCTCGGGTCCGTCATCTGCATCAAACTCCATGTACTCATTATCGAACGATAACGAGCAAGGCGAAACTCAGTGGTGGTGGTGGTTCAGAGGCTGTGATGAAATTTCGAGCCCAGGATTTCTTTGGGAGACTTGGGGGCTGAATGGAGACGTTGTATCAATTCCTCATTGGAGATTTGAACGATTTTGGGGTTCTGCTCACAAGCCCGACTGCTTTAGGAACATTTTTCAGCCAAGCCACTCTCTCTCTCTCGATCGGTCGTTCCTAGCTGAAGCCGTAGCTCGACCTCGAGATTTGATACCAATTAGTAAGAATACACACAAAGAGGGAATCACTTTGATACCAAATATGATGTAGATGTAGCGGGTTATATTATACAAAGAGGAATAATCATAGAGAGGAATAATCATAGATAATTCTCACTCATTCTCATATATTCATAATAATTGTGTGCTGCAAATTGGTTGGACAAAGACCTTAATTATAAGCCGAGGAAAATAACAAAAAAAAAATAGGATTAGAGGGAGTATTACCCCATCCATAGAATACTAACCTAGTTTACATTTATTATAATTATAAAAGGACAATACAAAATATCCGTCATCATTGGCTCGATTCCAGACACGTGCCACACACCCGTACACATCAGCTGGTCTGCTGGATAGCATTGTGTTGGGGAAAAGATAATACATAGTTTAGTTCAATTATATTATAAAAGTGTAAAAAAAAGGTCAGTGCACAAGGCTCTCGCTTTAGTAGGGTATGGGAGAGGTAGATGTAGGCAAATCTTACCCCCATTTTAAAAGTGTATGTATTTATAGTACAACATATCCATATCTGTCTCCTACTTTTTTGAAAAAATCCATATCAGCATATCCATATCATACTTTTATCCTGTATCCCAATTGCAGCTTCCGAGGATTTGCAAACCATTGATCTACGAATATGTGTCTGAAGAGGAGACAATACGTCTCCATGTATAAGCCAGAAAACAACCGCCATTATATATATATATATATATATATATATATATATATGTATGTAGTGTTAATGCAAGTTTTTTATTTTTTATTTTATTTTATTTATTTATTTTTATAATGATCTTCTGCAGGAAGTATAGCTGCTACGTAATTTTCACTCTTCCTTGCATACGTAAAAATATGCATAAATTCGTACATAAATACATAGATGTATAATGCATGCAAACAGACGCAAACTCACAGTCGTATGTGGCATTATTATTTATTATGTATCACTTGCTTCGAACGGATGATGCTTCAATTTTACACCTAGTAAATGTAACTGTTAATTAATTTTAGGTTTGTTCACCATTTGCATTCTGGATTGTGCAGTTGATTAACGGCCTTGAACATGCTCTATATTTTTCTGTCACATGCTTTTTGAGATGCCTTCGTTTTATATTTTTCGAGCCCATCAAAATTTTGAACTCCATTTCTAAGGTTCCCTGGACGACTGAACATAATGAAATTTATCTGCTTTTGTAGTAATACGTGTGACGTTATCAGAATAAAATTTTGTGATTTTTTTTGTTCTTTTAGAATGCATTATAAAATGTTAAATTTTTTCCACTAACCCCTCTATTTCATAAACGGTTTCAAATATCATTAGAGCTCTTATTGTGCAGGGATGCTCGTACAAGGGAGTTACTGAAAGTTTTTAATGTGGAGGGTCAGATTGAAAATATGTCAGGAGTGCAGGATCCTATGATTGAAGATGAGACGAGGATGAAGTCTTCGAAGAAGGAGAAGTTACAAAGTTCAATCAGTTTCTTTCACCGTTCACGTAATGCTATAATTGGTGCGGCCGATGCTGTCCGTCGAGTTGCGGTAAAGGGGGCCTTCGGAGATGATAATCGGAGAACTGAATCATTGATCTCAACAATAGATGGTCGCATATGGACTGGGTGCACAAATGGGTTTCTTGTGCAGTGGGATGGAAATGGAAATCGTTTGCAAGAATTTCAGCACCATTCTTATGCTGTTCAGTGCTTTTGTACATTTGGGTCAAGAATATGGGTAGGTTATATGAGTGGCACTGTCCAGGTGTTGGATCTTGATGGTAACTTGCTTGGAGGATGGGTGGCTCACAACAGTCCTGTAATAGACATGGTTGTTGGGGCTGATTATATATTTACACTGGCTAATCACGGTGGTATACGTGGGTGGAGTATCATATCTCCAGGACCCCTTGATAGCATATTACGTTCAGAGTTAGCTGGCAAAGAATTTCTCTATACAAGGCTAGAAAATTTGAAAATATTGGCCGGTACGTGGAATGTCGGACAAGGAAGAGCGACTCATGATTCACTTATATCCTGGCTAGCTTCTGCAGCGACAGACGTTGGCATTATTGTTGTTGGGTTGCAGGAAGTGGAAATGGGTGCTGGATCTCTTGCAATGTCTGTCGCTAGAGAAACTGTAAGATGTGTGATATATATATAACTTTTCCCTATGTTTTAAATATCCTTAGTCAACATTCTTACTAAATCTTGTGACATTACCGATTTGTGGAAGAATTTTCACTAGTTCAATAGCCTTCAATATACCAAAATTTAAAATGACAAACGAATGCTTTTGATTACTTATGTGGACCCTGTTGAGGTTTGAAGTGCATGTCTTTAATGCCTCTAATCATGAAAGATATTCTTCTGTCACATATCTAACAGCGAACAAATGAAGAAGAAAATATTGAGCATCTTGCTAGTTTGTTCAAATGAAGGAAGTATTAACTAGTTTGGTCACTTTTATTGAGATAGAAATCGTGACATATAATCTTATGGAAATTTCAAGTATAAATCCAAGATTATTAACCATATGATTTGAGCTCTAACACCTTTTTGACATTGCAGTAACAACTTTTTAGTTGTACTTGTTAGTCTATTTTGAAGATTTCAGGGTAAACCTCAGGGCTTAATGGTTGTCAACAAGGCATTAGGAGCCTTTGGCTTGTAGTTTACATTCTATGAACCTTACACGTAGTTGTGTGAAAACCACACCTAGTGGGTAATTCAAGACTTCCTTTGAGTGAGGTGAAAGATTATTTGAGTTGAAAATTCCATTGATGACATTGAACAGTAGCTTACATGGCAAAAGGGTGTTGTTTAGTTGGGAGAGACAATTAAGTTCAAATTTTGTCAAAACCAACAGCAGCAATAATAATGCTGTTGAATTGAGATGTCAAGGGATGAATGCCGATAGAAACAACAATGATAATCATAATAATATTTTTTTTTACTTTACCCCATGCGATAATTCGGTATTTAGAGATATCCCGCTTTTATTATCTGTTCCTCCCCTCCCCTCTCCCCCCCCCACCCCTAACACCCCATCCGCTCTCTCTCCATTTTTGCAAAGACAACACCAATGTGGCGACAACTTATATGCGGTGTCTTTCTTTAAAATAAATCACAGGTATTATTTCTCCTCATCAGCCATCCAAGCAAAATTTTGTACTTCTGAACGTACCCTCCCCTCCCCCACCCCCCAACGTACAGATACACAATTTTTATTTTTTATTTTTATATATGGAAGGCTCAAATATGGAATCAACATACAAGAGTCAATTAAGATTTACAAATAAGATTGCAAGAGAACACATCCGAAGAGGAAATCTTACTCTCATCCAATTCAACCATTGACATTCCTAAAATAATCATGTCCCTTTTTACACTTTCGTTTTGTCTATCGTGTCATTTTTTACTCCATTGCAGTTTAGCAAGAAAGTGCTGATGGGGACACAACTCCTAATGGGAATAAATGAATTCTCATCTCTGGTTTGGTTTTCTTATTTTTAAATACTCTGTAGGAAATGTAAAAACTGGAAGTGAACCACATGTAAATGTGGATGAATTTTTTGCAAGGGTTGGGAACACATTCTATGTCTCATGGCACTTTTCAGTCATTGTTATTCAAGGAAAATATATCATTATTATTATTATTATTATTGATACTACTATTATTTTTTTGTGCGCTATATTGAATTCCCTTTAGATCGTTTTTTAAATTGATAATATTGATTACACCCGAAGAGAGAAGAAAACATTTATCACTTCCCGAACGATCTTTGTCACGTGTATTTACCATCACATGTTTTTGTGTTAATATTGTTAAATCACTGTCTCACCTAAAATTTCAAGCTATTCTTAGTATTGAGCCCACAACCTATAACATAACATGTTCCTATAATCCTCAAGTCTATTTCCCTGATGGTACTTGTATAGACAAACCGAGTGCATTAGCGAACGACAATGACAGATCACATACTGCTTTAACATAAATAGGGAATTCAATGCAAGTCGGGAAAGTCAGACCAAAGCTTAAATACCATGTTAGTTCACCATCTCACCTCAAAGATACAATGGTTATGCAGCCAATAATGTAAATCATGCTCCAAAGAAAATCATCTAATTTTTAAATCCCTGAACAATGAGGCGTGACTAATTGTTAAAGTACCAAATATTCTTTTCTAGGTCTTGAGATGTCTGTGTTTTTATGTCATTTTGTGTACATAACTAGATATAATGGAACCATATTCTTAATTTGTTTATCACTATATGAAGATGTATAGACTGTTGCAGAAAGTTCCGAAACTCTGTATTGGTTTGCCGTAACGGTATCGGGCAAGTACTGTTTGCCTGATATGCCTTGATACATATCGGATGCACCTAATAAGTGTCCTGATATTTTTGGATACGTGGGGGATACGACAGGCCTTTTGGCAATTATTTTTTGACCAGGCCGTTTACCAATTTTGAAAAGTAAAATTTATAACTTTCAAATTTCTCTCATACAAATCTATCTCAAACCTTTTTTTTCTCATGACGTTATCAAAGATGTAAGGGGGTGGGGGGTAGGTGGGGGCCGATATCGTGTTACTTCTAAGCCAGAAAAGGGGAGATATACATTACTTTACAAACAAGTCAGACGGGGGAGATGAAAGGGCCTTTGCAGGTCTCAGCTATTAGAAGCTGTAGAGCCAGAAACTGGTTTTGGAAAGGGTAATTGGTCTAAAAATATATCTAATTTTTCACTGTTGATAGGATGAACATGATATGCTTTTTCGATGATCCATGAGATTGACATAATATGTTCGTTTTGGTTTATTTAGGATGGATTCATGGAAACATGAATGAATGATGTAAATTGAATTTGATGCAGGGCCGTGATCACAATTGTTGTCTAAATATGTTACTTCTATTCGCGAGGGATATTATTCTGCTTGTGTGTATACCCTAGTATATAAAGGAACTTTGGGCATTATATTTCATCATTACATTTTGGAGATTATTAATGATGTCTTGAGAGAGAGTTTCTTCCCTAGTTATTTGTTGTTTTTGTTATTGTTGTTGTACATCAAACTTGGTATGGGAGAATGGTTCGTTCTTAACTATCTCTTCTCTTCAATCTAGGGTTACCACTGGTCCACTCTAACAGTGGCAGTGAGGGTCTGGCAAGCCTCCTGGAAGCTGCGACAGCCACCACCAATCAAAAGTGGGCCACCCGTTAGCTACCCGTCTGCTCTCCCAACCTCCTCGTGCAATCCCCGACCCTAACAGGCCTAGGGAGGCTCTAACTATGACCCTCCCACCACCAAACGACCACAGCTACCTCTCCCATCCAACTAAACCTCTTTCTATCCCTATACCTAGGGCTTCGACCCCGAAGACCCAAATCAGCCATTTCTCTAAAACACCTAACGCCACCCGGTCGTTGAACCTTTTTTCCAGCCACTACTTGGTGTCGGAACCCATTCCCATTGACATCCCACTTTCGGTATCCAATTCCATCCTCTGTCGCCGGGTTACCCATTCCCACATTCAAATCCGACTCCTTGTGAGCCTAATATCTCAACCCCGAACTGAAACCGTAGTCCCCATTCATTACCAAACACCCCCATCTTGAACAGTCACCACTTTCATAAACCACCGCAACCCTTATAGCCCCATCCCTCTCGTCACAATATATTTTACTCGTGATGCAATTCGCGGGGTGGGGGTGGGGTGATTATTGATGGATGTCCAATGAGAATCTTGTTTCGGCAGAGATGTTGAATAAGCTATTTCTACCAGTGGAGCCCTTACAGGTGCTGTTCTGTCTTATTGGGTGGCTTAGACCTTCGTTCCTACCAAGAAGTGCCTCGTCCCATTCTCGATTGGATCGTATTTTGATGTTCTATGCATCGTGGTTGACATGACTGTATGCCACAACCTATTGGGTCGTTCCCACCAGTTTCGCCGAAGTATAAATTTCGGCGACCGATTGAACACATACTCCTTTTAGCATGACGATGTTTGAGGAGAGCTTCTTCTGATGCATCCTCCCCGCATTTCTCTCCCAACGGCGCCTACTTTGATTTGTTCCACATTGGTGAGTACAGAGGACCCAGAGTCAGATATTTCACCTGCCATGAGACGTGTCCTGGAGGAATTTGAGAATGTATGTACCTCGTCAGAGGGAGTGCCACCATTGAGGGACATCCAACACGAATTGATTTTGTTCCTAGGGCTCCCTTGCCTAATCTTCCCCATTATTGTATGTCACCGGTCAAACACCAGTAGTTACAACGTCAGGTGTCCGATCCCTGTGTCCTAGGTTTTGTTGACTGAGAGCACGTCTCTTCCATTGTCACACCGAAGCAGGACGACACTTCGAGAATGTACACCAGAATCGTTACTTTTATATTTTATGCAATTTTTATTGACTCAATTAATTTATATCTTCATATTTTGCGATAAACCATTTAAATTAGTTAAATTGTATGTATTAAAAATATATTATATTACTATTTTTTTTATTAACGTATCCTCACTGTATCGTGTCCTTGTTTTTTGAGATTTGTCGTATCCCTGTCTGTTATCATATTGGATATGATACTTGTACCCGTGCTTCCTAATTTGAGCTTAGAGTTATACACAACCCACATCCCATGCCATGTTTTGTATGGGTATGACAAGTAGATTCTCACCTATGAAGCTCCGATTCTTCTTAAGGGTCATCATATCTTGTTGAATCAGATCTAAATCTTGTGTGGGTACGTCTCCAATTTGCATCCATGAAGAATCGAGGAATGAAATGAAAATTTGAAATTTGTATTCAGATCGGATTCGGCTAGGATTCTTTTTTTGACTTGTTCATTAAAATTTCTTTAAACATGGGACCATTTTTGAGAATTTAAAAAAATCAGTGTTTAAAATAATAAATATGAACTTTCATTGCTAAACAATTCCATTTACTCATCTAAAATAATAAATGTGAAGTTTTAATACTGGACCTTTTCATCTCTCTCACCTCTTTCTTTGTCTTGATATCAACGTCATATTATTTTCTCATTTATGCTACTTTGTTATAAATATGACCATTAGGGTTTGATTTATTAGTTATTTGATTGAAGAGTCCTTACTTTAATTACATCTTCCTCAATCTCTCTTTTAGTTTACTTTTTCTTGTTTATTTATAGTTTAATTATTGTGAACTAGTAAGTTACTCATTTTTTCAAGGAAAATGAGTGAGGAAGATGATGATTATCCTTTTTGAAAGCATGTTGCGAAATAGGCGAAGAAGGAAGGTGGAGGGAATTGTCAATTCCTAAGTCATTACCGTAATATTGAATTCATTGTGTCATATTGTAGGGTGAAAGCACGTATGTTAAAAAATAGTAGTGGTGGGAATAAAAAATGACCTAAAGTCGGTGTTGGAATTGTCTTTTAACAATGATACAAGAAGATGTTGATATATCCTAAAATTTGCTCACTTAGTTGTTTAACTTGTAATAATATATCCTAAAATGACCTAAAGTCAATGTTGGAATTGTCTTTTAACTTGTAATGTTCTATATTTTTTTATTAATCAAGGAATAGTATAATATTTTATGCTGTTATTTTTTTCTTGCCACACTTGTATTTGTTTTTGAGTTCGGACTTGGTGCGATGACAAGTGCTTGCCCGCCCAAAGCGATATTTCGCGGGTTCGAGTCTTGAAAGTATCCTCTCAAAAAATTGATGGTAAGGCTTGTCTACATCCTCATCTCCCAGGCCTGCCAAAGCGGGAGTCTTGTGCATTGCGTACGACCCGTTTCCTCCATTTTTTTTTTTGAGAATTTTTGACTTGGCGCACCCAGATCGCGTCACACCCTCACTCCGCACCCGCATTCGTGCTTCTTAGATTCTCACTTAATTGCATCGTGATATACGCAAGGATTGTTTTGTGAAGCTTAAGTAGTTGTCATTTCTTGCATTATGTTTCTAGAAATTAGAAGTGAAGTAATCTGTTTTAAAAGGCCCGCCTAGGTTTCGCCTAGGCCCGCCTAGGCTTGAGGCTTGAGAGAAACACATCGCCTACGCCTTATTACGCCTTGTTCTTGGTAAAAGGCTTAAGGCACACTTTTTTTAAAAAAAACAAAGGATTAGTTGACAAATAATGGTTATGGAGCATGAATATGAGAAAAGATGGCTACCAAACATACGAATATATTTTCAAAATTCAAGCTATGTACGATTTTATTATATTACTAGCCTTGGAATAATTAAAATAATAAAAAAAGGAAAAACGCCTTTTTACGCCTAGGCACGCCTAGGCTCCTAAGGCTTGAGGCTTGACCTCTACGCCTCGACCACGCCTCGCGCCTTTTAGAACCTTGAGTAATTTACTATAAATTCATATTTCGTTTGGTACTTTCTCATGTATTTATACAAGACTTTCTAAATGCAGGTAGGTCTTGAGGGGAGTTCTGTTGGGCAGTGGTGGCTTGATATGATAGACAAAACCTTGGATGAAGGATCAACTTTTGATCGCGTCGGTTCCAGGCAGCTGGCAGGCTTGCTCATAACTGTTTGGTATGCACTCCCAATTGAACATTTTGAATGACAATTGATTCTTCTTTATGTAAAATCAAAACTGTCAAACAAGAGCATCAAATAAGTTTGTTGCCTTATCTCACCTGAGTGACTACAATAGATTCGAGTTTTTTTTTTTTGCTTAAATTCTTCCTTTGCCATTTTGGTGATTTCTTCATACCGGGGAACCTAAATAACCATTTTTCTATGAATCTTATCGGATTCACTATCTGTGACGAGTGTCTGTTCTCTGATAAACTTTTCAGGGTCAGAAACAATATTAGAAGTCATGTTGGGGATGTTGATGTTGCAGCAGTTCCTTGTGGTTTGGGGCGTGCAATTGGTAATAAGGTATGGATAATTGTTGGATTGAATGATTTTGCTTTACTTTTATTATATGACATGTTTTGATGAAAATAATCTAAATCATATATTTATTTATTTTAACAAATATTATGAGCTTATAATACCTGTATTATGAACAAGTTTTTTATTTTGAACCCCCCGTATTAAGTGTATATAGACCCCCACCCCTCTTTCGCATTCCCAAGCTGTTGAGACAACCTCCTACTCAGAAATGGCATTTCAACTCTGTTACAAAGGACCCTTAATTGAAAATTAGGCTTTCCTAGTCTTTATACATATCAAATAACCTCCTTCACTAACCCTAATTTCTTCTTCACCATAAATCTTAATCTTAAAAAATTTGACAATAAAATCTTACCAAAATAAAAATTAAACGAGAGACCAAATAGTGTACAAAATTAACCCATTTAAGAATGTGCTAATCCACTCATATATGTATATGCATATATACCTACATCTGTGCATCTATTGAACAGTAGGCTTGGTTCCGTGAATAAAATACTGATCGTAATAAGAAACAAAACTGGTTATGATTGCATTTTTCAATTGAACCAGAAACGAAATCGGAATTGTAATTTTAACCGCAAAAAGAAATCAGAATCACAATTGGAAATGAAATCGGGAACAACTGAGGTCTGTAATTGGACTATGGGGCTTGCAATGGAAGTCGAGAGGGAAGGAGGGCGGAGTACTGATCTGTGAGAAATTGACGTGGGGGCCGCCCTTCAATGGAGATCGACATCAATGAGGGGCATTAAGAGACAAGAAGAGATATCATATACAACAAAGTACAACATCTACAGAAATTTATGGATCACCATTGGGTTTTTATGTGTACGCAAACTCCTGCTTCAGTGTTGCAAAATGATTTGAGGGTGATTCTTTCCTATTTTTTATCTGGTTTTCATCTTTTTCATTTTTATTTATGATTTTGAAGTTAGGGTTAGGTTTTTGATTTGGGAAGAAAATGAGGTAAAATTTGCTCTATAAAAGTCCGGAGGAATCTCTAATTTTGAATTAGAGATCCCAACCAACGGAGTTGGAGGTCCGTTAGGTACTAGGGGGTCATGTCCAAATTTTGAACTGGGGATTTATGTCTAAATACACTAATTGTACCGGGAGGAAGTAAAAAATCCCAAGAAGTTAACTCACTGTCATGTTATGTTGTAGGAATGGTGCTTCACGTAAAATACTATTCCAATGAAGCTAATATGTTTTATGCTTTCACCTCTCTATCTCCTAATATTTGTGATTTAGAATTAAAAACTTCCGTTTATGCAGACCACCTACAATTGAAATATTTTGTTTACTACAGACACAGTTCTTGTTCTTAATATCATATTTTTTTATCTGCGTGTTTTTAACTGTGGTGATATATAGATATGGGTATCACTACACTTGCCCACTTTGGTACCCACTTTCATACCCGCCTAATAAGACAAGGTGATAAAAAGTTGTACATTTTGCCCTGGTGGAATCCACAACAACAAGATAAACATTTTTATGCATTGGGTATGGGGAAAGGGTATCAAAGTGTGTCCATGTAGCTTTATCCTATAGATATTCATATCGTTGATATGGCTAATGGCACTGCAAACAGGGAGCTGTTGGTTTGAGAATGAGAGTCTATGGTCGGATAATGTGCTTTGTGAACTGTCACTTTGCTGCACACTTGGATGCTGTCAATCGTCGCAATGCTGATTTTGATCATGTATATCGGACAATGAGCTTTAGTCGATCATCTAACCCTTTGAATGCTGCTTCAGGTATCATTTTGTACCTGCTCTTTACTTGCTTGGCTGCTCAATGTATTTGTATTGGCTTGTTTATAGTTGTCGCTTGCCATTGGTTGTTGCAGCTGGTGTCTCATCGGCCATTCAAATGCATCGTGGTGGAAATGTACGTGCAAACTTTGATCGGTGCATCAGTTATCTGTTCTTCAAGTCACTTTTTTTTATAACTTTATCCCTTGAGATAATTCCATGATTAGACATACCCCTCTAGAAGTTCAAAAATTAGACTTACCCCCCCCCCCCAAAAAAAATATATATAAATATAAAATAAATATATATACAGAAAGCCTCCTGTAAGGACTCCTTATAGTGCAGACCTCAGAACATACCTTTTTTTTAAAATAGTAAAAAAATGAATTTTTTTATGAAACTTCATGGATATGATCTCCACAGTGAGAAGATCATCTTCAATTTTTTTCGTCAAAAAATTCAATAAAAAAACCGTTGAGATGAGGTGATAAAAAATGGTATAAATATACATTTTCAACCGTTGAAATGTTGGGTCGGCGCCAGCCGCTTTATTAATTGAATTTTTTTATGAAACTTCATGGATATGATCTTCTCACTATCGAGATCAAATCCATGAAGTTTCATCAAAAAATTCAATCAAAAAGTGGGTGAGATGATCGCCAACATTTCAACGGTCGAAAATACATATTTATACCATTTTTGTATATATCACCTCATCTCAATGGTTTTTTTATTGAATTTTTTGATGAAAAAAATTGGAGATGATCTTCTCACCATGGAGATCATATCTAATGAAGTTCCATCAAAAAATTCATTTTTTTACTATTTTAAAAAAATGGTATGTACCGGGCTCTGCACTATCAGGAGTCCTTACGGGAGAGGGCCTCTCTCTCTCTATATATATATATAGGGAAAGGATCAAGTGAGGTCCCAACTTGAGGATCCTGAATGAGGTCCATTTTCTTAAAATAGTAAAAAAACTATTTTTTAGCTGATTTTTTTTACTATTTTAAAAAAATGGACCTCATTCAGGGACCTCACTTGATCCTCTCTCTCTCTCTCTCTATATATATATATATATATATATATAATGCATAAGGTACTAGTGGGATGTACATATGGGGTTAAGTGTAATTATGCAATTATCTCAGGGCGCAAAGTTAGAAAAAGTTTCTTTTAGACTAATGATATATAAATGTTCCCTCTATAAGAAAATTGTAACCTGATGAAATTAAAAAGTGAGGTGCCTTCTTGATGTTTGTACAGGCTATGAGTATGGAAGGGATACTGGAGCTATCTGAAGCGGACATGGTTATATTTCTTGGTGACTTCAATTATCGACTTGATGGTATAACGTATGATGAAGCAAGGGATTTTATCTCGCAAAGATGCTTTGATTGGCTTAGAGAGAGGGATCAGATGCGAGCCGAAATGGAAGCTGGGAATGTCTTCCAAGGAATGCGTGAAGCAGTTATTAAATTTCCACCAACGTACAAATTTGAACGGCACCAAGCTGGTTTAGCCGGTACCTTTTACTCTCTATGTCCCACATTTAGTGTCCCAATTTAAAACTCACAAACTTGGATTTCAAATCTACCCTTCCAAAATTAGCTTGAAGGGTGGCACTTGGATGTATTAAATCTTACTCATATATGCAGTGGCTGACTCATAAGATTGGAATTTCACGCTATTTTATATACTATTTCTGGAAAGAGTCGGTGTTAAAGGCAATCTCATTTTTTCTCCCCTGCACCACAGCACAACTTTTTTAAATGCAATGTACAATCATTTTAAAGCATGTTGTGGTGCCGGGAAGAAAAAATTGGTGTGCCTTTCTGGAAATCTGACTCTTAATTCAGGACAAACCCAAAAGCTTAGTTGTACACATTGAACAATACGTCAGCAAAAGGATACGTATTTGAATATACTCTTTTATCTTTTTTGATCACAAGATATACTTTATCCCCAAAGACAAAAATTGTATTGTTAACTGATGTGGTCATCTTATGATTGGTTTTTAGACTATAAGGTCTTATGGTTTATTATATTGCATACTCTACATGTTTATTTATTTCTACTGTATTTTTTTACATTAAAAAAAATACATTTTATACTTTACTGTACGATACACTATACATAGGTTTTCGATACGCGATATGATACATGATTTGACAACTATTCCAAAAACATAATTTACGATTTGACAACTTTGTCAAAATGTAGTTTAGGGATTTTATTTGGGCTGCAGGTTTTTTTTGTAGTTTCAAAAATCTTGCTAAACAGCTATGGGGGTTAGTTTGTTCTGAACTGGAGTTCAGCTTAGTTGTAACGAGTTCAGTTACGCAACTAGTTTAGGTTAGGCTCAGATAACCAATTTGTCCTCAATTTCCAATCTCTTTAAAAAGGGGCAGCAATGATTTCCTCTGCACAGGGTCTGATATTTGTGTGACATTCTTTTTCCAGGGTATGATTCCGGTGAAAAGAAACGCATTCCTGCCTGGTGTGACAGAATTTTATATCGTGATAGCCGTTCAACTTTGGCATCTACATGCAGTTTAGATTGTCCTGTAGTGTGTACAATTTTACAGTAAGTTGTCTACCCTGCGTACGTCGTGGACTAGTGGCTTTGCTTTTGGGGTTTTATATGACAGTACCCCCCGAGGTATTTGCATAATTAGACTTACCCTCAAGAAGTTGGGAATATTGACATGGGGGTCGTCATTCTAATTTTGAACTTGTATGGGACAAGTCTAATTATGCAATTATCTCAGGTGGCAAAGTCAAAGAAACCCTTTTATTTACTGTATGTTCATAGATTTATATAGATACATCTCTTTGTCTCTCTCTCTGCTCAAGGCTTGACATTTTTTACACAGGTATGAAGCTTGCATGGACGTGACAGACAGTGATCACAAGCCTGTCCGTTGTCTATTTAATGTTGAGATCGCTCGAGTAGACGAGTCAATAAGGAGACAAGAGTTTGGAGAAATTATCAGAACTAATGAGAAAATCAGGCGTATGCTTGGGGAACTATGCAAGGTTCCAGAAGCTATTGTTAGTACGAACAACATAATACTTCAGAACCAGGATACATCCATCTTGCGGATTACCAATAAAAGTGGGAAAGATAATACTCTATTTGAAATAATTTGTGAAGGTCAGTCCACCATTAAGGATGATGGACAAGCATCAGATCATCGTCCAAGAGGTTCCTTTGGTTTTCCTCGATGGCTTGAGGTAAATTCATGCATCTTAAATGTTTAAGTATGCTCTTTTATTATTTATATTTATAAAAAAAGGATGACACTTGAGTTTCATGGAAGAGTGTCACTGCCAAACTGACCTGTTCATATTTTGGGATTCGTATGGTTCTGCCTGTTTACCCAATCTGCCAGCCTGATGATTAGTACTGAAAGCTTGGTGGGATTTGGGCCAAATATGGGTGGATGTAATGAGTGGGCCGAGGTTAGGTCGGGACAACCTTTTTTTTCCTTTTTATTATTTTGAAGTTAAAAATATTAGGACTAGAATGTACGCATCAAATTTACTATGTATCTCTGCAAGCCTCCCCAAAAAATCATATCTTTTTCTTGCAAAACAAATATAATTAGATAAAGATTTGCAGAAAATTTTATGTGGATCAGTCAGGAACTGTTAACAGCCCAGAAACATAATTGGGGAAAAACCAGCTTCAAACGAGAAAGAACTGTGAAAAGAGAAAATAAAAAAGAATTAAAAACACTGCAAAAACTCCCATAATAAAAGATAAAGAAGAGGTTCCACGCTTCAATTTAAGAAGCTAGATATACATGTACACTCATGCTTGAGCTGATCTGATTGGTTGTCCCGAATTTAACCCCCATTTCAAACAGATCTGAAATGGTTTTCATAGGTGGTGGGGGGCGTAAGTTTCTGATGAGAATGGGTTGGTCCGAATTTGACTGTCATTTTTTCTCTTCAGCCCTAATTCAATCAAGCTTAAAAAAATTGGGCCCCATGAATTTATGCAGCGGCTGGTATGGGCCATTTTCGCATTTACGAGCTAGCTTTGCCAATGCCACTACTCCTGATTATTGTGAAAGTATTTATATATATAACATTTGAAGCATAAACTTCAACAATCGACTTTCAAAAACAAAATTGAGTTCGAGAGATAATTGGCTTGAGAAAAACCTTTTTAGAACTCATCTCTTTTGGGGTTCTTGTCAAATATTGTCAACTCTTCCATGATCCTTTCACATGTCTGCCTCTTTCCAAGGTTCGACCAAGCAAATATTGCATTATTCAGAGGAATGTCTCTCAACACCGTCTCACAAGTAAACGAAAAAAATGTTTCAACACCTCTAGACCATTCCTGTTTAACTTTTCTACACAAATCTGACCGTATGAAAATCTTCCTTTACCTCTCAAAATAAACTCACACGGTAACATGGTCCATAAACCCCTGAAATCACCAATTCCCTCACCGTAATTCCATATGTGTGGTGTTATAATTCCCTTCACTCTTTCCAAAATCTATTTATCCCTTAACATTTACAAATTAAAAAAAAAATCAGTAGTGACTATGGACAGATATGGCTCAGACAACCAAAGTTTGAACTTGGCCCAATTGTCTTCACTCCTCTCCTAAAACTATCCACTCCAGAGCTGTGATTTGCTTTGACCCTTTTCCCAGACCACCACTAACTTTGTCTTCTCTTACATGGATATCCAAAATATTACGGACGAGCATCGGCATGGTTCAAAGTCTCGGTTGCGGTGTATGTCTCGGGCGCTTAATTTCAACTTGGTCATGGTATTGGATGATAGGCAATGATACGCTATTATCCCCAAAAATCCCCCCAAAAATTGATAATGTGGACTAATTAGATAAGTTAAAAACCATCATTTTATATGCATAGCTTCTAATGAATCAAGTATAGATAATACTTATAAATATGGATTAAGAAAATATAATTTTTTATACGCGTGTTGGACTTGTAAGGTTTAATATTCCATAATTTTTTATGCGCATGTTGAACTTGTAAGGTCTAATATTCCATAATATTTTTTTGATAAATAAATATTCCATAATATTTATAAAACAGATTAAGTAAATGATATATTAAGTATATATAAATATGGATACATTTTAAAATAATTCTAAGTTGATCATGATTCGTTGTGATGATAAATAAAGAACATTTAAAGTATTTTTTAAGTAAATAATTAGTGGTTTAATGCATTTTAAATTTTTAATACAGTTTAATTAATTAATGTTATATTAAAACACACAAAATTACTTAATGTTATATTAAAACATACAATTTTTAAAAAATATTATTCAAATATATAATGAAGTGATTTTGAAAAATTTCTAAATTTCTAAATTTAATACATTTTTGTACATTTTAATCGATTATTGTTTATACCATACCTTTTTTGAAGTATTGTTCAAGTAGATAATGCTGCTTAAAATAATGAAGTTTTTTCAATACATTCTAAAGGTAATTCTACCAATAGGGTAAGGATGAAAAATAAGTAAATGAAGTGTTCTTATACATATTTATTAATAAATAATGTACATTTTTTAAAATTTATAAGACATTTCAAAACATATTAACAAATCCGTTATTTATTACTATTTTCTAAACCTATTAATACATCAGTTAAAACATATTAACATATCCTTAAAAAAATATCAAATGTAGTTTTTTTTTTAAAACTTTAATACGTCTCTCCATAATTACCAAGTTTTGAGGTTGGTACCTTTCACTAATTTTATTTGACTTTAGTACATTTTTCTTCGCTAAATATCATCACAGATGACTTTTTGCGGCGAAATTCACTTTTTGCGTCAAAAAGTGTACCAAGTCAATAAAAATTAGTTAAAGGTACCGAACTCAAAACAGGGTAATTATGGACATTTTAAAATAAAAAAGACCTTAAATGTAACATTTTGTTCAGCACAAATGCAACATAAAGAGGGTCGATTGTACGAAATAATAACCTAAAACCTTAGTGGCTGAGATAGATAGACATATATAGAGTGAGACTTGGGTTGCGACACCAGCTGAAAACCTAACTGCTAACTGCTGCTTTTCACCTTTCTTTCCTGACAAAACTTCCTCGCACATGGGTCATCTCCCACCCCCTCTTTAAGTCTCTTCATCTTCATCTTTTCTTCTTCTCCTCTTCTTCAACTACAAGAGAATGGGCCTAGTTTTTGATAGTATCGGAGAAATTGGTCACTTATTTTGCCGATATAACTCGATAACGCTTAAATCTCGGCAATTCACCATGATGTGCACAAATTTTGCAACGAAATTGTTTTGCCTCGCGGTATTGGATCGGCTAGCTGTGAAACCGAGTGAACTTGATGTGAATTAGGGTGCGGAAGCGTAAAAAGAAGTTATTCTACACAACAACTAATCTACACAACAACAAACAACAACTAAAGAAATGAAATGGGTTTCTTTCTCTCCCTATTCTCCATATTAGAAGTTGAGTACAAATGAGGGCCAAGTGGACTATTTATAGGAAGAGTTAGCTTGCTAAACAAGCTATTACCCCAAAAGACTAAAGAAGGCAGCTAATATCTAAAAGCCCCAAACATACTTGAAAACTAATAAAGCTATAAAATAAAGGAAAATTACAATAAAAGAAAGAAATTACTAAAATAAACTCTCATTCCCATCATTCTCCCCTACTTGAGAGAGCTCGTCCCGAGCGATAAAACTGTGGGTGAGGGCATCATCCGGGGGCTCCCCTACTTGAAAGGGAAGGCATCCTTTAAGGCTACCGCATAACGACTCGCAAAATAGTCTCGAAGAAACCACAAATTGACGCCATGGCCGATGAATATGAAGGCGGCCTCTAATCCGTCCACATGAAGAGTCAACACAAGATCGACGTGGAGAAGGCCATTGATGCCAAATTTCATCCAAATTGCTCATGATGAGCCTCCGTAGCATCGAAGCATGTAAATGCGTCATGGAGCGCTCCTCATAAGGAACCCAAAAAGGATCCACAAATCCCACACCAATCGTGATCTCCTCATGCAACATATGCTCCTCAAAGGAAATAACCACCAATCCATCATCACAAAGCTCATCATCGTGACCAAAAATAGGAAAAAAATCCATCAAATCAAATGTTGCCACCTCACGATAATGAGTGCGAATCTCCCAACCATCTTCAACAAATAAAAAAAATCACATAGGAAGTACACCTCGTCTTCTACCCCAGCGATAGGAAAGAAGTCCACCATCGCAAATGCTTCCAAATCTCTATATCGGGTGCGAGTGATCCCATCCCTCCTCGAATATGGTGAAAAAATCACAAGGAAGGAACACGGAGTCCCTATCAAGCATGGTCTCGGTCTCAACAACCTCGGAGACAACCTTGTGAAGCATATCCGAAGAGAGTATCATCGGTGTGCGTGGGAATGACATCGGATGTAGTAGGAGGAGCACCGGTAGACAAATACTCCAAATATGGGACTAAATACTTCGCTCGTGCACGTATCTATTGTTCACGTGCCATCTCCATCTCATAATACTCGGCTCGACATCTATGTAGGTGTTGATGGTACATCTCATACTCTCCGATAGAATAAGCACTATATGCCAATGTGTGAAGCTTTTGAGAGAGATACGAATCCGTCTCGGCCCAAGAAACTTGAAGACTTTGGAGTTCCTTGATGATGGCACAACTAACCGTGTCAAAATGGGCACATGCATTCATATCGAGGCTGTATTGGGTACCATCGCACGAGAATTTGTGAGAAAGGTATTCTTCGGGTGAGGGAGGGATTAAATCGTAGGACCTTGATAGATTTGGGGCAGATTTGTAGTTATTGGAAAATGCAGGGGCTGAATTGTAATTTTCAGAAATTGGTTGGGGATTAATGTGGTGAAGGGGTCCAGGTGGTGGGAAAGTTTGATTAGGGTTTGTGATGTGGTGGGAGGTTACCGGGGTTGAATGTGAATGCCAATTAGGGTTAGGGTTTTGAAATGGAGTGGGCTTTGGGGTTCTTGAAAATGGGGTAAATAAGGTTTGGAATTAAATTTTTTTTGTTGAAATTGGTTAGGGTTTGCGGTAGGATGAGTTTTGGACAAATCTCGATAAATCTTGGTTTGATTGGGATTGTTAGATCTTGAATCGTGGTTGTTTTGAGGGTATTCTGAAATTTTTGGCGGATCTTGGAATTGTGTCTTGTTTCTTGGTTGAGTTCTTCCGTTGAAATGGTTTTGTAACAATCCGGGCTGTTCCATAGGAGAATCTGGGCTGTTCCGAGATATACCTAGGCAGAATTGACGTGCCGGACTTGCTGATGAGGTTGCGGCTGCCCTGCTGCTGGGCGAAGGCTGTCCGCTCTCTTCTGGCGGTGTTTTGGCTGACTTCGGTGGGCTGCTACAGGCTGGTTGGATGCCCGCATGGCCTGGTGGGAGTGGGTCACTAGTTTGTGTTGCGTTGGCACCTTTTATTTGGCGGAATTGGGTGAAGGAAGAGGGGTTTGTGAAACTAGGGTTTTTTGGGGGGCAAAGATGTAGAGTGGGTGGATCTTGGAGAATTAGGGTTTCGATGGTGGGACTTGTTGTATGTAGGATGAAATCGGAATGATCCCAACCTGAATCTGAATTGTATTTGATAATCATCCTCGCGCCAAGAACAAACGCGGCTCCGATACCAATTTGATGTGAATTAGGGTGCGGAAGCGTAAAAAGAAGAAGTTATTCTACACAACAACTAATCCACACAACATCTATACTACACAACAACAACAAGAACAACTAAAGAAATGAAATGGGTTTCTTTCTCTCCCTATTCTCTATTCTCCATATTAAAAGTTGAGTACAAATGAGGGCCAAGTGGCCTATTTATAAGAAGAGTTAGCTTGCTAAACAAGCTATTACCCAAAAAGACTAAAGAAGGAAACTAATATCTAAAAATGACATATTAGTCCCAAACATACTTGAAAACTAAAAAAACTCTAAAATAAAGGAAAATTACAATAAAAGCAAGAAAGTACTAAAATAAACTCTCATTCCCATTCCCATCAGAACTCGGCTGAGATTTTGAACCACGAGTATCGGGTAGTTGGTAAGAGTATTTAATATCCCATCCATTAATACGAAATTCCCAAAGTCTAAATTTGTTGGAGGGCTAGTTAGATTAGGTAAGGAAGAAGATCGAGTCTGCCCCCACACCCAAACACAGGAAAAATTATGTGAAGATCAAAGAAAGAGATCCATTTCCCTTTTCTGAGCCCATTTCAGAATCATATACAAAATGTCTACACAAAATAAGATAGTGATCAGTGAACATGAGGGTCAGCTACCTGATCATTACTTTGTAAAGAGTCAGCCCCATCAAGTTCTAAAATTAGTGATTTCACCCATTGTTTTTTCCACTGAAGAATCTCCTTTTCATCATCATCTTTATCCTCAAAAAGTCGTAACATAGAATTTCTCCAAAGTATCTTAGATGTCTCGGCACTCCAGAAATATAAGATTGTTCGTGAGGGTGCTGATCACAATTATCGCAGTCTGAGTATTATTGTTGGCCACAAGTCCTCAAATCACCCAAAGAAGGTTCTTCATCTCAAACTCTTTGCCAAGTCCACGCCAGAACAAAAGTGAAAACACCTCACCCCAAGAAGAGCACCTAGGACAAGTTTTGATCAGTCGCATCCAAAAGACTGCTCGAGAAACTTCTTTCAACTGGGTTGGGGGGGTGTTATTTCGGCAACCCCCCTAGGGTGTTCGCCTGTGTAATGTTAGCCTATATGAGAAGCAGGGTTTTTATTTATTTTTTTGCAAATTTTTCTCCTACTTTGAGCTTATGTCCAGTTAGTAACTGGATAGAGTTAAGAAGGGAATCAAAGTATTTTAAATTTCAAATGTAATAGAATTTATCTCCTTTAATGAAGAGGGCATAGATCTCTTATTTCTCACTAGATAATGAATGAAAGTTCTCTCTTCGAGTATTTTCCCCCTAGCACACGAGGCTCCCTTCCACTGCAGGGTACTGATGGGGTTAGATGTACAAAATTTGTTTCTCTGGCTTTCAAAGTGGAGTAGTAATTTGGGAAATACAAAAAGGAAGTAGGCCTCTTAATTCGGAATGAAAGGAATATTAGATTTAGTTGTTTGAAGAAAATATAAATAGTATTTATATTTAACCATATAGAAATGATATATATATATTGACGTGTGCTTTACATGTTCGTGTATGTTCCAATTTCTATGATTTTTCGATGAGCAATGCTACATCCCCCAAATTTTCACCAAACGCTTGGGAGATTGTAAATTCGGGGTATGGCACGAGCATTTATTGCTTTTGGAGAATGATTCGGGGGACAAGTGTTTCCCTTTCTCGATTTCTCATGCTGAACTTTTCAAGAATCACGTTAAATATTATGTATAAATTGAATCGAAGTCGAATGTTGTTTATAGTTGAAGAGAGGATATTTTGGTTCTATCAATAGAAATTTCACTGATTATTATTTTGCTAATTCTCATCAAACTGTCAAGTTGGCTTATATTCTACTTTTGCATTTTAACCAGGTGAATCCAGCATCTGGCATAATTCAACCAAATCAGATTGTGGAGATTTCCGTTCATCACGAGGAATATCAAACCTTAGAAGAGTTTGTCGATGGGGTCCCACATAACAGTTGGTGCGAAGACGCTAGAGACAAAGAAGTTATATTGTTAGTTAAGGTTCGTGCCAGCTGTTGCACAACCGAGACAAAACGTCACCGTATACGCGTGCGCCACAATTTCTCCGGCAAACCTACGCCTATGACCAGCGACCATAATCGCAACCCTACTCGTAACAAAGCAAATGTCCTTGAACGCTCTGATTTACAACGCCTTAGCTGTTCATCTGATGTGGTTAACCACATAAACAGTTTTACATAGTCCGTGGAATTTGACACTACCACATTGATGTATATATCCACTACCACATTGATGTATATATAAGCAGGCGCCAGTTCGCCTTCAAGTAATTTTGAAATCCTTTGGGTGTTTTAAACAAGTCCCAAAACATCTTATTTTTTCAAGATTCCGATTGTGAGTTGGGTTTGTATAGGAAACTGAATGCCGGTTCGAGATGGGGAACTGAAGCTAGATGAGGAAGAACTTGGTGGGGTTGGGGTGGGGGGTGGGGTTGGCAAGTATTTTAACCATTTTGAGTTTTTCTTGTGTATTAAATAATTCTTATGAAGAGGGGGAAATAAAATGTTGGGGGAAGAAAAATATAATGTAAAAATATTGGCTGTGGTGGCACTGGTGTTTAAGAGTTGATCTCTCAAGATTTTGCCCATATAAACATTTTTTGAAGACTTGTATATTATGTGTTACAAGAAAAATCGTTATAAAAAAAAAGAATCTATTGCCATTGTCTTCAATTAATATAGACTTGTATCTGCTTTTAATTTGCATTAGAGAGGAGAGTTTCTTCTTTTTGTGTGTGATTGATAGTTGTATTTGAGATGCTGTGATTGATTACTGGGTTTTGTTAACAAGTTACATAATTATTTATTTATAGGAGGCTTTGGTTGTTACTCACTAACCCTTCAAAAAGCTAGTGTCTCACTTAACTGAATGTAACTGTGAATATGTGAAATTGTTATATTACAAAAATAATAGAGTGTCTCAAATTAAGTCATGTTTTTAAAAATATTAAATAAAACTAGGTGAGATCACAAAATTATCTATTGTAATATACAGTATTTTTTTAGAATAAATAATAGAATTATATTTTTGGATAAAATAAAAATTTATGAAAATGGGATTAAATTGGTGAATTAAAATTATTAAATGCAAACAAATAAATTTTCTTTATGTTGTATTTACGTGTGATGGATTTGTGTTATGTTAATGTTATAACAATTGCATGTGTAGTAGAAAATGCTTAAATGATGTGTGACACAATTAAAAATAGATAATGTTGGGATGAATAATTGTGACCTATTTCGGGGAGTTTGCGCACTCGTTTAGGTGTTTTAAATATTTAAAAATGGTCCCGGGACATAGGTATATAAGTTGAAATTTCTTTGGGCTTGTCTGGGTATGGATTCGGGTCCATCTGGGGGTCCAAATTTTGGGATTTTAATCCAACTCGAAATTTGAAAATTTATCATTTTAATTAAGAAGTTAATTAACCCCAGGAGCTTATTTCTTAGAACCCTAGCCACACCCCAGAGAAAGAGAGGAAAAATCATATCAAGAAATTGAGAGGAATTCAAAGGAGATTTCAAGAAATTCAAAGAAGATTTCATCCTCCGTATGCCCAGGCAAGAGTTATCTTGTTCGATTTAATTTTTAATGTATTTCTTGATGCATTATAATGATCTCATCTGATTTCTGGGCTTTAGGTTGGATTTTGGTGAATAAATGTTAGGAATTAATCTCAAGCATGTAAAGGATTAATTGTAACATAGGTTGTAACTCAGAAATCTAAGAATCGATTCTTGAATTTTGATGATAGAAACCCTAGGATTCTTGGAGTAATTTTGCGGAATCTTGAGATCACATGCAGAGGAAATAGGGACATGTTATTAACTGCAAATAGTGACTTAAATACTCATGTATTATGCCCATAATCTGATCTATACGTAGTGGTTATTGTAGAAGAAATCTGGGATTAAAGACTCTAATTTCTCATATGAAATCTGGGGATTTGGGGGTAATTAGTTGATGTAGTTACGAGTAATAAATGTTATATGATGTAAGACTAAGCACTAAGTATCCCCTACATGTTTACACAATAAGGAAATGTCAATTGAATTGAAACTTAGGAACAAACGAAGAGAGTTCGTATGAAGAAACTGCAAAAACTAGGAAGCAGTGGCATTCGAATCGATTCGTCCTTGGTCCGAATCGATTCGGCCAAGAAACCGAATCGATTCGGTACTGCTGACAGGGTGAGTTTGGGCCAAATTTTAATGCTGTATATTTTTAGAACCCCGTACGAGTTGGTGGAACGATGTTTGGGAGAACGAGGAATTTATAAAAAATATAAATGTGACCCACATATATATTGAAATATTATAATTAACGAGATGGTTAAATAATTGTTAAGGAAATTGGAATTAATAATTAACTAGATGGTTAATTATTAATTGATGAATAATTGTGGGTAATATGTGGGACATTTAGGTAATTATAGAGTAGTTACCTATGCATATATATGAGAATAATAATATGTACTTATGTGTATCTGTGTGGACATACCAATGTTCGTGGACGGTCCTATCGACTTGGGGTTTCATGCGTTCGGACTGTGTAGCACACGTCGGCATAGGTGAGTTAGACGATGTGTAGGTGATTAAGGGTGAAAGTAGCGCGTGTCAAACGCCGATCGTTGTTTTCTGTTCACCGCCTTAATACAAAAACCAAAACTTTTGACTACACTTGCGATACAAGTATAACGGTAAGTCGGGTATCGAAAATCCACATAGACGAGTTGTTAGAATTTAATTGGTTTAATACTTCTAAATAAAAGTGTAAAAGATAATTTTTCTTAACTAAAAAGAAAGAAAATATAAACTAGGCATGAGTGTATTTAAACTACGTTAACAAAGAGAATAAAAACTATAGGTTGCTTCGAATATCCCTCACCCCGAGTTAATTAGTATAAAATGGTTACACCGGCTCACGAGTTATTAAGATTGCATCTCGTTTTGACAGTTAATTAAATCATGAGTTGGCAGACCCCTAAATTCACATTAAAGTCTAATAAGATTTTGGCGTCAACAAATACTCCGAAAATTACGCACGCAAGGTCGTAAATACGGCGCATGCATGATATACCCCGTTAAATCTCCTAGGTGTAATAACTAGGACAACACACTCGAAATAAACACGTAAAACTCCATCACCAAAGCAAAGCAATCAAATCAACCCTAGGTGAGTTCAATCCGACCCAACCTAATTTAAATTAGCCCCCAAGCATATTAAATGACATTAAATAAATTAACTAATTAATTAAGCACAAGTAATTAATTAAAGCAACAATAAATAAATTAACAACTAAAATTAACTAGACATGGAAATGAATGGAAAGCAAATAAATCTAGGTTACAAAGCATAAAAATAAAAGATAAGACAAATGAATAGTACCCACTTACATTAATGGGTGTCAAACCACCAAGAAAATGGAAGAGATGGGATTATCTCCAACAAAACCCCCCAAATGCACTAACCCTAGGAGAGAGAATCTCTAAAAAAACAAACCTAAAAACTAACTAAAATGATTTATCTCCTTGAAATAAAACCCCGCAACATTCTATTAATACCCCAAAACAAACCCCCAACAAAACGAAGTAAAAAAACCCAAAATAAGTCATTTTTCCTCCAAATATGATGGGACCGGTCGACCTCATGTTTGGACCGGTCGATCGCATGTTGGAATTTTGCCTTGGGCTGTTGACAACCCACTTTTCTCTTCGATCCAATTTTGACGCGTCGCACGAAAACGATTATAACTCCCTCATACGGAATCGAAATGATGCGTGGTCAGAACTGACGTGAAGCTAATTCAATTATCTACATGATTATGTTTTGAAACCCTCCAAATTATGCACTATGAAATTACCAAAATGCCCTTGAAGTAGAAGAAAATATCAAAATCTTCCGATGTCGCATAACTTCCTCATTCGGGGTCAGAATGTCGCATGGTCAATGGACACAGAAAGATAATTTGATGAAATACATGTTGGTAACTTCATTACATAAAAAATAGTGAGTTTGAAAAGACCAAATTTCCCTTGAAGGTTCCTTTTGCGATGAAACAATCCCGAAACGCATCCAACTTCACACTATGCATCAATATTACCTACAAAAACTCAAATATACCTCATAAAATATATAAACATATATAACAAAGGTTATTCAATATATGAGCTTAAATATAGGAATTAATGGACACGAGAATACTAGAATGTGCAAGAATAAATGGTACTAAATGCAATATTCACGACTTGTCACACCCCCTAACTTACACATTGCTAGTTCCTAGCAATAAAGATGAATGAAAAAGAGAAAAAGAGGTAGACCAACATAATATATATATATATATATATATATATATATCATAAAGAGCCACTTTCGTAGGGAACACGATTGCATTTAGCATATGCAATAAGCCGTTAAACCCCTAGGTTACCCCAGTAGACGAGTGTAGTCTCGTGAGGGTGTTCAGGGATGAAACTCACAAACATCATATGGTTTTCTCAAAATATGCCCAATCACATGCAACACACCCAATAATAGTGAAAAATATTTCATACACATTATTAGCAAAGTGAATGGATTCACACAGAAGTCTGTATTATTAGCATTCGTTGAATTGAAACCTTAAAATGTGGGAGGGGTGCGAGAACATGCAAAGTATGATTTGTCAAAAACTTATATAAATCAGATAAACATAAAAGCAAGCATATATTCAATCCTCACGGGCATTACACTCATCAAATGAATTCACTCGAAACAGGGAGTTAATACACGGAACATGCGGGCATACAGAGTAAATGTAAATGGAAACTAGGCCGCACACATGTCCCAAATGAAGAATGCTATATATGAAATTAAAAACTGTAATCTCAATGAAAGATACTGCACATTAAAGGAGGCGAAATGAATTTTCACAAATTATCAAAACTATTTTAACTTTTAAATTAAATTCACCCTAAGATCACATAGGACTTGTATAGGGTTGTAATGTAGGCTAGGCTAGGGTATGAAACGAAGGATATGTATGGATTCAAAGTGTTCGGAGATGAAAACTCGGGATAATGGGAAAGTGTGGGCAATTTCAAAAATTGGAAAATACAATCCATAAAAGGCATTGAATATAACAACAGGGAGAGTAAACAAAGCTTATTCGAACACTATACACAATATACAACTTTCTCTTTCTTTTCTTTTCTTCTTTTTCTCACTTTTTTCTTTTGTTTTCTTTTGTTTTCTACTTTCTCTTTTCTTTTCTTTTTCACTTTTTTTACTTATCTCACTCTCGCATGCCTAAATTGCAACCAAAAAACAACATCATTCAATCCCAAGTATCATTCAAAACAAAGGCACGAAAGGTAATATGTATGGTTTATAACTCCAATTTGGAGTTGGTTATGAGATTTTAGGTTATGAAACGAAAGGCTAATATTTAGGCTCAAAGTGGTTAACGAGAGAAAACATATAAGGTGAGGTCAAGGCTAATATAGGTGATATAACAAAGATGGCCTATGATCATTTCATAAAGTTTACGCAATTCTCGAGTCAAAACAATAAATGAATATCATGATCAAGTAACACATTTCAACATATAAACTCAATTAATGAACGATCAATGAAAGAATAGTGAGATTACCAACGACTGTAACGTTTTCAAAGAGGAAAGAAAAGTGTATACACTCACAAACGACGAAATGTACAAAGCTTACTCGGTGTAAGTATATACAATGCAACAAAAGATTACTGAGTTATAAAAGTCTTAAACCAAATCAATAAAGCTAGAAAAGTGCATGTGCTCATGGGATTAAAGTTTAATTCATGAAGTTATTCATAATATCAATGATTGAGGACTAAAGTCTAATAACTTCTAAAATCGAGAACATGCATCATTGAGTTGTCTATTGGATCGGGCATTTATTAAAATTTATCACCGAAAACAAAGGCAAAATACTCAACAAAGGAGAAAAAAGAAAGAAAATCTTTTTGAAAATTTTAATTTTTACAAGAAAAGTATGCTTGGGAAGAACATATAATCAAATCAAAGAAACTAACAATGAATGGATAGAATATCCCACACCCCCTAACTTAAAACCTGACATTGTCCTCAATGTAAATTAAGAACCAAGTTAAAGAAAGATATTACCCCAAAAGAAGTGATCTCGTGAAAGTACAAGTCCAATGATTCTACAAAATATGTTAGTACCAAAGCATAACAAAAAGAAAAAGAAAGAATAAAATTTTTAACTAATTACACTAGACTATAAGTAAGAATAAAGAAGAAAAATAAAGAAAATAACAACTAACTATTTACAACCTACAATTTTAACTTCTAATTAACTATACACTAGAAGTTGAAATTTTTGAGGGTCCACCCAAACCACGATTTGACTTTGGAGGATAATCGGTGTACCCTCACTTACATGCATACCTTCCGAAAAATAAAAATTTCATTTAAACAACGGAAGGCATGTGTAAGGCGGAAGAAATGAACCATCACCAATTAAAATTTTTGACGGGAGGATGGGGGATTTGGATAAAACGGGTGATGAATACACATAAGGGCCAAGAAAAATTGAATCATCTCCCAAGTATTTTGAAATTGGAATGGGAGGGGGCACACAAAGAGGCAAAGATGCCTTCATGGAAAGTAACTCGAGCAAGTACTCCTCGTTGGTGAATGAGTTAAATATTTTAAAGTTCGGCACCGATTCATCGGGTACTTGTGACGGTGTGATAACATAGAATGAAAAGGGGGAGGAAAGAAATTCAAACTCAAGAGATGAGTTATCATCGCTCAAAATTGGAATTTCAAAGGAGATAGGATCATTTTCAATGAAACTTTCTTCTTTGGGATCCAAAGACGAAATCATTTCATTGCAAATGGATACTACATCCATTTCATCCTCACTTTCGTTCTCTATTAAACCATGGACCAAGTCATGAATGGTTTGTTCCAAAGTAGGCAAAAAATCCTCATTTGGTTCAAAACATTCCTCGACTTCAAAAGTTTCGGAAGAAAAACCGTCGTCGGATTCAAATAATAAATCCAATTCATGTTCCCACAAACGATTTTCTTCCTGATAATGGCCTTCACACCTCTCATTATCAAGCATGAGCAAACCCTCACCCAAAGTCATAGGTCGAGGTGCGGATTCTTGGAAATGAGAAGTTTGAAAATTATTATCGGAACTATACTCAAACTTATTATTATAATAATTTTGAAAGCTATGGCAATTTGTTTTAAAATTCCTATTATAAGGAATTACAGGCCCAAAATCGTTATCATCATCCTCAAAATACAAGCACTCCAAAGCTCGAATTTTGTAATACTCGCCCAGAGTCATGTTTGAATTTGTAATTTTTTGGGACTCTAAGTATCGACCAAAATTCATAGGTTTACGGGGACTTTAAGAATTATCATAATGATTACTGAAAGGATTGGAATAAGACATGCTTACCCCAAAGATGGCTCGAAGTGGTGAAATCCACAAAGTGATGCGCGCGTAAAAAATTCAAGCGGTTCTTGGTGCTCAAATGTAGAAGTCCGACAAAAATGTTAGGCAAAAAATACAAATAGAAAAAAAAACTACGAAATACTAAATCAAATATATTCTAAAACATTAAGTCCCCGACAATGGCGCCATTTTGATTAAGGGTGAAAAGTAGGGCGTGTTAAACGCCGATCGTTATTTTCTGTTCACCGTCTTAATACAAAAACCTAAACTTATGACTACACTTGTGATACAAATATAGCGGTAAGTTGGGTATCGAAAATCCACAGAGACGAGTTGTTAAAATTTAATTGGTTTAATACTTCTAAATAAAAGTGTAAAAGATAATTTTTCTTAACTAAAAAGAAAGAAAAGATAAACTAGGCATGAGTGTATTTAAACTACGTTAACAAAGAGAATAAAAACTATAGGTTGCGTCGAATATCCCTCACCCGAGTTAATTAGTATAAAATGCTTACATGGGCTCACGAGTTATTAAGATTGCGTCTCGTTTTGACAGTTAATTAAATCAAGAGTTGGCAGACCCCTAAATTCGCATAAAAATCTAATAAGATTATGGCGTCAACAAATACCCTAAAAATTACGCACGCAAGGCCGTAAATATGGTGCATATATGATCTACCCCGTTAAATCTCCTAGGACAACACACTCGAAATAAACACGCAAAACTCCATCACCCAAGCAAAGCAACCAAATCAACCCTAGGTGAGTTCAATCCGGCACAACCTAATTTAAATTATCCCCCAAGCATATTAAATGACATTAAATAAATTAACTAATTAATTAAAGCACAAGTAATTAATTAAAGCAACAATAAATAAATTAACAACTAAAATTAACTAGACATGAAAATAAATGGAAAGAAAATAAATCTAGGTTACAAAGTATAAAAATAAGAGATAAGACAATGAATAGTACCCACTTACATTAATGGGTGTCAAACTACCAAGAAAATGGAGGAGATGGGGTTATCTCCAACAAAACCCCCAAAATGCACTAACCCTAGGAGAGAGAAGCTCTAAAAAAAACAAACCTAAAAACTAAGTAAAATGATTTATCTCCTTGAAATAAAACCCTATAACATTTTATTAATACCCCAAAACAAATCCCCAACAAAACCAAGTCAAAAAACCCCAAATAAGTCATTTTTCGTCCAAATCTGATGGGACCGTTCGACCTCATGTTTGGACCGATCGACCGCATGTTGGAATTTTGCCTTGGGCTGTTGACAACCCACTTTTCTCTCTGATCCAATTTTGACGCGTTGCACGGAAACGACTATAACTCCCTCATACGGAATTGAAATGATGCGTGGTCAGAACCGATGCGAAGGTAACTCAATTCTCTACATGATTCTATTTTGAAACCCTCCAAATTATGCAGTATGAAATCACTAAAATTCCTTTGAAGTAGAAGAAAACATCAAAATCTTTTGAAAACGAGCATAACTTCCTCATTGGGGGTCAGAATGTCGCATGGTCAATGGACACGGAACGATAATTTGATGAAATACATGTTGGTAACTTCATTCTATAGAAAACAGCGAGTTTAAAAAAACCGAATTTCCCTTGAAGGTTCCTTTTGCTACGAAACAATCCCGAAACGCATCCAACTTCACACTATGCATCCATAATACCTACAAAAGCTCAAATATACCTCATAAAACATATAAACATATAGAACAAAGGTTATTCAATATATGAGCATAAATATAGGAATTAATGGACACGAGAATGCTAGAATGTGCAAGAATAAAGGGTATTAAATGCAATATTCACGACTTTTCACACCCCCTAACTTACACATTGCTAGTCCCTAGCAATAAAGATGAATGAAAAAGAGAAAGAGAGGCAGACTAACCAGAGTATATATATATATATATATATATATATATATATATATATATATATATATATGATATTAATCGTATGCGAGTGACGGTGGAGAATATTCATTTTGCATCAACTGTATTTATTGCATTTTAAATTGATTAAGTTAATTCTTGCACAACTAGGGCTTCGACCCAAATTTAATATTTTCTCCCCCAGGTGCTCATAGATAGGGATAACGGGATTATTGTTGTATCAGTCTTGCGATATCTTTTGCTTATCAGACTTTCAGATTCATTGACTCTAGCATAGGTGCTTTTCTGCTATAGTTACTTATTTCATTTAAGACATTTGTATAGGCATAAGCCCGAGATTCATTTACTTTATGTTGGGTTGAGGTGTTTACTTTTATTTCAGACTTGTCATACACTTTATGTTGGTTTGAATTTATTTATTATTATGGAAATAATCATTGAACCTCAATTATGGGCTTTTATACATAAATTTTATTACGTTGGTGCTAAAAATAGTATTAATTGACAAACAAGCCCCATCTTCGGCGTATTGTGCCTGACCAACCTTTACGTGAGAAAATGGGGGTTGTTACATCTATCTGGACAACTCTCATGATAGAATAATGATTTAAGTGCATGTCTTATATTAAAAGGTATTCATTATATTTACGAGGATAGATTTTATAAAGGTATCCATTTTCTTACAATATTAAATTTTAAACATGGATTATTAATTTAGGACATAGAGAATATCAAATATAGTCATACTATCAAAGAATTTGTCTTGTAACATAGTTTATATTATAAGGAAACACACCCTCAAAGTTACTCCTTCATACCACATTAAAGAAACAAGATGTAATTGTTAAGCGCCCCACTGGGTATAATAAAAGAGGTTAACCTTTTTAATGTGCCACTTTATTTTTCACACCTACAAAACACTCGAGCTCAACTTTTCTCTCAACAAATTTCTCAATATTTCATGATTTTAAATAATTAATTTAATTAAAGAAAATAATTAGTTTAATTGGAATATTGTAAATAATTAATTTGTTTGGATAAATTAAATTAGATATTTTTTTGTACTAAATTATGCAATTAAATTTATGGAGTAAATTACTTTATTTTATTGGGTTATATTTTGAGTTGGATTTATTGGGCCATTTGGAAGTCCAAATGGTGTTAAAGAGATGGAAGATTTTATCCATGGATTGGGTAACCCATTTGATGAAGTTTGAGAGTGTATGGATTTATTTATGGGGTCCATAAACTGAAGATAATTTGGACTTATTATAGGTGCATAAAATGGCTTTATCAAATATAAGTTATGTTAACTTAGCATTACCTTATCATTCACAAAACAAAACCATTAACTCAATTGTGAGTTAGACAGAAAGGAAACTTGGGAGGCAAGCTTTAAAACAAATAATTCATACAACAAATCTTCATCAATTGATCATCATCTTCATCAATGGTTTTATCTTTAAAACAAATCAAGGCAAAAATTCTTTCTATTTCTTCCCTTTGGTATAAATGAGTTATATTAGGATTTTTATAAAATGATTTATAAAATTGAAGAGATGATATTAGGGTGATACATATGAATTTGGAGTTTAAATTATATATTGTGAAATTGTTGGGAATTTTCAATTGGAGTCAAAATGTTAGAAATATAGTTATTTCATAATTTACATGACTGGGTGACATTAACTTGGGTTTCATGACTGGATATTAAGCATGGAGTATGTAACTTTGTTAAGATCATTGTTTATATTGCTAATGCAAAATTTATTAGATGAATTCGTCAGTATTAGAGAACAGTGCTTTGTTGATAAAATTGGGGTTCATATGCATAATATGGAATTGGGTAGATTCAATTTGGTAATTAGTTAATTTATTGGTGAAATTCAGATTTAATTATATCAAAATCATCATCTTTTATACTCATGCTGGTAATTAAATCCTTATGTTGAGATTAGATAGGAGTTGCTGAACATTAAATCTTTGGTAATTAAATATATGAGTTATAGTTCTGGGAGTTTTGGTAGAAAGAATCCTAGAAACGAAGTTGGGTATTTGGGGATGAACCACCTAAGAAAAATGCTTCAGACGTGTTATCTGTAATCTCGTTTGAACCTCGTTCGAACGCCGTTTGAACGAGATTGAATTTTATTTGAACGACTCGTGGATTTGGGTCAAGTTTGGATCGTGGAAATGTTCTGGGTACTTTATAAACTCAAGCGAGTATGTGGGAGGTTATCTAAGTGTGTGAATATTTAATGAGAATTAGTTTTATGTCACTATTTATTAGTTGAGAATTTAATAATTAACTAGGGTGCTCAATTAAGGGAGTAGTTAAATAAATAAATCGAAAAGTTGAGATGAACTTGGGGATTTGGGTGAATCGTGGGCAGTGGGATATGTGTACAAGTTCGGTAATTGTTATATATACATATTAGAGTGAAGTGTGTATATATATGCTACTTGTTTTACTTAAGCATGCCTACTCGGGAGTGCTATCGTAGGAGATTATGCAGTGGCCAACCCACCCTGGAGTTGACCAAGAGGTGTTGGGTTAATTCTCCAGGTTATAGTATTGTTGCATGATCACTATCTGTGTGTGAGGATAAATGTTAGTTTCGAGTTCGACTGGGTGTAATGTGGTATGATTGCGACCCACGGAGGTATGTCTATGACCGTTTCCATTGTATGTATATTCGTTTGGTTTCGGTAGTGAGATTCCAACTCAATGGCTCGGTGTGAGGCTTAATGCCTGGATCTAGATAGCACACAAGGAATGTATTTGCGAGGTCCAAGCTTTGGGGATACAATTATACGTATATAGTGAGCAATATATATATGCTTATTTGATACTCTGTGTATATCTATTTATAGCACGGGCATAACTGCGTTATGATTATTATGCAATTCATTATTCCTAGTAAGTGTGTCGCAAATATTATTTATACCTAGTGAAGGTAGTTATACTTAGCTAATAGAGGGAACTATAGGGATTGAGCTTAAATAACGATTATGTGTCCTATCTAGGCTAGGTAATTTAATTAAGATTAATAAATGAACACGTTAGGTATGCACTGTAGTTAAGAGGTGAGGTGCATCTCAAGTGAGCGCGATCGAATAATCTTGAATGTAATACAAGATTATTTTCACGATTTAAAATAATTATTTACTTGCGAAAATATTTTCTACTCTCCGGGCTTTGACCTGCAGGTTTTTGTCTTTTCTTATTTTCCTTTTTTTCACCCCAGGTGTGCAACAGCAACAACCGAGACAGTAGGGATATATCCGTACTTACCGTGCAATACCTGTGGATACTACATCCTTGCGTAGACTCTTCAGTTGATTCTTATCTATATAGGATCATTTATTTCCATTTACTCTTAAGCATGTTTCCCCTAGATCATAGGCTTTTATCTTATTGCTGACTTTTATATTGTGTCAGACATTTACTCTCCATACTAGTTATTATTTTTTTTAGATATTTATTTTGGTGACCGATGGTTTATTCGGTTCACACCTATCACTTTTATACATGGTAGTTATTTCAATTATTGTGATTGTATGGATTGTTCTTATTATTGCGATAGTGATGCTGAGAGTGATCCATACTATGATTCCTGTTATATTTTAGTAGAGGATTGGACAACCGATATTAAAATAGGCGGTCACAGTTGGTATCCGTGTATTAGGTTCAGGAGTCCTTAAGATTTTTGCGAACATGCTACGTTGCTTGCATTGCGTTTCTTTGATGTAGAGCCGTATATCTAGGACTGTTGTTTTATATTATGCATTTACATTCTTCTGCTATTACTTATGACTGAAGTGAATCTCATAAAATTTGGTTTGGTTTCAGATGCCAAACAACAGGGGAGGATGACCAACATGTGCCATTAGGAGGGCCGTAAAGGAGGAGGTTCATCCAGAGCTGGAGGACACTCAGGGAGTGATGACCTCATCAGAGGTTGCCACTATTATTGTACATCGGTTAATGCCTCGATGTCTGCCTTAGAACAATATTTTCCACAGGCACATCTACAGCAGCCAGTGGCACCAGTTCAGGCTCACCCAGTGCCGTCTATTTGGGAGAGAGTCAGAGAGACCTTACATAAGGGTCATTCGCCAGAGTTCCAGCGGAGTGCGGATGTGTTTGTCGCTAGCCAATGGAATAAAGACATCCAGAGGTATTTACACATGGTTGAGTGTAGCGACACTCAAAAATAGATACTGGCTACTTTTACGCTAGTGGGAGCAGCACCTCAGTGGTGGGAGTCGATCACCACAATAGAAGAGAGAGATATTATGACTATCTAAGAGTTCCGGGTGTGGTTCGACGGTAAGTACTTTCTATCAGTAACTCGGACAAAGATGAGTAGGTGGTTCTTAGACCTTTCACAAGAGGGGTCGGACTGTGGCCGAATATGAGGAAGAGTTTACGCGCCTGGCAAACTTTATGCCAGAAGAGGTGAATATTGAAGAGAAGAGGGCCCTTAAGTTTATTGATGGACTCATTTGGAGGATTCACCATAATTTATTAGGAAACCTAGGGTTGGAAAGGTTGTAAATATCGCCTTGCTCCACTGTCAAGATGATCGCTTCCACCCGAGGGGAGTGAAGAGGGTCGAAGAGTCTAGACAATAGGATAAGACTGAGAGTAGTTGTGCTAGCGGGTGCCACAATAACAATAGAGTCATAATTAACAGAGTTTATAGCAGGGGGACTTTGCTAAGAGATTCAGTCTAGGTAATGACAACTTCAGGCAGGGATATCCGGGCAAGCAACATACTCCTCAAGACTAGTAGGTCCATGGAATCCGACAGGTGGCCAGCAGGGCCAACGTTATCAGGGCTAGCTAGAAAATAAAGGAAGGGGAAGCCTCGTCAGGGCCAGTAGGGCTAGAGGCAGGCAGATTTTACTGACAGATGCTCCGTGTGTGGGGAGAAGATCCATATTAGCATGCATACCTGAACAGGGCTAGGTGTCAGGAGCAGGGTACCCAACAGGGGTAGCAAGTACAGCAGCTTCCAGCCCCACTAGCAGTGCCAGCGTTATCGCCTCCATAAGGATAGGGACAAGAACAATTTGGGCATGTGCATCATCTTCGAGGATCGATTTTACCGCCAGCACCACCAGCAATTGAGGGTATATTTCCTATCAATGGGCACATGGGGTGGGTCTTATTTGACATGGGAGCATCACACCCATTTTTCAGTAGTAGGTTTGCACGTGCGACATGTTTAGTGTATTTAGCCACAAATATTATCATAATTGTGGATTCACCTTTGGGTAGTGGGACTCTCATTAGTTCCATTTGAAAGAGGGCAGGTGTGGATATGGGGAAGTTGTATTTAGTGGCGAATCTGCTCGTGTTGGAATTGGATGAGTATGACGTTATTTTGGGTATGGACTAGTTAATGACGTATTGAGCGATGGTGGAATGTTATAGTTGGACTATCATGTTCTCTATACCAGGGCAAGACATGTTTCTTGTGGCAATGACTCGTTCGGTTGGGACGGTTATAAGGAGGCTTTCGAGGATATAATCATCTTGTTGGATTTAATACCCGTTGTTAGGGATTATGCTGATGTGTTTTAGGAGATACTGGGGTTACCACTGAGTCAGGAGATTGAGTTTGTGATCGTATTACGCCGAGGACTAGGTCGATATCGCGAGCATCGTATCGTATGGCTCCTTTAGAGATGTAAGAGTTAAGCGATCAGATTCAGTAGTTATTGGGGCAGGGTTTTATTCGCAGGAGTACTTTACCTTGAGGTGCCTCAGTTTTGTTTGTGAAGAAGAAGGATGGGTCGTTGCGATTATGTATCGATTATTGGGAATTGAACAAGTTCATAATTTGAAATAAGTATCCGTTGTAAGGTATCGATGACTTGTTCGATCAGTTGAGAGGAGCAATATACTTCTCTAAGATTAATTTGAGTTCGGGGTACAATCAATTATGCATCAGGGAGAAATGTATCCCTAAGACCACATTTTTGACAAGATACGGGTCATATAAGTCCACGGTTATGTCATTAGGGTTAGCCAATACACTAATAGTTTTCATGGATCTCATGAATATAATGTTCAGGGACTTCTTGGATCATTTTGTTATCGTGCTCATAGATGACATTTTAATTTATTCTTAGACAGAGGGTGAGCACGTAGAGAACTTACGTACGATTCTTTAGACTTTGCGGGACCACTAGTTATATTACAAGTTCAAGACATGTGGATTATAGTTACGAGAGGTGAAGTTCTTGGGTCACATTATCTCCGAGAGAGGGATTTCTGTAGATCCGAGTCAAGTGTTAGTGGTGAGCTAGTGGGACCAACCCACAACACCGACGATGGTGCACAGTTTTCTGGGTTTAGCAGGTACTACCATCGATTCATCAGAGGATTTTCAAAGATTGCGGGTCCACTTACGAATTTGACTCGTAAGGGAGTACCTTTTATATGGGATGTCCATTGTCAGTTAGCTTTTGATGAGCTAAAGGACAAGATGATTTCATTTCTAATACTCGCATTGCCTAGGGGAGGAGTGAAGTAATTTATTTTTACCATTGCGTCCTTACAAGAACTTGGGGGAGTTCTGCAGTAAGAGGAGCAGGCCATAACTTATGCATCTCAAAATTTTAAGCCCCATAAGAAGAACTATCCCACTCAAAACTTGGAGTTAGCAGCAGTCGTGTTGTCTTGAGGATTTTGAGGCATTATCTTCTAGGGGAGAAGTTTTGGTTATTCATGGACCACAAGTTACTTCAGTATATTTTCATGCAGAAGGATCTGAATATGAGGCAGTGTAGGTGGCTTGAATTCGTGAAGGATTACTAGTTGACATCCAATATCATTCAGGGAAAGATAACATCGTGGCAGATACATTGATCCATATGCTAGAAGGACGGTTAATAGTAGTGTGGAAGGTGAAGTAGGCAGAGATTCGTCAGAAGGATGAGGTAGTTTGGGCGTACTAAGTAGTTATGACTGTCACACTCGAGATCATTTTGAGGGTTGTGAAGGCACATCCTGTGGATTCATCTTATCAGAAGGATTCATAAATTATTAGCGTGTGGAGAGGAGTCTTACTCCGTCAATTCTAAGGGTGGCTTACGCTTCAATGGGAGGTTGATAGTCCCAGACGATGAGGAACTACATCACGTAGTTATGCAAGAGGTGCATGGATCACGATTTTAGGTACATCTCAAAGGGGATATGATATACCAGGACATGAGGCGACAATATTGATGGGTCGGGATGAAACGGGACATAACAAAGCTTGTCTCCAGGTGCACCACTTGTAAGATGATGAAAGTATATCATTAGAGACCAGTTGTGATTCTATAGTCGATAGAGATTCCAGTGTGGATATGGGATAGTATTTCGATGGAATTCATCACATGGTTACCTGAAGCACCCTATATCTTTGACTTACTTAAGTCTATACTATATAGGTGCTCATTTAGTTTGGAAATTATGACAAAATTTGAGTCCCATCCCTAGTTACCAAAAGGAACCCTAGACTCAACTTGATGCCTCTATCAGTTCTTAAAAGGTAGCTCACCAACACCACACACTAGGACCGCAAACGTGCATCATATCATGCTATATTTGGTTGTGTGTGAGTTAATCCCTTAAAATTAATTTTCTAATATTTTTTGGGAATTTTAAAATAATTTCTAAGATTTTAAAATGATTTTTAGGAATTAAAATAATGGCTTAAAAAACCTTTAGGGCTAATTTATAATTTGTTTTTAAGGCTTAAAATCTAGTTGGGTAGAAACCGAAAGCGCTTGAGAATATTGTGGGTGCAATTTGTATTTTTGACACTTAAAAAATACGCATTTCACACTGCATCTCAGCCTTACACGTGTTGCCTATATAACGGTTAGATGTGTTTTTTCTCCCTCTTACATTCTTAAGACTCAATGTGCACCATTGGATCGTTTTAATCAACGATCTGCATGTGTTTTCTCTTAATCCCTGTGTTTGATTTTGAACCAATCAAAGATGTTTTAATTGAGGTGGGTTGATAGCCATTAGATTGACTTCGAATTAGTCCTGATCATTCATTTTCCCTCGAAGTTCCAGATCCTTCTTCTCTCAGTATATAAGGAGACTTCGTCTTCAATTTTGTAACTTTTGGTAATTTTAACCTCTGAGAGAGAAGAGAGAGAAGAGAGAGGAAGAGTTAGAGATAGATAAATAGATAGAGAGAGAGAGAGAGAGTTTGAAGAGTTTTTTACAAACCCTAACTCAAGCTTCAACCAAATCAAAACCAGAAAATCTTTTTGTGAGTGTTTTTAGTTCGTGATTTGTGAAGTTTCTTCCTCTACTGTCTTATATCTCTTTGCCAACTTAATCACGTTGATTAAGTCTCTATTTCTTCATAGAGAAATTTGAGATTTGATTTCTGTGATACAGATCACTTAGTTATTTGCTAGATCTGATTTCTTGTTTCGAGAAATCTAATTTTTGTTGGTTGTTTTTAAAATAAATGTTGTTTTCAAACCTTAAACCAACAATACCCTTTCTGATTTCAACTTACTTAACCTGTCAAAATTAGATCTAGTTTTTGGATCTTGATTAGGGTTTTCACTTTCATAATTATTTCATGATTTGTGAAATAAGTAAATATTTTCAAATAAAGAAAGTGTATAGGATCTTGGCTAGTTTGTATAAAAAGATTCCTTATTGATCTGCGATTATTTGAAAGATCCAAATTCTAACTTAATTGACTAAGTTGATTTTAGAAACCCTTGCATCTTGAGAGATCTGTTTGTAATTTGATAACTCATATTGTCTGTAATTAAGTGTGTATGAGTTACATGCATGAGTTTAGAGCACTACACCACATACACCTTCACACTACTACACTGAAAAGTGTTGGTGTTGAGATATTGGACTTTTAGAGTCGACTTAAAGCTAAAAGGAGGAAAGTTATGAAGTTGGGAGAACATCAGAACCTTTGGAGAAGTCAGAACACGCCAGAGGAGTTGGTACATTTCTGAACTTAGATTAGGTTTGATTGTGTGTCTTGATTGTTATATAGCTTGTAATCTATTATTCATTTTTAGTGGACTTTTTACTTTTGTGGCGTAGAGGTCACGGTGGATGTTTTCCCAATTGGGTGGGGTTTTACCACGTTAAAATTGCTTGTGTACACTTCCTTTTCTTCTCATCCCTTTCTTAAGGTTGTGTTGGTTTATTTTGTTCAAAAGTTTTATTTTTCAAAACTGGTAAACCTATAACTGAAATTACTCGTTCATAACTATTTTACACATCTTGTGTTTAAAATTTGTTTTAAGAAAAGAGTTTCTTCAATAAAGTATTCGGAGCCATTTAGATAGTTTAATCTTGTATTAAATAACTTAAGTGGTACTTTTTCATTACCGACCTCACAATGGGGTCACGAATCCATCTGGGTCATTATGGATAGGTTGACTAAAATAGACCATTTCTTGCTGATATGGGTGGTTACAAGATGGGATAATATGCGTAGTGGTTCATAGCAGAGGTAGTGAGACTGCACGGGATGCGTCTCAACATTATTTCATATCGATATGAAATCTTTGTGTCCCACTTCTGTAGAGATTTTAAGAGGCAATGGGGACATAGTTGCGTTTGAGCATGGATTATCACCCTCAGACCGATGGGTAGACGAAGAGGGTGAATCAAATGCTTGAGATATGTCGAGGATGTGTATTATAGACTTTAAGAGTGGTTACGAGCAGTATTTACCTTTGGTAGAGTTTGCATATAAAAACTCATACCAATTCACTATTGGCATGGAACGATTTGAAGTTTTGTACGGGAGACCTTATCGTTCACCCTCTTGTTGGTTAGAGGTGGATAATAAGCTACTCGAACCAAATTTAATTTAAGAGACGTCAACGAAGATCGGGTTGATTAAGAGCCACATTCGGGTTGCTCAGGACAAGAAAAGATTTATGTCGATGCGAATCGGAGATTTGTAAATCTTGGCGTAGGTGATTAGGTGTTACTCTGAGTATCTCCTATGAAAGGAGTGATGTGGTTGGAGAAAAAGGGGAAGTTGAAACCTAGGTACGTGGGTTCTTTTCCTATTATCGAGAGGATTAGGCCAGTTGCGTATAGGGTCGCCTTGCCAGAGTATTTATAGAGGATTCACGACTTGTCCCATCCGTCTTTATTGAAGAAATATCGCGAGGTGACCTGGATTACTAGTACATACCGTTAGTGCGTGTACTGTGGGGACACCGCAATATTATCGAGTCAACGTGGGAGTATGAGGATGACATGCAAGAAAAGTATCTAGAGATCTTCGTGACATGTACATTCGAATTTCGAGGACAAAATTCCATTATTAAGGGGAACAATGTAATACCCCGTAATTTTAGTATCAATTAATTTCTTTATTTTATTAATTTGTTTGGCAGAGAATTAAATTGAAATTTAGTATATATTAATTAATAAGATAAATGATTAATATATATTAGAATTATTATTTACTTGCATGTGATAAGTAGATAGTTATATGAATTACATGTCACGTATGAGTGATGTCAACGGTTCAATTGGTGATAGTCGATAGGGTGTCACATCAACGGATCAATATAATTTATGGGCAATGCGTAGGGTATACACGTGTTGGGCCTAGTTAATGAAAGGTTAGCATAATTGGAGTTGGGTGATTCGAATACCTTTTATAGTACACTAATGATTCAGAAAGGGTCTAAATAGTCCAGAATAGGTACGCAGGTGTTATATTTGGGTTTTAGGGGATTTTTAGAAAAAGGATCAATATAAGCGTAGGAGGGTCATTTTATATCTAGAATTAAGAGGACAAACATGATTGGATTTTTGTGAGGACATTTAAGGTTTGGGAAGGTGGATGAGACCCCACTTTTCGCATTCCAAACAAAAGATTGAGAGAGAGAACCCTAGAGAAGAAAAAAAGAGGGAAAAGAAGAGGGATCTTGAAGAGGAAAAAAGAGGATTCAACCCATTATTGAAGACTTCGAATTTGTAATCCGACAAGGCAAGTATATACTTGCTTTATATTGCAATTTCATTTGTAGTTGATTATTTCTTGGTTTAAAATAAAAATTAGGGATTTTGATTATGAAAGGTTAAATTAGATGATTTGATAAAGAAACATATCGATAAATATTGAATGATCATGAATAAATAAGTAAGTTGGGATTGATAATATTGGTAATTAGAAATAGAATTCTGAGTTTTAATGGAAGAAGATGAAGAACTAAGATGAAAGATGGAATCTTTAATAATCATCTTGATAAAAGAATGGTAATTTTTAATTTATGGTGGTTTCCATGTTAAAATCAAATATATGATGATGGGATCATGTTTTATTGATGATATATGGGTTATAGTTCTTGGAATTTTTGTCGAAATAACCATAGAAATGAAGTTGGTTATTTGGGGATGAATCCCGCTAAAGAAAAATGCTTCAGACCTGTTCTCTATAATCTCGTTCGAACCATGTTCGGACGTCATTCAAACCTTATTTAAACGTTATTCGAATGAGATGTCATTCTCATTCGAACGAGATTGGATTTTCTTCGAACGACATGTGGGTTTGTGTCGAACGGCCTGTGGGTTTGTGTCAAGTTTGGATAGAGGAAATGTTCTGGGTATTTTTATGAACTCAAGAGGGTAGGTAGGAGGCTATCCAAGTGAGTGGATATTTAATTAAAAATAGTTTTGTGTTGTTATTTATTAGGTAGGAATTTAATATTAACTAGGGTGCTCAAGTAAGGGACTAGTGAAATAAATAAATCAGAAAGTCGGGATGAACTTCGGGATTTGGCTGAATCGTGCGCGGTGGGATATGCGTACGAGTTCAGTAATTATTATATATACATATAAGAGTGACGTGTATATAAATATGTGTGTGTATGATACTTTTTTTAAATACACCTACTTGGGAGTGCTATTATAAGAGGTTATGTGTAGTGGGCAACCCACCCTGGCGTTGACCAACAAGTGTTGGGTTTATTCTTCAGGTTGTAGTACTATTGCATGACCACTATCCGTGTCTGAGGATAAATATTGGTTTCGAGTCCGATTGGGTATAATGTGGTATAATTGTGACCCACGAATGAATGTCTATGATTGCCTTCATTGTATGTTTATTCGTTTGGGATCGGTTATGAGATTTCGACCCGGTGGCTAGGTGTGAGGCATGATGCCTGGAGCCAAATATCACACGAGAAATGTATCCGCGATGTCCATGCTCTGGGGATACGGTTATACATATATAGTGAGCGATATATATGTATGCTTATTTGATAGTCTTTGTATATCCATTTATGGTGCGAGCATAGCTATGTTATATTTATTATGCGATTAATTATTTTTAGGGAGTGTGTTGCTAAAATACTATTTATAAATGTATACTTAGTGAAGATAGTTATACTTAGATAATAGATGGAACTAGTGGGATTGGTCTTAGATAGCGATTATGTGTCCCAGTTAGACCACATACTTTAATTAGGATAAATAAATGAACACGTTAGGTGTGCACTGTAGTCGGAATGTAAGGTGTATCTCAGGTTAGCATGACTGGTTAATCATGAAAGTAATATACTATTGTTTTAAAGATTTAAAACAATTATTTACTTGAGAAAATATTTTATAATCTCCGGGCTTTGACCCGTAGTTTTTTGTGTTTTCTTGTTTTCCTTTTTCCACCCAAGATATGCAGCAGCAACAACAACCAAGATAGCAGGGATAGATCCGTTCTTACTGTTTAGTTGTTGTGGATGCTACATCCTTGATTAAATGATTCTGTCGATTATTATCTAGATAGGATCAGTTATTTCCGTTTACAGTTGGGTGTGTTACCCATAAATGACAGTCTTTAATCTTACTGTAGACTTTTATATTGTGTCAGACATTTACTCCCCGTACTCCGTTATTATTTGGTTTATATCATGGATATTTATTTTGGTGATCGAAGGTTTATTAGGTTCACAACTATCACTTTTAGTCATGGTGGTTATTTCAGTTACTGTGATTGTATGGATTGTTCTTATTATTTATGTTAAATTATTATTGTGACAACGATGCTGAGAATGATCCATACTGAGATTCCTGTTATATTTTAGTAGAGGATTTGCCACCTTGAATTAAAATAGGTGGGTTGTCACATTGACTCGAAGGCGATATAGCAGGCTATAGTCATGTTATGGCGAGGGTCTCCCCTACTCCCAGACTTATGAAATTCCCGGTTTCAACCTAATCTTGATTCTACACAAACCAATACCTCATTAACATTCCCACATCCTTCAAATGAACTTCAAAACACCTTATGATCAATCCCAAAGGTTCATAATTCAAATCCTCACATCACAATGTCCAAGTCTAAGATGAAAAGTATATCGAAATCATAACTTTTTAACATGTCAAAATTATGGGCTCATTAACATAATCCAGTTTCACCATTATTACATATCTTCCATATCAAAAGTATCATCTGAGTAAAAAAATCATCTATACACACGAGTTGTAATTTCATTATACAAAATCGACATAGATTAAAACGAGTTCCATCAATAACTCCAAATATAAATGAGATTTAACACAAGATTACAAGTCTATATCTTTAAATCGTATTAGCTTAATGTAAAGACGTGGCTAATCGTCAAATTTTAATCCTAGCATGCTTCTAATACCCAATTGGTTCTAACAACAATCATGACATGAATAAAATACAGGTTATTCTATGATAAAGCAAGATATTTCTTACCTGTTTATGAAGGTTGCTTGATCCTCCATGTGATATCTTAATTCCTCCTAGAAGACCTTCTTAAGCTCTCAAAAAACTCTCATGCTGTTAGGGTTTATGTTTTAGGTTTAGGTTTAATGTAATTAATTAATGAGGGTTAACACCACTTATTTACTTTTAATCCCAAGGGTCCATAAAATTTCCAATTTTGGACCCCCATATGAGCCCAAAATGTTACCTCGACTAACCCAAAACTTGACCAAATGTAACTGAGCTCCAATCCAAAACACTAAATATACCTCTCCAGGCCTCTCTAACACCCTAGATTCTGATCCAAATGATAATATATCACAAGGTAAAATAAAATACGCATCTTAATTATTTTAAGAGTCCAATACAATTTAATTAGTAGCACACAATCATAATGCCACATAACATGCAAATTTAAATGTCACATAATACTCACACTTGATAATTTACTCTCGTAATTAATGATAAATATATATAAAATAAAATATGGGGTATTGCACACCCTAAACCTCCATTAGAGTGAACCTTTAAACATTAAATTGAAGGACTTGTACTTAAAATTTGGGATTCATTCAAGAGGGAGAGTTGACTAGATTTTTATGGAGAGCATGCATTCTAGACCAGAATTTGAAGCTGGAAGATTTCAGAATTTTGGATTGTTATGGCTTAGTGGATTTTGATTCGTTTGAAGTAGGTGTTCGTCCTCCGGTTGTTATTTTGTGCTATATGTATTCACCCTTGATTGTATATGTGTTATATTTTATGTGTTGCATTTTATATGTATTACTTGAATCTATATACCATTATTGTTACAGACATAATTATATGATGTTGTTTTCATGCCGAGTAATTGGGAAAAATCGTTAAAAGATGATTTTACGCATATGTTAGGATGTAGAAATTGGGCAAAGTAATAATATCTAATTCCTGGAAATATAATCTTGATAAAGATGTTATAATGAGAGACTAATATTTTTATTGTTATCGGAGGATGAGTAGGCATTCCGTAGAAAAACTACCTGCTGGACGGGGTCCGCTTTCGGGCTATTTTCTTGGGTTTTATCTCGTGAGACATTACATGGTTAACTGGGCTGTAAACTGTTTGTTATGGGTTATTTATGCATTATAGTAGGACGATGAAGGGAGTACCCTATCGTTCCTTATGATTATGATTGTATATGTTTTGGTCCATGGAATGTTTGGATGATAAATGATAAAAGGGTGAACGAGAGTCCATTCCATACTAAGGGAAGTGCTCTGGGGATTTTGTTATATTGGGGATTTTAGGATGTGTACTGACACGTGATGATATCCTAGGATGTGAGGTTGATCTTGGGATGATAGTTGAGTGTTTGTATGCATACGCTCTTATATATGTGCACGAACGAGTACTTGTAGTCCACTCGGAACATTTATACAAGAATACTAAGTTTGTACCTCATACCCCCCTCAGTTTATATACATTACACGTTTTGGTTCGATTATCACTTTGGTATTGATGATGTGGCGTATTTAATATGGGGACAAATAGATAACTCCATATTTTATCTTTAAGGCATTGTACCATTTTTGTTGTAAAAATAATTGTAAAAGATATTTTGATTTAATGAGAATAAAAAATTTTATTTATTCATTTTATGATTCAACAAATGTCTATTTAACTGCTGATCATTGTTTAATTATTTTAAAAAGGGTTTGAAAAAGTTTTAAATTGGATGTTTTTTACTTTATTTTTAGTAGCACCTTTCGAGGTGTTATATAAACATTAAATATCTAAGGATAGATAAAATAAATGATTAAATCACTACAAGTATGACTCATCATTCTTGTTTCTCTAGCTTAAGAACACTTGAAAAGATTTATAAAAAATATTGGGGGTTAAACCCAACATTTTCAAGAAATAACTTACTAACTGAACTAATTTAAATCTGGATCATTTATGTCTCCTATTCCCCCTGTCGGTACTAACACCCAAAATACCTCACTTCACCTCACCTCTCCTCTATTAAATATTTAACCTAGCTACATACTTAATCCAATAAAATTAATGTAATTACTCAAGTCTCCAAGGATTATTGTGTAGTGTCTATAAATCCTACCTTAAACTACAATGAAATGCCATCACAGATAGACACATACATACTAAGTCATTATCGAACCTATTGTCCTCAAAGGAATATCATAACCGATAAACATATTAAAAAAACCAACACAACTCAGTAGTATATTTATACCACTCAGATAGGTTAAGTACCACTCTATGGGCCCACTACCACCCACATAGTACCCATGTGAGCTTTATTCATTACGAGGCTAACCATGGTACTAACAAACATTCCGATGTATTATACCTTTATATAGTCAAACAATTACATCATAAAATACCTATACAAACTAAACCCTCACTAACCTAGTCATAAAACTCACTAATTTTTAATAGGTTTTACCCCATACTCGCTCATTATCCTACTATACACAACACAAATATATATATATATATATATATATATATATATATATATATATTAAGCTTCACTGTAATGGCTATAAGTCCCTACCTAATGTCATAACACGATAGCATAAACACTAGTCGTACTCTAACATCTTCACATATACGTAGTACTAATATACTACATTGTATCTTGTAAGTAAGCATATCACAGTAACTATAAATGCACAATCTAATACCCTTGTATAAATATATCCATCCCCATACCACCTATACATATATACATAACACTAAGGTAACAATCTTAACCACTACAGTGTAATCCCCACCGTATAACCACCAACCGAATTATCTAACAGATCTAGATTCTGTTATCTCCTTCACGCAAGACGATTTATAAACAACATGTAGGATTGGGATATAAACCTATACGCAACCTTCATCACCAGTCGGGGGCGTAGTAACCAGTCTCATGAGAAATCCCATCAAATTCCACTGATAGGTTCCTCATGAATTACTCACACACCCCTGGTATGTCCACATATAGGCACAATCATACAATTTAACAATACGCGTATACTAATACGATTTACAATCCTAACCATATATAATGGGCTATACTTACCCGATCTAACAGCAATACCTCCCTTCCCCATATATATATATATATATATATATATATATATATATATATATATATATATATATATATATATATATATATATATATATATATATATATATATATACCCAAATGACGCATGGGATTAAAACCTTAATATAGTAACCACAAACTCTTGAAAGGTCCTTAGCTCCAAACTTTGAGACCCCATATTAATTTTATGCAAAATTATAAGACTCCCCTCTTCAGTGGATTTGATCAATATGACCTTTGGTTCCGGCCGATTGGCTATGTCCAGGGCACCCCAAAACGAGGTCATATTATAAAAATTAACCAGAACTTAACAAAATCAAAATTCTTCCCACCAACTCATAAGTAAGGGTTATCCTAACATATAACAGTCCTAAAAACCTAAATATCATCTCTGAGGGATCCTTAAAATTATAAAATAAGGGCATAATCATCAATTTAAACTTTTTCTTCATATGAGTCCAACTTAATTATGGGATTAATCAATTAAAAGCTTTAGATCCTAATAACTCATCCCAAACATGTGAATCATCATTATAGATCAATCCTACAACAAATCTAAATTGTACTAGCATTGAATCTGATTAAATATAATCTCTTCCCTTATTTAACCTAAGATTCCAACCTAACATGTGACTAATTAAACTAAATCATATTAACAATTGAATGTAGACAAGTTACAAGTAACATGTACGCTATCAAGTTATTCACTGACTGAAATATATAGACTAAATCCTTTGTTAAGTCCCTATAGTTGTTTTTCTTACTCGAAAAAAATATCCTCTGCATGCTAGGGTTTTATCTTATTTAATGATATGTTATTTGTGAGGGTTAATTATCTATTTAACCACTAATTCCTATATGTATCACATGGGACTAATTTAAAACCTTCAAATAAGCCTAGAACACTACCCATATACTCCCGAAACTCAGCCTAAAAGATTACCTAACCTAACATATTAAAAGCCCCATTTTGGGATTTTCGATCCTTTAGAGGCCAGTCTAATGACACACATTTGCAATGCAAAGATAAATCACAACACTATTATTAATTAATGAGGTGTTCATATTTAATTTAATTTCTCTATTTAAATTCAATTATGACACAAAAGCAATAATTTTAATAAATTACACAATAACCATACACGTGAGAAAATTTTAAATAATTATTAATTAATCATTTATTTAGTTAATTAAAGATATGGGGTATTACATTACCAATTGGGAACCAAGGTTCACTAGTGGGACTTTATAGCAATTACTTATGTGGTAGATTCCTATTAAGGTGATGTGTACCTACTTGTATGTGTTTTATGTGTGTGAAGATAACGTGGTGTGTGTGTGTGTAGGCATCAAGAATCTACCACTAGGGAGTTTGATGGGACACGTATCTTGGACTGCATTTTATCCCCCATACTGATAAACAGGTTAGGTATAGGTCTACTATCTTGATCCCATGTGCAAATGATAATCACCATCTCCCGTGTTGGTAAACAAAGACTTATGTGTAAGCTTGGGTATGTGGTTAGTGTGATGGTGTAGTGATATCCCTTTTATGTGTACATGGAGACTTTGGGGGTTGGTACATTCTTTAGTCAAGACTAGTAGAAGCAAAAGTGATGCCCCGAGGTTAGGGGTGATAATTTTTAACACGACACGATAATTCGATACGAACTCAACACAAAGTTAGCGGGTTAGGGTTGACGATTTTTTGACACAAACCCGACATGACACGATCCGAACACGACACGACACGACGCACACGAATTGCCAACCCTACCCGAGGTGTAGGGGTAGTCCTTATTGAGATATTTTCTTGAGGTACATGGGTGAGCCTTATTATCAGTGGTCATTGGACATGTGGACTCATGTTATTGATTGATTAGTAGGCCATGTGAGTGCCCTATCTGTTGTGGTCACGGGTCAGGTAAACTAATGATGTGGATATATTAGTAAATTATATTTACTTGTGGTCCATGTGAGTGCCCTATTATGAATTCATATTGTGGATATGATAGCAGTGATAGTTAATATTGGTCGTGTTAGTGACAATCATGTGCCAATGGGTTGGGTGCACTCATATTAATATTTATTAGTTCCATATTGGTAGTATAATCAATTATGTTGTGACATTATAAGGGTAGCTAGTGCTGGCCTTCCCTTAGAATACAAGACTACGCGAGTATTTATGGAATGATAAATTAGTTTGTTATCTGATTTGGTAATCTAGCATTAAAATTTCAATTATTTTATAAGATTATGTGGAGTAGTGAGTACTTATAGTATGGTCATTGGGTAGCTATAGCGATCGGGTAGATAAAGATAACTTTATCTTATCTAAGTAGACTTCATGATGTAAATGGGATATTCAAAATTGAGGTGACATAATTATAGGCTGGCCATCGAGATTCAATAACTGTTAGATCTCGATGCTCGATTGGTCTAGATTAGGCCCGACAATATAGGCTCTTGAGGATGAAACCGTCCATAATTTACAAAAAATAATGTGTTTGGAGCTCATTAATTGTGTTTGTGGGTCAAAATATTTTGAACGATCCAATAAGACGGTTTGTTGGCGGGGCATTAGGGGGTCAAAATGGTTTTGAAACCTCACAAAAATAAAACTCAAATTACTAAAGAGTTTAAAGATTTCTTTTATTCAAGTATTTACTTTTATATTTTTTTTCAAAATTATTATACCATTTTTATTTGTATCTGGTATAATAATTGTTTTTTCAAGAAAAAAACGTGGGTCAATCCGACCCGATCCGGGTTTGACCCGACCCGGATTTAACCCGACCAAACCCGCTCAAATTATTCTGTCCGATCCGTTTTTGACCCGTCCAAATTTATCCATATTCATTTTTGATCCGTCCATAACCATCCATTTGTCACTCCTAGTATAGACATAAGTCTATTATTTTTTTTATTTAAATGTTACGCCCCATGCATGGATTTTAGTGCTAGTTGTGAGTTGGGAAATGATGTTTTGTCATGACACTTAAGTCTTGGATGGATCTGATTAACATTTAGACCAATGTAGTTTTCTAGAGATGAGTAAGTGTATATTGTTAATATTCGAGTATGATATAAATTGTGGTAGTTATGAATAGCTCAGGTATAAGTGTAGAAGCCTTTAGGGTTAAGGATTTCTTAACAATTGTCCTTCATTTTAGATCTTACTAAAGCTATTAATGCTTTATATATTAAAATCACGTTATGTGTCTCTACATACATAAGCAATGACCTATAAATAATATCTCATAATTCTTTTAAGTGTATCTTTATGATCATATCATATAGTTTTAGTATACTTTATTTTTAATATTTTTGGGTTACACCTAAGATTTATCCTAGTAGGTTTAGACCTGCATTCTTTGCCAAACATTTTCAGCATCCGTCGCATGACCAGAGGGTGTTCTTAGCAATGCGATTCTTTACCATGCGTCATGGGTAATGATATGTGTAGTGTATAACTCTTTTTATTTCAACTGTTAGTATTAGAGTACTTTGTATATTCAGTTATAAAAATTGAGTTCATTCAGAGGATTGTACTTACTATTCATTCACTCAATTTTTATTCAAAGGAGTTATAAAGATATTTGGGTTGTATGAGTTTATTTATTCAGATTCATATTGCATGTGTGTACATATTTAGTTTTTTTTTTAATACATTAGCGTATTCGTAAGGTTTGAGATTATCAACATTCATTTTTGCTCTTATCTTTTCCGCATACCTAAAATGTTTTTAGTTATTTTATTCTCGTAAATTGGGTATTTATGACGATCACCTTGAACGTGGATTTAACGAGGTGTCACCATTGGTATCAGAGCATGATCTAGAAACTTAGTGTGTGTGTGTGTGTGTAATCTCGTTCAGATTTCTATTAAGTCTTATTTTATACATCTAGAGCTTTTTATAGGTTTTGTACTGATTATTTTTGCTTAGGTATGCTAGTGAACTCGAGGAGTAGTGGATCCTTAAAGCACCGAAACGAGGATAATCTGTAACAACCCTCACTTTTGAGAGCCTATTTTATATTTATTTACTATGTGTAGTAATTATATATAAAATGATGGAACGTGGAGTAACTATTAATTTTATGTGAAAAAGGTTAATATTTACTAAAATGTTGTATGATTACCTAGTGAGTAGGTAAAAATATCCATGTTGTGATTTATTGTGTCATAAAGTTTAAAATGACATTTTAGTTTAATATGAAACCAGAAGTTAAAATAAGTTATAAAATTTCCAAATGATAATTTGGAGGGTGTAGTTAGTCCCGGTAGGTGCGAGATAGTCAAAATAAGTGCTATATTGCATTTTGGTATTTCGGGCACTTTTGACTAGTTATAGCTTAAATGGGTAGTTGCGAGTAATTATATCGCGTATTGATCATTTAAGTTGGGCATTTTAGACTTAAGCCACGTTTTAAGTCCCCCAACCCTATTTCTATTCTTCCATTTCACATTTGAGCCCTAGAGAGAGTAGAGAGAGGAAGAAAACTTGTGGAGAAAAAAGAGAGATTTGGAGATTCAAGCTTGGATTGTTGTCTCCACCAAATCAAATATGAATTTGCAAGATCAAGGCAAGTTATCTACTTGCTACTATGTGATTTAAGGAGAATAATTAGTTTTGATAGTTATGAATTGTTATGGTTTTGTCATTTTAGGGTTTTGTTAGATTTTTGGGTATTATAACTCTTGGAAATGGATTTGGATGATAAATATTGTAAATGATGGTAGTTAGATGTATTTGTGGTGTATTAGTTCCATCAAATGATCTTGGTTTGGTTGGTTTTGGGTTTAAGGAGAAATTTGGAGTTCAAGACTCCATAGCCAAACTTGGCATTTTCGCAGGGGTGAATCGATTCGCATAAAAGCAGTTTTCCAGGTCTGTGTACCCGAATCGATTCGGGTTAAGGCCGAATCGATTCGGCATTTGCAGAAAGTTGGGTTTGTCCTCCGAACAGATTCGCTTTCAGAGCGAATCGATTTGCTAGGGCGAATCGATTCGTCGCCTAGGGCGAATCGATTCGGTTCCTGCAGTTTTGAGTTATTTTCTTATTTAATTTTTAACCTTTTTCTTTATGCTTAGGACCTAGGAACCTTCTTGAATGAAGTAAACTTAGAGTCCTAGAGTATTAGTTGAGTTTGGTCGCCACCCTAGACTAGAATTGGGTCATCTGGGGTTTATTTTGGGGAGGTTTAAAGTAATGTCAAGGCATTACTTCTCTTATTGAATTTTTAGAAGTTAGGGACTTTAATGCCCATGCTTGGAGATTTTAGGGGCTTATCGGAGTTATATTAACTTTGGGAATTGTAGAATCATATTGATTATTTGGAGACTAGGTCGGGACTTGTAATTTGAGGAATATTAATGAAACTATTCAATGATGATAGGTTCGAATAATAATAAAAAAAAAAATGAACCAAATACATGGAAAATGGAAATGGAAATTGGAAATGAAAATTGAAAATGAAAATGAGATTTAAAATGTAAATGATAATTTACTTGAACACACCTCTCTAAATACTATCATAAGGGAAGTTCGCGCGCGAGGTGATGCCCCCTGATAAATTAACGCAGGGTGGATATAGTCCTAGGCCATATGAGCGTTGTTATATATATGTATTTTTTTGCGATGGGTAGGAGATTCCGGGTGTGGTCTTGACTATCCCACAGGCATATGGCCGCTTCCCGACGTTGCGTTATGAGCCCAGGTTGTCTTATATGATTGGCCCTGGAAGATGATAGTTATTTAGGGGCGCGCCCAGTGGAGAAACTCGGAGGGACGGTCTTAGAATCGTTATATGTATGAGAATATAACTTTTATGCATCAAGTGGGACTTGATGGATATTAATTCCATAAAGAGCATGAATACGTGCCACAAAGAGCATGTGATTGAGATATGTGCTATAAAGAGCACTTGATAGAAATTGCATTCCTGTTAAGGAATGGAAAGATAAAAATGGAAACGATGATTATTGATGGAGGTTTTTAGTTAATGAAGTGAAATTATATCTTCTTGATTAAACCGAATAAAAGATTGTATTCCTATTAAGGAATGTAAGGAGGAAATGGTAATATGATAAATGAGAAAAGGTTTTTAATTAAAGATGTTTACTTATAATTCTCTTGTGTAAATGATTTACATTTCATAATTAGTTAAAATATCTTAAGTTGTAATGTAAGTTTGTCGTGCTAGATAAATTGCTAGATTTTCATCCTTATCATCCATGCATAACTGTTCATTCCTATCATGCTTTTTATTATTCTGGTGATCATATAAAATCGGGCCCTGACCCGTTCATTTTCTATGTTGTGTATGTTATTGTATCCGCTCAGGTGCTCCGCCGCAAGGGCGCCCGTTGTGATTATTCCCAATTCCTTTGCTTTTGACGGGCTATAAGATTTTGCGATTATTAAAGGACGTTGTATTAGACGCCTTCATTTTTCTGTTCTAGTTATGATCGGGTCTTTACTCGGGCGTGTGGCCCAAACTTTTGTATTTGATTAATGAATGTATTACATAAGATATTAAACTGTTGTAATGCGTTATATGTAACTGTGGACTGACAGCATATTCGGTCATTTCCTTGTATATTCGTTTTAGATGTATTATATATACTCTTTTGGAATTCCACTTGGTTGTCAGATTGGGTTGTTTAATTTTATTTTCTTCACTGGTTTTAAAATCTTAACTTTTTGTCAACCCGTTTTCTGATTTATTGGGTGGTTTTCCCGTATGCTCAGTTTATTGTTGTGATGCTGAGAATGATATCCATCCCTGATTCTTGTTACATTTGAGTATCGGGCTGGCCACCCCTTATCGCGGGTTGTCACAGATGGTATCAAAGCATCAGGTTCTAGAGTACTAGGATCTATGCGACTCGTCACGTTCTACCGTAGCATTCTTAGATATAGAGCCTTATGTTAGGACTTCTTTGTTGCTTATGTTTGCGATCTTCTGCAAAATAGATTGTTTTGAATAGTATTCTGACTCTATTGCTTCTTCATCTCAGATGCCGGCCAAGAGAGGTCACCCAGCGAGACGTAATAGGGTTGTAGAAGAGGAGGTAGGTCCTCCACCACCGCTACAAGGGACCATTAACGCTGCGGATGTAGCAAACATAGTGGCTCAAGCGGTTAACGCCGCCTTGACCACAGTGGTCCAATAATTTTCGCAGACTCAACAACGGGCTCACGATGTTCAAGCTCCTACTGGACCTTCTCCGTGGGAAAGGGTTAGAGAGTCCTTTCTAAAGGGCAATACCCCGGAATTCGAGGGAGGTGCTGATGTTATTAAAGCCGATCAATGGAAAAAGGACATGCAACGCCACGTTCGCATGATAGAATGTAGCGAGGAGAAGAAACAAGTCCTTGCCACTTTTAAGCTTATCGGGTCTGCGTTACACTGGTGGGAGACGATGACCACACCAGAGCAGAGAGACACAATGGCAATCACTGAATTTTGGTCTTTATTTGATCGTAAGTATTTTCCTCCCGCAGTTCAGAGGAAGATGAAGAGGAAGTTACAAGATGTTGTACAAGGGGAGAGATCTGTGGCGGAGTATGAAGAGGAGTTCACCCGGTTGGCGAGTTTTGTACCAGATGAGGTGACTCCGGAAGATAGGAAGATCTCGAAGTTTATGGGAGGTCTAAACTGGAGAATCAGGCAACACCTGCTGGATAATCCAGCTTTACAAATTTATTGGGAGATTATGAATGCAGCCTTGCTCCATTGCCAGGAGCATCAGTTATATATGCGAAGTAGCAAGAAAGGTATCGTAGTGGAACAAGCAGAAAAGCCCGGAGGACATGGGATTGGAGGAGGAGCATTTCCCTCATCCCAATCTCCGGGTAGTAAGCAAAAAGAGAGGGACCCTCAGCAAGGGGATTCGTTTAAGAGGCAACGCTTTGGAGGGTTTATTGTGGGTGGCAATAACAATAATAGGCACGGTCAGGGTGATTTGCAACGTGCAGGTCCGGGTGGTCATGGAGATAGAAGCCATCTGGGCCAAAACATTACCCAGTTTAGAAATAACAGGGGTCAAGGTCGGGAGGATATGAAGGGACGGTGCTTCTATTGTGGGGAGGCAGGTCATTATAAGATGGAGTGTCCCCAGTTGATTGGAGGTCAGTTTCCTAGGGCTCTGCAGCAGCCATACCTTCGGTTTCCACCTCAGGTACCTAATCCGGTTGTTCCTCCGCAGCAGGGACAACTATAGTATGGACGGGTTTATCAAATTTAGGAGGCTATGTTTCCTCCAGCTCCGCCAGCACCGCCCGATATTGAGGGTAAGTTTTCAATTCATGGGTACTTGAGTTGTGTGTTATTTGATATGGGTACTACACGCTCATTTATTTCTAGAAGCTTTGCTCAGACTACAGATTTGATAAAATCTGCTGAGAGTACTTTTACTAGCGTTGAGTTTTCTATGGGTGATTATTCGCTCATTTTCTTCGTTTGTAAACATATATGAATTTCTCTTGGTAATTAGTGTTTTGAGACCGATTTACTCGTCCTTGACATGGTCGGGTATGATGTGATATTGAGCATGGATTGGTTAGTAAAGTATCATGCTATTGTTAATTGCTATGGTAAGAGCATAGTGTTTACCGCTTCGGGGCAAGATATGTTTCTAGTGGTTATGCCTCGTTTAGAAGGGGGTATTAGCACATACTTATATTGTATTGCGGAGGAGTTTTCTCGGGATGTAGTTGTTCCCTTGGATTCTATTCCGGTTGTTAGAGATTTCGATGATGTATTTCGGGAAATACCGGGTTATGCCTTGATAAGAAGGCTATTTAAAAAGATGTATATATGTTGCGGGGTATATAATTGTAGAACATAGAAGTAGAATCTTATTAGTAGGGTTGAGAATTAGAATCTTTTCGGTCCCGAACATGTGTCTTAGACCTTTATATCTTGATGATCGATTACGCGAGGTAGTAATGTAACAGGAGGGTTCCTTGTCCGGATTCGCTTCGGCGAGACGTCCCACGCATGAAACCGAGCAAATGTCAAAAATTGAGAAAGGTCTTGGGCACTAGGGATATACTTAGTATTATGTGTACACGACTTAAATATGATATATGTAAGTAGACCTTAGGATTTGTTGATCATAAGGCCTTTAGGGCAGGTGACATTAGTTTAGGAGGGCTGTCGGGAGTTGACCACGAATAGGTTGTGTGTTAACTCTAAGGGGGATTGGTTCCCTAGTAATGAGAAGTGGGAGAATTCGAGAGGTTTGGTAGGTTAGGCCAAAGGAGATGAGGCCTCTCGTAGTTAGAGTGTTACGGAGGTGACGTAGCTTTAGGGGAGCTAAAAGGATGAATTGACTTTCACTCCTGAGCCCATGTTGCTAAGCTCGAGGGTGGATTCAATTAACAAGTCTCTGCCACGATGGGGAGTAATAATACTGGAGCATAGACCTATTGTTTATGCGCCTCATAAGTTTAAACTTGTAGGAAGTATTATCCCGTGTTTGAATTAAAATTCATCGTGGGGGTGATCGCCGTATGGAGAGGGAGGTACTACTTCCTGGGTAGAAATTTAGTCTTTCATGCGAGCAACGAGTCGTTGCAAGATGTCATAGGAGAGACAAGGGTTGTTAAGACCACATACACAAGTTGCTGACCGAGGGAACATAATCCTACTCTATTGGTTCTGGGGGTGGGGTGCGTATCCACGAGAAACTTATTATCTCGGATAAGAAGGACAGTAATGGCGAAATTTTACGGTTCTAAGTTGCGGTGCATCAGGATAACGACAAAATGTGTCAAGATATGCGCCGCCATTATTGGTGGCCGGGCATGAAGAGGTGGTTGGACTGCATGGGGTGCCTTTGATTATAGTTTTCAACCGAGACAAGATTTTCATTTCCCACTTTTGGTAAAGTTTCTAAGAGGCCATGGGAACCGAATTGAGGTTAAGCACTTCTTATCATCCTCAAACAGATGGCCAGACCGAAAGGGTAAACCATATGTTGGAGGATATGCTCTTTATGTGCGTTCTTGACTTCAAGGGTAGTCGGGAACAATGTCTCCCATTAGTTGAATTCGCTTATTATGGTTAGTAATTCACTATTGGGATGGCTCTTTATAAAGCCTTGTATGGTAGTCCATGTAGATCTCCCACTTGTTGGATGGAAGTGGCGGATGATAAGTTTCTCGGACCTGAAATGATCTGGGATACTTCTTCAACAAATCGAACTCATTCGGAATCTCATTCGTATGGCCCAAGATCGATAAAAGATCTATGTCGATGCGGGGAAAAGGCATGTGGAGATGGAGGTCGGGGACCAAGTGTTGGTGCAAGTGTCGCCCATGAAGGGCATTAAGCGTTTTGAGTAGAAAGGGAAACTTGCACCGCGTTACATTGGACCTTTTCCTATTATCGCCAAAGTGGGTCCGGTAACCTATTAACTTGCTTTACCGAAACACTTGTAGCAAGTTCATGACATGCTCCATATCTCCTTTTTAAAGAAGTACAAGAGATGTGATGGTGCCCTTAGGCACATTCCTTTCTAAGATATGGAGTTGCAACCCGACGTTTCTTATGAGGAGCAGCCGTTTACTATTTTAGAGCATGGAAAGCGGCGATTGAGATAGCGGGTAGTACCCTTGGTTAGAGTACAAGGGAGTCATCACAGTGTCGAGGAATCGACATGGGATCGCGAGGATGACATGTGGGAAAAGTATCCACATCTCTTCTTGCAAGGTACGCTTGAATTTTGGGGGCAAAATTCCCTCATAAGGGGGGGGGGGGGAGGATGTAACAACCCTCACTTTTGAGAGCCTATTTTATATTTATTTACTATGTGTAGTAATTATATATAAAATGATGGAACGTGGAGTAAATATTAATTTAATGTGGAAAAGGTTAATATTTACTAAAATGTTGTATGATTACCTAGTGAGTAGGTAAAAATATCCATGTTGTGATTTATTGTGTCATAAGGTTTAAAATGACATTTTGGTTTAATATGAAACCGAAAGTTAAAATAAGTTATAAAATTTCCAACTGATAATTTGGAGGGTGTAGTTAGTCCCGGTAAGTGCGAGACAGTCAAAATAAGTGCCATATTGCATATTGGTATTTCGGGCACTTTTGACTGGTTATAGCTTAAATGGGTAGTTACGAGTAATTATATCGCGTATTGATCATTTAAGTTGGGCATTTTAGACTTAAGCCACGTTTTAAGTCCCCCAGCCCTATTTCTATTCTTCCATTTCACATTTGAGCCCTAGAGAGAGTAGAGAGAGGAAGAGAACTTGTAGAGAAAAAAGAGAGATTTGGAGATTCAAGCTTGGATTGTTGTCTCCACCAAATCAAATCTGAATTTGCAAGATCAAGGCAAGTTATCTACTTGCTACTATGTGATTTAAGGAGAATAATTAATTTTGATAGTTATGAATTGTTATGGTTTTATCATTTTAGGGTTTTGTTAGATTTTTGGGTATTATAACTCTTGGAAATGGATTTGGATGATAAATATTGTAAATGATGGTAGTTAGATGTATTTGTGGTGTATTAGTTCCATCAAATGATCTTGGTTTGGTTGGTTTTGGGTTTAAGGAGAAATTTGGAGTTCAAGACTCCATAGCCAAACTTGGCATTTTCGCAGGGGAGAATCGATTCGCATAAAAGTAGTTTTCCAGGTCTGTGTGCCCGAATCGATTCGGGTTAAGGCCGAATCGATTCGGCATTTGCAGAAAGTTGGGTTTGTCCTCTGAACAGATTCGCTTTCAGAGCGAATCGATTCGCTAGGGCGAATCGATTCGTCCCCTAGGGTGAATCGATTCGGTTCCTCCAGTTTTGAGTTATTTTCTTATTTAATTTTTAACCTTTTTCTTTATGCTTAGGACCTAGGAACCTTCTTGAATGAAGTAAACTTAGAGTCCTAGAGTATTAGGTGAGTTTGGTCGCCACCCTAGACTAGAATTGGGTCATCTGGGGTTTATTTTGGGGAGGTTTAAAGTAATGTCAAGGCATTACTTCTCTTATTGAATTTTTAGAAGTTAGGGACTTTAATGCCCATGCTTGGAGACTTTAGGGGCTTATCGGAGTTATATGAACTTTGGGAATTGTAGAATCATAATGATTATTTGGAGACTAGGTCGGGACTTGTAATTTGAGGAATATTAATGAAACTATTCAATGATGATAGGTTCGAATAATAAAAAAGAAAAATGAACCAAATACGTGGAAAATGGAAATGGAAATTGGAAATGAAAATTGAAAATGAAAATGAGATTTAAAATGTAAATGATAATTTACTTGAACACACCTCTCTAAATACTATCATAAGGGAAGTTCGCGCGCGAGGTGATGCCCCCTGACAAATTTAACGCAGGGTGGATATAGTCCTAGGCCATATGAGCGCTGTTATATATATGTATTTTTCTGCGATGGGTAGGAGATTCCGGGTGTGGTCTTGACTATCCCGCAGGCATATGGCCGCTTCTCGACGTTGCGTTATGAGCCCAGGTTGTCTTATATGATTGGCCCTAGAAGATGATAGTTATTTAGGAGCGCGCCCAGTGGGAAAACTCGGAGGGGCGGTCTTAGAATCGTTATATGTATGAGAATATAACTTTTCTGCATCAAGTGGGACTTGATGTATATTAATGCCATAAAGAGCATGGATACGTGCCACAAAGAGCACGTGATTGAGATATGTGCCATAAAGAGCACTTGATAGAAATTGCATTCCTGTTAAGGAATGGAAAGATAAAAATGGAAATGATGATTATTGATGGAGGTTTTTAGTTAATGAAGTGAAATTATATCTTATTGATTAAACCAAATAAAAGATTGTATTCCTATTAAGGAATGTAAGGAGGAAATGGTAATATGATAAATGAGAAAAGGTTTTTAATTAAAGATGTTTACTTATAATTCTTTTGTGTAAATGATTTACATTTCATAATTAGTTAAAATATCTGAATTTGTAATGTAAGTTTGTCGTGCTAGATAAATTGCTAGATTTTCATCCTTATCATCCATGCATAACTGTTCATTCCTATCATGCTTTTTATTCTTCTGGTGATCATGTAAAACCGGGTCCTGACCCGTTCATTTTCTATGTTGTGTATGTTATTGTATCCGCTCAGGTACTTCGCCGCAAGGGCGCCCGTTGTGATTATTCTCAATTCCTTTGCTTTTGACGGGCTGTAAGATTTTGCGGATTATTACAGGACGTTGTATTAGACGCCTTCATTTTTCTGTTCTAGTTATGATCGGGTCTTTACTCGGACGTGTGGCCCAAACTTTTGTATTTGATTAATGAATGTATTACATAAGATATTAAACTGTCGTAATGCATTATATCTAACTGTGGACCGACAACATATTCGTTAATTTCCTTGTATATTCGTTTTAGATGTATTATATATACTCTTTTGGAATTCCAATTGCTTGTCAGATTGGGTTGTTTAATTTTATTTTCTTCACTGGTTTTAAAATCTAAACTTTTTTGCAACCCGTTTTCTGATTTATTGGGTGGTTTTCCCGTATACTCAGTTTATTGTTGTGATGCTGAGAATGATATCCATCCCTGATTCCTGTTACATTTGAGTATCGGGCTGGCCACCCCTTATCTCGGATCGCGGTTTGTCACATAATCCGTCGAAGAATTAAGATCCAAGGAGGATTAATCTTGTTAGAAAGGGATGTCTTCCACCCTTCATGGATATAATTAAGTAAGTTAAAATTTTTGGAGCTATGACCATATTTTAGAGATTTCTGTAGGTGTCAATAATGTAAGTGCCTTATCTTGTGTTAACTTCGGGATATGCGAACTCTATAGTTATGGGAGGCAATACATTATAGTTTTTACTAACTATATATAATATGGATGTTTTAAAGTGTGAATGGAGATATAGGGACTTCCTTATGTGATTGAGTTCACTAAGGTGCAAACACTGTTGATTGCTACATTTTAAAGGCATATAGATGATATGGTATGGTGGATTAACGTGACTAGTTACGTTGAGAGGATGATTTTGAGTTATGATCAGCGTCTATCTAAGATTGATGGCAAGTAATTTTATTTTTGATTTGAGTATCTAATAGAGTTTCTGACTTTGGGAGTAGTGTCACTGCACGGTTATGGAATATAAGTCGAAGATTACATAATAATCTGAAACTGCACATGAGGTGGCGAATACTAAAGTAAAAAGAATAGAGTTTTTCTATCTAGATTGAGTGTAGTTAGTAATATGGTGTTGTTAATTAGTTATGTTTATACACCTTATATATACGTAAAGTAATGTGGCACTTATGAAATGTCAACTAGGGGTGGCCATTCGGGTCAACGTGTCGTGTTTCGGGCCGACACGACATGACACGACAAGGTTTTTTTTGGACATGAACACGACACGATACGAATTTGTATTTTTTTTAGTTGACACGAACACGACATGACACGACTTGACTTCGTGTAAAAAAAACATGACATGAACACGACATATCGTGTCAGTTTCGGGTTAATTTCATGTCGTTTCTAAAATTGTCACCCTTAATATCAACCCCGGGAGACTTTTAAAAGGTTTATGGAAGGAAATGATTCAACCGATTGCCATATTTGCGAGAGGATACGAGGAATATCTACGTCACAGGAAGTGGAAGAAATGATAGATTAAATCTACAAGATGATGAATGGAACTAAGATGGAGTACTACCCAAGACAATTTTAGAGGATATTAATATAGGTGAGATGAGTGTATGGGCACACGGTTAGGAAATATTCGAGGATAGGTTCAAGAGATTCGTCGATGATTTAATTAATGCATATGGATTCATAATTGTTGTTAATATTGTGAGAACCAATGAGGAAACCATAGTTTTCACATGACTGTGATGGTTATGTTGTATCTTGAGAGGAACCGGTTCAACTATGTGTGATTGGGAGTATATGTATATTATGTATAGCTTATCAAATTCATTCTCAATTTTTGATTCCTATCAATTTTGTTGTAGTAGGATTCTATGTATGCCTAGGTGGTGGGTTTGCCTAATGTGTTTTATGAGTTGGTTTTGGAAAATATATATTATAACTAAGGTTAGGGTTTTGGGGTTCTTACGAGCATGTAAGACCGATATCGATCAGTGGACATGAGTATGTACCATTGCATCAGTCGAGATGCGAGACCATGGTATAAATAGTTATATGCATGTGTAAATCGATGTGTGTATGTATTGCATGGTTATGTGAGACAAGAGTATGAATATTTTGTGATGTTTTTTGTTGGTGTCATGGATTAAGTGAGTATGTATGGTATGTTTTGATAATAAGCTGATTAGTGATGTAGTCTCTCATTTAAAGGTATAATAAAATGCAGAATTCATTATATCTTAAGGCATTGTGTATGTAATGATAAAGAATTATTTAGGAACCAACACCATTTAAACTATAGATAATGGTTATATGCCACTTTTTTTTGAAGAACAAAAATTATTTATTTTCCCTAAAAGAGTCCTTTATTTAGGAATCACTAGTGTAATTTTTTGTGTCTTCTAAGTGCTTCATTTGTGGCTTACATAACCCCAAATAAAAAAGTTTATTAAAAGATTAATCGAACCATGATTGTAAAATTCTCACACCCATTGTGTACTCCCCATTATTATGAGAAAATGGGAGGATTATTGTATGAAAAAAATTAAAACCCTAGCCTTGAAGTCTTGTTATCCACTTTCCATATTTTGTTGATCCTCTCTTCAAGATCCCAAAATTCCAATAATTTCAAAACAATTTTAAATGTAGGATCTTCACTTGCACATTTTACTTAAGTGATGAATCAAGACCTTACCCTCTTGAACATATTGATGAGAAAATTTTTACCCAATGGCAAGAAAAGGTGAAATTCTTTCTAACCACCTTTCATTTTTGTATTGAAAATGATTTGGAACTCATACTGTGGAAATATAAATGATTCTATTTAATTGAATGAAAAGAGCATAGAGTGGTTGACTATCTATGCAAAAGGTCATATCTTCAATGCTTTAGGAAATTTTGTTTACGATGCTCACATGAATATTAATACAATAAAGGCATTGTGGATTTTGTTTGACAACAATATTGCATTGAAGAGGCAAGTAATAAAAAAAAGAGCATTTCTAAGGGCACCACAACTATTACTTCAAAAGACCACACGAAAAAAAGGGTTTTTTTTGCTAAGGGACACCATATCATATACACATCATTTCAACACAAAGTACCACACATTATCTCTCTCTATCCATTACACTCCAAATTATCCCTTTATCTTCTACACAAAAGCTAAGAGTTTTGTCTCCATTAATCCAACATTCCATCTTTAACCAGCCATCTTTAATATCATTAAAGTTTTCTTCCTTTGGTCCCCATGCACCAACCATCCTCAACAATATTATTAAAGTTTTGTCCCCCGCACACCAACCATCTTCAACAACATTATTAAATAATTAGGGTTTGTTATTTAAGTATTCAAATACAAATGGATATTCCATCATTACACATTGAAAACACCTTAAAAGCAAATGACAACTTCGCAAACCACATTTTGAGGTAAAATTTGGACCCCGTAACATGTATATGTTTATTCATAAGCATTGAAAATTTGAAAAATCCCAAAAAACGTATAGTGGTTCGGAGTTGAGGCACCGAGTTAAAGGCAGAAACTAGGGGTAAACCTCCGAACCAACTTTATATATATTTTTTGTTTGAACTCAGCCCATTCGGTACAAACTTGCCGACTCGATGCACTAAATTTGGTATAATCACCCCGAACCAGCTGTATAGTTTTATAGCCTGGTCTATTATATATATATATATATATATATATATTTAGTATATTTACCCTGACCTAATGAAATATATTCGATATATTCACGTCGAATGGAATACAAACATACAAACTTATCCAAGTGATTCAATGATGTTGTGGCCCTTAGTAAACATATAATGGAATTCAAACATCAATTATGTTATCAATTACAATGTAATTATGTTATCAATTGCAATTATGTTGTCATAAGGATTGATATATGTGATTCAAATTGGATCATTATTTGTTAATAGTATTTTTACATATGCAAGATGCCTTCATGGATTTCAACTCTCTGATATTTGACCAGGAGTTAGCGAATGTAGATATACCACATAATGATATTGATGGGTTTGTGAGAGTCGATGTCAGTGCGATATTCTTTACGGACAAGGTATTATAATGTCTCTCAATAAATATGTAGATTTTTATATATTATAAATATAATGTATTGGTTATTTCTATTCTTTATAGTAAGGTATTTCCCACTCGGTAAGCGGTGGTCGCCTAAGCTCAAGAGCAAGCTGCAACACCCCGTGCTTTTGAAACATAAAATCTTTGTTAAATTAAATTTCAATTTTTTTTTTGGAATCTATTTAATTTTGATGTACAAAAATGTTGCCATTTATATATAAAAATAAGGTTTTGAGTGAAATTTAAATCAGGATTAAGATTTGAAAATTATATTTGTTTTTGTATAAAAATCGGGGGAGGATTCGACCTAGGGAGAAAAAAAAAGTAAAAATATTCGACCGTTCGATTGAGCTGAATTGTTTTTGAGTGGCTTCATTTTGCCTTTAGCTACAACTAAAAAATTTCAGCCAATTCCGACGGTCTAATCAACAAGAATGTTTTTTTAATGTTTGTGTATGATTATGACTCAAATTATTTTTGGCATATAAAGCATAAAACGATGGGTTTAGGACTTATAAAAAAATATTTTAGCCTTCTCAAAAATCTATAGCCTCCCATAATTTCATTCTCTCTCATCTACAAACTTGTAATACCCCGTACCTTTATGGGTATTTAAATTACTTGAGTGGGTGTAATTTAATACTCTGAGAAATGATTTGAGAAATTAAGTGAATGGATAAAATATTACTTGGCGAGTATCAGAGTAAAATTAACGTGTGTTATATTTACTTACAGGAATAAGTAAATGAGTTGGATTATTTTATATCGTGTCGCAGTTGGGAAAAGCGACAAGTAGTAATATTTTATTCCGAAAATAAGTGCGAAGTTGTATTGGATTTAAAAAGGTGAATTTCTGATAAGTGACTCGGATGGGGATTTCGAGTGCATGGTTGGTCTCAGATGGGCCGAAATAGTCAAAATAGAGTATCTAGGGGTAGTGTTTGGGTTCCAGAGACTTTTTGGATCAGTAGGGGCTCAGATTTGTGTATACGAGTCAATTTTGGATTTAATAAGGGGATAACCCTTATTTCTCTCTTATAAGCCACGAGAGAAAGAGAAAAGGGAGAAGAAAAGGAGAACTTTGACCAAGCTCCGACGGATCCCGACACGAGGCCGTCGGATTTATTCAACGAGGCAAGTGTTTTAACTTGCTTTAACTATTTATGTTTGTTTATAATTCATATTATAGTTGGTGAAAACTATGGATTTTGGGTTGGGATTATCGAACCAAAATGGATTTTTCGAAAATGATTTCATATAAATTGAGGTGATAACAACTCCATATGAAATCTGAGTTTAAATCCATGTTTATGGTAAAGTTTTTGGTGAGAAATTGGAAAAGTTGAATAAGATTAGGGTTTAATTAAGATAGGGTTTAAATCTGAGTTAAATTAAGGAATCCCTTGAATAAATTAATGTGTTGGTTATAAATAAGTGTGTAGATGTTTATAGTGATGATAGGTGATGTTAGAAACCATAAATTTTGGAGTTGGAGAAGATGATGAACTCCCGAAATGATCACGCTGAACCGTTAAATTTCGGTTTGGTTTGGTCACCGAATCGATTCATTTATGGAGCCTTCGATTCCGTTCGTTTAGTTGAGCATCGGACCGGTTTGTTTATTTGGTCATCGGTTCAGTTTGTTTGTTTAAGAATCGGATCGGTTTGTTTATGAAGTCATCGGTTCGATTAGCATGTACCAGTTAAATTTGAGAAATTTTCTTGGACTTAAAAGGATTGGAGAATAATTATTTTTGGAGATAAATATTAGGGGATCCTAAATAGAGTGGTGGGCCTCTAAAAGATTAAACAAGTGACATATAAATCTCGCGTTAGCGGGAATAAGATCCGGGTTGTAAATTTTAGGAGTGTTTGGGACGAACAACACTCGAAAAAAATCATTTCGACGGGTATATATACATTTGTGCGAGTATAATGTATATGCCGATAGTATATGAGTGAATCCGAATGTGTGAGTAGGATAAAATTATAATACTAGCTAGATGTGATAAGCTAATATTCTAAAGAAATTAATGTGATAATTATATCATAAGTGAGTGAATAATTATGGGATAAAAATAAGTGTGTGTATACTTATGAATTAATATGAATTGGTATATTCGGGATTATAGGCTAATGCCACGCGAGATAGGCATGAATAGCCGAATTTCGTTATATATATATATATATATATATATATATATATATATATATATATATATAGAGAGAGAGAGAGAGAGAGAGAGAGAGAGAGAGAGGACATTTTTTGTCAATTGTCTATACGTATGTCGTACGCCGTTACACCGTTGAAGAAATTCAAGAGCTTCTACATCAACGGATCCGAATATCAAAGATTCATAAATAAGGAATCAATTTTCTGCATATACCGGACCGGTTCACCCCCATTCAAAAAGGAACCGGTCCTCCCCAGACTGATCCGCCCTGCTGGAAAAAGAACCGATCCGCCTCCTGACCAGTCCACCTCAAGTCAGACCGATCCGCTTATGCTTCAAACCAGTAAACCCCGGATCGATTGCAAACCGAAGAAGGGTCTTTCAAAAAAGAACCGATCCGACCCCGGACCGATCCGCCTGGGATAAATTCGATCAGATTCTGTTGAGATTTTTCCGGACTAGGTTTTCTTATTTAAAACCATCTTCGGGGATTTGTTTCGTGAGACTTTCATAGACAATTTTAAGAGTCCTAAATACTCTAAGTCTTCACCTTTGTGAGTCCCAAGACTCATGTTTTTATTCACACAACTTTTCAAACCCTTGTGAATCTGTTTGCACCTCAAGAACACAACCACGTGTCTGTTCATACCCGTATGGAGAAGACCGTCCTTCTTCTTCATTGCTGCCCTCCTGGAAAGGGAAAGTTCCAGCCGTCGACTACAGATCCGATGCCAACGGGTAATTCTGTGTAACTGTATTTTCATTGTAATCCGAGAAATTGTATGTTACAATATTATAATGAAAATAAATAGTTTTGCCCCTTTGGAGGATTTTTCCTCACATGTGTGTGTTTGAATGTTCTTGCTTATTTCATCATCTTATTCAATCACACCTAGATGCATGTTTAGGACTTAATTGATAAAAACTGTGTTTAATTAAATAATATCTCTATTTGAACGCATGCGCACTCCTCTCAAATTGGTATCAGAGCCAAGTTACACAACGTTACCGTGTAATTTTTCGCAAAATTTTCTAAGATGTCAATTTTCTGAAAAATTGACTTTTGAAAATGAGTGTGTTCATAATGGAGAAGTTATATAATAAAATGCCAGTTTTTAACGGGATAAACTATGCATACTGGAAAGCCCGCATGAGATTTGCATTAAAATCCATTGATGAACGTGTCTGGATTTTAGTTGAAAGAGGGTGGACACCTCCCTCCGTCACTCTTGAAAACGTGACCAATTTAAAACCTGTCACTACATGGACTGAAGAAGAGTTTAGATGTTCATCTTTTAATTCTAAGGGTTTAAGTGTTATTTCTGGGTCGGTCACACCTGATGAGTTCAAACTCATAATGACGTGCACCACGTCAAAAGAGGTATGGGATGTTTTGCAACTTACCCATGAAGGTACTAATGCTGTGAAAGAGTCGAAATTGCAAAATTTAACAACTCAATTTGAAACAATCACCATGCTTGAATCAAAATGTTTTGATGAATTTTATGCTAGATTGTCTGATATTGTTAACACTAGCTTCAACCTTGGTGAACACATTCCTAATGCTAGAGTTGTTAAAAAGATTCTTCGTTCTCTTCTTAAGCGTTTTATCCCTAAAGTCATTGTGCTAAGTTCTATGGGTAATTTAAATACGCTAAAATTGGAGGAACTTGTAGGAGATTTGCAAACTTATGAGATTGATATGTTTCCTAAATCTGCCAAGTCTAAAGATAAGGGAATTGCACTTTATGCCAAGGAGAGAAAAGGTGAGGGGTCGACAAGAAAGAGGGAGTCATCTAGAAAAATAGAGATTGATACGTTAGATTCTGAGTGTGATTTTGACTTAGATGATTTAGCCCTATTTGCCAAAATTTTCAAAAGAATTCTCAAATTCAAGAAAAATGGCAATTTTAAAGATAAAAAGAAGTTTGAGAAAAATAATTTTGAGAAGAAAAATGAAAAAGTTTTTAAAGATCCTCCTAAGAAAGAAAGTGAGAGATGTTTTGAGTGCGACGATAGGGGTCATAGAGCCTTTGAGTGTGCCACTCGTCTGAACAGAGAAAAGGGTAAAGTTGTCCTAAATGCTACCCTTAGCGACGAAGGTGAGGTCGAGTCGGTGGACTCTGGAGATGAGTCACCACATGAGTGTCACTTCACCGCATTCATGGCTAGTCATGTGAGCACTCCTAGTTCTCCTCATGACGATGAGGATGATGCTTCACAAGGACACCTCGATAGTGAGATCGATGTGAGTGAGGGGGCGGATGACACAAGTGAGAGTGAGAGTGATCTTCAACGCGCCTACGCCGATCTATATTCTGAATCTTTTAAAACTAAAAAGCGTAACAAAACGTTAGTTATTAAGATCACCACTTTAGAGGAAGACTTAAGAAAACCGAGAGAGAGAGAGAGTCCTCCACCTGCACTACCTTAAGAGAGAGAGAGTCTGCCTGTGTTGAGAGAGAGAGTTATTTTGAGAAAGAGAGAGGGGACTTGACCAAACAAGTGGTTAGTCTTACGAGTGATCTCCATTCCTCCGTGGAGACTCGGAAGAAACTTGAAGCCCTTGTTGACCAGCTTACTCATGATATTGAGAGAGCACGGGAAGTCAAGGTTCAAATCGAGGACATATCTGGGAAGATGGGAAAGATGCTCCTTAACCCCGCTTTGGGTTTTGGTGATAGGTAGGGAATAGGTTATGATGGTACCCCCACGTCCCAAATTGCACCTGGACCAGTTCCTTAGTTTACTACGACTCCTTATGGCCATTGTCAAAATCCTCGAAGGAGAGTTCGAACAAGAAAATCAAACCAAGGTCCGCCTTTGACTGTGTTCTTTTGTACATATTGCAAAAGAAAAGGCCACCTCAGGGAGTTTTGCTATAGTATGGGTCGGACATGACGTACTACTGCTCCACCATAGCATACTGATGATTTTACCAGTCTGAGAGAGCGAGTTGAGTTTTTAGCTGCCATATCACAGAGATTGATGGAGGAATTCTGACGGATGTCTTTACCGTCAGTGAATGCTTCTCACATTCCGGCTAAAACCAACAACAATAAAGGTAAACAAAAGGTCACCACTACTTGGGTACCTAAGAAAGATAAAAAGGCCTTTGTTGTTCATGTCACTCTCAAAGCACATAATACCTCACAGTGGTATTTTGATAGTGGGTGCTCCAGACATATGACAGGTGATGCCTCATTTTTTACGTCTCTTGAGGATTATCAGGATGGCAGAGTCACCTTTGGAGATGGGAGAAAGTCTAGCATTGTAGGACGTGGTACTGTAGAGTTACCAAGATTTCCTAAGCTAGCGAATGTTTTGCACGCCAAAGGTTTGAAAGCAAACCTTCTCAGCATTAGCCAGCTGTGTGATGCTGACTTTGCCGTAAAGTTTGACCGGGATGCATGTAATGTCTATAATCAAGCCGGTAAACTTTTAGTGCGAGGGGTGAGGACTAAGTATAATTGCTATGGGACTGAGCCCACATCCTCACTTGTCTGCAACAGCGCCACAATCACTCCTATGGATCTGTGGCACCAACGTCTAGGTCATGTGACCATTAGAGACTTATCTCGTTTAGTTAAAAAGGACCTAGTATGTGGCTTACCATCACTTGGAAAGACAACTTTGACAGTTTTTGGACCCTGTCAGTTGGGAAAACAAATTCGTAGCCCCCATAGGAAGTTGTATTCCATTACCACCTCTCGTGTACTTGAGCTTATTCACATGGATCTTATGAGTCCTACTCGCACTGAGAGTCTGGGTGGTAAGAGGTATATCCTCGTGATGGTGGATGATTTCTCCAGATACTCGATTGTAGGTTTTCTGAGGGGGAAATTCGATGCTTTGGAGTTTTTAACGACCAAGTGCCGTGTCCTGTAAAATCAACACGGTGTCACTATTAACAGGATACATAGTGACAACGGTACTGAATTTAAGGAAGCAAAGGTAGATCTTTACTGTGATAGCCTTGGGATCAAACATGAGTTTTTTGCTGTGAAGACTCCTCAGCAAAATGGGATTGTTGAGAGAAAGAATAGGACGATCCAGGAAATGGATAGATCTATGCTTCTAGGTCGTAAGGAATCTAGGAGATTTTGGGCAGAGGCAGTGTCTACTTCATGCCACACGGTGAATAGGTTCTATCTACGTCCACATACACTTAAGACGCCTTATGAATTGTGGAGTGGCAAGAAACCCAACCTTACATATTTCCGTATTTTTGGGAGTAAATGATACATCTTACGGGATAGGGAGCAATTAGGAAAGTTTAACTCCCGAAGCGACGAGGGAATACTGTTAGGATATTCATCGAATAGTAGAGCGTATCGGATTTTTAACCTGAAGAGCTCTAAGGTTATGGAGTCAATAAATGTCACCGTGCAAGATGACGAACCTTCGGCATTTATTGATTCTAGCCTTCAGTGTGAGGATGAGGATGTTTCTGGCAGTAATTTACTTGTACCTCACCCACACTCTATGGACCCTACTCCTGTGTTAGGGGACACACCTGCTTGGGTTCGCAAGAGTTATGACCCTTCTGCCATTGTTGGTGATCCCACTCTAGGGGTCAAGACTCGTGCTCAGCTCGAGAATGTTGTTAGCCATTTTTGCTACACGTCCAAAGTCGAGCCCAAGAATCACAAAGAAGCACTCAAGGATGAACACTGAATATCTGCTATGCAGGATGAGTTGCTTCAGTTTAAAAGGAATAATGTCTGGAAACTAGTCCCCCGACCTAGTGAGACTAATGTGATAGGTACCAGATGGATTTTCAAGAATAAAATGGATGAAAATGGTACCATAATCAGAAACAAGTCTAGGTTGGTCGCTCAAGACTACACACAGATAGAAGGTGTAGACTTTGGGGAGACATTTTCTGTTGTTGCGAGGCTTGAGTCCGTTTACTTACTACTCGCCATCGCATGTCATCTGCGCTTCAAGTTATATCAGATGGATATCAAGAGTGCCTTTTTAAATGGGATTCTATAGGAGGAGGTTTATGTGGAACAACCAAAAGGGTTTGAAGACCCTAAGCACCCAGAGCACGTCTATTATCTGAGAAAAGCCTTGTATGGTTTGAAGCAAGAACCTCGTGCTTGGTACGAAAGGATTACTTCCTATCTCTTAGCCCGTGGCTTCAAGAGAGGGGGAGTTGATATGATGTTGTTCGTCAGGAGAGATGACGGTGCTATTTTGGTTGCCCAGGTCTATGTGGATGACATTGTCTTTGGATCCACACGCTCTCAACAAGCTCACCACTTTGAGGAGGAGATGAAAAGTGAGTTTGAGATGAGCATGGTAGGTGAGCTTACTTTCTTCCTTGGTCTCCAGGTTCGTCAGCTAGAGGATGGGATGTTCATCTCCCAATCTAATTATGCTAAAGACCTAGTGAAGAAATTTGGGTTAGACTCCGCTAAGCATGCACGTACTCCTATGAGTACCACTACCAAGCTTAGTAAGGACACTTCAGGCAAGGACGTAGAGCAAACCTTGTATCGGAGTATGATAGGTAGTCTTCTCTACTTGATTGCCAGTCGTCCCGACATAACCTTTAGTGTTGGAGTCTGTGCGCGATATCAGGCGTCCCCGAAAGAGTCACATTTACTTTCTCTAAAATGTATTATTAAATACGTGAGTGGGACTCTCTCATATGGTATTTGGTATTCCTTTGATACCGATGACCGTTTGTTCGCCTATTCGGATGCCGATTGGGCCGGGGATATAGATGGTTGTAGGAGCACTTCTGGTGGGTGTTTCTATTTTGGTTATGCTCTTGTCTCCTGGTTGAGCAAGAAGCAAAACTCCATCTCTTTATCCACCACAGAGGCTGAGTACATCGTTGCTGGGAGTTGTTGCACGCAACTCTTGTGGATGAAGCAAATGTTGGAGGATTATGAGATTTCACATGACACCATGACTATTTCCTGTGATAATACGAGTGCGATACACATATCCTGAAATTCAGTCCAACATTCGTGTACAAAGCACATCAGGATACGCGAGCACTTTATACGTCAATTAGTTGAGGAGAAAGTCATATCCCTGAGTTTCGTACCTACCGACCGTCAGTTAGCAGATATTTTCACGAAACTTTTAAATGCCCTTAGATTTGATAGTCTTAGGAAGTCTTTGGGGATTTGCACAGTTGACTGAGGGGTTGGTCTTTGTCTAGGATATGATGCTTTTTCATGTTCATATCATATGCTTCCTATTGCTAGTGTGTTTTATATGTATTATTTCTTTGTTGTACAGATATTTATTTATTCTTTTGAAAAATCCAAAAAGATTTGCTTTTATAAAATTTTTAGAAAAGCACAAAAAGATTTTTGTATTTTTATTTGCACCTTTAATGGATGAGCATTTAAGATAGCTAAGTCACAACTTCATTCCATTTATCCATGTGACTGTTTGATAGAGATTTGAGACGCTATAACACTTCATCCATGTGCTTTACATTGATTGGAGTCTTTGAGATGTGATTAGTGATATCTTTCTACATGTTTGACTACTATCCCCTTTATTGCACACATGTACGACTTTATTTGATTATTATACTTGTCTATCACATATTGGCTTGAGTGTTTCCATCTCAATTTTGTTTATACAGCTAACAATATGCGATAAAGCTTGACAAGATTGGAATGCATGTAAAAATCGTTTTGGTGAGATTGTGCGTTTATTTGAAAATGGGGAAGGGCTGCGAAAGGTTCATTTAGCCTTTGCGATTTTAAGCCACCATTAAAAAGGACCTAAAAAATGGAGAAATTTTATTATCCGGGGTCCAAAGAGGTTAAAAGAGCCCGAAAAAATTAAAGGCAATAAAAAGCAATATATGCCAAATATGGGCCATTAGGTTTCTCCATAAATTCTCCAAAGTTTGAGAATTTAGATCGCCTCTATTCAAAATAAAAATCTGAGGGAGTTTGGTTGGAGAATATAAACGGGTTTGCACTTCCTTGAAACTCCTGAAAAAGCATTAAATCGTTTTGGACGTTATTAGTGTGGAAATCACTTTGAGCTTTGATTTGTTGATTTGATTGAGTCAATGTCTAATATTTCCAACTTTTTACACCAAAGGAAGATTTTGAGTTCATTCGTTAGGAGTATCCGATATTCATCATGCACATATGTCATGTTTGTATGCATTGATTTTCTTATCGAATTTGATCACACCTCTTTATTTACGCTATCATCGACTTGATTGTTTTGTGTTCGTTCATGGTGTGATTTTTGTGTGTTTTGTTTAAAAAATTCTGAAAACTTTTGAAAACAGTTGCTTATTTCTTGTGACACCCTGATTTTGCTTATTTATTTCATTTTTCTCTTTTGTCTATTTGGGGACATTATAAAAAGGGGGAGAAATAATTATTCAATTGGGGGGGGGGGGGGAGTATTTGAGTTAAATTGGTATATATGTTTATCGCATTTCAAACTCAATACGTCACTTGGTATTTTGCTTTATCTCATGTGTGTAGGTACTACATTGATGATCACATGTTACACACCCTGATGAGAAAAGCGTTGAGATTCCTGAAGTCTAATTAAGTTGAAGAACAAACGATGAAGTCTTATTCATTTGTATCTTTCCAGTTTTGGGTTCATGGAAGGGTAGATTTGTATAGGCAATTTGGTATTTGATAATTCGAATATTTTTATGTTTGTACCGGCATAGACATAGGGGGAGATTTGTAAGGACATTTTTTGTCAATTGTCTATATGTATGTCGTACGTCATTACACCGTTGAAGAAATTCAAGATCTTCTACATCAACGGATCCTAATATCAATGCTTCATAAATAAGGAATCAATTTTCTGCATATACCGGATCGGTCCGCCCCATTAAAAAAGAAACTGGTCCACCCCAGACCGATCCGGCCTTCTGGAAAAAGAATCGATCTGCCTCCGGACCGGTCCGCCTCAAGTCAGACCGATCCGCTTATGCTTCAAAACAGTAAACCCCAGATCGATTGCAAACCGAAGAAGGGTCTTTCAAAAAAGAACCAGTCCAACCCCGGACCGATCCGGCCTCAAAAGCGGACCGATCTGCCTGGGATAAATTCGATCAGATTCTGTTGAGATTTTTTCGAATTAGGTTTTCTTATTTAAAACCATCTTCGGGGATTTGTTTCGTGAGACTTTCATAGACGATTTTAAGAGTCCTAAATACTCTAAGTCTTCACCTTTGTGAGTCACAAGACTCATGTTTTGATTCACACAACTTTTCAAACCCTTGTGAATCTGTTTGCAACACAAGAACACAATCGTGTGTCTGTTCATACCCGTGTGGAGAAGACCGTCCTTCTTCTTCATCATCTTATAATATTATAATGAAAATAAATGATTTTGCCCCTTTGGGGGATTTTTCCTCACATGTGTGTGTTTGAATGTTCTTGCTTGTTTCATCATCTTATTGAATCACATCTAGATGCATGTTTAGGACTTAATTGATAAAAACTGTATTTAATTAAATAATATCTCTATTTGAATGCACGCGCACTCCTCTCAGAGAGAGAGAGAGAGAGAGAGAGTAAGGCTCAAGTACATCACTCACTATATATCATTGGTGAGTCATAAATGAAACGCTAGGCTCAACATACAAAATGACATCTACCGAAAACATGACCCACTTAGATAGAGACATATCCAAACATAAAACCTAGACCCGTTTTCATATCTCTCTCTCTCTCTTCCCAAAAGAAAAAACCCTCTCTCATCAAAACTCACCGGAGCAAAAGGCAGGAAGCTACCAACATCTGGATATCTCACCAGAGGACTGAAAGCGCACTGGTAAGTAAATCTGTAGTAATGTATAACTCTATATAAAAAAATCTCATCGGTATAACTCAAATATGTATAAAATCAAACTCATCGGTATTGTTGAACTGAAAGCGCACCGGTATTGTTGGAAAAATCCCCACCAGAGGGTTATCTTTCACATAAATATATCTGTGTGTGTATGATATATTTATGTGAAACATACCCCTCTAGTGCTATCATGGGAAGTTGCTCATTGCGGGTGAATCCCCTGGCTTGAGAAGCAAGGTGAGTATAGTCCCAGGTCATAGCGTCCTGTTATGTAAGCGGTGTGTCTCTTTATCATGAGTGAGACGTCTTGGGTATGATTCGGTCTCACTTTCAAGTGAGGAACTATGACCGCTTCCCCTACGTTTGTGTTATGTTTTTATCAAGTCGGTTTGAGACCCCAATCGGTGGTACCCAGGATGATGTGTGTTGCCTGGAAGATGATAGCATTCTAGAGACTATATCCATTGATTTATAGCTTTAAGGGATGGTTATTGTACTTATATAGTGTGTGATATATAAGTATGGATATACTTGATGTTGTGTATATATATATATATATATGGACTAAATAAAGAATGAGACACGTAATGATTTCTTGTCACATCGGGGAGAATGAAATCCGAAATAAAAATGTGACTTATGTATATAAAGATGAGAATATTATATATGAGGCTGATAACACTAAAACGTGAATATTGTATTGTAACTGGTGAAAGTTATTCATAATGAACGGATAAATTATAAGTGAGAAATTATAATGCATAAGATCGTGCGAAAGCTTAGAATATTATAGGCGCGTGGTATGAGATAGCGTATGGGTGTTTAGAAGTTTGGTGAGATGCTACTTAGGCGGGGTAGATTGACTAGGATGTTTAAAATACTCGCGTTAGGTGTGCACTGTTAGATGAGAGGCGAGGGGCATCTCATGTGAGTGCGACATCAGTTTAAATATGGAGAATATCATATTTTAAATTTTAAAGTATTTTAAACACTTGCTAAATATTTTCAAAACGTTTTGGGCTCTGACCTGCTTGCAAATATTTTAAAAACTTTTTAGGTGTCCAGACACAGGGACTCCTGGATGATATTATTCCTTTGAGTCAGACGATGCTGCGGTAGCTTTGGATACCAGCCGGGATTGTTTAGATGCTTCTATCCTTGTGATCTAGATAGGAGGTATTGTGAGTTATATTCGGGCGTGTTGCCTAACTGTTGTCATTTATTTTATTTTTCGCATTTTCGTTTGTGCATTTTTCGATATGGTTGTATTACTGTTTTATCGAGAGTTATCGATTATTGTTTGTTTAATTCAATTAATGTGTATATTAATTATGTGTATGGATTAATGGTACGTTGGAGTTAAAAAGATTAGAAAGCTTAAATATGACACCGAGCCTAATAGGTTATTAGTAATTAAATTGGTTTTCGACAGTGATGCTGAGAATGAACCATATGAGAATCCTATTTTATTTTGATAAAGGATTGATCAACCGTGATTAAAATATGTGGGGTGTCACAGATGGTATCAGAGCATCAGGTTCTAGTGTCCTTAGGAATCTGTGCGGACGTACTACGTTTTCAGAGTTTCTTTCTATTTTATATAGATCCCTATGTTTAGGATTTTTGATTCCTATGGTGAGATTTCATTCTCCCGCTATAATGTATAATTATAGTGAATTTTATATGCATTTGGGTGTGCTTCGTATGTCGACACGCGAAGGACGACCAGTGAGGGCCATTGTGAGAATAGTAGGAGGCGGGGCTCAATTGGAGTTGTAAAATATTTTGGGGATGATGACCGTAGTCGTGGTCACCCCTATTGTTGCACGAGAAGTTAGGCCTATAAGGACTGCTAAGGTGCAACATATATTTTTCAAGTAATGCTATAGCAGAAAGTGGTGCCAAATTAGACTCTCCTAGTGTGGTTAGAATGGGAGAGAGTCAGAGGGGTCTTTGAAGAGGACCACCTATTGGAATTTTAGAAAATACAGAGATTGTGTGTGTTATACAATGGATGTAAGATACCCAGAGACTTTGGCATATAGCAGAGTGTAGTATACCCAGAAGTGAAACATTGGGGTAAAATTTTTCTTACCTCGTGGGAGCAGTGTTGAAGTGGTGGGAATCAATCACCACATTTGATAAGTGAAATATTATTCCAATGGAAGGATCTTCGACACAATTTGATTGCAAGTTCATTCATCTAATTTTCAGAAAGAGATGTGAATGATGTCATGAACTTATCACAGGAGGGCCGGACACCGAGGCCCATTTGTGAAAAATTGTTTATTTGTCTAGCAAACTTTTTATCCGATGAGGTAGGTACAATGGAGAAAAGAGTCCTTAAGTAGGTAATGGACTCACGCGAGGAGTCAGCAGCACTTAAGGGAAATTCTGGTTGGACGATCGATGCAGATGGCGATAATGTCGTGCTTTTGATGGTGATAATATTATTGCTTCTTTTTGAAGGGATCTAAAAGAGTTGAAGGATTTAGTTAGAGAGTAAGACTGGATGAAACGGTGCTAGCGAAACACCGCAGGGGGGAGACCCATCAGGGGACCCATTTAAATGATTCAGATTGCTGAATTCCTACAAAGTGATGGTGGATTCAGTTAGGGATGTTAAAACCAATAGTGTGTTCCTTAGGGACAGTGGAGTTAAGGGAATAATGGGGATAGCCATCAGGGTCGAGGCTACCAGGGCAAGAGAAAGGAAACCCTAGTACGGTCAATATGGCCAGGAATAAGCGATTATATATAGAGATATTTTTATATGAAGAGTAGGACCACATATATTGATTTTAGGGACAAGAGTATGGTGCCTAGTAGGGGCAATGATTAAGATAGTTTTGATTCATTTAGGACAAGTGTGTCATGTCCGAGAACCATTTGAGCAGCCATGGCGATTGGTAAGGTAAATATTCGAGTTTTATCCTCGGGTGAATGAGGTATGATTTATGTGACACAAGCGAGTCATGATATTTTGATTAGCACTAGATTCACATGTGAGATGAGTTTAGTGGTTACGTCGATAGTATTGTTATGTTTATGTATTTTTTGTGGTATAACGGGCCTATCTTCGGTTTTTTCCATGGGGAAGCGGGTGTAGTCATAGTTGTATATATTTGATTGAAATTACTCATTATATTGATGTGTTATATGAATATGATATTATCCTGTGTATAGACTGGTTAGAACGATAGTGGGATATTATTACAAGGCTATCATGTTCACTGTTCCAGGGCAAGATGTGTTGTTTTGGTAATGCCTCACCTGCAAGAGGGTCGATCTCGCATTTATATTATATTATGATGGATATTTAGGAGAGTATAGTTGTCCCAAGATATTTAATCTCGGTGTGTAGATACTTTATCGATATGATTCAGGGTATATTGGGTTTACTGTTGAGCGGAGATATTGAGCTCGTTACTATATTTAACGCTCAGGACTTCGTGATATGGAGGGCACATTGTTATATCACTCCTTTAGAGACGTGGGAGTTGAGATTTATATTTATATTTTTGGGGATAGGATTTTGGGAGTTCCGAGTATGTGTTTGAAGTTTATGGAATTTAATTACCACCAATGCTGAGTGATAGTGCATTTGGGAAAGCTCCTTATTTGAATGTGATTGTGGGATGAGATAAGCATGAACCTTGATAAACGTCATGAGTAGAGAGACCCTGATGGATGCTAGGGCATCAGTTTTGAATGTTAATCAATGAATGTGTGGAGAAAACACTTTGAGCTAAGAACTCTTATAAGCTATAATGCATGAGGAGCCGGTAGTGCTATGACAAAGCACTAAAATTTTTCTCACCATGAGTTGAAGAGTGGGACAATGTCGAGAAGGATTAAATTATGTTTTGTGGGGTGATTGAGAATAACCATGTGTTCTAGCCACGCTGAGAATACGAGGGCAATAGGGTAATGTGTGTTGCGTGTGAGACGTTTGTTATGTTATGCCAATATATCACGAATAATAGGGTGTATATGCGCCATGGTTAGCTGATTTCAAATTTGTTCGAGTTAAAGGGACGTGGGAATAAATGTGTGGAATATATGCCTGTGGGGCAGTTATAAACAAAGTTGGAATGGTAGGATGGATTAAACATCGTGTGAGAAGGACTATGATCCAAGTATATATGTGCAATGCGATTAGCACACCCGAGATAAGTTGAAAGGTTTTGGAAAGCCATTTAAAAGGATATCTCTTAAGAAGAAGAAATTCCAACTATTGTGGGGAAGTGAAGCGGTCCTACTCAGTCGAATGTTGAGGGTGGCTTACACGTAAATAGAAACTTGATGTCTATAAAAAAGGGCCCAAAAGTGCGCATTGTGGCAAAAAGTCCACGGGTCGTATTTTGGGTATACCCCGGGGAAAGAAAGGGAGTATAAAGTACCACTTAATGTGAGATATTATAAGTGAGAATTGGTGTTAGGTGAGACATAGTGAGATTGTCTCCGAGTGCACCACTCATATATGGAAATAGGTTGGTGTGCCCAAACCTTTCTTTAAAAAGAAGGATTGCACCGGTGCAAGATGTCGTCTTATATTGTTGTGAATCTGGATGAGATCCTTGAACCCCACGTCTGATAGGGATTTTTAGGAAGCAGTGGGGATGAAATTTTGTTTTGGGCAAGTCGTGTCACCTATGGCCCGATGAGTGAACCTAGAAGTGATTGATGACTAGTAATAACTCATACCTATTTGTAAAAGACAAGGTTTCTTTTTGAGGTTTTGCGGGGAAAGCCTTGTCATTATCCCTCTGGTTGTTTAGAGGTGAGCGGATAACTAGATTTTTGGATTGGACGATAGTTAAAGTCTGTTGACAAAAGTGGAGTAAGCACAAACTGTTGGGATGGATAGAGGAAGCTGGCACTTAGTGATATGTGGCCTTCCAATAATATTGAGGCGATAGAGCCACTGATGTATAGACTCGTCTTGTTCGGATGTCGTTGGTAGAAGCACAATCTGTGATGTGCCATTATTTAGGTGAGACCTTATGATTTATGGAGTATATCAATATAAAGAGAATTAAACAAGCTTGCCATGAAGCTGGAGATATAGTGATTAAGCCTTTAGATTGGTGGGTACCGCTAGTGGGTGTATAGTAGAGTAGCCCTTATATTAATTTGAGATTGATTTCGAGTACTAGAGAATGTTGTGTTGTTCAACATCCTGAGTTTTAGTATTTGTTGTATCTGAATTTCGAGGATGAAATTCCTCTGTAAGGGGGGAAGTATGTAATACCCCGTACTTTTGTGGTATTTAAATTACTCGAGTGAGTGTAATTTAATACTCGAAGAAATGATTTGAGAAATTAAGTAAATGGATAAAATATTAATTGGTAAGTGTCGGAGTAATACTAATGTGTGTTATATTTACTTACGTGAATAAGTAAAAGAGTTGGATTATTTTATATCATGTCGCGGTTGGGAAAAGCGACAAGTAATAATATTTTACTCGAAAAATACATGCGGAGTTGTATTGGATTTAAAATTGGTGAATTTTTGATAAGTGACTCGGATGGGGATCTAGAGTACACGGTTGGTCTAGCATGGGTCGAAATAGTCAGAATAGAGTACCTGGAGAGTATGGGTTCCGGGGACTTTTTGGATTAGTAGGGACTCGCATTTGAGTATACGAGTCAATTTTGGGTCTAATAAGTGGATAACCCTTATTTCTCCCTTATAATCCACGAGAGAAAGAGAGAAGAAGAAAAGAGAGAAAGAAAAGAAAGAAGGAGAAATGGGGAGAAGAAAAGGAGAACTCCGACGGATTCCGGCACGGGGTCGTCGAATTTTTCCAACGAGGCAAGTGTTTAACTTGCTTTAACTATTTATGTGTTTTTATATATCATATTATAGTTCGTGAAAATTATATGGATTTTGGGTTGGAATTATTGAACCAAAATGGGTTTTTCGAAAATGATTTCATATAAATTGAGGTGATAACAACTCCATATGAAATCTGAGTTTAAATCCATATTTAAGGTAAAAACATTTGGTGAGAAATTGGAAGAGTTGAATAAGATATGGGGTTGATTAAGATAGCGTTTAAATCTTTGTTAAATTGAGGAATCCCATGAATAAATTAAAGTGTTGGTTATAAATAAGTGTGAAGATGTTTATAGTGATGGTTGGTGATGTTAAAAATCATAAATTTTGGAGTTGGAGAAGATGATGAACTCCCGAACTGATCATATCAAATCGGTAAATTATGGTTTGATTTGGTCACCGGACTGGTTCGTTTATGGAGCCATCGATTCGGTTCGTTTATTTGAGCACCGAAACGGTTTTTTTATTTGGTCATCGGTTCGGTTCGTTTGATTAAGAACCGGATTGATTCGTTTATGGAGTCATCAGTTCGGTTCGCATGTACTAGTTAAATTTGAGAAATTTTCTTGGACTTAAAAGGATTGGAGAAGAATTATTTTTGGAAATAAATATTAGGGGATCCTAAATAGAGTGTGAGGGCCTCTAAAATATTAAACGAGTGATATATAAATCTCGGGTTAGCGGGAATAAGTTTCGGGTTATAAATTTTAGGAGTGTTTGGGACGAACGACACTCTGGAAAAATCATTTCAGGGGGTACATATACATTTGTGCGTGTAGAATGTATATGCCGATAGTATATGAGTGAAGCCAAATGTGTGAGTAGGATGAAATTATAATACTAGCTAGACGTGATAAGCTAATATTCGAAAGAAATTAATGTGATAATTGTATCATAAGTGAGTGAATACTTATGGGATAAAAATAAGTGTGTGTATACTTATGAATTAATACGAATTGGTATATTCGGGATAATAGGCTAATGCCACGTGAGATAGGCATGAATAGCCAGATTTTATGATATATATATATATATATACACACACACACACACACACACACACACGGGTATAGAGACAGTATATACATGACATGATTATAAATATATATGTGTGTGTATGATATATTTATGTGAAACATACCCCTCTAGTGCTATCATGGGAAGTTACGCAATGTGAGTGAATCCCATAACTTGAGAAGCCTGGCGTGTATAGTCCCCAGGTCACAACGTCCAGTTATTTAAGCAGTGTGGATCTTTATCATGGGTGAGATGTCTTGGGTACGATTCAGTCTCATTTTCTGGTGAGGAACTATGACTGCTTCCCCTACGTTTATGTTATGTTTTTATCAAGTCGGTGTGAGATCCCAACCGGTGGTACCCAGGATGATGTGTGTTACCTTAAAGATGATAGCATTCTACAGACTATATGCATTGAGTTATAGCTCTAAGGGATGGTTATTGTGCTTATATAGTGTGTGATATATAAGTATGATATACTTTATGTGTATAATATATTGTATATATTGCGTAATGATTTCTTGTCACATCCGAAAGAATAAAATCCGAAATAAAAATGTGATACACGTATATAAAGATGAGAATATTATATACGAGACTGATAACACTAAAACATGAATAGTGTATTATCACTAGTGAAAGTTAGTCATAATGAACAGATAAATTATAAGTGAGAAATTATAATGCATAAGTTCGTGCGAAAGGTTAGAATATTATAGACGCGGGGTATGAGATAGCGTATTGGTGTTTATAAGTTTGGTGAGATGCTAGTTGGCGGGGTAGCTTAACTAACGTGTTTAAAATACTTGCGTTAGGTGTGCACTAGTAGGAGATTAATAGTAGATATTCATCCTACATGATAGGGTAGGACGTACTTATGTTTTAGAGACCGACTAGGGGTAGTTTGAGGATTTATGCTCCATAATAGGGTGGGGCTAATACAAATAAATAAGAAATTGAGAAATTGAGAATTAATGCCTAAGATAATAAATGCATATTAAAATGGAATAGCAACGCCAATATGTGCAGGACTAACAATAAGGTGGAACTGACTATACCGACGTGAGTGTGTGTTGGCATCACCAATCTATGCAAAGCTGACAGAATACGAGCGAACTGCCTATAATGGCGTGCCGTTTATGGAACCTCACTAATATATGCAGGGCTGACAGAATACGGACAAACTGGCTATAGTGAGGGGAATAGGTGTGGTATAAAACTTTGGGCGTGCCAGTAATATGTGCAGGATCCGGGAGAGGGTCAACTGGCTATATGGTGTTTCATAAATTAAATGAGAAGAATTAATTAAATTAAATTATTAAAGTTAGTTGAATATTGTCACATTATAATTTTTACTTGAATAAAGGGGTGGCCTAGTTATGTGGGTAGATTGTGCTAGTTTTTTTTTTTCGCATATTAATTTATATCTCGTTTAAATTAAAATATTTTATTGTGATGTTTATCATGTATAATGATATTCACGGACTCTAATTGGGAAAGTAGCTTGTATTCACGCGGTGGGCTCTGACCCATTGTGCTGCCTAACATTTCAGGTATAGTGCTGGAGTAGCGGCATAGGAGTGATTGGAGATATTTTTGGAGATGCAGCTGGAGATTTAATTCAGATGCCTTAGTAGTCCAAGATTTCTTTCTATTTCCGTCACTTTTTATTATAAGAGTTTTATTTATGGATGTGGTGGGCCAATTGGTTCCACGGTTATATACGATTTCTGTCAGATTTTCATAGTTGGATTATTTTATTGAGATTTATATTTATATAAAGTTTGATTTATTTTGGAGATTAGAATGGTGATGAATATAATATTTCTTGAATGTTGATATTTATTAGATAAATTTGATTATTATCTTGTGGAATTATTTTTATATGTCTCATATATATGTCACATGCTAAGAATGATAACTTATTTAGTGACGCCCAACGTAGTTTGTGAGTTCGTTTTAGATACCACGCTGCTTATCTTTGATTCCTTTTGATGATTTTTACTCTTAGTTATTCCAACTCTGATGTTTTTGTTTCTATCTTTTTAGACGGAGAACACTAGGAAAGTGGAGAGAGGGTTAAGTTTATGGTTTCGCAGTTTAAGAGATGCCTAGGTAGGTTGTTTTGGATGCCAAGGAGTTTGCGTCTATTGTGCGTGAGGCCATGACGGCAAGTATTGAGATAGGGAGACAGAGGTGGGTGACTTTAGAGGCATAACAATTGGGTACACCCGCTTAGACTTGGGATAGGGTGAGGGCCAGTTTTCATAAGGGAAATCCTCCTACCTTCGTAGGGGGATCTTACCCAATGGTGAGCAGAGGAGGAATATGGATGGGCACTTGAGGATTGTGGACATACTGATGTGCAAAAGCAGATGTTGGCTACATTCATATTGATTGAGAATCCATTAAAATGGTGGGAGAGTGTCACCACATCGGAGGATAGGGATTGTCTGAACTATGGAGATTTTCTGGTAAAGTTTAATGACAACTATTTCTTGTATTGGATTAGGAGCGAGAAGAAGATGGTGTTTATGGACTTAGAGCAGGGTTCGAAATCAGTTGTTGAGTATGAGCAGGAGTTCACCAATCTATCAATGTTTGTACCGAAGGAGGTGAATACAGAGGCAAAGATGATGGAGTGTTTCATTAAGGGCTTGTCTTAGTCTATTAAGCAAATACTGTTGGGAAATCCGGTGTACACTACTTACACCAGGTGGTAGATGCCGCGCTGTTGTTATAGCAGGAGAAAGTGAACTACCAAAAGAAATTAGGGAAGCGACTAGAGTCAAATGATCAAGGAGGAGATAATAAGGGTCGAAATGACCATCCGTGGAAGAGACAGTGAGTAAAACAAGAGAAGCAGTCCGTTCAGGAAGATAATGGTGCCCTGCAAGACCCTCAGGGACAGGGTCAACATGGAGAGCGAGCGCCAGCTAGACGTTCTGAACCTTTTAGAGTTACAAGCTTTAATTGTGGAGAGGAAGGACATCAAGCTCTCAAATGTCCGAAGAAGCAAGGCCAGACGGGCTAAGGAGCACAAGGCCAGTAGGGACAAGGGCCTCCAGAATTGACAACGCCAAGTGTACAAGGAGAGCCAATAGCACCAGCAGTAACCACAAGTGGTAGGTGTTATATGATTCTGACTCGAGAGCCTTACGCAGGGCAGGCGTCACAGGAGTCAAGACGTGGCTAGTGGAGTAGCCCGGTACGTATTATTTTCTTAAATACATGTATTTATAGGTAATGTACATATGATATTTTTAACTGTGGGGAATGTACGTGTGGGATTGGGTGTATGGGAACCTGATCATGACATCCTATAGGTAGGCATATGTGAGTATTATTTTATTTTTGAGCGTTAACACTTAATTGAATTTCGAGGACGAAATTCCTGTGCTGGAGGGGAAGTATGTAACACCCCATGTTTTTGAAACATAAAATCTTTGTTAAAGGAAATTTTGAATTCTTTTGGGAATCTATTTATTTTTGGTATGGAAAAAGGTTGGTATTTATATATAAAAGCTAGTTTTAAGTGGAATTTAAATCGGGATTAAAATTTGGAAATTATAATTTTTTGTATAAAAATCGGGGGAGGATTCGACCCAAGGCGAATAAATAAATAAAAATATTCGACTATCCAATTGAGCTGAATTTCTGAGAAACTTCTCTCACCTTCAGCTACAACATATCAAAATTTCATCCAATTCTAATTGTCTGATATACCAGAATATTTTTTTTAATGTTTATTTTTTATTAGGGCTCAAATTCTTTTTGGTATATAAACATAAAGTGACAGATTTTGGAGCTTTAAAACACATTTTATCCTTCTCAAAAGTCAGTAGCCTCCCATGATTTCATCCTCTCTCATCTACAAACCCCAACTTCATTTAAAATCAAGATTCAACCCAAGTTTGAAGGCTCAAACCGTGTTTTCTCAAGATCGTTAAAAAACAAGTCTTTACTGATTTTTCGAGAGGAACGTAACCACCCAATTAGAATTTTCAATTGACTTTCCTTCAGGCATGAATACTTATATTATTTCTATTTAGTATTATGCATTTTAAATATCGCCCAAACATTAAATTACATGTTTTTCTTTAAATAAACTAGAAACCTCAATTAGGAAAAGTGAAATCTATATTGGGGATGTTTTTATGAAAATCTTAATATGAATTAAGACTTATAACCCTTATATGCTCAGGTTAGAGGTTGCATTTTTATTAATATGAATGTAGATTTGCATGTAGAAATCATAGTAACTTTATTTAATTATAAGATACTTGTGAATCACATAAAATTACGCAAGTGTGAAAAAGGGAAAATTTTGTTGTATGCACCATAAACTTACGTGATGTTGAAATTATATTAGTTGCATATAATAAGTTGTGTCGTTATAAAAATTGGTTGAACGGATGAAATTAGATTTATTTGTGATCTTATGAGAAATTGGTAGAATTGTTGGCATAATGTCTCATGCAATTTATTGATTTAATTATATTTGAGACTGCGAGAACGATTGGGGTTTTGGGTAGTTATGATCTCACCTTAATTTTAGGAGTGTGTGCTAGGTATGGGACTTATATGATAGGAGACCTCTAGGTTAAATACGTTATCATTCTTAGCATGTAACATATATATGAGACATATAAAAATAGTTCCACAAGATTTGAGGTATAATACTAGAAGAAGATTAATAGTAGATATTCATCTTATATGATAGGGTATGACGTACTTGTGTTTTAGAGACCTTTAGGTATGGAATTAGGGGTAGGTTTGAGGATTTATGCTCTATAATAGGATGGGGCTAGTATAAAATAATGAGAAATAAAGAAATTGAGAATAAGTGCATAAGATAATAAACGGGTATTAAAATAGATTGGCGTCGCTAATACGTGCAGGGCTAACAATAAGGGACGAATTGACTATAGTGACGGGTGTGTGTGTTGGTGTCACCAATATGTGCAGGGCTGACATAATACGAACAAACTGTCTATAGTTGCATGCCGTGTGTGGAACCTCCCCAATATGTGCTGGACTAATAGAATACGTGTGAACTGGCTATAGTGAGGGGATTAGGTGTGGTGTAAAACTTTAGGCGTGCCAGCAATATGTGCAGGATCTGGGAGAGGGTGAACTGGATATACTGGTGTCGCATAAATTAAATGAGAAGAATTAATTAAATTAAATTATAAAAGTTAGTTGAATATTGTCACATTATAATTGGATATGAATAAAAGGGTGGCCTAGTTATGTGGGTAGATAGTGATAGTTATTTTTATTTATATTTTAATTTATATCTCGTTTAAATTAAAATACTCTATTGTGATGTTTTATCATGTATAATACTATTGTCTAGGTTCATGGACCCTAATTGGAAGAGTATCATGTATTCATACGGTGGGCTCTAACCTATTGCGCTGACTAACATTTCACGCATAGCACTGGAATAGTTGCATAAGAGTGATTGGAGATATTTTTGGCGATGCAACTGGAGATTTAGTTTAGATGATTTAGTAGTTTAGGATTGCTTTTTATTTTTGTCGCTTTTTATTATGAGACTTTTACTTATGGATTTTGGTGGGCCAACCTGTTCCACAGTTGTTTACGGTTTCTATCAGATTTTCATAGTTGGATTATTTCATTGAGATTTATATTTATTTGGAGTTTGATTTATTATTAGAGATTAGCATGGTGATGGATTTAATATTGTTTGATTGTTGATGTTTATTGGATCAATTTGATTATTATCTTATGGAAATTCTTTTATATGTCTCACATCAGATGCTAAGAATGATAACTTATTTAGTGATGCCCGACGTAGTTTGATGGCAGTGACTGACCATCTCGCTTGTCAGAATGCGCATGGTGTTACACAAGCCCGATCCATTAAAACATTAATCGTTATCACCAAGTTAGACTCATCTTCTGCAGTGCGTAAGGGGCGTCTACATATGGGTGTGAGAGGGGAGGTGAGTAACGTGATCATCACGGGAAGAATGTTGGGAATGAAGGTAGTAGTCAAGAGGAAAAAGTAGGAAGAGGGACACAAACACTCATAAGTGCAATTGCCCATTTCTGTTGAAGGGCATTACACTTGACAACATATAATGTATGTTGTCTATTGTTAGCGGTGTTCATAATCACTAAGTTTCTAAATCACTTGTTGGACATGCATTAGAGAGAAAAATTATCGAAGGGATGTCGTTGAGTGGGGTAAAAATCCACCATTCTAATGATGATAAAAAGTCGTAACGGTACTAATGTTTCGACAATTAAAACCATATACAATGCGAATGGGAAATTGAGGATTTTTAAAAGAGAGGATAGAACGGATATGAAACAATTAGAACGAATAAGTCTACCATGGAGATGGAAAAGATTTTTTTGGCTCATCCAAACCCCATCCACTTAGCAAAGTATTTTTTGTCGATTGTTATTATTGATTACACTTACAAGACCAATCGATAAAAGATGCCTTTGTTGGAGATGGTTAGTATAACGTCTTATAAAAGGACGTTTAATATTGCCTTTATATTTTAGTAACGAAGAAAGAAGAGAACTATTGATAGGCAACGGGATATTTAAAATCGATATTCAATCCATTTGCATGCCCCATGGTATTCCTCACTGATCGAGAGAACGTGTGTACTAATGCATTGCGAGTGGTGTTCCCCGAGGTGAGATATATGGTATGACATTCCACATTCATTGCAATGTGGAACTCCATGCTCGGAAAGAGATCCACGATGAGGATTACTTAAACAAGTTCATGAGAGATTGGATGTATTTAGTTGAATCCCCCACTGAGAGTGATTTTAATGAATCGTGGATGTTATTTCATGTTGATTGGGTTACATACCCCAACACTCTTCACTTCATAGATTGCATACGGTACAATCTAAAGGAGAACTTCATTCATGCCTGGAAAAATATGATTAGGCACCGGTGTAACTGAACTACCAATTAATGTGAAGGAGCTCACGGTAAGTGTAAGAGGCACTTGGAGAGTTCTCAATTACATTTGACAAGGTTTTTGATGGCATGCACAACTACATTGAGTTGCAAGTGATCGAGATTATAAGGGAGTTTGAGGATTCATTGTAGAAATTGAAGCACTCACACAATATTCTTATTTTGCTTGAGTTAATTGGCTAGGTTTCGCCCTATGCCATTGACCTAATTATCGAGGAGCTAAAAACTTGTTACATTGTTGGCATGGATTTTCAATCATGCCTACATGTGGCATGCAATGTCTATGATATGCCGTGTGCTCATGAGTTGGTCATCTATCGGATATAGGTTAGGGCTATATTTTGAGGGGATGTGGATGCACATTGGCACAAATTAATAATGGTGCCCAAGTTAACGGAGTACCTCATGGTTGATTATGAGTCAAAAATAATTTTATTTAAATAGAGGTGGGGAAATGTCAACTCTCAATGAACAAAGGGACATGCTACGAAAATTGAAGGACATAGGGTGCCCCATCACTATTAGGTTATTTGAGCCGTCTGTGATTAAGCAAGGAAATGGTCGGCCAAGAGGTCAAAAACTAACTGCTCATGAGCAAAAGAATGAGAAGTCAACTAAAAGGGATCCCTAAGGCTTCGAGCTTGCTATGGAATTAATGGATAAAGAACACCGTGATGTCTAAAGGCTTAAGAGGAAAATAGATTTTATGAAGTTCACCCGCCCTGCGCCATGGTGCCCTGACTACACCCCCACATATAAGAAGTACATCAATGAGATACTAGGGAGAACAATGCACTCAATAATGTAAAGTAAATATGCCTTGGAATAGTAGTCTTTGACTTGAGAAGTGGCATTCACGTCATTCACTTGTTGCTTAAAATTAGCCGTAAGCCAGTTCAAGTGCACATCACACGACTCACTACATTCTTGTTAGGCATCATCCCTTGTAAAGCCCAACGTATCCACTACTAAGTAAATAACATATGGGACCTCAACATCATCCTCCTCCTCAACTGCGGTGTGCGGGCTAAATAGAGGGTCACTAACTATAGTAACACATAGGATTTGTGTTACGTCATCGAGGGTGATAATCATCTCCCCGAATGCATATGAAATGTGCCGGTCTCTGGATGCCACCACTCGATAAAACATGAAATAAGGGCATAGTCTATGTATTTGTGGATATATTTTATTATCTCGTCAATCTTAGCCCTATTACATCCGCTACACACTTTGACAAAGATCCTCGAATGCCCTCTCACGAATCTTAGTCCAGTGATTTAATGACACCCGCTCAACCTAAAATAGAAATATAATTTATGTCAAAACTTATCATAAGGAAATGTATCAAACACTAATCATAAATTAGATCATAAATGTTAATACCATTGAACAAGTCCATATGCCGTAAGCAACATGATCCTTGAAATGTTTCAACAGACTCAGATCATTAGGAACCCCAATAAGTCGCAACCAAGTAGACAACTTCAACAATCTTCTTCTTCTTCTTCTTCTTCTTCTTCTTCTTCTTCTTCTTCTTCTTCTTCTTCTTCTTCTTCTTCTTCTTCTTCTTCTCAACGGAGGTCTTGTGTAGAATGCTTGATGGGTTTGAGGCCTAAGGGCATCAACACCCCCCTCAGTGGGAGCATTATCGTGAGCAACATCCTCCTCCGCATCATGACCTTCCTCCGCATCATGACTCTCTTCCTTACCATGACCCTCCTCAGTGGTCTCCACATGTCGCTCCACCGCGGTCTCTCCAGGTCCCCCCCCCCCCCCCCAATAGCTATGGCATCCCCCTAACATCCCCCTTTTTAGGAGTAGTAGCAGCAACAAAGAAAGCATGAATCTGTTCACGACGCTTGACCTGCATTAAAACAAAGAGGATTTAACAAGGGTATATGATAATGAAAAGAATTCCATAAAATATGCAAATGTCTATTGTATATGATAATGCAAACTGTTATTGTATATGTTAGCAAATATGCAAATACGCAAACTGCCATCAAAGTTGGTTTTAAATAAACAAAAATAAACAAATGACAAGTAATTAGCGTCCTAGTTTTTTTTTTTGTACATAGGTTAAAATATTATATTGTCCAAAATTTACATAGGTTAAGCTATTGTATATGAATAGAATGCCAATAAATATGCAAACTGCCATCAAAGTTAGTATTAAAGAAACAAATGACAAACAATTGGCATATATGATGTCCATGTTAAATATAGTGTTAATTTGTCAAAAACATACTGAGATAAAGAATGTATCTCTGGGTAAAGAAAAACGAATGAATTATATGTTAAACTAAGGCTTTATTTGGCATAAACATACCGAGAAATAGGTTTTGTTTTGTGGTAAATACAACGAATAAATTCCAGGTTTAAACAAGTGTTCATTCGTCATAAACATATTGAGTAATAGGATGTGTTTCGAGGTAATAGAATGAATCAATTATAGGTTCAATCAAGGCTTCATTTGTCAAAAATATACCGAGAAATATGATGTGTTTTGGGGTAAATACAACGAATAAATTCTAGGTTTAATCAAGGCTTCATTAGTCAGAAACATACTGAGAAACTCAATCAATTTGTTCAATTTATGCCGAATGAAACCCTAAATTGAAACTTATTCATTTTTTTAATAATCTCACTGTTAGTGTTGGTTGTGGTCGATTGCGAAAGAAGAAAAATTAACAACATGAACGGGTTCAATAATCCTAGTGCTAGTGTTGGTTGTGGTCGACTTACTTCAAATGAAGTTCGTCTGATTCAATGAGCTCAAATGCAGTAACAATAAGTTCAAATGCAGTTATGTATGTTCAATGAGTTCAAATGCAATCGTTCAAATAAATTGAAATGCAGTTTGTCAATTTCTAAGTTTCATACATTATGTATAGTTATTTTGGGGCCACAATTTAATAATGTAAAATAACTATTGGAGTTTCAATAGTTATTTTGTTCAATATACCAACCTGAATATGTAGTTGAAGTTCAATGAATTTGAAGATGAAAGATTTGGAAGTTGAAGGTGAATGGTTTTGGAGGTTTGAATGTGTAGAGAGGGGGGGGGGGGGGGGGGGGGGATGAGTAAAATGAATTTTAAAACTTTAACTATGGAGTATCTCTCTAAGTGGTGTTTGGAAGAAACTGTTAAATTTTGGTGGTATTTTGTAGTACAAAAAGCTGTGGTATTTTGAAGTTTTACTTGGGGTGCCCTTCGAAACTCCCCCAAAAAATTCATTAGTATTTTTGTGGATTTTAATAGGTGTAATAATAAGTAGGTGTGTCAATCAAAATGATAAAATGACACGAAACAAAATTGATAAGAATATGATATGACTTTTTTGTTCGGGTCTGCATTTTTAGACCCGTCATCGAATAATATTCATGTTTAATTTCGGCCACAAAATTGACCTGAATTAGACATGATAGTGACCCAATATAGACACAATTAAGGACACGATATCGATCCTATTTAGACCCACTATCAATCCCATTTAGACCATTATCATCCCACTATTTAGACCTATTATGTTTTTAATTCCTCACTACTTGAAAAAAATTTAATTAAATTTAAGTGAATTGTCATGTAAAGTCAGGTCTAATTGTGTCCAGTCGAACTTTATTTACTTATGTGTTATCGTGTCATGTTCGAATTAAGGAAAAAACATGCTATTGTGTCGTGTCATGTTCATGTTTACAGTCTACTGGACTCTTATCGTGTCGGGTCGTGTTAAAACACGACCCATTGACCCGTTTTTCCACCCCTTAATTAGTTTGTTCTGACACAAGTGCATGATTTATTAAATATTACCACTAATATGAAAATCAGTGGAGTTCATTTTGATCAGTCATTCTTAGTGGGGACTATATATATAAAATCCCCTTATCCTGTAATGTCTATAAGAAGAAACTCGAGCACGGCTAAAAGAATAATACATTAAAGGTTAAGAATAACAATAAAGAGAATCGTAATAAGAAAAATAATATATATAAAGGGAAATTGATACTATTATCATAAACCTTGTCATCTGGCTCCAAATTTTCATTAAATAAAGAAAAGTTCTAAAAATCAAGGAAATCAAATAAATATGGTCTATTCACATATGCAACTGTTGTGGTTTTTTCAAGTTTTTTTTACCAATTAATCCCATTTATTAAATATGCAGTTCAATAGGTCCTATTATTGAACAAAAAAAAAATAGGTCCTATTATCTTTTTTTTTGCTCTGACAGGTCCCATGAAAAAATATTTTTACTCCAACAAGTCATATTTGTAAATATATAGTGAATATTCACTATATGTATAAATAAGACCTATTGGGGAAAAAATTATGATAGGACCTATTAGAAAATGTCCTTTGTAAATATGACTTGTTTGCCAAGCTCCTTTTTTTCAAAACCTAATAATGGTATGTTAATTGAACCAAAATATTCTTGCTATGCTATGATTAAATTAAATCTAACAGATTACATTCTTTTGCTTATATGGTTGACTAGTAGATTAGATCATGTTAGTTAAGACACTAAAGAATATGAATGATATTTGGCAGATTTCAAAATGCAACTTTCATAATTTTGGTAAATGTCTCATTTGTGTTCAGTCTAAATTGTGACACCCACTAGATACCATATTTTGGGTGACCAGTAAATACCAAATTTACGTGAGTTGAACAATTAATATCATTTTAAGTATGTGGAATAATATAAGAGTATAAGTGAACATGGAAAAAATCAAACTATATGATTCTAATAATAATTAAAAAATGAACATCTTTAAATTAATACAACTGAGGAGTGCATTATTTTGTATATGTTATATTCAAATTTACACATTGTTAGTCCCATTTTATTTTATTTAATAAGTTTTTAGGACCATTTTGTTAAAAATGATAAAATGCAAGAAAAGTCAAATTCATATTAAAAATGATAATTTTAAGTAAAAATGGGCACTTTGATAATTTTATAATTTTTTTGTGACGATTTATGATAAACGTTGCCTAGTGAAAATTTTACAGATAATGATGAAATTTAGTACAAACTAATGATCATCTTGGAAAAAGCGCGAAAAAGCTGATTTTCACGACCGTTCGAGAAAAGTTATTTTTCATTGGATGAAAATGGACGCCCGTGTTCAGAAAGAAAATATAAGTGTCCTTGAGTGGGAAAAATTTCGGCCCTTATTCCGATCAAAAGATTAAAGAAGTGGAGTGATCGATTACAATACTTATCGACCAATCAAAGGGAGTTTTCCTCCAACTCAAACATCTCACTCCTGGCCCTATAAAAAGGATCCTTATGCTCATAATTTCACATACAATTTCCAAAAGGAATTTTTGAGTGATTGTATTCAATTTTTTTTATCATTTTTGAGAGGATCGAAGATTATTATGAGAAAACTTATTGTAAGTTTGATTTATTAATGAAAATCTCTACTCATTCTTGTAATTTTTTTTATGTTTCGTTATGCTAGCTTAATTCCTCTATCAGGATTAAAACCTTCAAAATTATTTTATCAAATCAAGTTTTGAGTTTTAAAAATAGTAATTTTTGATGGATTATGCTTGCACTTTAATTGCTTTGATAGTTTATACTTAAATATGTTTGCGAATTTTAAAACTTGAATTTTATAAGGGAATAAGGATTTTAGCCGTCTATTAGAGACGTTAAAATATTTCGAACATAACCGTAATATTTTCCAAATTAAACGCGATGGGAGTCGGTTTAATTTGAGTTATAAAAGGGAATGCCAACGTTAAATTAGTGTGCAATATGAGTTACGTGATAAATTGACACTGAATCCTAATTTTTTTCATTGTTTGCAACTCTCGTGTGGTTCTCTCTTTAATCGTAGTTTCTTTTATTTAGTTTAGTGCATAATTATTCTCTACCCCATTTAGTCTAGTTTGATACTTGCAATTCTTTTAAAAGTTAAAATTAACTAATTTTTGTGGGTTAGACGCGTACTCACACTCTCTATTCTATAATAACCCATGCACTTGTGGCATTTATAAATTGATAATAAGTTCTTGGCGCCGTTATCAGGAATTTGTTAATTTTTATTAAAGAAGTTGTGACTTTTGGACTAGTGTTTTTTTAAAATTTTTGTTAGTAAAAAAATATAATATAAAAAAACTAAAAATTTGAAAAAAAAATCAGCAACTAATATTTTTTTTATTTTTTAGTTAGTTAAAAAAATCAGATTTAATTTTTTTTAGTAAAGAGTAGTTGTAGCACTAGTTTATCGCAAAATGCATAAAAAATTGGAAAAAAAAATATTTTTTCTGAAAATTTTCAGAATCAGTTGTTTATTAAGTACTCCCCCAAAACGAAAAAAAACGTAAATTAAAAAAAGTTCAAAAAAATAATTTTTATTTTCTAGTAGTAATTTTTCTATTTTTAAAAAATAAAAAATAAAAAAATTCAAAATTTGTTTCATAAGTGTGCTTGTTTATTTTTGTTTTGAGTTAAATACATCACTAGTGCGTGTGTCGTATTTTTTATTTATCATTTTTTGTATTGCACTTTACGCTTGGTGTAGTTTCTTGTGTATTTTTTTTTTCAGAAACACATTAAGAAAAGGGACAAGACTTAAATAAAAGTCCGTAAAAGTGTGCAATGGTGACTGAACGTGAAGAAATCTAGTGCCATCTTGCTATGAGGACAAGGAACTCTTGGGAATGACTAAAATGTAAGTGACTTTTTCTTCTGATCGACGCCAATTTAAACTTTGGCCTGGCGTAAACAAGTGGCCGTAAAAAGTCCATACTGAAGGTACGTTTTTGTGTGTTCCTACGTGGTTTAACTTCGCATTTAATTTAGCACGTTGCATAAATTGACTTAAGGGAAAAATCGATATGAAAGATAAGGTTGGGATTTCATTAGCCTTCCTTGGCTTGAAAATCACTAATTAACCAAGCATTTGCAACAGGGACTTATCAAATTGATTCCGTTTTACCTTGTCTAGGATTGATGGTTTAATGAGTCTTTGTATCGTCAACCTACCTCGAGGAAAAAGCGGATTTGAAGCGATAACTGTTGTTGATTCTCTTTACAATTATCTCTTGTCGAATAATAAGAACTATCTAATTAGGAGATTAATTCGGAGATCCCCGTAAACATAGGTTTGAGTCAATTATAATCGCTTTTGCATTTTTAAAAAATTAAAATAAAATTCATGCATTGTAAATTACAATAGGTGATCCTTATATTATTATCTCGGCAAGCATGGTAAAAAATTCCAAGTTCTATCTTAATAAATTTGATCTTTTTATCCTAAATATAAATCTATGTGATAAATTCAACAAAGGCAAAGTTTCAGGAAAAAAACCTTTCGAGTAAAATCTTTATTCAGCACTTTAGAAACATTACAAGACAGTCGACTTACAGGCTACTTAATAATCGCCACAAGTATAACACATTAATCTTCATAAATCATTAAAGAACAACAATGATCCTTGTAAGAATCATAAGACCGCAGTCCTCCTTCAGCCTTAGCCTTCGTCTTCAGCAGTGAGTTCCCTCGGGTATCACAAGTTAGCCATGGAGATGCTTTCTCCGCAAAGGTGTATTCAAGATACTTAAACTCTCTAGGGTTTAAACGAATTCACAAGAACGATTTTCAGGATATGTGTTGTGAATTAAAAGGTGTTTTAGAACACTAAACAAGGAAGAACTTTAGCAAAAGATATGCAGAAATGAATCTGGCAAAATATTTAACAAAAATAAATACGAAACAAGTACTTATAGGGCCTTCACAAATTTCGAGGTGATGGACTCATTTGAATGAAATTTAAGGCTTGTTCGAACTAAAAAGGTAAGTTTTTCATTCGTATGAAATAAAATCTCGTTTGAAAGAAACACCAATTTTGTTTGAACCAACTTTAAATGACCTTCTAATGAGTCAAAATAGTACTCCCTCTATTGATGTTCGTTAGATAAAACTATGAATGACCCTTATAACGAAAACACATTCTCGTTTGAACGAGATTGCGATTTCGTTTGAATAAGGTTTTAAATAAAAAAAATTATTTTCGAAAATAAAAAACTCCTATTCGAATATGATAGAAATATACATCCCAAAAATAAATTTTGTAAGCTAATTTAAACTCTAAATTGATTTATACCTTTATGGGATGTCGGGAAGTCTTTAAAATTGGAGATGCTCGAGTTCGGTTTGTCGTGACAATTTGTAACGGGATACGCCAAACCAACCTAAAACATAAAAAGACCTCTACTATGAATAATATTAGAAAAATTGTTCTTATAAACCTCTTCCTTTAGTTATTCTGGTATAAAACAAACAAACATAACCGAACTGTAAATTAAAATAAAAAAAATCTCCCATGACAAAAATCCTAACACCCTTCCTAACCCTTGAACGGAATGACACAAGTCTCTTCGTCTTCAAACTTCTTCTTCCCTTACACAAAATTTGTCTTCATCCTTGTGTCATGAGTTTCGCTTTAAGTACCTACACATATGAGACAAAAACATACACCGTGATGCAATATGGAGTTTGAAATAAAGTAAAACACATAAATAAATTCTCCCTATAAATCAAACTCATCATATCTCAATTTTTAATTTGCCCTCCACCTTTATTTTTTTTTAATTAGACAAAGAAGTATAAACATAGGCATGAAATATGAAGCATCACGTATAAAATAAGAAATAAGATATCATCGCAAAAAGAAATAAATCAAGCATGTGTAATGATCATCTCAAAAGCAAACACAACCAACTATTTGAAAATTTTGAATTTTTTTCAAAAAATAAATAAATTTCACAAATACAATGTAATACCATGTATAATATATGCAAAGAAATACCAAAGCAAATCCGGCACACATATATATGTATAAACGACCACAAAACATGACACAAACATATAAGCTTTATACAGTAGCATAATATCGATGTGTTTAAACATGTGGGATGAAATGAATGAACGTGATCTAGATACAAATGAATTATAAACCAAACACTCAAATATATTCAAAAGGTTATAATTGACTGCAAAACTTTATCAAACTAAGATTTTGCCTCAACTGACATATAAAGATGAACTTAATTGACATACCCCAACCCAGTTACTTATAATTTAGTTTGAAAGTCAAAGTGAGTCAAACCATAATTTCCTTAACCAAACATTAAACACAAGAATCCTTTTTCAATATCAGCATGAAGCCATAACACTAAAAACTTTTCTAAATTTTAAAGTAATCGTGCTTATTCAAACTTGCTCAAAGGATAAATAGGATTAAATTACCCCTTTTTAATTTGACCAAAATTATGGTTTTACGCATCACTTACGAAGCCCACCCGACCTCCTAGATTTGGCAGTGACATTTCATTACCTAAAAAAAAACATAACATAGGAATCGTGAGCAAAATAGCTCAGTGAATGCATTACTACTACGCTAGAGCATAAAATTAAATGCAATAAGTCGTATCTATGTAACAATATAAAACATCTCAACATTTCTTGGTTGTTAATAAGCAATAACATCTCTTGGCTGTTGATAAGCCATAACATCTCTTGGCTATAATAAGCCATAACATCTCTTGGCTATAAATAAGCCACAACATCTCTTGGCTATAAATAAGCCATAACATCTCTTGGCTATAATAATCCATAACATCTCTTGGCTATAAATAAGCCATAACATCTCTTGGCTGTTGATAAGCCATAACATCTCTTGGCTATAATAAGCCATAACATCTCTTCATAACACATACATATCATATCCATAATCAACTCACTAACAACACATATCATATGTATATTCAACTTAGTAGGTATAACATATCATATCTATAATCAACTCAATAACCACACATTTCATATCCATATTCAACTCAATGACTATATATATCATATCCATATTCAATTGAGTAAGTACCATATATCATATCTATAATCAACTCAGTAACCATATCCATATTCAATTCAGTAACCACACATATCATATCCACATTCAACTCAATAACTACACATATCATATCTATAGTCGACTCAGTAAGTGCCACATATCATATATATATTCAACTCAATAACCATATCCATATTCAAATCAGTAACCACACACATCATATCCATATTCAACTCAGTAACTACACATATCATATCCATATTCAACTCAGTAAGTACCACATATCATATCTATAATCAACTCAGTAAACATATCCATATTCGACTCAGCAGCTACACCCATCATATCCATATTTAACTCATTAACTACACATATCATATTCATATTCAATTGAGTAAGTACTATATATCATATCTATAATCAACTCAGTAAACATATCCATATTCGACTCAGCAACCACACCTGTCATATCCATATTCAACTCATTAACTAGACATATCATATCCATATTCAATTGAGTAAGTACCACATATCATATGTGTACTCAACTCGTAAGTATAACATATCATATTGATAATCAACTCGGTAAACACAATATACCCAATTCATAAACATGTATAAATACATCTTACCAGTGAGTAGACTCACCTTGGCCACTTTATGTGTTTTTCCCTTGCCTTTGTCTGGAATTGGTTCAACCAGTTCTTCATACCTTCTAAATATTCATTATTATAATATTAGTATCATCATAAGGATGTTGACAATTAAAAGAAACTTAACCTTAAACCGAATTCATAAGCATCATAGCATCCCATTCTAATAATTTATCATAAATGAAGTCTTATTCAATTTCATGTTAAAATATTTAACATATCCAATCCATAGCCCAAACATTATTTAATTTCTTATTGGTAATCCAATTCTTATCATATAATGTTGCCAATATAAAAGACAACACATCATTTCAAGTTTCCTAGAGCAAGATGTGTCCATTTCTTCATTACAAATTAAATTTTCCTTAGACTCTTTTATCGTTCAGTCAACTTCGAAGAATTTTCATAATTTTTCTGCATCATAACTTCCTTTGATATTTCACCCAACATCCATAAACATATTGAAAAATACAAAATTAAAGTTTCATAATTTTTAAGGTTCCTTTTCTATCTCAAGCAAAACATCGAACACCTGGTGTGCATACCTAAACCTTTGGGGCAGATTTCATACATGAATTTCAATCTATCACCAAAGATTTATTTCTTGGTATTTTCACATAATATTTGTATATGATATACATTTATGAGTCTATTTTAATATCCAAATTGAATCATTCAATTCCAATAAATATACAAAAAGTTATAGGAGTTTGAATACACAAGGTTTCCAATCGAATTAATATACATGATTTACACGTTCAACTTTGCTTAAACTCACATCTATCCATATGTATACATCAAAACACGGAAGTTTAGTAAAAAAATGATTATTTATATCATTTTAAATCAACCATTCCAATAATATACAAGATTTACATGTAAAATTACCTTAGGGATGTTTTCGTAATTTCCAATGGATTTTTCTCCCATTTTTCCTCACCTTTCTCTTCTTAAACTTCCCGTTTTTCTCTCTTCAGGCCAAACTCTCTAATGCCTGAGTTTGGATGAAGAAGGAGTTCATTTCAAGGGGATTAAGTCGGCCAAGCTTTCCCCCCCTTCCAACCAATGAAATTCATCCACTTGTTATACATATAAGACAAAATACCACTTAACGAATGGATAATTTTACCCCTGCTTCGTAATTCCAGCATAACTTCTTGATCGGACCTCTGTTTTACACACCGTTTGTTGTGTTACAAACTTAACTCATATATATACAACTATCTAGTTTTCACCTCAAGTCAATTGTTATATTATAGTGGCCAAAACTAGTCCCGAACTCGAATATTCCTACCGAAGGCTTCACAAATTTGTGTTTGTGACTAATTCAATATTTCATAAGTTATGAAGGTAGGATTAGACTAAACACAATAACTTAACATTATATATTCTAATAACATTATCCTCATCCCATACAGTAAGCATGATTTAAACATGGTTTATCATAATCATATTTGGGTCGTCACATTAATGAACAAAACAAGCACATGCACACAAGCCTAGATTATCGATGATTATACGAATCAATAGCATCATGATAAAATAAGCATACAGGATTCATTGTGCAAACCCTTTGATCTTCAACTAAATTCCCTCAAAAGATAAACATAATCTCATATTTTTATTTTCTTCTGTCCTTTTTCTTTTGAAGTGGTTTCATTTGAATGATCAAACAAACTAAACTATGTTGGCCTCTTTTTGGCAAATTTTCTATGTTTTTATTACCTTAATTTTTCTTGGGCTCTTTTCAAACGATGGATTTCATACAAAGTCAACCAGTCTTTCGCAACCCTTTCCCGTGTACACATATGTTTTCAATACTAAAAAAAATCTCATGGGAAACGGTTCTTACATCCACAAATCCACTATAGTCGCATAAATATGTAGATGACAAAATTGATGGGAGAACATATCACCAAGCTCAAATGTACATGTGAAGTTAAAATCCAACAAGCTCGTGCATTTGAGTACGGAGGCCTATAAAAAGTAGAATCCGTTAAGAAAATCAAGTTTGAAACAACTCCATAAACATGGTTAAGATCAATCTAAGTATCTAAAGTTATAATCAAATGTACTAGCCACGTGAAAAGTGTAGAGTGAAATTGATTTAAACACATTAGGATGCCATACCATTTGTGTAAAACTAAAATACACAAAAACAAAATTCTTTATGTATTTTTTAAAAATTCTATCAAAATAAAATCTTTTTTATATTTTTAAATATGATTTAATAAAAGAAAAATAAAATACAAAAGATACACGTGCCATAACACTAGCAAAACATATATCATGAAGCACAAGGGAACACTAGACTTCAACTTCCTAGGTCCTCTTCCAAGATCATAACAAAAATGCCTAAGGCGACCTTTTCTACCACAATGCGAACATGTGAAAATGCGAGGAGTATTACCTATGGTTGACCTTTTCTAACGTCCTTGGATGTGATTGACCCTCTAAAAGAAACTATGGTTTTAGCTTTAACACTCGAAGCATTAGGAATATGTGAACCAGTACCATCACTACTAAAACTACTCGAGTCTTTTAAATCATCTTTTAACTTCAAAATTTTAGACTCAAGCAAATAATTAGACTCTTCCAATTTTAGGGACTCCTTTTTCACATTTTCAATCTTTCCTAGAAAGTTATCTCACTTCCCCTAAATGAAAGAAAACTTATCCCTAAGAGTCTTCTCTCGTGCCTTAAAATCATTAATCAAACCTTAACGACACATACATTAATCCTAGAATTTTTAAAGTCCTCTAACTTTTTCTCTAAATGCCGGACTCTATCATCACTCTCTTTCTTGGATAATTCTAAAATTTTAAAATCACGATCTATGTCTACAAGCTTCTCACAAAATAAATCTCTTTGACTTTGAACAGTTTGCAAAAGGTCCATTACAGATTTAAAATAAGATTTTTTTCCAAGAATTTCAATTATTTTAGCTAACTTCAAATTCAAACGATTTAAGTCGTTAAAACAAAGGGAATCCATTGAGAGAAAAACTAAACCATCCAAAAAGCAATAAAAAGGATCTGACATGAAAACTTAGCGCAACCTGCTCTAGTACAAATTTGAAAAGTCAATAAGAATGCTCTAACACCACTTAGAGAGTGGAAGACACTGATACCACTATGAAAATGAAAAAAAAAATATGCTTGGCAAAGATGGTTAAAAATTACAATTTTATCTTAATCAATTTTATTTTTGTCCTAAACATAAATCAATGTGATAAAATAAATAAATCGAACCAAGCATTCAACAAAGATAAAGTTTCAAGAAAAAAAACCTTTCAGGAAAAACCTTTATTCAACATTTCAAAAATATTACAAGACAGTCAACTTACAACTACTTGATAACTGTCACAAATATAATGTGCTAATCTTCATAAATCTCTAAAGAAAAGAATGATCCTCGCAAGAATCACAAGACCGCAGTACTCCTTCAGCCTCAACCTTCGTCTTCAGCATTGAGTTCCCTTGGGTATCACAAGTCAGCCATGGAGATGCCTTCTCCATAAAGGTGTATACAAGATACTAAAACTTTTTAAGGTTTAAATGAATTCACAAGAACAATTTTCAGGATGTTTGTTGTGAATTAAAAAGTATTTTAGAACACTAAACAAGGAAGAAATTTCGCAAAAGATATGTAAAAAATGAATCTGGTAAAAGTATTAACAAAAATAAACACCAAATAGGTATTTATAGGTTGTTCACAAATTTAGAGGTGGCAGACTCGTTTGAATGAAATTCAAGGCTCGTTCGAGTGAAAAAGGCAAGTTGTTTTAATGAAATGAAATCTTATTTAAAGGAAACACCTGTCTTGTTTGAGCTAGCTTCAAATGACCTTCTAATGAGTCAAAACAATATGCCCTTGATCGATGTTCGATAGATAGAACTGCGAACGACCTTTTAGCCAAAACACATTCTCATTTGAACGAGGTTTAAAATAATAAGGGTCCGTTTAGTTGGCATAATTTGCCTAGGCAAATGCCAAAAAGTTGGCAAATATGAAAATTTGCCCACATTTTGGCTGTTTGGTTGCATAATTTGCCTAGGCATTATTTGCAAATGTACAACACCTCCTATGCACAATTCGTGGGCAAATTTTGCTTACCTATTTGAGTGGGAAATATTTGCCCACAAATTTGCCAACTTCTTAAACGATTTTAATGTTTTAAAAAATAATTTAAAAACTATTTTAAATAATTAAAAAACTGTTATGAATATTTAAAAATTGTTTTGTAATGTTTCAAAAACTGTTTTTAATATTATAAAAAAATGTAATGTTTACAATTTTTTTAAAAAACCGTATTAACAAAATATTGTAAAAACTGTTTTTAACATTTTTAAAAACTGTTGTGAATATATTATAAAAAGAGTTTTAAAGTTTTAAAAAATAATTTTAAAGACTGTTTTAAATATTTAAAAAAATTGTTATAAATATTTAAAAACTGTTTTGTAATGTTTTGAAAACTTCTTTTAATATTATAAAAAATTGTTAAGAGAATGTTTTACAAATTTTTTGAAAAACCGTAATATAAAAATATTGTAAAACTGTTTTGGATATATTATAAAAACTGTTTTAAAGTTTTAAAAAACATTTTTTAAAACTGTTTTAAAGAATTTAAAAAAACTGTTGTGAATGTTTAAAAACTGTTTTGTAATGTTTTGAAAACTGCTTTTAATATTATAAAAAATTGTTAAGAGAATGTTTTACAATTTTTTTGAAAAACCGTAATATAAAAATATTGTAAAACAGTTTTTAACATTTTTAAAAACTGTTTTGGATATATTACAAAAACTGTTTTAAAGTTTTAAAAAACATTTTTTAAAACTGTTTTAAAGAGTTTAAAAAAACTGTTGTGAATGTTTAAAATTTGTTTTGTAATATTTTAAAAACTGTTTTTGATATTATAAAAAATTGTTAAGAGAATGTTTTACAAATTTTTTAACATTTTTGAATATAATATAAAAATATTGCAAAAACTATTTTTAATATTTTTGAATATAATAAAAAATTGTTTTTAAATAAATTAATTGGATTGACTTTAATTTCGCCTAATGTTGTTTGATAGCGTCATCTAAATTTGCCTAGGTAAAATTTGCTTAAGCAAATTTTACCTAGGCAAATTTTTCCATGCCCACGCTTTTGCCCACTAACAACCAAACGGACCCTAAATTTCTTTTGAAAATAAAAAACTCATGTTCATTTTTGATAAAAATAAGCATCCCAAAAATAATTCTGTAAACTAATTTAAACTCTATATTCCTTTATACCTTTATGGGATGTCGAGAAGTCTTCAAACTTGGTGATGCTCGAGCTCGGTCCATCGTGATGATTCGTAACGGAATACGCTAAACTAGCTTAAAGATTAAAAAGTCCTATACTATGAACAATATTAGAAAAATTATTCTTACAATGTCTTTCTACAAAATATTGAAAATTCAGATGACTACACATTTCAATTTGAGTCATATGCGCCAATAATCATTTTTAAATAAATTAAAAAAGGTGTGGATGAGAGTCCTACCCCTTTACTCACTATTTTCCCACCAAAGTGTATCAATTGGTAAGAGGTAAACAATCGTTATAAGTATGATATTTTTAAAAGTAGTTAGGATCTAAATGGGCATAATCAATTTTGTGAGGAGAAAATCGACGATATTGACACATGTAATACTTATGATGATTTGGATGTTGATTGTTGTCAAGATTTTCTTATAATTTAATTAAGAAAAATACTACCTTGTCTTACTTATGGGAAAATTTATTTGATTATTCGTCATTTGATTTTAGTGATAATTCTAGTTATTATTATGAAGAAAATATATCCTCCTGCGACACCTCTTTTTCCCGAGTTTTTCGTAAATTCACACATTTAGGAGTGGATTATGAATTCCCAATTTTACGTGACTTTTTTGAAAAAAGGTATAATAAATATTATGATCCTTATTGTAATTTGTTGCATCCATCTGATGCATCGACATATGATTCGTGTGACTCAAATTTGTTTATTATTGATAATGTCGGTGCGCACCATTATGACCCTGTATTTAAGGTTGAAATTTGTGTTGTGAGAATATACTCTCAAATTTGTGATGTTTTGATACTTAGTGCTTTTTTTTTCTTCTTTTTTTGGTTATTTATTACTAGCATGGATTTGTTACCATTGATATTGGTAACAAAGTGAAGTTCATAGGTAATATTGCCATTTTAGTTATTTACTTTATTTTCTTTGTCCATATTTTTATTTGAGCATACATTGAAGACAATGTAAAATTTAGATTTGGGGGTAAGGATGATATTTTTTAAAAAACACAACAAAATTAAAAAATTAAAAAAAATCAAAAAGATTTTTAATATAATTGAGATTTGAAACGATTTCTTAATATAGATGTAATACATGGATCTCTCAACTTATGATTGTTTTTACACATTAGCCGTGTAATATGATCAAAAATGGATATTGAGGCAAAAGTTAACATTCTTAACGAGTAAATGTGGAGATTTTAATTTGGAGAGGTTTTTGTTCCATTCATTATTTTTTAGAGATTTAAATCAATTCGAGTTATAATAACTCAAACCTTCCTTTAGTGATAAATTATTTGTTGATCTCAAACTCTTTGTTTTGTTTGATTACAGAAAAAAGTCAAAATATGAATCTTAAGCAGTAGAAGTCATAGTCCTGAGTCACAAGTCAATTTAACGAAACTCGAGATATGAGATTATAACATCATTTGAAAGCCTAAAAATTAGGCCTAAATCAACCTTTTTATATCATTCCGTTGCCCATTCGAACCAAAAAGAAAATAAGCCTTTTTGTTAGAAATCCATTATCCTACCTAACTATAACTGGGAGTTCAAAGCCCATAAAAGAAGCCATACCTATATTTATAAGAATATCAGGGTAAAATTATGGCAGGAAAATGACAAAAGAAAAGGAGGTTGCAAAAATGATGTGTGAAAAGAAAAGAAAAAAATGAATGAAAAAAATGTAAAGAAAGGACGTGAGTTTGAAATGAAAAAGAAAAAAAGAAAGAATGAAAAAAAAGAAAAAAAATGTGAGTTTGAAAAGAAAAGAGAAAGAAGAAAGGAAGATGGATGTTATAAAAAGTACTTAAAAGTCAAAATACCAAAAAATCTATATATTCTCAGAAATTTTGAACTCCAAAACCCATTCTTTCTAGCCAAAATCCAATCCAACAATACAACTAAAGAAGCCCTAATCGATCTTAAGTGAAATTAGTTAGAGCGTGGAGAGATAATGAATAGGATCTATGCTGCAATTCAATGTTTTAAAAAAGTAATCATTTTTTCTTTCATGAGATCATATTCATCCATTATAAAAGTCCATTTTTCATCATGTATATATGGAATTTGGTCATCTAAATTTACTCTTTAATTCACATATACCGAAAGGAAATAACTGACTTTGGAGTGTTCGACTATGAGTTCATTCCGTGAGATTTTGAAATCAAAACGAATTTCCGAGCGTGAAGAGATTTTGAAAATTCAGATAGAGTTTCATCTCAACTCAAACACCCCAATCCTTGTCGTATAAAAAGGATCATTGGGCTCATAATTTTACATACACAATTTCGGGGAGCAATTATTGAGTGATTGTATTCAATTTGAGGGCCAAGTTTTTATCATTTTTAGAGGATTTACGATTATTGTGAGAGAACTTATTGTAAGTTTGATTTATTAATGAAAATTTCTACTGATTCTTGTAATTTATTTTTGTCTTTCATTATGGTATCTTAATTCTTCTATTAGGATTAAGGTTAAGTTTATTATAGTTAAATAATATTGTCACATTAATTTAATAGTTGTTTATTCCCTACTCGTTTTAATTATTATAAAAACATTCAGCTTTCATTTTAAAACGACACGAGAATGTATTTTAAAACCTTAAAAATTATTTTGTCAAATCAAATTTTGAGATTCAAAAATAGTAATTTTTGATTGACTATGTTTACACTTTAATTTTTTGATAGTCCATGCTTAAATACATTTGCAAAATTTGTAACTTGTACTTTTTAAGGGAATAGGCTTTTTAGACATCTATTAAAGATGTTAAAAACATTTCAAACATAACCGTCATATTTTTTGAATTAAATGCGATGAGAGTTAGTTTAATTAGTATTATAAAAAGGGAATGACAATGCTAAATTAGTGTGCAACATTAGTTACGTGATAAATGGACCTCGAATCCTAATTCTTTCATATTGTTTACAGCTCTCGTGTGTTGCTGTCATTATTCGTACTTGCTTTTATTTAAAGTGCATAATTATTTTCTACCCCATTTAGTCTAGTTGGATAGTTGGAATTCTTTTAATAGTGAAAATTCACAAATCTCTGTGGGTTAGACCATTACTTATGCTCCCTATTTTATAATATCCCATGCACTTGTAGTATTTTATAAATTGACAATATCCCATGTGAGCTGAATATCCCATGCGCAAGTATGGTAAGTGTGACTAATGATATTATATTACGTGTATTTAAATGGATGCGAACATGATATTAACTTGGTCGACTAATACCATTCATTAACAGTATGAGACATCCGTCAAAACAGTAGACAAAATAACATGGCCAAGCATGAGTATATTTGAGCCGAGCACAGCTCTTCCTTGATGAGCAGAATTTTATGATGAGGATGAACTCTTCATTTGCTTTAGAGAGTCCATGTGGAGTCTATTGAGGTATCCACATGATGTTCTTTACTTATGGTATAACAAAAGCCTACATTTCTTGCATGAGTGGAGTCTAAAGTAGCTTCTCTAGACTGGTGTTGTTCTTGTGTGGGTGCTTCATACAACGAATGTATGAAGTGTTAACTTTGGTTAGTTGGAACAGGACTTGGCCATCTTAATTATTACTCGGCCCAGGTTGATAAGATGGACCTTAGCGCCTTGTTGCACGAAGATGACACATGTCAATTAATTGGAAACAACCTCTAATCATTATGCACGTGCCTAGGTATAGAAAGCCTGGACTTAGGCCTGTCAATGGGTCGAGTCGGGACCCGGACCCGGACCCGACCCGAATAATAAGGTCTGAGCATTTTTTTTGACCCGAGATCCGAATACCCGAAGACCCGCTTATTAAATGGGTAGGGTCTGGATCTTATACAAGATCCGGACCCGAAGACCCGACCCGAATTGTACATTATTATTTTATATATATATATATATACATATATACTATAAATTTATATATATTTATAAATATATCTTATCAATATAACATGTAAGTATTATATATAAAAATATATATTTATGTATATAATAAATATAAGTAATATATGTTTTATTTATACTAATAATATTCTATAATACATTACAAAATATTTTAATTTAAGATTAAATAATAAAGAAGGGGGATAAAATAAAATAAATATAAAATAAATATACATATTTGATCAGATCCGGACTCGAACCCGAGACCCGAAGACCCGAACGGATTTGGGTCTGGATCCAATATTGTAGACCCGATGAAGACTCGGGCCGATAAAAACCCAATTACACGAATATAAATCTCTCTAAATTCGACCCGCTGACAGAGCTACCTGGACTATCATGTGGCTTTTCAATTTTGAAGTCATTTAATGATGAGTGACTCTTTACCACCAACCCTAGAGTATTTAAAGGGTTGGAACTTTCATTTTTCAATCATCATCACCATTTTAAATATTCCAAGCGTCATTTTTAGAGAGAGAAAACTTATTTGTAGAAAGTGGGTTTGATCTTCCATCGCTCAGTGTTCATTGTCTACTCAGTCCCCTACCTTTCTTATATAGTCATTTTTTTCTCTTTCAACTTCCCTTTTCCATTTTGAAGGTACATGTACATTATCCCTTTCAATCTTTTTAGGGTTTTCTTCCTTTATTTTGGGATTTTTCATGTTTAGCATCAGTTAACTTTGTTGTTGGGTTTGGTTTGTTGGACATTTGGTTAAAAATTTGGACCTTTAGACGGTCATTGAGTTAGTTGGCCTAGGAATCTGATATTTTTTGGGCTTTTCTTACTTTCATCGCTTTTTTTCACCCATTTAGCCTGTAAATACTATTTCACCTGCCAAAAAGGCCTGTTTATAATCTTGATGAGCTACCCACCTCATGTCCAACGCTTGTTTGAGGTATTAACTGAGCTGGATCCTACCTGCTCAGGTATCACTGCTAGAAGGTTTTTACGACCCATGGAGGTTATTTAGATAGAGGATGATCTAGGTTATCCCGAATATACTCCTCAAGCAGCGTCCTCTAGTGATTCAGCTTTGTTACCTACGAAATCTCCATTTTGCTACCTCCAATATTGATGATCAGGGAATAGGTTCAGTTCCGCCTCAAGCAGGTGTTAATTTATAAAATAAAGTCTTATGTCAGTGATAAATTTAGAATCCTCCTCTGAGGGGGTTAGATCTGGTAGGGATTATAACATCAGTCTTGAGAGTGTAGGACCATTCCTTTCTATCGCCCCTATGGATGAGCTCCTTGATGATGGGACAAACGATGAGGATTGTGATTATGCAGATTCTTTGGATTCCTACGACCCCTCCACTAATAATATGAGGTGTTATTCCAGTGACATCCTTGAGGATGAGCTGAATCATCTTAAGGAGAAGTACAACATTCCCATTAACATATAAACTAGGCTTCCCATTACTGAAAAAAGGGTGTATGATAATTCAAATTCGGATGAGATGTGTCTTCCTCTATAGGCCCTCCAAGTGGGAATTCGACTGAATCTTCATCCCATTATCATGTCCATCTTTAGTGGATATGTAATTACATTAACTCAGACCCCTCCTAATGCTTATAGGACTATTCTAGGGGCAATGATGTTTTGGAAAACCACAACTGGATTTGATCTCATGGGAGACATTTTCAGGTATGTCCACGGCCAAAAGGACAATACTAAAGTCCCCGAGTATTACTATTTTTCTCTTAGGAAATCCAACTTAAAGATTTTTAAAGTCGTCCATAGCTGGAAGGGTCAATATATTTCTACCAAAGGTGAATGGAAATTTAAGGGTCATGAACAGGATAGATCGTGTGGGATTCCTCGCGAATGGAACGAACCGAATAGAATAGGTAAATTTTCATATTGTTACATACCTTGTCCTATCTACAACTGTTATATTCTGACATTCACCCTTTGTTTGTCTTGGTGAAGAAAGCCCTCTGGTTGCCTGCTATTATCAGGAATCTTATTATATGAAGAAGCCTCAAAGTTCAAAGATCTATTTTTTATTGAAAAGTTTATCACTGCTGGATATCATACTCCTACAAGTTGTATCCTTCTAGTGGAAGTAGCTATCCCTTTGGAAGAGTATGAGCTATTTAATACCAACCCTGGGACTGAAGTTGATTTAAAGGTCGAGGCCAAAGTTGACATTGACATTAATGCTTTTTTGGCTTGTCGTTATCTTCTTTTGCTTGGATCACTAACTTGTTTGCTTGTTCAACTTTATCCCCTGCTACTTCTAAATCTTCATATGAATCCACCCTAGGATGATCCTAAAAAAATTAATCGAAAAGCCATGGAGATAGCTCGTCGAAAGCAATTTAAGGCTTAGAAGAATAAGGTGGAAGCTGAGAGAAGAGAGATAAGGATGAAAAGAATAAGGCCGAAGAGAAAAAGAACCAGGCTGAGCATAATGCTTGAAAGAGATCCGAGGATGCCGCTGCTGCTCTGGAAAAAATCCAAGGGAATTGTTCTTTGGTACCCAAGTGCCCCTACTATAGGTTAGAAGCTACTTTTTGATCCCCTTGTCCACTAAAATATTCCCAAGGTCCCAAGAACGACTGAATCAATACCTCTTCGTCAGTTGGTACAAGGTCGAGGAGTTAGTCCTCATTATGGGAGGTTTAAGAGTCTAAGTTTAATTAGGCGCATATAATTTCATCTGATGAGTTGAGGGTTGATCCCAACTCCTTTTTCCATCACGCCAATAATGCCACCGACCTACTGGGAGTATCATGGCTAGAGCAAGGATTTTGAATTTTTGAGTGGGTACGACCCCGATTCTTCAGGGAAGTTGATTCAACATAAGTTATCTGTGGTAAGTTTTCTCATAGTTTCTATCCATTTTATACTTTTAATCATTTAGTACATGGCATAAATTTTTTTTATTGGTAGACTGTTGTAGCATTTACAGTCTTGAGAGAGAAGGTTGTTAATAATAATTATGCATATGAAGAACAAGCTAAGGAATATCAGAATTTAAAGGCTGATGTATACATCCCATCCTAGGACCCCGAAGCATCTCCTTAGGTCCTTAGCACTCATCCATTCACCATAAACCTTAGGTCATACTTCGAGTACCGATCTAGAGGACCCTAAACGCTACTGAGCCCCATTCGACTCTGGTCAACCTTCCATCTTGAGATAATCTCAGTGAAACTTTAAAGATCTTTGAATTACTTTTCTAATGGTCCATATCGTCAGCGAATCGGCCTTATGGTTCAAACGAACAATTCGTTTTACTCCAAAAATCCATCAAGAGGCCATCGGGCGCTCTCGGTGCCCGTTTGACTCTGATCAACTCTCCATCTTAAGCAAGACTCAATGAATCTTTGAAGGGATTTTAATATCCATTCCAACAGTATGCCCTGTGCACAAATCGACATTACGGTTTGGACAAATTTTTTTATTTTACTCTGAAGGGTCATCGGGCATTTTCAGGCTCATTTAACCTTAGTAAACTCTCCATATTGAGCAAATCTCAATTAAATCTCTATGGGCACTTGATTTCCTTTCCAATAGTCTGTCCCGTGCATGAATCGGCCTTACAGTTTAGACGAATGATCCGTTTTCCTCTGAAAGCCTCTTGTCCAGAGACCATCGGGTGTTTCCGAGCCCTTTGTTACTTTGGCTAACTCCTAGACCCAAGAGTGGCTCAATGGATTCTTAAAAGAAACTTAATAAACTTTCTAACGGTCGACCCCGTGCGTGATTCAAATATACAATTTGCATTTTATGTTTTTTGACCTATTTTTTAAAAATAACAAAAAATATTATTTTAAGCTGAATATTTTTATACGGACACACTGAAATATCGTGAACCCAATAAAAATATCATCTCAAAATTATTTTTTTACTATTTTAAAAAATGGGTATGTTGCTAGGAGAACGTGACTGTATATATATATATATGTTGTGAGTTTTATACTCCTATATACTTGTGTCTCTCCGATGTGTATATTCGTTCTTTCATAGCGATTTTGATTCGACAAGCACTCACATCATATTTTTATATTATTTTTTAGAACACTCTTACGGATGAATTCACTCCGTCCTTTCCATGATGTGAGTTGTGTAATCACATTCTCTAATTTCTCATACTATACACATGTACACACACATCACGGAGTCTAAAAGGAGAATATTAACATTAGCCCATGAGAGACTGAAAGGGTGGAATGGGTGCTTAATACCTTCTCATTTCGTAACTTAGTCCCCGAACCTTCGAACTATTGGGTTTTGCAAGCATTAGTTTGTCCTTGATTCCGTTATCTCGAGGCGGATACATTCTTACTCTATCCCTTTACATTATCCCTCACATTAACGAGGATCGACACCTCGATGTTTCGCACGCACCGGAGGGAATCCGACCCCAGATGACCATAGTGAAAACTCTCATGGGGCTTTATATTGGAGGACTAGACTCTATTTCTACATGGGTGTTATTCTTTGCTATTTTACTTTTCTGCATATGTACATATGCTCCTATTTGTATGTTCTCTTTACTCTTTTACTTATTTTATTTGTATGCCTACCTCATGCTTATCTCTACTATGCTCTATCCTCATTCATCTATCACTTTTCACTAACTTGTACATGCTCACTTCACACTTGTATATATTCTCCATGCTCACTTCACACACTGACACTTGTATATAGTCTCACCTCTACTCACATGCTCCACACACCACTTGTAGATTATTAAAGCCTAGCTTCACAAGCACACACCTACACTTCTCTCGCTCATTTATATCTCCATTATCACTTACAAATCTTACACACCACTTATAAATGATACATGCTTAGGCTCACTAGCACGCACATTCACTTGTGTTTATTCTCATGATCACTCACACTATTCGAATGTCACTCTCTCACCTTACAAATATTGCCCACTTATTCACATGCTTCCCTATCACCATGCTTAATGCAATCTTCATGCTCCATGCTAGATTTACCTTTCATGATATTTGTATATTCTCCCTCATAGTAGTAGTACTCCCCTTACTTAGAATGAAAATAAATAAATCTCTCCATAAAATACTAATTAAAACTCATGCATTTTTTAACACTAATCACCAGAGCAAGTCAATATTGACCAAAATGTTATCCCGTACTGGGGAGTCTTTTTGTGGTGGGTGTCGGCATCACTGGGATTCTCACCTTCCATTGGCCTCGTACCATCAATGTATATCGAATAATTTCTCCAGAATCGTATTGGTTGACTAAACTTATGACGAGAGGTATATAATAGGGAACTCATTTGCATACATCGAGTATATCAAATTCTCTCTCACACACACAATACCCATGAGATATATCATGAGGCGATTCACGTACACTCAGGTGTATCAAATGGCTTGTCCACACGTACTGATGAATGATTGTCCTTATAGGCAAGAGGTATATCGTGGAAGTCACGCTCAAGGGGGGAACCCTTCCACTAACCCAAAAAGTGAATAAACTTTATATAGGCATCAACCTTAGGGCACTCATAATCAGTTTTCCGGTTACCATACGAAACTTTGTTAAAATTTTAGGTCATCACATCGCCATAATTTTTGTGCTATTTTGTCCCTTTTTAAATTAGGATCCAATCCGTGAGCCCGAAAACAAGTCAAATCGTGTCTTATATTTTTTTTAAACCCTATCTTTCTCAGAATCAGGTCATATTTAGCATTTTTGTTACATTTAGGAAAACATAATACAAGTGAAAACCTAATAATAATAATAATAATAATAATAATAATAATAATAATAATAATAATAATAATAATAATAATAATAATAATAATAATAATAATAATAATCCCCTCCTTTTTCCCTCTTTTTCAAAAAAAAAGGAAAAATACCAAAATCATTTTTCCTCTTTTTCAAAAATACCAAAAATTCCTCTTTTTTCCTTCCAAAAATAAACCCAAATAATTTTTTCTCTTAAATTGACCGCATACCCGACTTTGGCCTGGTTCCCTATTAGCTTCAAACTTCCGTCAAACCGCCTGAAGCTCTACTGCTTCTTCTGCTATTTCAATAGAATTTGGGATCTTCCTCTGCAAGCTATCCGTGGAGAACGCTGATCAAGCACTAAAAGTCTAGCCAGATCTGATGGCTATCTTATCCCAACTCAGCACCAAGATTGAGCATTATGATGAAAAATTTCTTCCCCCATATTCGAGAATCCATGGGAGGACAGTACTATTCGCACTTTTGAGCCCTCCGGGATGCTAGTGTAGAATTGAAGAATGTATCACAAAAATGGAGTCTAAACCAAAAAAGCTGACTAGAAAAGTTACACCAAAAATATATGAGAAGACCACTAATGCCTTAGCCTCAACCATTAATAGCATATCACAATATGTTGCCTCTTGGGTACCAACAAATTTCCCTAATCCTATTAGAAAAGAGTACAGTGAGCTCCATGCTCCTATGTCTAAAGTTTACTAGGACTTACTAGCTTGAGATCTCATCAAACCATTGGAACTCCGGTCGTTACCAAACCCACTCCCTAAAAACTTCAAGATCGATACCCGCTGTGACTTCCACCAATCCACAGGTCACACCACCGACTAATTATTTCATCTAAAAAATGTGATCTAAGGCTTGATAGATCGGGGTATCATTGCCCCACTAGATAATCCCAAGACTAACATCACTCTCAACCCTCTTCCAACACATGGAACGTAAGAATACAAAATAATTGCAAAGGGTGATTTCAACAAAAAATGCAATAGCAATTTTAAATGTGGAAGCAAATATTAAATTGATTTTATCTTTTTATCCTACGCATGTATCTATGGTGATAAAATTGATAAATCAAACCCTGCAAATATGACAAGGCTAAGTTTCAGGAAAAAAAATCTTTCGGGTAAAACTTTTATTTCACTATATAACATAAATCGCAACTTACAAATACAATGAAATCTGCAATAAATCTTCGTCAGAAAACTCACATAGATCGCAACCTAGAATCAACAATGATTCCCTCGAGAACCACAATGGACCCAGCCTTTCTTCAGCCTTAGCCTTCATCTTCAGTAGTTAACCCTCGCAGATATCACAAGTCAATAGAGTGCCTCTCCACCAAGGCGTAAGCAAGACATACAAAACTTTCTAGGGTTCTAAACTAATTCACAAGAACAATATTCAAGGATGCTTTGTTGTGAATTAAAACAGTGTTTTGACACACAAAACTTGAAGAAATTTTGCTGCTGATATGCAGTAACGTTTTTGCAAAATTCTTAAACCTTCTGAACCACAAAATAGGTATTTATAAAAAAAAACTTAAGTCGGCGGGTCATTCGAACGACACAGGGGATGTCATTTGAACAACAATGGCATGTCATTAGAATGACTTCCAATGTCATATGAACGACAATAGGATGTCGTTTGAATGATAGAGCCTTGTCGCTTGAACGACAGAAACATCAGAAACTTTTTTTTTAAACTCATCTACAAGTATCAAAAAAACATATTTTTCAAGAAGTAAAATCTTTGTTTGTCTTTTTGATAAAAATTAAACATGACAAATATGATTCTATGAATTAATTCAAAATTTATATCATTTTATACCTTTTGGGATTTCGAAAAGTCTTCAAACTTGGAGATGCTTGAGTTCAGTTCGTCTTGACGGTGTGTGAAGATTTATAACGGGTTACACCAAACTTGCCTAAGGCTATCCTATGAACAATGATAGAAAAACTATTCTTACAGAACCAGGATAGTTTCCATCTTCTTAGAAATGAACCCTGAATTTGACCCTTTTACCCAAATTGTTCCTGTTAAAACACCCATCATTCCCACAGTCATACCTAAACCTCTTAAGGTTTATCGATCCTTTCTCTTGCACCCTACATGTCTTGCTGATCAAGATCTATTGGTCGTTACGAGAGCCTATATTTCTATCCGTATCCAATGAAAGGGTGGAGTTATATAACTACTTGTTGTGTTAGAACAACTCCAAAGGTTTGGGCTGAAATTGCCCGCTGAAATGTCCATCGACTAATAGAAATTTAGTGGCCTATTTAGGAAAGCCCAAAAATGGGCTTGATAATTAGATGAACGGGTGGTACCCCATTGAATATGTCAGCTTAGATGGTGTTATACTGATAATGGCAGGTATGCTTCTCCATACAGGGGAAATCTGCGACATCTTCGAATTGCTCATAATTTTAAGACTTCTGGGATTCCTAGTCCATTCACTTTTACACTTCACCGCTGAATGGGAAGATATATATGATGAGGCTGTAAAGTTTATCGAATGCATTGATTACTCTTGGCAGGAGGACATCATTGCCACTGAATGGGGGATAACTTTGACAAATCAGATAATGAACCTAATTATAAAGAAGCCGGTTCTATTACACATTTCTATGGAATGATCTCTTTAGAAGATTTGTTAGGAGAAACCAATAAACTATCATTTCAACCTGAAGTGGATGAAGCCATGGGGTTCTTATTCTTCCCCACTTTAGTAAACCACATGACCAGATTAGGGTGGTACTATAAATATTCGATTCCTCATTCAACCGTAGTAAACAAAGGAAATGGAGTTTTCAAAGAGCTCCTAATGCCAGAAATGACCATTGAAGAAAGCAAAGTCCTTGATCAGCTCAAGAAAACCCAAGACAACATAACCTTATGGGGACTCTTCATGTCTTCTGAGTGTACCAGACTTCCCCGATCAAGCTCCTTGCTGGACCCATAATTTCTCCCACTGCTACTCCCGAAGAAGCTGTGAATATATTTCGATCCTTGACCTCTACTAGACTCCTCTCTTTCTCCGAAGTAAAAATCTCAAATTTTGGCCCTAATCACAACTATGCCCTTAACATCCCCATCGATGTTTTTGGAAAGATAGTCCCACTATCACTTGTTGACAATGATCTTCTCTAAATGCTTGTCCACTTAGAACCTTCAATTGATTTGGATTGAAAGTCAGTGATCTCCATCTTACACCTATCGATGTATGCACCTATAATAACAATCGTTGAGAAGTAATGGGTTCTATAAAACTCACACTAGGGGATAGCCTTATCAATCGTCTGATGACATTCTAAGTCGTTAACACACATGCTTGATTCAACCTACTCCTTTGTATCCTTTGGCTCCATACATCTGCGGAGTATCCTCCTCTCTCCATCAAAAATTAAAATTCTTTGCTAAAGGTCAAGTCATCACTATTTTGGGGGATGACGATAGTTTAGATAGTGTCAACACCTGTAATTTAGTCTTATAGATTCAACATGGGACCAATGACATGCTCCTCTTTGGTTTCAAAAATTTATCCACTCCACGTCCCGATTGGTGATAACTTTAAAGATCGAGCCTGTCCACAACAGAGTCCTTACGACATTGTCAATGTAATTCAAATGTTTAAGAACATACACTTCATGCCCAGAATGGGGCTTCGGCGACGCCAATAAGGAATCCTCGAGCCTATAATCCTGAAATAAGCCTTCCCCCACGTGACTTGGGCTACCAAACTTCATAAGTTGAACTTAAAGCACTTCGCCGATCGCTACTAAAAATACGTTTGAAGGATGAAAATACTATTTTGGGTAACTTTCTGAATGAAAGATTTATCAAGGAGGGTGAAGAATTCCCCTTCTATGGATTATCTAAATCATGGTATGACCACTTTGATAAGAAGACGAAATTGGGGTTAGGTATTTTCTTCAAGACAGCAACACTTGGATGAAAACTAGAAACATGAAGTGAAACCTCCGAACAAGTAAACCATAACAATCAGTGAAAACTTTGAGGGAAGAAACTTCGAAGAATCCTTTGACTTAAAGACACCGGGGTCGAGTCTCTACAAGATCCGCTAGATGTAGTTCCATCAGGCACGTTCCCCCAAATCACAGTTGCTGATATGCCTCTCTCAAACTGGTATGCCATCCCGGTCTAACTTACTCAAGCTCAACCTAACCCTGCTATTTATCCTATTCAGATTTCTAAACCTGTAACTATTCTGCTTTTCCTGTTCTAAATGCAACTGAGACCTCATTTGATGAGGTTCTCAATGCTATTTTCCATGAAAATGAAATAAATGAGGATTTTGAGTATCTTGTTATGCCTTATGTTAATTTAGTAGATTACAATCAAGATTTTAATGGTGATGATTTTTTAAATTAATAATTATTAAATGATCTTAATAAGGAAAATAATGAACAACATAATCGCATTCAAACTAATGATAATGAGACAATTATTTTTAATCTCGGTTCTAGTAGCGATCAATACGAGATTAGGATAGGGTCCACCCTTAAAAAGCATGCACGTATGCAATTTTAAGAGCTTCTGACATGCACGATATTGACATAGAGATTGCTCAACACGAGATCCTGATATTCCCAGATTTTAAATCGGTTAAGAAATAATTGAAAGCTTCGAATGGAATGATCCCTCAAAGTTAAAGAACATGAGGTCAAATAGCTGAATGTGGGTTTTATTCACGTAGTCAAATACCCTATATTTCTTGTCACATCATCCCTGTGTTAAAATCGAGAGGAAAAATCCGTATGTGGATCAACCATATGGATTTGAACAAAGCATCCCTAAAAGATGATTACTTAGTACTAAACATCGATATGGTCGTGGAAAATAAGTCTAGCCATGCCTTCAAATCATTTGTCGATGGATTTATCGGTTATAACCAGATCAAGATGCACCCTAACCATCAAGAGAAAACTGCCTTCATCACCCCTATGGAACTTTCTACTACACCGTCACGCCATTCGACTAAAAAAAGTCGGGGCTACTACCAAAGGGCTTCCATAATCATCCTGCATATCCTCATCCATAAAGAAGTGTAGGTTTATCTTGACGACATGATCATTAAATCCAAGACTCGGGAAGGTCACATTCTCGACTTTCAAAAGTTTTTTTAGCAATAACGATAATACTGGATGCGGCTCAACCCACAAAAGTATGTTTTTGGTGTCACTGAAGGGAAACTCTTGGAGTTCATATTCAGTGAGATATTAATTAAATCGGATCCCGCCAAACTGAAGGCCATACTCGATTCTCCATCACCCATGATGGAGAAGGAAGTCCAAGAATTCCTGGATAAACTATAATACATCATTCGGTTCATCATCCAACTGACCTCTAGTTGCAAACCCATTTTCAAACTTCTTTGGAGGGATTCAATCGAATTCTTGAATGAGACCTACTAAGAAGACTTTGACCAAATCAAGCGATACCTCACCCGACCTTCGGTGCTCATGCCTCCGTAGCTAGGTTTCTCCCTCCTCCTGTACTTGATCGTTACTAATACCGCAATAGGGGCTTTACTACCACAATACATTGAAGAATCAGGCAAGTAGAGAGCCATTTATTATTCTAGTAAAAAATTAACTGGGTATGAAGTCAGTTACATCACTTTGGAGAAAACGTTGTCGCCTTAGTCTGGGTCACATAAAAATTATGGCACTATAAGATTTCCTTTCCCATCAAACTAGTATCCCTAATGGATCGCATCAAATACCTACTAGAGAAACTCACTCTTTTAAGCCGAATGGCCCGTTGGTTGATATTGCTATCTAAGTTTGATATTGTGTATGCCACACAAAAAGCCATGAAAGGGAGGGCTATCTCCGATTACCTTAACAATTATCCTATGGAAGGAACCGATGTTTGGGTCTCTAAAATTCCAGATAAAGAATTGTCTGCACCTCTCAGGAGAATTTTAGATGGCATATTTTATTTGATGGAGTTGTAAATAAAAAAAGTACGGCATTAGAATACTCTTGATAGCCCTTGATGACTTCCATTCCCCCATTGTCATTAAGCTGGACTTCCCATGCACCAACAACATGACTGAGTACGAGGCAAGCACCATAGTCCTCAATAAAGTTATTAAGCACTTAGACGTCTATGGGGACTCTGCCCTCATTGGCGAACAAATCCAAAAAAAATGGAAAGTCAAAGACAAGAAGCTCCTACCCTTCCACGCCCACCTAGAAGATTTATTCTCCTAGTTAAAAGATGTTACCTTCCATTCTCTTCCTCGATCAAAGAAAAATATAGCTTATGCCCTTGCAACCCTCGTCTCCATGGTCGATATGCCCGAAGGAATAACAATGGCCCTTTTCCTCGTTCAGAGATATGCTACGCCCACCCACTATTACCATTAAGCTCACTATCGAAGAAGACTTTGACATTCCTGGATTATGGTACTATAATATTTAACGCCTCCTCAAGAATGATAGGTATCCACAATATGTAGTTAAGAAAGACCGTGCGACCCTTCGCAAACTGGCAGCCCAATATATCATATGTGATAAAGTACTTTTTAAGAGAAACTTTGATAAAACCTTTTTGCATTATATAGCAGGGGCTGATATTGAAGGAATGATACAAAAAATCCGCATAGAGGAATTCGGGACCCGCATGAATGGTCACATGCTTGACAAAAAGATCATCTATCAAGGGTACTATTGGACTACAATGGTTCAAGATTTCACTTCCTATGTTCGAAGATGCCTTAAATGTTAACAAGTTGCTAACCTCCAACACTTGCCTCCCCGAGAATTATACAACATGATCTCTCCTTGGCCCTTCTCCACCTGAGGCATAAACATCATAAGGAATATCACTCCCAAAGCTTCCAATGGTCAAGGGTTCATCCTGGTCTCCATTGACTACTTTATTAATGGGTCAAAGCTGAGTCATATGCAGTACTGAATGCTAAATAAGTGGCCAAGTTTATCAAAATGAACATCATTTGCTGATATAGGGTTCCTTAAGAGTTAGTATTCGATAATTGGCTCCACATCGATGCCAAGGTCGTAGAACTGGTTTAATATATTATATTTTACCAAAAAAATAAAATTGATACTATATGAATAAATTTTGGATTAAAAAGATCTGGCATTAGTTTAGTCGTATATGGTTTTCAATGTAATTTACAATCATTTAACGCACTTTGCAAGATCTTTGCATACATGTCATTTTATTTTTACTTTAGGGCTACGACATCTTTCCAAATTGTCACAACAACGCCTAGTGGCAGACATATAACTAGAAATCTATAACTGAAATTAATAGAGAGCTATATATTGAATTTTTTATTTATTTGTATCCACTTCTTTTTAGGGGTGAATTATATGATGTAGGTTGAGAATTGAGTTGATTGTTAAATAGTTTCTTTATTATTTTTTGAATTAGGTAAAAAATGTCCGTAACCCAACTAATGTTGTGGTTAATAAAAACCATTAGGTAATTAATACCACATCAAATTGTTCGTTATATTTATTCTAGTTGATATCCTAACCACTTAAATAATATTATTTGATTAAACTGTGAATGCTTTCGTGTGATTATAATGAACCCGGCCAAAATAAGATGACATGACACAACATGAAAAATTATTTTTATACCAATCACGAATACTAGCCAAGTAAAAGCGACACAATACAAAATATTTTTTAAGCCAAAAATGAACCTGATCGAAATAAAAATGACACGACATAACAAGACACAACATGAAATAGTTCCTTTTTACCTATCAAGAAGACTACCCAAGTAAAATACCACAACACAATATTTTTTAAACCAAAAAAGATCCTGATAAAAATAAAAATGATATGACATGACATACAAGTTTCAGTTGTGATTGATTTGTATTTCTAAAGGTTTATTGTTAGGATTAAAAAAATCTGTAATGGTCCATTCCCAACCCTATTTCTCATATTGCCATTTAGTCAGTTTTTCGGTTCATGTTCCCTTCTAAGTAGAACTATTAAAAAAGAGGAGATTAAAAAAGAACGAGAGTCCAAAAGAGGATAACACGCTTCTCAAGGCATGGGCATACTGTCCAATGTCGTATCTTTTATTTACATAGTTTGAATGAGCGAATTAAAAGTTTGAATAGTTAGTTATGGAGTCCAATATTTTGATTATTTTATTTTGCTTCTTTTATTATAATTGGGAGTGTTGATAGAATCATGTGTTAATAGAATAAAGTGGCAGAAATTTTATGTTGGTCGAACTCCGAAAATACAACATTTATATATGAAGTAGACATTTTTGTTTTTTCCCAATTAAACATTTATTAGGTAATTAATATTTTTCTCACAAATAAACATGTAAAGAACAAAAATCAATACAAGTTATAATGTTATGTAAATTTGGATTAGTTTGTCGACTTTCTTGCCATGTCATCATATACCTATTCAATAGTTAAAATAAATGAATCAGAGAAATATCAAATTGATAATTATTTTTTTTATTAGAAGTGCTTATTTAAAAAAGTTAACTTCCATTGTTTTAAGTCATAGTGTTAATCTATTTAAAATACTAACTCTCATACACCATTAACACAAGTCAAAATTTTGAAACAAACATGAAACGTTCATGTAAATAAATTCCAACATAAATACGTCTTTAAAAATGTCAATTTTGAATCAATGTGTTGATATTATATTTATTTGTTAAAAATATTATCTTATCATGAAATCTCAATTTTAATGCGACAGTTTAATCTACTCCTTGTAGTTTGTTTGTTGCTACTCACCTTTTTCCCAATCGGTATCTCTAACTTTCTCCACGTTTTTATGATTTGAATGTTAAATTTTATGTTTTAGGTTTGTTAAACTACCCTCATAATATGTGTACTACTAGAGTTCTTATGCATAATTACATGAAATAAAAAATTCTTATTTATATCAATCACATTACTACTATTTTTCTAAATCTACAAACAACAATAATAAAATTTCACAAATGACTATTAAATAGTTGAAAATTCATTGCACGGTTTTTTTTGTGTGCATTACACGGGTTTCCACTAGTGTTAGAAAATATATATGCATGGATGTATATTATCTGTACTACCATGATTTTGTAGGACTATTAATACTTCGTCTATTATGATCGCATATTTATGTTATGTGCATGGATCCTACGATAGTACGATAGTTTATTTGTAGTTACTTTTTCAAGATTCGATTTGGTTGTAGTAATTAGATTATTTAAATTATTATAGAAATTTGATGTATATGGAGGAGTTAATGAGGGGATGTAATCGTTTTTATTTTCTGGAATCCTATATTTTAACGGGTTTGGTCATGGACAAAGAACCATGATTGGAGTGGAATATGCTCAAGTTTCAAGGTCCAACAATGATGGTTTCGAAGTTACAAAAAGGGTCAAATCGACGTAGTTTTGACAACGGAGAAAAAACCTTAAAAATAGTGAAGAGGACCAAACATGGCATAACCACATCCAAGGCACTTTTAACCGCTCCCTAGACCCTGAATGTTGTGATTACCACACTTTTTAATCATGGCCATGAGGGTCGGTTAATTTTGACTTATCTCCTCTTCTAGATTAAGAATCATAATAATTTCTTTTTCAAGGAATCATTGACCCAAAAGGACCCTATTCAAGCAAGACGTCTTGGCTATTCTGGAAAAGGAATTTTATTTCTTTTCACATATAATTTCATGTGTTTGTAATTGGTTATATCTCTATCATTTCATATTTAATTTGTGGATAATTTTGTGTGTTAATTATTAAATTAATTAGGGACCCACATTGTTATGGACAACATGAATCCATTTATGTCATTGGCTTAGATCACGACTTTTCTTAGAAAACAAAAAAATTATTTTTTCTTTTCTAAATAAAATAAAATCATGTAATAAATTTAACGCATAAATTAAATTTTGGTCTCTAATTTTCATTTTAATTAAAAAAAATTATTTTAAAAGTTCAAGATATGTACACCATGTTATTTAATTTCTACAAGAAATAAGGAAATTACATGTGATTTAATTTGGGGGTTTATAATTTAATGAATATTTTTCTAATACCCATAAATTTAAAATATTAAGTGAGAAGTGTATTTCAATATAAACCCCACGGTCTCCATTGGTATTTTAAAAATGTGATGCGATTAATTCCTATGTTGGCATATGATTTTCTCCTCGACAAAGGGAATTAATAATGGTTTTATAGTGTTTTTAAAATTCTTAAGTGATAGTTCTTTTAAATTAAATTTAAATGAGTTCGGTCCCCCAATAGGGAAATTCGGCATGAGCGGATTTAATTTAAAAAAATGAACTAATGGTATACACTAAAATTGAAGTAATGAATATCCTCCCCAATGGAGATACACAATCATTGTGGAACGAAAAGACACTAAATATTTGATTATGTTAGGAAGATGTTTCCTAGACTATCCAGATAACATAACTAAAGAGATGAAATGTTTGTCTAATTCAGGGTGAGGTGATTTAATCTCCCAATGAGAAATCTCACTTCAAAAAGAAATTAGGATGCTCGACGAGATTAATTCTAATTAGTGGTTGAGGGAAGATAAATTAAAATTTAATCAAAAGTTGATTCTCACATTTAATTTGAAATTATTTTTTCAATGATGACCATACGATTTCAAAAATGGGTTCAACTTTTCAACCATTGGTTTTAGTCTTAAAAGTAGAAAGGTTTAATTAGAATAAATTTCAAGGACTGAAAATGCTATAGGACATTTTTCTAACTAAGGAGGTAAAAAATTATTTAACTCATTAATCCCATTAGTATTATTTAAATGTGATGTAATTATTTATGCGTGTTAGTATTGGCTTTCCTCCCCAATAGAGGAAATTAATCAAGGTATTTTAAAATTCATGAATGGTGATTCTTTAAAATTAATGTTCTTATGGCGAGTCCCCATAACAGGGAAATTTTAAAGAATATGTCGATGAGAGATGGTGGTCGATGACGCTCAAGTGATAATTATGTTGGTAAGATGGTCTCAATCTTGGGTGAACTAGTGATTATTGAATTAGAAATTGATGGGGAAACCAGGATCCATTTCGTAATATAGTAGCGAACAATATATGTATCCAAGGTAGGGTGATAATTGGTTAGAATCACTTTGCTTGTTTCTTGAAAAGGAGGAAGATAAAATAGGTTGAGTTTCAAGGACAATGGTATGCTGTTATGAAAGTTCATACTCCTTTGGGAGATGTAAAAAGCTGTAAGGTAAGTATATCCACTATAATTAATTAGAATATTGATAAACAACGATGTCTGTTTTTTCTAGATCTATAAGGAAAATGACGAGTTAATTTATCGCTTTTGAAAGTAGAATCATGCCTTCTGGTTCGGTCTAAGGAACATGGTATGCAGATGTAGGAGCCCTACATTTGGTATGCAACTTTTTATAAAGGTTCCAAGTATATGGTAAACTACTTGAAGGGGAAATGTTCCTAATAAAGAGCAATAACAATAAGGTATTAGAAGTTGGACATCTAATTTTAGATTTTAGTGGAGATAAAAAAATAATTATAAAAAAATATTTTCATATTCCTTATTTTAGAAGAAAATTTTGTTTGTGATTTATAAATTGGTTTTGGATAGATATTCGATTATTTTGATAAGATTATTTTATCAATATTGGAAAATCTTTTATTTATTTTAGTATATTGGAAAATAATTTATAAACTACAAGGACAATCTAACTAACGCCACTAAAAACATAATTGGATAATAATAATGGACAATAATTAAAAAGAAAGGTTCCTTCTTGGTTGAACCAAACACAATTTTGGTACTTACGCTTAGGTCACTTTAATCTAAAAGGAATTCAAAAACTGGTATATAATGGACAATTGTGTTCATTGGAAGTGGAGGAACTTCCAATCAAAGAATCCTATTTAAAAGGTAAAATGACCCAGAGCACCTTTACGATCAAAAATATAGAGCCAAAGACGTGTTAGAAATAGATTTTTTATTTATGTGGTCCTATGACTATCTAGTCAAGAGGTGGTTAATAGTACTTTATCAATTTCACTGATGATTACTAAAGGTATGGGTATGTTTACTTTATGCAACATAAGTCTGAAGCCTTCGATTAGTTCAAAGTGTAAATGACTAATGTGGAGCATAGGTGAGGTAAACTAATCGAAACCCTATGATCTAATCATAGGACTGTATACCTTTTCGAGAGTTTATGAATTATTTATCGGAGCTGGGGATTATATCTCAGTTCTCTTTATCGATTATTCTACTACGGAATGGTGTAACAGAAATAATGAATAAGACTCTTTTAGATATGATAAGGTCAATGATTACGTATTCAAGTCTGCAACATTCTTGTTGAGATTTTTCATTAAGATGCGGATATATACGTTCTAAACTTAATTATATCTAAATCCATCTCTTTAACTCCTATGGAGCTATGGAATGGGCACAAGCTCATTCTGGGATATGTTTGAATCTAGGGATTCCTGACATTCTTGTTGTGGAAGGAGCCAATGTAGTTAAAATCAAAGATAGAGGCATGCTCCTTATTGGTTATCCCAAAGGTTCTAAAGGTGGGTTATATTATTCCCCTAGGTAAAAAAGTTCATCGATGGCATCAATGTCAAGTTATTAAAAGATGATTATATAATAAACCACATGCCCAGGAGTAAGCTAGACTTACAAAAAATTACAAGGGAACACTGGATTATAGTGTTGCTATAGCACGCATATAGGAAGAAATACAACTTGATATCGATAATATATTACTTAGCGGTAGTGGGAGTATTATAAATGATCATTTAACACGTGTCACTTATACTGGATCAGAAGTGGAGCCACATCATAGTGGGAGGGTCAGGAGGCAACTTGATATATTACTGTTTGTGACTAAACACTTTGGTAAGATACCAAGGAAACATAAACCATATCCTTAGAATTACAATGAGGCGTTCTAAGACAAGGACTTTTATATCTAACTTAGGACTATGGATACTATGGTGGATTCGTATCAATTTTATGAGCTTGTTGACGGGACAATACCTATCATCTGCAAATGGATCAATAAGAAGTTAAAATATAGATATATGGGAAGGTGGGATCCTTTAAGGTAATGCGTGTTGAGAAAGGTTTTACCTAGAAAGATAGGGATTAGCTATGAACAAACCTTCATGCTAGTTACCATGTTAAAGTTTATTGGTATTCTTTTAATGTTCAGATTTCATTCTTTAATAGTGATCTTTAAGATTGCATCTATACGATGTTACCCGAGTGATTCATAGTAAAAAGTTAGGAAAGAAAAGTGTATTTTCTTAATATGTCCATCTATAGATTTATAATAACATCGGGGTCTTAGAAAATTTAGTTTGATATGGTAATCAAACTTTTGATTTTGATCAAAGATTCAATAGTACTTATGTGTATAATAGGTGTAGACACCACATTCTAAGACCCCCTAAGTCTCTCCTTATAATCCTAGCACTTACCCCTTCTACCACATACCTAAGTCGCACTCTGAGTACCGATCTAGAGACCATCGGGTGCTCTCGATCCCCGAATTGAATCCAATCAACTCCACCGTCAGAGAGAAACCTCTTTAAATCTTCAAAGGGCACTGAAACCCCTTTCCAACGGTCTACCCTATGCGTGAAATAGCATAACCATTCGAATGCACGATCAATTTTCCCGAAAAAATCGATCCGGAGGCCACGAGGTACTCCCGGACTCCGTTTGACCATAGTTAACTCTTCAGCTCTAACGAGACTGAATGAATCTACTAAGGGCACTAAATACCCTTTCTAATGATCCGCCCATGTGCAATTCTGACCTATGGTACGGACGAATGATTCATTTTACTCCGAGAGGTCACCGGGCGCTTTCGGGCCCCGGTTGACCAAGGTCAACTTACCAAACTGAGCAGAACTCTTTGGAATGGCGAAATACATATCCTAACCTTTCCAAAGGTCTACACCGTGCATAATTCTGACTTACCATGCGGACGAACAATCCGTTTGCGTCCGACGATCTCCTGTCCAAAGGATCGAAATTTGCTTTCGAGCCAAATTTGACCCAAAGTCAACTCCCGGACCCGGGAGCGATCCAAATGACTCTCGAAGGCCTCTGAAATACCTTTCTAATGGTATGCCCCATGCATGATTCGAATCAACGATTTGTGCTCTACATTCATTTTTTCAAAAAAGTCTGCACGAGACTGTCAATTAGTAGGCACAGTGTCAAGGGTGACCTGTCGATAGGCACCCTATGGGATACGCCAATCGACACCCCCTGACCCTATAAATAAGGGCCATGACCTCATTGCAAAGGACAAGAGAAAAAATCCATCAGCATCAATGATCTCAGCAACATTCTCTCGAAGTCAGCAAACTTCCATATGAGAAATCCCATTCAAGCCTAAATCCCCATCGTTTTCACACCCAATTCGGCAAATATCTTTCTCTCTCATCAACATTCAAATGAGTTCATCCAAGATCCAAGTTTAAGATTCAAGAAAGGTCCAATTCTTTCTCCCTCTCTTTTAATTTCTTGTTTTATATAAGTTACCTTAGATTCATAATCTAGTTTCATTCTAGTTTGTACATATTAACATCTACACTTTTATTAGTATATCCCATATACTTTATTTTTCATAAAAAACCTAAAAACAAATAAAAGAGGGTTACACCCGTAAATTCCAAACGGAATTATCGACCATATTTTTTCCCAAAACTAAAAGCACATTTTCTACACGCATACACCTTATAAAATTCCGTTCGAATCTATGGGATGAACCCCACACCTATTCTACATTTGAACTCGTGGACTTTGATGCCTTTATAGGCTACGTAGGCATCACGGATTAAAATCCGAGACTCGAGTCCAATTTGCTAATTTTCCAATTTCTCTTATTTTCATAATCCTCAAAATTACTCATTATCATCATATATATATATAACATATTTGTTCACGTCTCACCATACACATATTATCGTTTCCTAATAACGATCAATATCGCGATAAACGCTCATATTCTATCTTTTACATTTAATATTATTTTGGGAATATTCCTATGGATGACCTCACCCTATCTTTTCTATGGTATGTGTCGAACGATTCCAATCTCTATTATATAAACACATGCATACACTTCACGAGGAGAAAAAGGAAAATATAAACATTTGGCCATGAGAGACTGAAAGGGCAGGATGGGTGACTAACACCTTCCCATTCCATAACTTAGCCTCCGGACCTCCGATCTATTGGTTTCGCATGCATCAGTTTTATCCTTGATGCCACTATCTTGAGGTGCAACATATTCTTTTGCCTGTTTTAAGAAAAATAGGCTGGCGAATCTATCTCTTTACATTCACCCCACACCGACGACGATCGAAGCACCCTTTTTGAAGAGAAGGGTGTGAGACCGCGATGCAGTTTTTCTTCCTCGGGGATCCTCTTTCTCCTTTCCCCTCGGAATGAATGCCGCGCCAACCGGAATGGCCATAATGGCGACTCTGCTGGGGAATTTTTTTAAGAGGGCTAGACTCTATTTACATAGGTGTTTTATTTTCTGGTATATTCCCCTATTTACGTGTTCCCGTTTTATTATTCATGTGTACCTCATGCTTATGCTATTATTCACAAACTTGTTGAAGATTCTCCATGTACACTTCACACCACGTGACCTAGGATAACGCATATCCACATGTTACACACATCACTTATCCATGCTTGGTATACTTTTGTTACTTGTACTTTGCTCCCTGTTTGGCATGATAAAACAAAAGATCTCTCACCATAAGATACTAATAAGATAATCATGCATGATTCACACGACATCACCAAAGAGCATTGTTATTTACCAAATTTTATCCCGTAACTGGAGAGTCACTTCGTAATGGGCGCTGGTCCGGCAGAGCGCAGTTAGCCTAAGCGATATGACTCTCAGCTTCCATTGGCCAAGTACCTTCGACGTATATTAAATGGTTCCCCCGCATCATACCGCTTGACCGAAGGCATGACGGGAGGTATATCACAGGGAACTCATTCACATACATCGAGTATATCAAATTCGCTCTCATACGTACCATCCTTATGAGGTATATAGTGAGACAATTCACGTACACTCAGGTATATCAAATGGCTTGTCCACATGTACCGATTGCCCTAAAAAGTAAGACATATATCATGAAAGTCACACCAAAGGGGGAAACCCTTTCCAATTCACCCAACCAAACTACATACCCACATATAGGTGTCAAGACTAGGACACACATGTTAGATTGTTGGTTTTAACCCGAAACTCTGCCAAAATTTCGGGTCGGCCTACCGCATAAATTTTTGCCCCATTTTCAAAATAGGACCCTACACGTGAGCCTGGTTGCAAGTCCAACCATAGCTTTATATATTTTACAAACCCAATTTTTTCAGGCTCGGGTCCCGTCCGACATTTTATTTTGCATTTAGGAGAATGTAATACAAGCGAGAACCTATTAAATAAAATAATCATGCTGAGACCCGCCTCTAGTCTTTTCCTCTCTCTTTCCCAAAAAGCATCCAAAAACGCCTTTCCTCTTTTATCAAAAACACCAAAAACATTTTCATTCTCATCTTTTAAAAAATAAATCAATCAAAATAAAAAAATATATATTTTCCTCTTTTTCTTAAAAAAAAACTTTCCCCTTTTCTTTTCTAAAAAATGAATTCCATTTTTGCTCTCAGGTCGATCACATACCCTTGGCCTCGCTCCCTATTATCTTCGGTCTTCAGTCAAACCACCCCGAAGTTTTATCAGTCCTTTTACTTCCCCCGAGTCCAAGACTCGCCCGCCTTCCATGGAGAATACGGATCAAGTGCCGAATGTACAACTGAATTTATTGACGGTTCTGACTCACCTCACCACCAAATTTAACAACCTTCAAACTGAAGTTCATGGGATGCAAAGAAACCGGGTCCCTATCCCCGAGGATCCTGATGTCATTCTCCCTCGTGCCATGGGTCTGCCTACACCTGAGCCTATCTGGGTTCCTGAAGAATACCATCATGCCCCACGGGCTCCTCCTACTAACGGGCTGCCACCAACCCAACTTCCTATGCCAAACCTTGCTCAGACCGGGGATAATTTACCCGTAACTGTTGATCCGAAAGAGGAAGAACTGAACAAGGTCAAGGGAGACCTAAAGATGCTAACTAAGAAATTTGACAAGCTATAATCTCTACGAACTACATGGACTACCCCCACATGTCTTCCTATCCTAAAGCCAAGTTACCCAAAAAATTCAAGATGCCCAATATCGAGAAGTTTGGAGGCAGTGGACCCCCGATTGTTCATCTTCGTAGCTATCGCCGAGCCATAAATCTCCTAGGGTCTTTCGAAGAAATAATGGCTCAGATGTTCCACCAGACTTTGAAGGATAGCGCCCTCCGTTGGTTCCTATCCCTTGAAGAATCCAAAATTCGCAGTTGGAAAGACATTTCTTGTGAGTTTATATCTCAATCCAAGTACAACGAGGAGCTAGAGGTTACCCGCCGTGACTTAGAGCTACTTAAGTAGAATCCTGGGGAATCAACCAACAACTTCATAGAAAGATGGAGAGAAAAAGCAGTTGCCATGACTAAACGGCCTTCCAAAGAAAAAAAATCAGCATTGTGAAGAAGAACTTTCTACCCTATGTTTGAGCAATAATGGGAGGACAATATTACCCTCACTTCTGAGCCCTCCGAGAATCAGGAGTAGAAATCAAAGAAGGTTTTTCCAAGACAAAAGTCGAATCGAAGAAAATCTCTGTACAGTTTGCTCCTAAAAGTTTAAAAATCCTGCTAGTACCGCAGTCTCTACTATCAATAATATCTCTTAGCCTGTCGCTTCAGGGGCACCAGAAAGTGTCCCAAGCCCAATCCGAAAAGAATATAACGAGCTTCACGCTCCTCTCTCCAAAGTCTACCAGCCTCTATTGAATCAAAACCTAATCAAACCCTTGGACCCTCGTCCGTTACCAGACCCACTTCCGAAGAATTTCAAACCTGATGCCCATTGTGACTATCACGAAACTGCTGGCCATACCATTGACCAATGTTTTCATCTCCGAAACACAATCCAAAGCCTGATTGACCTGGGTATCATCGCCCCACCAGCTAATACTAAACCAAACACTACCCATAATCCACTCTCAAGTCACACAAACGCCATCTTCCTCGAAGAAGACTCAAAACTCGACCCATCTACCCAAATCATCCAAGTAAATCACCAATCATGCCCATATACTCTCCTAAACCTCTCCAAACATGCCTATGCTTCCTCTTACATCCTACCAACCTTGTCGATCAAACCTTATCACTCCTCACTAGAGCCTGCATCACTGTTCATACCCGTTTTGGAGGTAAAGATATGGAATTATCAAAAGTTCTGAACCAACTCCTAGAGTTCGGGCTAAAATTATGGTCGCAAATGACCATCGACTGTCAAAAATTTAGAGGGTTATTCTTAGAGGTTCAAAAATGGGCTCGAGATTCAAACAAGTGGGTAGTGCTAGCCGATAAAGTCAATCTAGATGACCTGGTCCAAATCATGGCATAATTGTTTCAACAGACTAGTGATATTTATAGCATATCTGAGTTGCTCGTTGCTTTGAAATTATAAGGGCACCTGGTTTCCTCAGTCTTGCATATCCCTTTCAAATGGGAGGAATTATACGAAGAGGCCATAGAAGTTATAGAGTGCATTGACTTTGCATGGAAAGACAATATCATTATCACCGAATGGGGAGAGAATTATGAAGACTCAGATGGAGAGCCAGATTCAAGAAAGACTAGTCTGATAGCCAACCTATGCGGAATGATATCATTCGAGGAGCTGCTAGGAGAGATCACCAGGTAGTTGAGCAACGTGACATCGATGAAGAAATATGGTTTCTATTTTTCTCCTCTTCCGTAAACCACATGACCAGGTCAGGGAGACATTACCAGAATCTGAACTTATAACCATCAGCAAGAGATAAAGGGAAAGGTGTTGAGAATATCGCCATGCCAGAAATGACCCTTGAAGAAAGCAAGGTCCTTGATCAAATGAAAAAAACTCAAGCCAAAATGTCCTAATCAAGATACTCACAAAACCCACAGTTCCTCCTTCAACCATACCAGAAGAAGTAGTGAAACTAGTTGGATCCTTGACCTCTACTCGAATGCTCTCCTTTTCTGAAGAGGAAATCTCTAAGAATGGTCCTAACCATAATCATTCTTTTAATATCTCTGTCAAAGTCATGGGAAAAATTGTTCCCCTCTCACTCGTCAATAACGGATCAACTCTGAATGTTTGCCCTTAAAGAACCCTCAACTGTTTGGGAGTGAAAGTGAGCGACCTTGCTCCAACCTCTGCTGCCGTGCATGCCTACAACAACACCCATCGATAAGTAATCTATCAAGATTTCAATAGGGGTTGGCCCTATAAATCCTGTTGTTCAATTGCAAGTCATCGATATCCCAGCCTATTTCAATCTGCTTCTCGAACGATCATGACTCCACAGCATCAAAGGGGTATCTTCTTTCCTTTATAAAAAATTTAAAGTTCTTTGCCAATTGACAAGTTATCACCATCTTGGGAGATAGTGACAACACCGAGAATGCAAGTACTAATAATCTAGTACTCGAGATACAACACGGGATGAATAATATGCTGCTATTAGGCTTCCAGGTCGAACCACTCCTACTCCCAGCAGGGGATGACTTCAAAGACATGGTTTGTCCAGAATATGATCCTCACGAAATATATCAATGTAATCTAAATGTTCAATAATATGCACTTCATGCCCGGACTAGGGCTAGGGCAAAGGCATAAAGGGATAATTGAACCTATTATGTTGAAGGAGGATTTTCCTCCCTATGGCTTGGGATATCAACCATCAGAAGAAGAACTCAGATTGGTCCATCAGCCTCGACTGGAGAGAAAGATAGAATGTGCCAGAACTATCTTGGGAGATTCCCTAAATAGAAGATTCATCAAAGAGGGTGAATATTTCCCCTTCTACGGCTTCCCTAAACCTTGGTATGACCCTATAGATAAGAGGATGAAACCAGGAATGGAAATCTTTTTTCAAGACAGCTACTCGGGGACTGAGAGTTCCCAACACTGTGTGCAACCATTCAATAAAGAGACCATAGCTGATATCGAGGATTCCGAGGACAATAATTTTAAGGACTTTTTCAACTTGTGGATACTGGGGCTGACACTCTGCATTATCCACTCAGGGACTACATCATCTGATCCAGCCTACCTCATCGAAGATGTTGATACACCTATTCTTAACTGGCATACTGCACCTGTGCCACCTGCTGATATCCAACCTAACCCTGATGTTTATCCCCTTTCCCCTTTAGTTATTTACTCTCACTCTGATGTAATCGAGACCTCCTTTGATGAGGTTCTCAATGCTGTTTTTCCTATCAATGAAATAAATGAAGATTTTGAGAATTTTGATGTGTCTTACATTAATTGTCTTGATTCTAATCAAACTCTTGATGATGATGACTTTGCAAATGAACAATTCTTAACTGATCTAAATAAGGTTAATAACAAGAAACATAATCACGTTCAAGTTAATGAAGATGAAACTGCTGTTATTAATCTCGGTTCTAGTAGCCAAATATGCGAGATTAAGATAGGGGCTACCTTTAATGAGTACGAGCGCCCGTAACTCAAAGAGCTACTGAAGGAGTTCGTGGATGTCTTCACCTGTTCCTACGATGATATGCCCATTATTAACCCGAAAATAGCACAACATGAGATTCTAATGCTCCTGGAATGTAAACCAGTCAAAGAGAAGCTGCAAAAGCTCCTTACTGAATGGTCACTCAAAGTAAAAGAAGAAGTAGTCAAACAACTAAATGTAGGATTCATTCGTATGATCGAATATTCTATATGGCTAGCCAATATCGTACATGTGCCAAAATCAGGAGGAAAGCTCCTCATATGTGTCGACTACTGAGACTTGAATAAGGCCTCTCCAAAGGATGATTACCCGCTACCCAACATTGATATGATTGTGAACAACACAGATAATCATGCTTTCAAGTCATTTATTAACGGATTTTTTGGATATAACCAGATCAAGATGCACCCTGATCATCAAGAGAAAATCGCATTCATCACCCCTTGGGGAACCTTGTGCTATACTGTCATTCCATTTGATCTAAAAAATGCAGGGGCTACCTACCAAAAGGTTGCCACAACCATTTTGCATGATCTGATACACAAGGAAGTCGAGGTCTATGTATATGACATGATTATCAATTCCAAGACTAGAGATGGCCATGTTCCCTCTTTCCAAAAATTCTTTGAATGACTGTGACAATATCAAATGCGACTTAACCCACAGAAATATGTCTTCAGCGTTACCAAAGGGAAAATCTTGGGATTCATGGTCAGTGAGAAAGGGATATAAACAGATCCTGCCAAGATGAAAGCCATACTTGAGATGCCACTTCCCCGAACGGAGAAAGAAGTCTGAGGATTCCTTGGGAAATTACAATACACCAGTCTATTCATCAGCTAATTGACTTCCATATGTGAATCCATCTTCAAACTTATCTCAAAGGATTCAACCAAATTCTAGAATAAAGCTTGTCAAGAAGCCTTCGATCAAATTAAGAAATACCTAACCCGACCTCCAGTGCTCATGCCACCACAGCCTGGCCTTCCCTTACTCTTATACCTAACCGTGACCAATACTGCAATCGGGGCTCTGCTATCCCAATACCTTGAAGAAACCCACAAGGATAAAGCTATCTACTTTGCCAGTTGGAAATTGGCCGGTTATGAAGTTAACTACACCGCCTTGGAAAAAACATGTGTCTCCCTTATCTGGGTTACGCAAAAGTTATGGTACTACATGCTCACCTTCCCTATCAGACTCGTATCCCGAATGGATCCCATCAAATACCTACTCGAGAAGCCCGCCCTATCCAGCTAAATGTCCCATTGGTTGATGCTTCTAACCGAGTTTGATATCACCTATGTCACATAGAAAGCCATGAAAGGAAGAGCTATCTCTGACTACCCTATGGAATAGGCCGATGTCTGGAATTCTGAATTCCCAAATGAGAATATCCTTTGTGCCTCCCACGAAGATCTTAAATGGAAAATGTTCTTTGATGGCGCTGCCAACAAATAAGGGTATGGCATTGGGATTCTCCTAATTTCTCCTAATGACTCCCACACCCCTATTGCCATCAAATTGGATTTCCCCTGCACTAACGACATGACTGAATATGAGGCATGCACAGTAGGCCTCAAAGTTTCCCTCAAGAAAGGAATTCAATACCTCAATGTCTATAGGGATTCAACCCTCATCATCGGTCAAGTACTCAGGAAATGGAAAGTCAAGGACGAGAAAATATTACCTTTCCATGCCCACCTTGAAGAACTGGCTTCCTAATTTAAAAAAATCACATTTTACTACCTACCCCGAGCCAAAAACAACATAACTGATGCCCTCGCCACCTTAGCCTACATGATTGATATGACCGAAGGAATAACCATGGCTCCATTCCTTATCAAAAAATAGGATAAACCGAACCATTGCTACTACATTGAGCTCTACACAGTGGAAGAATTCGAAACAGCTGACTGCTGGTACTATGATATTTAGTGCCTCCTCAAACAAGGCGAGTATCCTCAAGGAGTCGACAAGAAAGATCGAGTAACTCTCTATAGACTGGCCTCCCAGTACATTGTCTGTGATAAAGCACTATTCAAGAAAAACTTTGATGGCACCCATTTGCACTGCATCGCAGGGGCTGACATTGAAGAGATGATGCAGAAAATCCACAGCGTGGAATGCGGATCCCACATGATGGCCATATGCTCGCCAAGAAGATCATTAGACAGGGATACTACTGGACAACCATGGTACAGGATTGTACAGCCTACATGCGAAGATGTCTCTAATGCCAATAATTCTCCAACTTACAATATCTGCCTTCGTGAGAACTATACATCATGACTTCTCCCTGACCATTTTCCACACGAGGCATCGACATTATAGGGAAGATTACACCTAAGGCATCCAATGGGCATGAGTTCATCATATTCGCTATTTACTACTTCACCAAATGGGTCGAAGCCGAGTCATACGCAGTTCTGAATGCTAAAAAAGTGACCAAATTCATCAAGAAAAACATCATCTGTCGATATAGGGTCCCACACGAGCTAGTATCAAATAATAGGTTACATTTTGAGGAAAAAGTTATGAAAGTGGTCGACGAGTATGGAATTCAGAGACATAAATCCTCTTCATACCGACCTCAAACCAATGGAGAAGTTGAAGCCGCCAATAAGAATCTCAAAGCTATTATCAGCAAGATGACTAAAAGTTGTCGAGATTGGGCTGATAGGATTCCTTATTCCCTCTGGGCTACCGCACTTCAGTTTGAACCTCTACTGGGGCTACCCATTACTTTCTAGTCTACGACATAGAAGAAGTCCTACCAATGGAACTAGAAATATCCTCATTGTGCATCATGCTTGAAAGCAAGGTCAGTGAAGAAGACTGGTACAAAAGCCGTCTTGGCGAGATGACCCTCCTAGATGAAAGGAGATTGAAAACTCTATATCACATACAAGGGAACCATCGCCGTATAACGCGATCATTCAATAAGAGAGTCAAGGATCGCGGTGTCCGGGAGGGGGACTTAGCCCTCAAAGAAATAGTAAAGCCCATCTGGGAGCCCAGAGGGAAATTCAAGTCCAATTGAAGCGGCCCGTACATCGTGAAGAAGGTCCTATCGGGCGGAGCCACTGTGCTCACAAACCTCGACAGGGAAGAAATGGTACGCCCAGTCAACCTGGACCGTCTCAAGAAATTCTACCCCTAGTCCAAAATCTCGACGCGCTACGACTCTTCTCATCTCCCTTCTATTAAAAAAACACTCTTCATCTCCCTCTACCCAGAACTACGTGGGCCTAATCCTCTAAAAATATTTTTTTTAAAAATAATGAATTTCAAAATTTTTTAAAACCCTCAGAGGTACGTAGATAGCTCCTTCGCTCTACATGAGCGCGACTCCCTTCTTTTCACAAAATACTATTCTTTTATCATCCTCGAGAACGACAGTTCATTTTAACATATACATGAACAAAAGGATTATATAGGCCTTAGCGATTGGTATAGATAATTCAAAATGCAAAAAGTCATCCGAAGGCACAACTAGGTGATTGAAAACTTATTTATTTCATTATCTAAAATTTTTGTACGATTACATCGACGTAAAGAGTCAAACGACTTCCCTAGCCAAAAAACCCAGATAATAACAAGCCATACTACTCCTAAAAATCATTCCAATTATTCCAGAAAACACAAAATAACACCTTCTACAAAAAGATTTTCAAAACCCTACCCACAGCTGCCAGAGGAACCAACACCATCATCATCTGCATCTTGGACTCCCCGAACCTCCCATGCCAGAATGGAGTATCGCAGATGCTCCATGGAGCGATAAGCCCAAACCAACTCGGGGTAGACCACAATGCCCCCCTCCATGGTGTTAGATATGGCAAACCACCTTTGACAAGTCTCCACGACCAGCATCTAGGACACTACCTTCTTCCACAACCACTTCATGTAGTCCCCAGAGACATGCCAGACTCTCCCAGTAGACTGAGAAGGACGGGTCGATCGACGCTGATTCTCCCATAAGGAACCAAGCTGTATGCGCATACATTCTGTCACATCCTCCATAGGATAGAAGTTTGGTGTCTGCGATGGCACAATTTTCTCCCAACCATATTGGCGTAGCAGCCGCCAAGGACAGTAGAAGGAGGTCTGTCTGAGGACAACCAGTCTGACATACTGGTGCTCTCCAAGCTCCAAAATGGGCAGCAACTCTTCCCACCAAGGCACAGACCAGCATAGGCCTCGAGCCTCATGCTCTATAAATCAATTCCCCCAACTCTCAATGCCCAGGACCATGCTAATGAAATAGCGTGAGAAGAAGTTTGTAACCGTCGGCAAGGGATACTCAGGTGGGATCGCCATACGAAACCTCTCTGACAGCCACATAAACAACATTACAGGGCTGCCCCTCAGAAAGTCAGAACGACCCTTCCGCCATGCATCCAGGAAAATTAAGGTCTCTATCAGTATCACCATCACAGGATTGCGACGGTACGACATCCAAGAAATAATAGCAGCCAGTTGGGGTCCACCAGCACCTCCCCAGTCACTAACAGAATTTTCAAAACAATGCCTAGGATGATGGCCCCGGTATATCCAGCATCACCCATGTCCTGCGAATGCATGGACTGCAACGCAGATGAAAGGCAAACCATTCCCCCCGTAACCAAGGGCCTAGCCGTAAAAGGACAAATATGAAAAATCTAGGCCAACAAGTCCCTGGGAGAATCGAAAAACTCAGGCAGCGCTGCGACAACGCTGGGATTTATCTCTAGCATGGCACAAAATTCCTCGTAGGTAGGACAAATATCATCTAACTTGAAGTGAAAGACATGATCCTCGGGATACCAAAACTCGATAGCCGCCATCAATATGTTCCACTCAATAGGTCATTTGTGCCACAAAGAGACTCGTCGCATGTGAAAGGCGTCATAGTTAACATTGTAAGACCACATTGTTTCCAAGGCTTCGAGGTAGTTAGCAAACTCAATGCTACCAGGGAGAGCCATATTTCAAGACTAAGAGACAGTAAGCAAGTAAGAATGTGGAAAAGGAAGAAGGTGAAAGTGTGAGGAGGAAAGACCCATCCACACCCCCTTTTATACTTGGAAACTCCCAAGCCAAGACAAGGAACCCTGCAGAAATCGGAGTAAAACTTGCCCCACCAAGTATCAAGCAATTGAAGAAAGTGCAATCAAAGCCTTGGATTGATTGGACTTGACTGACATGTCGATAGGCAGGATAAGGATCATGCCGATCGGCAACCCCCCATTTTGAGAAATTTCCCTTTTTCCTCTTTTTTCAAAATAAAAAAACCAACAAAAATAATTTTTTAAGGAATTCTGAATTTCCTTTATACTTATGCTTTACTAATATCATTTCAAATAAATCCTTCTCAAATCAATTTTCAAAATTCTTTTTATGATCTCAGCAACAAAGTAAAAAGAGCATATGCATTAACCACTAAATCAAGAAAATTAACAAAAAACTTCATTCATCATTTGCATATATTTTGCTGTGTTGCATTAACATTTTGCAGGAAAAACTAAAAAAATAACGGGACTCAGCTCGAACCCAATCTTTTTTTTCTTCTCTATCTTTTCTCTCTCTCTCTAGGATCCCCCATCACTTCAGTGCGCCCTCTTCCCCCTGTGGCGAGACAATGTACCCCCACTACTAGAGCTCGATCCTTCCCCAGACGAGGCAGACGGCACAAAGAAAGAAGGAACCAGAACCACTTCATGAATACGAGCAGTCACCGAGGATATCCAGTCCCTTATGTCCTTCAGCCAAGTGGTCGAAACACTGATATGCTGCGAGTAAGAATAGAAAGGATCAAGTTAGTCAAGCATGAGTAAATAGAAAGAAATCAAGGAAATAAAAAAAGACGTATGGCAGGTCGAAGAACCTCCTCTGTCAGACCCAACTCCTTCGGTTCCTTTGCATGAGGGCGATGCGGCAAGTGCACGGATCCCCCATCTGCTCGCCGAAGATTGTAACTAAGGGAATGCAACCGCACAAAAGAAGGCCATGAATGCGTCGTCGCCGCCGCTGACGTAGCCGCACAGTTTGTGCTATGAGAAGACCCCACCTGTCGACTCGAACCCTCCCTAGGGAGAGGCATCACATCATGAATACTAGGGGGCATCAGCCAACTCATGATGAAGTCCATATAGTCATACATCACCGCTATGTAAGTGTATAAGGAGTATGGCTCTCCTATCATCGCAGTTTCCCGGGCATCATTAGACATCTCCCGCACGCGCCTCATGAACATAGGGGGCCTCTCCGATGGCACCGAAACCTCATCCTCCACAATTTGATGGACCACCCTCTCCCCAAGATACTAGGACTGGCTGAACTCATAAGCCAGTAGGCGCCGCATTTGCACATGTCCCCCAGTCACCCCGGTGTGCTGAATAACCGTCCCCAGGGATAAAGGTTCACCTGCAAATCCCCAACAAAAGTGAAGGATCAGTATCAATAAAATGGAATCGAAGGAAAATAACGATATCAAGGATAAAAGAATGCTTACCCTCTTGCTCGTCAGGCCGTTCAAGACCCGTTGCACCACCTCTAGAGAGAGATTCTTCTTCGACTGTCGATTGGACCTCCGCCATCAGACCATCTAATAAAAGTTCCCAACGGAGTCATCCTTCAGAGAAATCAATTGGGTGTTCAACCCAATCACCTCGTAGAACCACGCCTGAAAAGGACAAGGATCATCATTCAAGAAATAAAAAAAATGCATGAATGGAAAATGCGAATGCACAAAGGAAAATGCGCAAAATAAAGAATACCTCTAGAAGATACGTCGCCCCAGTAAAAGTTGGCTGGCAGCATCGACTGAATGCATCCAAAGAATAGTAAAGGGTCGCTAAAGTCAGGCTCCCCCAATCATAGAGGCAGATGTTCGAAAACATCCTCAAAAATGGTAGAAATCATAGATGGATGACGTCGCCACTCGTCGCCACCAGAAAACCTCCCAATACCAGCAAGATAAATAGATGGGCCATCTGACGCACCTGTTGCTCGTCGTTCTCATCAATCCTCCTCCTCAGCAAAAGCTCCCTCAAAGAAGACAGGCAAAGGGAATCCCCAGAAACCACCATCTCCACATCACCAAGAGCCACCGTCACCGCCTCTAGTGTCACCCGCAACGTCTTGTCCACCTCAATCTGGGCACCCTCGCAATCTAGTCCCAATAGCTACTGAACATTAATGGGAGTCAACATTATCTCCCCAAAGCCAAAATGGAAGGTGTGGGTAGTGTCCCACCGCCTCTCTCCTAGACCACATAGAACCGCAGTTGAGCGGGGCATCTCATCCAATGTCGATACTAGCCTCCCAAAACCTGCAAAGGACACCATCCAGCGCACCACATCAAGAAGATGCTCCCAAACATCCTTGAGCCCTATCATACCACAGTCATAAATAGTCGACATGGAGACGTCAGACTGTTAAGAAATGAAGAGAACCCTTGTCAGATTCAGGAAATAAAGCAATCTCATCAAGAAAAGAAGAAAAGAACACCAAGATTCATGCAATTCTTACATAGCCTCCAGGGTTCACCGCCCTTGAAGAGCGATGACGTGAAGGCTCGCTCAGAAGAGTCTGATCATCCACCATAGGCTCAAACGAGTCAAAAGAATTCTCTCTACCCAATGCTAAAGGCACCCTAGCCCTCCACTCCAACTGTACCCAATCATCGGCATTAAGCCATGCCATATGGGTTGCACTGCCATTTCGGAGGTTAGGACGATTTGCAAAGTTTTACAGCAGAAGAAAAGAAGTCATAAAGCTATGCAAAATGAAGAGAACCCGTCCCCTTTTATAGAAGGCTAAAGGTCATGTCGATCGGAGTCCCCTCCACCCACCGATCGGCACTGGGACTTTTACCTACTTGAGGTACCCCAAAAGTCCATGCCAATGACGATTGACACACCCACACCCATGCCAGTCGGCACGCCCCTTAAAATTTCGTACAAAAAGTCCAAAAAAATACTAAAAAATCCCGAAAAATTCCTAAAATTACCAAATTCGTTCTAGCACCTTGCTCACTAAGAAGAACATTTTTTATACCACCAGCAGAATTCCAAAGAATCATTCTCTCCAGCAACGTCTCCAAAGGACGCTCCAAATTTTCCCCCAGCTACAAAATCCCCGGATCATTCACTATTCCCCAACAGAACCTAAAATCCATTCTTTATCCCCAGCGGAATCCTCGAATTTACCGAAGGAAAGTACACCTCTCTTAGGTCAGAATTGACCTCGGTCCTCGGTAGTCACCTCTTTTAGGTCAAATTGACCTCGGTCTTGGATCGTCACCTTAGTTAGGTCAGAATTAACCTCAGTCCTCCATCGTCACCTCTTTTAGGTCAAAATTGACCTCGGTCTTGGATCGTCACCTTAGTTAGGTTAGAAAAATCCTTTGTCCTGGGTCGTCAACTCTTCTAGGTCAGAATTGACCTCGGTCTTGGATCGTCACCTTAGTTAGGTTAGAAAAAACTCATTTAAGTTTGTTGGGCCATGCTTGGGCTCAATAAATTTAAATGATTTATCATAATGGTTCCTTTGTACATCGTGCAACTCTTCCCAAAGTTTGAGGACTGATTCTGGTGGAACCCGCTTCGTGGCCTGTGCACTATGATTAGCAAAACTTAAAGGTTTTCTAGAGTAACCATTTTTCGACCGTCGTTTCAACCTTCTCAGCAATCTTCCCTTTCCTGTGAGCTCTAGCGATTCACACTCTCTTCTCTCAGTCTCCATTCTTATCACTTCCTTGTTATTTAGGCTCGTGATTCTTCATCGTTCGAGTCGAACTTTCATCTTGTAAGTCTCTTGTGCCTTCTCTTTGTATTTTCTCTTTTAATTTGTAGTTTTCTAGGGTTTCCCAATGGCAAAGATTGGTAATAGGTCGGTGTCTGAGTTTAGGAAGTTTTATAACATCCCAGAGTGGGTAGAGATTGAGTGTGTTTGTCTCCCTAGAAATGTTAGAGAAATAGAGGGTGCCCATTAGATCCATGTTTTGATGCTTTCCCAAGGGGGACTTACTTTTCCTCCCAACGACCTATTCTTGCACTTCTTTGGTTACTTCAATATTGTTCCTGCACAGTGTTCACCCAATATGTGGAAGATAATTAATGGCGTCCATAGAATAAATCAGTTATATGGTACCAAGTTAGGGCTTGCCGAGGTCTGTTTTTGCTACTCTTTTTCTCGAACTAGCTCTGGTGTTCTCTATCTCAAAGCCAGGAGCCCTGATAGGGTATTGGTAGTAAACCTACCTGATTCCCATAAGGACTATTGGCAAGACGGTTTCCTTACTAGAAACTGGCAATTTTCTCCCCAGTCTGAAAGGTCGAGGTTTGATAGGTTCTCTGTTCCCTTTTATGGGGAAGAATACACAGGTAGACTTTGCTCTATTCTTTTAATTTTTGTTGATTTGTGATCTTTCTGATTTTTCTCTGTTTTTTCTTCAGCGAGGTAGAAGAACTTGGAACCTGCTCTCAGCGAGGTTCGTCTCTCTGAATTGGTCAAGGCCTGGAATATCAGGGAGCCCTTAGCCAACGGCGAGCATCCCCGATCTGCTGCTTTTTTGCTCGAATATAAGAACCTGTGTTCCAGTTTTATAGCGAGGACGGTAGATAGTATCCCTGAGTTTGATACCTCTGAAGAGACTGCTGCAGATCCTATTCAGTTGAACGTGGAGGAGAGCAATTTTGAGAGTGATATCACAGGTGGTGCTGAAGGTAACTTTGGTGAAGGGAGCTCCGGTGGTAGTAGATCTTCTGATTCGGAGGAAGTTTTGAAGCTCGAGAATCTTCGAGCACATCCAACAGTTCAAGCGAGGAGATGGTTCCTCCAAGGAAAAACCTGATTCGGGATGATGATGACGACGATCACGTGCTCCTCGCTCAGAGGTCCAAGAAGCAGAAGTCCAGTACTGGGGCTGTAGCTACTGGCTCTCGGTCTTTTACTCAAGAGCAAGAGAGGAAGAGGAAAGAGGAAGAGCAGATGAGAGACATGGAGAGAAAAAAGGAGGAGGAAAGAAAAAAGATGGAGGAGAAGAGGATGATGGAGGAGAGGAGGAGAATAGAGAATGAGAAAGAGGAAGAGAGGAGAAAGATGGAGTCGAGGACGAAGGCTGGGCAAGCCTTAGTCTCGATGTCTGCTTTGCCTGAGGGAGCCTCAGTTGTCGTTTCTCATCAACTGGCTCCTGCGCTGCTCAAGAGGGCAGTTCTTCCAGCAGATCGCCAGAGGGCGCTGGGGTCTGATCAGTTGGCTCTACAAGCTAGCCAGAGGATGGCCCTGGTAATATCTTTTCCATTTTCTAATGCTTTAACAAGTTTTGGCTGTTTCTCCTTCCTGATCTCTTATTTGTTTTTGGCAGTTTGTGACTGACTTCGTCGTGCTCTATCGCTCTCGCGACGAGCTGGTGAGAAGGAATGACGAGATGGAGCAGCAGAAGGCTGATCTGGAAGTGAGGGGTACTTAACTGGAGGATGATTTAAAGACTACTAATATCACCCGAGTTTCCTCTGACCTGGCCCTCGTCAATTCTAATCGAGAGAGGGATACGACGGTTAAGGAGCTGAACGAGCTGAGGCAGGCATATGACCTGATCTGCTCGAGCAAACTGGTTGTCGTAGAGGAGAACAAGGTGCTGACCGAGCAGTTAAAGGAGAAAGAGTCCCAGGCAGCCACCATCAAGGAGGATTCATACAACTTTGGGTGGACTGTTGCATATGAAGATGCCGAGGTTAAGATAGGCTACATCAGCCGTCTGAACTTCAAGAAGGGTTGGAACAAGGCCCTTTTAGCTGTTGGTGTTGATGCCGACTCTCCTTTGTTCGACGAGCATGACCCAGGTCCGAAGCCGACTGTAGATAAAGAAGCCCATGCCCCTGCTATTGAAGATGTTGATCCTGTCTCCCAGACATTGCCTGCCGAGGTCCTTCCTACTCAGGCAATAGAGGTTGCCCCTGTTGAGGGGGGTGCTTCTACTGTCACTGACAAGGGGAAGCAACCAGCTACCTCTGGGAAGCCTGAGGTTGCTAATTAGTTATCATCTAGGATTATTTTTTGTATCTTTTTTTGTAACTTTTCTTTTTACTACTCGATGTACTTTAACCCTTATCAATGAAAAGGTCTTTTTTTCCCAGTGCACTGATTTGTCTTTCTTTTCGATGCCTACTTATGTCTTGTAGTTTCTTGATGTAGAAGAGTATATTCCTACCACATCTTAATTAGGCAAGACTCTTGGTCCCAATGCAAGTCCTCAGGTTCACCAGGCCTTTGTCAGGCTTTGTAAATCTCTTAGGTCAAGGAATCAAAAGTATAAGGATCAGTCTGAGCTTGTGGCCAAGTTGAAAGATAGGCTCTAGGAGATGGAAGAGGTTGGTGTTTTAATGCAAGAAGAGGTGAATGCACTGAGAGCGAAGCTTCTCGATGCTTTTGAGATCAACCAGGTTGGGGACATGCTTCAGCAAGAAAATAAAGATTTAAGGAGAGAGGTCTCACGTATTAGGGAGCATGTGCCGAGCACCGCTCCTGTAGTATTACGAGGCTCTTCATCGTCGTGAGCTAGGGCTGGCTCGAGCGACGTTCCTCCTGTGCTGCGATGTTTTACTAGTCCATCCGTTTCGCGAGTTGGCAGGAGCACCAGGAGTTCAGATAGGGAAATGGAAGAGCTTTGCGGTGATATCCAGCGAGCATATGTGATCGCTACTGGGTTTCAAAGGGATGTTAATCGGCTGCGGCACCTGTTTAAAAAAGGACCTTGGCGAGTATGGGCCGACGGTTATGACCAGGGTTGGCTAGATGCTCCGACGAGGCTGATAGAATTTGAAGAGCTTGCCTTCATCAGGGGGTATTTGAGTGCTTTGAAGGAGATGCAAGTTCTAAGGAACTCACTGCTCTGGTATTGCCATGAAATATCTCCTTCCACTCGGATTCCCAATCCCTTTCGGAGAGATGATCAGTGGATACCTATCGATGCCATCCCTCAGCAGCTATTGGAGTCGGATGCTAACGAAGTCAAGGAAGAGTTAGTTTCTGCTCCCAATGATGGTCGAAGAGCTCAAGTGACTGATTATCTCGTTCAGAGGCCTCACCCCCACTGAGATTTTGCCAGTAGTTACTCTATGTATTTTGTATTGAAGTGATGTTATGTTAATGTTTTGTGCGAGCTCGCCGACTAAACATGTATTGTACTTGTTGTAAATATGGTGGATTAATATAAAATTTATGTTTTGGGCTAATTTAGCCGACTAAATAAGTGTATTATATTCTCCATATTCTTACTCCTTTATGATCTCTAAATTTATATTATTACGCAAGTGTCCTTCTAGTCCAGTATACTATTGAGATACCATTGTGCACCACTTTACCTTTTAGGTCATGTCATCACACTCCCTTAGGCCTAAGTGTGGTAATTGGCAAGGACACACCTGGTGATGGATGCTCTATCCGATCAGGATCTTATTCAACCAAAGATGGTTTGGCGATCAGTTTTAATTTGGCCATATTGCCTAAGGATCTCATGTAGGGCTTCATATATTACCAGGGGCAATGCTAAGAGGTCTTTCGTGTTTCATAACGAAAGCCTGAGGAGGGTGATTTCCCTGCTATGATGTAATGATCAATGTGCCTGTCATTTGGAAAAGGTGTGTAATAAAGCTTATATAACTGTTACTCATTAGAACGCAGACATTAAACGACTTTCATTAATGACAAGGAAAATGAACTACTAGTTCCACAACAAAAGCATAAAAGAAGAATCTAAAAATAGAATTTCTTGAGATTGGCTGCGTTCCATGCTCGGGGGATTTCTCTACCTTCCATCGTTTCTAAGTGATAGGCGCCTTGCAGATTGTCTATTGTTATCTTGAATGGTCCTTCCCAGTTTGGCCCTAGCTTGCCGTCTGATGGTTTCACTGCGCTGCCCAGGACTTTCCTTAGGACATAGTCCCCAACTTGGAATGTCCTTGGGTTGACCCTCTTGTTATAATTCCTTGTGAGCTGTTGCTGATAGCTCGCTAGTTTTACTAGGGTGAGCTCTCGGCGTTCATCGACTAGGTCGAGCTCAACGAGCAATGCTGCATCATTATGGACCTGGTCGACAAGGCTGGACCTCATTGTTGTCCAGCCGGCTTCTAATGGGATGACTGGTTCCATTTCATATGTCAGCAAAAATGAGGTCTCCCTTGTTGCTCGTCGTGGAGTGGTTCGGTAAGCCCATGTAATATGTGGTAATTCATTCACCCACGCGCCTTTGGCTCGCTCTAATCGCTTCTTTAATTCGTCGATCATAGTTTTGTTGGAAGCTTCGGCTTAGCCATTGCTCTGAGGATAGGCCACCGAGCTAAAATGGTGTCTGATTCCATATTCTTTATAGAAACTCTGAAAAGAGCCGCTCTCGAACTGCGTTCCATTATCGGTGATGATGGTTCTGGGGATGCCAAAATGGGTAATTATATTTCACCATATTAACTTTATCATATCTGCATCTCGTATGTTCGCTAGGGGTTCTGCCACGATCCATTTGGTGAAGTACCAACAGATACTTGCCATTGCCGGTGGCGGTAGGAAGTGGTCCTACGATGTCCATCCCCCATTGGGCAAACGACCATGGGCTAGATAATGATTTTAGGTCGCTAGAAGGTTGAGGGACCATAGGAGCGTGAAGCTGGCATTTCAAGCACTTGCTGACATACACCGTAGAGTCTATTTGCATATATGGCCACCAATAGCCCTCCTTCATTACTTGAAAAGCCAGAGATCTTCCTCCAATATGGCTTCCACAGATTCCTTCGTGAAGCTCATATAGAACTTGCTCGACATCTTTTGGGTGAACGCATTGGAGGTAAGGACCAGAAAATGATCTCTTGTATAGCTTGCCCTCAGGAGAAAAGTGAAAGCGAGCAGCTTTGACTCTTATTTGGTGAGCAGTCTTCTTATCATTTGGAAGTGTTCCATCCTTCAAATAGTCCCTTGATGGGTCCATCCAGCTGGGTGCAAACTCAATTCGAAGCACCTGCTCCACGCTTAGTAGCTCGCTGTTACGATTAATGCTCGGGTGAGAGATGAAATCGATGGGGATTATCCTTTTTAAGTCGGAATAGATTGCTGAGCTTGGGGATGCTAGGGCATTAGCATGGCTGTTCTGCCCTCTGGGAAACTGCTGGACATTTATCTCTTCGAAGCTTGCCATCAGCCTTTTCACTAAGGTGAGGTACACTGCCATTCTTTCATCTTTTGCATTATAATCTCCACTTATCTGATTGGAGACTAATTGAGAATCGCCGAACACCTATAAATGCTTTGCTCCCAAAGTGTGCGCCCTCTGGAGGCCGGCTATTAAGGCTTCGTATTCTGCTTCGTTGTTGGAGGCTGCAAATCCAAGCCTGATTCCTTATTCAAGGATTGTATCCTCTGGACTAATGAGGATAATGCCTACACCTGCCCCCTTTGAGTTGGAGGCTCCATCAACGAATAATTTTTAGGTTTCCTTCGTTGCATCATTCCCCTTTTGTCTTGTCGGTGGAGGTTGGTTGGAAGGTTGCTCACCTGTAAATTCGACTATGAAATCAGCAAGGATCTACCCCTTGATTGCATTCCTTGGTTGAAATTGGATGTCAAATCGTCCGAGCTTGACTGACCATTTAGACAGTCTTCCCGATAAATCCACCTTCCTCAGGATTGCTTTAAGGGGGTGTGATGTAAGGACAATTATAGTGTGGGCTTCGAAATAGTTCTTGAGCTTCCTCGAAGCCACTACTAGTGCAAAGGCGGGCTTCTCTAGTGGTAGGTACCTCTGCTCGGTGTCTAGTAGGGTCTTTCTCGCGTAATAAATGGGGTGCTAGATTCCTGCAACTTTGTACATTAATGCATAACTGACAGTGTGGTTGGAAACGGAGAGGTACAAGTACAAGGGATTTGCTTCCTGTGGTATGAAGAGCAGTGGTGGGGAACTGAGGTAAGCCTTGAGCTCGTCCAGTGCCCGTGAGCAATCTTGGTTCCATTCTACCGTTTTGTTTCCCTTTAGTAGCTGGAAAAATGGCTTGCACTTCTCGGAGGACTTTGAAAGGAATCGGTTCAAGGCACGAGCATACCGGTGAGCTTCTGTACGTCTCGGATCGTGCGAGGAGGTTGTACCCTGTTTATTGCATCGATCTGGTCTGGGTTGGCCTCGATGCCTCTCTTACTGACCAAGTACCCAAGAAATTTTCCTGACTTGACACCGAAAGAACACTTGCTTACGTTAAGTTTCATTCGTTATTTCTTGAGGATTTCGAAGGTGCTTGATAGGTTTGAGAGGTGGTATTCTTTCTTCTTGCTTTTAACGAGCATATCATCGATGTAGACTTCCATGGTGTCTCCCATTTGACCCTTGAACATCTTGGTGACCAGTCGCTGGTAGGTTAGCCCTGCGTTTTTGAGCCCGAAGGGCATGACCTTGTAGCAGTATAGTCCAACTGAGGTGATGAATGCTTTTTTGTCCTGGTCCAGGGCATACAGAGGGATATGATGATACCCGGAGTATGCGTCTAAAAAACTCATTCTCTCGTGAGCTGCAGTAGCGTCTACCAATTGATCAACTTTTGGGAGAAGGAGCAAACTCTCCACTTCCCGTTGCTTTTTGGAACTACTACTGGGTTGGATAACCATTCAGGGAATTGCACCTCCCGTATGGATCCTGCATCCAGCAGTTTTTCCACTTCTTTTTCCACAGCTTTTGCCTTCTCGGGTGCAGTTCGTCGTGCCTTCTGTGTGATTGGTTTGAAGGTGGGATTGGCATGCAGCTAATGACAAACCATACTAGGATCAATTCCAGGCAGCTCATATGGTTCCCAAGCGAAAACATCTACGTTGCGTCTCAGCAGAGTCATCAATTCCTTCTGTTCCTGGTCGATGAGAGAGGCTCCAATCAAGAAAACTCTATCACTATCGCTATCTCCAGTTGTAACCTCTACCAGGTCTTTGACGACCCGTTCAGAGGGGAGGAGCCTGGTCTTCTCTATTCCAGGTCTTCTGTACTTTAATTGCTATTTAGAAGTGTCAGATCTTCTTGTTCTTTAACTTTCTCGCTGGGCTGATCGGCCTTCTTCTCTGGCTTCGGTCGGATGGCTGCTATGAAGCCCCTTCTTGCCATTGCTTGATCGTCATGGATCTCCATTACTCCTCGCTCAGTTACATACTTGAGTTTCTGATGGTAGGTCGAGGAGACTGCATTCATCGCATGTAGCCATCCCCTGCCGAGGATGGCTTGGTATGGCGAGTCGATGTCAACCACCAAAAACTCAATCATCTTGGAGACATTTCCCGCGCGTACTGGCAGTACAATCTTTCCCAGGGGCATAGTTATTTTTCCAGTGAAGCCAACTAAAGGGACAGTAGCTTCCCTTAGGTCGGCGACGCTTAACTTCAATTTTCTGAATAGGTCGAGATACATTACCTCAGACGAGCATCCTTGGTCGATGAGCAACTTATAGACGTCAAAGTTAGCTATCCTGAGGGTAATGATCAAAGCATCGTGATGTGGGGTTCTCACTCCCACCAGATCTTCATCTGTAAAAATAATATGCTTATTATAGTTGACGTCATCTGCTCGTCGACGCTTCCCTGACTGTGACTTCACTGGATCGATCTGAAAAGCTTGCATCACCGCTATAAGCTTCTTCATCTCCATTCGAGATGAATTTCCTTGGATCTTATTGGCATCAGATGCCCTGTGAATTACCGCGAACTCATGTCCGGCATCATCTTCGAGCACGTTGTCAGGTCTCGCCTCTCTATTGGCAGCCGCTTTCTCTGCCTTCTTCTCCACAAACTCGTTCAAATGCCCGGATTGGGCTAGCTCCTTGAGGTGAGACTTAAGGGCCTTGCAATGCTCGGTCTTATGTCCCCCCTCTTTATGAAAAGCGCATCTCAGCGCGTTGTTTCTTTTTGAGGGATCTCCCCCCATTTTCCTGGGCTACTTGATGAATGGTTCGTCTTTGATTTTCGTGAGAATTTTGTAAATTGGTTCTCAAAAGACTGTGTTGACCGCCTGAAATGCTCTTAGTACATCATTATTGCCTCCGTTCTTGGGGCCATTTCTTCCCCCATTCTTTCCTCCTTTCTTCTGGTTCTCAGTTTTGTCACTGCCTTTGGCAGCGAGCTTAGTTCGACCGTTTTCTATTGTGCCGAGGCGGGTCACATCTTCCACCTTAGCATACTTCTCGATGTGGGCCATTCGGTCGTCGATGGTCATGGCTTCTTTCTTTGTCAAGGATTGGTATAGAAGGGAAGAGCTGGGTAGCCCAATTTTGAAAGAGGCCACTGTCACTTGCTCCGAACAGTCCTCGAGCTCGTTGAACAATTCCCAGTACCTCTTCGCGTAGTCTCGGAGGGTCTCTTGGGGCGTCTTTTTCGTTGTCACCAGGGCATCCATCCTTTTGGAATGGGAGCTACTAGTAATGAACCGGGCCGTAAAGAGCTCGGCCAGGGATTTAAAACTTCGGATGGACCGGTGGAGGAGCCTTTCGAACCATTTCTGGGCCACGTCATGCAGGCTCGAGGGGAAAATTCGGCACATTAGCGCGTCTCGGTGGTTCCAGAGGGTCATGGCCTGTCGGTACTGCCTGACGTGATCAATGGGATCAGTCTTACCGTCATAAATTTTGAACCTTGGAATGGTAAACTTCTTGGGGGATTCTTCTTCCTCAATTTTCCTCGAGAAAGGTGATTTCATCTGAGTTTTGAGAGCTCGCCTAGCGAGTTCTCGGGTCGATTTAGTACCTTGATGGGCAGGATGTTGGTACATCTCCCTTCGGACCAGATTTTGTATGTTCTCATTGTTGCGATCCGGGCTTCTGTGGCTACGAGCTAGTCGCAGTTGCTCGAGAAGGTCATCCACTGACTCGTTTCTCTCGGCTCTCTGGGATCCGCGCCTGGGGCTCCTTCCTCGATTGCGAGACTTGCTCGCCTGAGGGCTAGGATTGTGGTACAGACGTTTCTTGGTACTACGATGCAGCTCTCTCTCCATTCTTTCTAATCTTCTTTTGAGGCGAGCGTTCTCAGCCTCGTGCCTGCGAGATGATTCCCTCTGCTCTTGGAGCCTCGCCTCGTATGCATCAATCAACCAGGATATCTGCGTGGATCTTTCTTGTCCTTGGCTTTCTTCCGAGGCTGGCCTTTCTGGGCAAGCCCTGTGATCTGAACGCCGAACTTCGGACCTAATCCTACGAGGAGCAGGGGGTTCTTGAATATCCCCTGCCTGGGGAGCATTACTACTGTGACCAGACATTTCGAACTCCTTTTTTGGTGTGGGCTTTCTCAGGGAAGATAAACGTTCCCACAGACGGCGCCAATTGTGGTGACAATTATTATGCAACACAAAAAAATAAGAGAAACGCAATCACCAAGTAAGAATAAGGAATGAAAAATGACAATCACACAACAAAGGATGTACGTGGTTCAACAAATATGCCTACATCCAGGGCGGTGCAGTCAGTATTATTGCTATGTTCTCCGGAGAGTGATTATAGAGAATACCATGTGTCCCTTGCCCCGGACCTAGGGTTTATTATATACATGTTTATTTCAGTAAGTGGGGGTGTTGGACTCCCCCACGTTTTCCATCTCTTCCTAGAACCTCTCTTAATGGGATCATGGGAAGAGACTAAATCATAATCGATTGAGACATGGAGGGTTTGGACTTTGGGCCGCCACAAATGGGCTACTCGTCCAGGCCCATCATTCTAATTTCGGGTACCCACACGATCAATATCGCGATGAACGCTCATATTCTATCTTATATATTTATTATTATTTTGGGAATATTCCTATGGATGACCTCACCCTATCTTTTCCATGGTATGGGTCGAACGATTCCAATCTCCATTATATAAACACATGCATACACTTCACGGGGAGAAAAAGAAAAATATAAACATTTGACCATGAGAGATCGAAAGGGCAGGATGGGTGCCTAACGCCTTCCCATTCCGTAACTTAGCCCTCGGACCTCCGATCTATTGGTTTCGCACGCATCAGTTTTGTCCTTGATGTCTCTCTCTTGAGGTGGCAACATATTCTTTTGCCTATTTTGAGAGGATGGCTAGTCTATCTCTTTATATTCACCCTACACCGGCGATAACCGAAGCCCCCTTTTCAAAGAGAAGGGTGCGAGATCGTGATGCAGTTTTTCTTCCTCGGGGGATCCTCTTTCTCCTTTCCCCCCGAAACGAACGCCGCACCGACCAGGATGGCTACAATAGGAATAATGTAAAAATAGTGGTATTTATGATTCATCTTATGGTTGATTTTTTCTTAATTATGAAAAAATGGGTATATTATCTTATATAAGTGTGCGGTTGTCGAGGTAAGTTAATATGAAGAACCTAAGATAAGCTAGTCACATCCTTAGGATTAAGATTTTTCTAGATCGGGTAAATAAGATGTTGGGCTTATCCCTATCAACATATACGAATGATGTTCTCACAATTTTATCATATAGGACTCCAAGAAATTATTTATTCCTTTTAGTCATGGAATCACTCTATCCAAGGATCAATGTCTTAAGAAACCTGATCATATAGGGAAGATGAGGAATATACCTTATGCTTTGGCGATGGGAAGAATCGTGTATATTATATTGTGTATCATACATAACATTTGCTTTGTTGTTCTCTTTGGTAACATATTTTTATCTAAACAATGTGTGGATCATTGGACAATAGTAAAGTACATTCTCAAGTACCCAATAGGACTACGAATTATGTGCTTGTTTACTCAATGGAGAGTATTTGTACCTTTAAGGTACAAAGTCTTGATTTTTTGTCAAATAAGAATTCAAGGATTACTACCTTAGGTTATGTTTTTACTATAAGGGGTGGAGCTGTAAATTGGTGGAGTGTAAAGAAATCATAATTTTTGACTCCACCATGGTGTCCAAAGTTTTTCCTCTTACGAGGAAACTAAAAAAGCTATATAAATTAGGAATTTTGTAAGTGACATGGGTGAGGTTCCTTAAGTACAATTGGTTATTTCATTTTATTGTGTTAATAACCCAATGATTACAAATTTGAGGGAACTAAGAATCCATAAAAGGATCTAAGCACATTGAGTGTAGTTATAAGCTGGTGTGAATTCTAATAAGCGAGGTGATAAGTTTGTAACCAATAATACATCATATAACAATCGATTAGATGTCATGTTCATATACACCTGACTTAAAGACTAAGTGGGTGACTTTTGGGGTTTATTATTAAAACCATGTTTATTACGTTTATCCATCAATAAAGGTGTGTCAAGTTTATTTTGAAATAAGAATCATGCTTGTGAGAATTTCTTATATTATTTTAAATGTATTGTATGAATTTCGATCAATTGTATTTAGTAGGAGTTCTGGTGAGTTGGGTTCGTACTGATCACAAAATCTAAGAATTTTGTTTTTAGTTCAATTCAACAACTCATAGTCTAGATATGGAGTTGACGTCATATCAATAAGTTTCATGTATAATCATAGTGGTTTATATTCACTACGAAAACTTGTTGAATGGTTCAGGAACTTATCATATAGTTCCAAGAGATTGTACCGGTACATCAAGATTATATTGAATGGGAGCACATGTGAGGTACAAGTTAATGAGTTGATTAGACTCGACTTGCACAATCTTACACAATTCATAAATCTCAATCATGAGGATTACGGGGATTAGAACCTCCTCATAATTATTTCTTTAATTGTTATGGGTGTGGTTAAATTTATCGAGTCTAAATATTTTTAAGTTGGGCAAATCGTTGTCCGGGCATTTTTGAGATCATATTTGAGAGGAATTCACATCTTGGAGATATCCTGGATTGTACTACCCCCTTAATAAGCTTATAAGTTTTGATTATACTAGTAAATTCGTCCGATGGATTTTATAATCTGGTTGAATATCAAATATGTCAAGTTTGAGATCAAGGGATACATAAGATGTTGGTGAAAATTGATTAATAGCGAAACGAATTTCACTAAGAGGGTATTGTATTCTTTATGTGGATGAGAGTGAGAAACAGTTTAATGGACCAAACTTATTTAATTAAATGTCAACTTAATTCAATTTTAATTCTTGTTGAACTCTAGTTCATGCAACTAAGTGATTGAAAGCAATAAATCAGGTAAGCATGCAACCAAATAAATAAGAAGATGTATTTCAGAAAAAATCCCCACAGGGCAAAACTTTTTCTTTTTTCACTGTATTTGCAAATCGCAGCTTAGAACAATAGAGAAATACAGACAGCGACAGACAAAATCTAGCAGGCGACGCTTCGTCTTCTTCAGCAGGAAAACTACAAGTCTAGTTGTAGAGACACCTTCTCCACAAGAGAAACTCCAAGAACATGAATATGTGTTTATGTGGGTTTTATAGAGATTCACAAAATATAATATGGGCGGTTAATCAAAAGGGTTTTTCGCCTTTAAAAAGGAAGACTTTTGCGCAACAGCTCTGAGAAAGTTAGGTTTTAAGGGTCTTACCAAATACCTATAGGAAGCAAGTGTAAATAGGCAAACACAAATTTCGAGACGACGTTAAGTCATTAGAACGAGACAAAGAGGTCATTCGAATAAGATGATCATCTCGTTAGAAGCGACCTTCTAACGACCCTTCAAATGGCCTATAAAAATCAATATGGTACGCCTTCATTTAATTCATATTCGATGAAAGTCCTCAAACAATGTATTAAACGATATCAGCATGTCGTTCGAACGACAAGGCAATAACGTTCTAATGACAGAGGGCGAGAAATATTTTATTTAAAAATCTAACCTCGTTTTGATTAAGATAAAACCAAGTTAAATCATATAAAAATTATTCCAGATATAATTGCGAAAAATTAAGAACTCCAAACAAAGATTAAACCATTAAGGAACATGGAGTTCTGGAGACCGATTGAAGTAGAACGTGATGCATACTGAAGCCGTAGTGCTTGCTTATGAGCATGCTGCCAATGATTCAGACAGTGGACATCGTGGATGATCGTGTAGATGTGCTAATGTAATTGGATACACCATATCTCATGTGATCTAGGAGGATACCGACAAGGACTAGATTCTAGCGGATAAATGACATAAATACGTCCTTACAAATCTCCCCCTATGGCTATGCCAGTGAATACATAAAAAATCTGAATTATACAACCCCAAAAAAATCCTAAGACATACAATATACAATATTCTAATACCCCCCCCCCCCCCCAAACCTACAAATGAATGGTATCAAAATACATAAGTCTTGAAATCTTCAATATTTTCAAATCTCCAAGTTTCTTATCTTCATTGAGTGTATCATGAATATGATCTTCCAATGAACCTACACACATGAGACAAGAAACAAATACCCATGATGAGAAAATGTTTGATATAAAATGATATGCATAAATGATAAGTATAAAATAAGCAAAAGAAAATCATCAAATCATCAAACTTTCCCACTCCCCCATAATTTGTTCTCCCCATTTTCATGATGTCCCAAATAGACAAGGAAAGGAAACATAAGCAATAAATACGGAGTGTGTCACAAACATGAAAACAACTATTATTGAATTTTTCAAAATTTTTCTCACTTAAAATATAAAGATAAATCACACCATGAACTAACACGATGATACCCAAGTCGTGAAAGCGTAAATGAATGGGTGTGAACAAATTTGATAGGAAAATCAACTCAAACAGTCATAACATATGTGCACGATGAATTTTGGACACTCCTAACAAATGAACTCAAAATCATCCTTAGGTGTAAAAAAATTAGATTCATATGATATCGACTCAATCGGATCCACAAATCAAAATCTAAAATGATTTCCACACTAATAACGTCCAAAATTATGTAATGCTTTTACGAGACTTTTTCAGGACGTGCAAACCCATTAATCTTCGACTAAAACTCCCTCAAAACTCACATATAAAATATTTCTCTCAACTCTTTTGTTTTCGAAGAAATCAATGCTCATATGTAGCGAAGCATCAATGTTCTTTTAAATTTGGTCAGTCTGACACTTTTTTTCTTTTGAGTGCCTTTAATTTTTTTAGGTTTTTTTTCCTGAAATTTGTGGCTATTCACACAAATATTTTTTTACTTTCACAGCACGAGCCATTGCTAAAAAACACATTTATCGGAGATACAATTTTCAAATTTTCCAATCCGGGCAATAGTTCTTACAAGCACTATTTTCATTGTCTCGTTTTATCACATTTGTTTCTTTTTAAAGACATGATTGAGATGAAAACACTTTGACCAATATGTGATAAAAATGTAGAATACTCAAATAAATCCGTGCATTTGTGCATTAAATGAGACAATGAGTCAAACATGTAGAAAGTAATCGCTAGTCACATCTCAATAACACCAAAACATTATAAAGCACAAGATGAAATGATGTTGCATCTCAAAACACTATCAAAAAGTCATGTGGAAAATGGAATGATATTGCAACTTGGCCATCCTAATTGTCCATCCATAAAATAAAAGGTGTAAACAAAGTACAAAAATCTTTTTGTGTTTTTTCAAAAAAAAAAATTATAAAAAGAAAATCTTTTTTCATTTTTCATTTTTCAATTTTCAATTTTCTTAAAAATCAAAAATATTTTTGATTTTTTCTCTTTTCTTAAAGACTACAAATATTTTTTGTATTTTTTCAAATTTTTTTCCAAAAAAACAAAAATCTTTTTGTATTTTTCAAAAGTATGAATAAGAAGAAAAATATAACACAAGAATAATACAAATAATACAATCTAGCAATAGGTCATGAATATGAATGTGAAAAATCATCCTATACTAAATAAAATAACCAACCCTCAGTCAATTGTGTAGATCCCTAAAGACTTCCTAAGACTATCGAATCTGAGAGTGTTTAAAGGTTTTGTGAAAATATCGGCTAACTGGCGGTCAGTGGTCACAAAGCTCCAGGACATGAACTTCTCCTCTACTAGGTCTCAGATAAAATGCTCACGTATCCTAATGTGCTTTGTGTGCGAATGATGGAGTGGATTGCGAGATATATGAATCGCGCTCGTGTTATCACAAGAAATAGTCATGGTGTCGTGTAAAATCCCATAATCCTCCAACATTTGCTTAATCTGCAAGAGTTTCATAAAATAACTTCCGTAGTGGACAAAGTGATGGAGTTCTGATTCTTTCTCATCTAATAGATAAGAGCACTACCAAAATAAAAACTCCCCTCGAAGTGCTCCTACATCCATATACATCCCTGGCCCAATTGACATCCGAATAGGTGGATAAATGATCGTCGGCATCTGTATGAGAGTCTCACTCATGTATTTGGTAATACATCTGAGAGCATGTAAGTTTGACTCTTTTTAGGGATGCATGATATCGAGTACGGACTCTAACACTAAAGGCTATGTCGGGATGATTAGAAGTCAAGTAGGGAAGGATACCTATCATACTCCGATACAAGATTTGCTCTACGTCCTTGCCTGAAGTGTCCTTACTAAGCTTAGTCAAGGTACTCATGGGGGTGCATGAGTGCTTAGCAGAGTCTAACCCAAACTGTCACGAGGTCTCTTGCATACTTGGATTGGGAGATGAATATCTTATCCTCTAGCAAATGAACCTAGAGACCAGGGAAGAATGTAAGCTCACTAACCATGCTCATCTTGAACTCACTCTTCATTGCCTCCTCAAAGTTGTGGGCATGGAGGGAGCACGTGGATCCGAAGACTATATCATCCATATAGACTTGGGTATCCAAAATAACAGCTTTTCATATCCTAATAAATAATGTCTTATCTGCTCCCCCTCTCTTAAAGTTATGGGCTAACAGATAGGAAGTAAGCCTCTCGTACCAAGCGTGGGGTACTTTCTTCAAACCATTAATCAGATAATAGACGTGTCTAGGGTGATTAGGGTCTTCAACCCCTTTTAGTTATTCCACGTAAACATCTTCCCGTGGAATGCCATTCATAAAGGAACTCTTGACATCCATATGATATAACTTGAAGTGTAGATAACATGCGATGGAGAGTAGTAACTGGACGGACTCAAGCCTCGTAACAGGAGAAAATGTCTCCTTAAAGTCTACACCCTCAGTCTGTATGTATCCTTGAGCGAGCAACCTAGCCTTATTACTGATAATGGTATCATTCCCATCCATCTTATTCTTAAAGACCCATTTAGTGCCAATCATATTTGTCTCACTAGATTGGGGGACCAGTTCCCAGACATCATTCTTTCTAAACTGAAGAAACTCATCCTGTATAGTGGATATCTAGTGTTCATTTTTTGAGTGCTTTCTTGATGTTTTTGGGCTCAATTTTGGACATGTAGCACAGATAGCCTACAACGTTCTCAAGCTGCGAGCGGGTCTTGGCACCTAAATTAGTATCTTTTATAATAGCAAAAGGGTCATAACTCTTGTGAACCCAAGCAGGTGTGTCTCCTAAATCAGGAGTAGGATCCACCCTAGGCATGTGAGGAACAATGGGATCATCACAAAGGGGTGCATCATCCTTATACAAAGGATTAGGATCAATAAACATCAGCGGTTCGTCATCTTTAATAGTGATGTTTCTTGATTCCATAACCTTAGAGATTTTCAGGTTAAAAACTCGATATGCTCTACTCATCGATGAATATCCTAATAGAATTCCCTCGTTGCGCTAGGAGTCAAACATTCCTAATTGCTCTCTATCCCTCAGGATGTAACATTTACTCCTAAAGACACAAAAATACGAAAGGTTAGGTCTCTTCTATGTCCACCACTTATACGGTGTCTGAAGTGCATGTGGATGAAGATATACCCTATTCACCTTGTGGCATGAAGTAGCCATTGCCTCTGACTAAAACTATATAGTACCCTACGACCGATAAGCATGGATGTGTCAATCTCTTGAATCATCCGGCTCATCCTCTCAACATTCCCATTTTTCTGAGGAGTTTTCATAGCCACAAATTCATGTTAAATTCTAAGGCTATTATAGTAACTATCCACCTTTGCTTCCTTAAATTATGTTTCATTGTCACTACGCATCCTATTGATGGTGACTTTGTGTTCATTTTGTAGGACACGACACTTGGTCGTAAGAAAATGAACATCATTGGATTTGTCGCTCAGGAAACCAAAAAATCGAATAACACAAGAAATCATCTACCATCACGAGGATATACCTCTTACCACCCAAACTCTCAATGCGATTAGAACCCATAAGATCCATGAGAATTAACTCAAGCACACATATAGTGGTAATGGAATTCAACTTTCGAGGGGGACTATGCACTTATTTTCCCAGCTAACAAGGACCACAAACCATAAAAATTGGCTTTCCAAGCGATGGCAAGACACGTACTAGGTCTTTCTTCACTAAACTTTCCAACTCTCAAAAACTAACGTGACCTAGATGTTGATTCCACAAATCCATAAAAGAGATCATGGCGTTGTTGCACAAAAATGAGGACTTTGTCACAATCCCATAACATTTATCTTCTGTCCTCACCCCTTACAGTAAAAGTTTATCGGCTTGATCATAAACATTACACTCATTCTGGTCAAACTTTACAACAAAGTCTGCATCGCATAGCTGCCTAATGTTGATAAGGTTTGCTTTTAAATCTTTGATGTACAAAACATTTTCTAGCTTAGGAAATATGGGAATCTCTAATGTACCACATCCTATAATTCTAGATTTACTCGCATCTCCAAAGGTGACTTTACCTTCCTTGCGATCCTCAAGGTTGGTAAAAAATAAGACTTTACCAGTCGTATGCTTGGATAAACCATTGTCAAAATACCACTAGGAGATATTATGAGCCTTAAGAGTGACATGAATAATAAGGGTTTTCTCTTCATGCTTAGGCACCCAAGTAGTGGTGACCTTTTATTTACCCATATCATTGTTGGGTTTAGTCGTGATGTTGGAAGTATCCACTAACGGTAAAGACATCCATTAAAACTCTTCCATCAAACTATGAGAAGTAGCGACTAGACACTAAACCTGCTCTCTAAGGCTAGAGAAGTCGCTAAAGTGGTGCGACAGAGTATGTGTACATCGAATTCGACCCAAACTACAAAAAAACCTCCCTAAGGTGGCCTTTTCTCTTGCAATAAGTGCAGAAATAAACAGTCTTAGGCCTACCTTTGTTTGCTTTTCTTGGTCAAACATTTTTATGGGGTTTTGGCTGAGGGCTATAAGGATTCATAGTGAATTCAGGAACCATTTTCAGTGCTACATGTGATGTGGAAACATCGTCAAAACTAATTCCTTGTCTCTCACCAAATCCTAAAGCATGGCCAAGGAACATCTTTACGTCTTCCCATGTATGTCCTCAATCTTAACCTTGACCTCCTGAGTTCTCTCAAGATCTTTCCTTAGTTGGGATACAATGACTTCAAGTTTCTTTAGAGTCTCAATGGATATAAGGATCTCACTCGTAAGACTAGCCACATGTATGATCAAGTCCTATCTCTCTTTCTCAAAAACTCTCTCTCTCTCTCTCTCTCTCTCTCTCTCTCTCTCTCTCTCTCTCTCTCTTAAAAACACTCTAACGGAGAACTCTCTCTCTCTTGTCTCTCGTAAATCCTTCTCTAGCATAATGATCCTAGTTTCTAACCCATTATTTTTCTTTTCATTTTAAGGACTCAGCATATAACTCGACGTACGCGCGCTATAGGTCACTCTCGCTCTCACTTGCTGCATCCTCACCCTCACACACGTCGTTATTACCGTCGAGGTGTCCTTGTGAAGGAGCTTCCTCATCACCGTGAGGTGCACTAAACATACTCAAATGAGTAGCCATGAATACGGTGAAGTTACATTCATGCGGTGATTCTTCTTCTTAATCCTCGCTCTCATAACTAAGGTGGCATTTAAGGTATCTTTGACCTTTTCCTTGACTCTTTAACCTAGTTGGGCACTCATATGCTTTGTGACCTCTCCCGTCACACTCTTAACACCTCTCTCCCTCTCTCTTTGGGACATCTTTTTTATCTTTTTCAAATTTCTTCCCAGTTTTATTCTTTAGCTGTGCCATTATTTTTAAGTTTGAGAAATTTCTTAAAATTCTTAGTAAAAAGTGCCAAATCATCTAAGTCAAAATCATACTCAGTATCGGATGACACCTCCTTTCTCTTTCTATACGTCTCCTCTCTCTTTCTAGACACCTCCTCACTTTTTCTAGATTGGGCCTTAAGACCAATCCCTTTCTCTTTTGGTTTTACAATTTTAGGAAGCATGTCGATTTCATAAGTTTGAATGTCTCCTACGACTTTTTCTAACCTAAGGGAATCTAACATTCCTAAAGAATTAAGCACAATGACTTTTGGGATAAAATGGACAGGGAGTGATCTTGGAATATTTTCTCTACTCTAGTGTCACGAATTCTTTAACCAAGATTAAAACATGAATTAACAATATCCAATAGGCGAGCATAAAATTCATCAGAGCTCTTGGATTCAAGCATGGTTATAGTTTCAAACAGAGCAGTCAGATTTTACAATTTAAATTCCTCAACAACATTTGTGGCCTCATATGTAAGTTACAGTATATCCCATTCCTCTTTTAATGTGGTGCACGTCATGATACGTCAGAACTCGTCGGGTGTGACGGCGCCAAAAATAGAACTAAGACCAAGTGAATTAAAGTTACTCCATTTAAATTCTTCTTCGATCCTTAAATTCATAGGTTTGGGATTAATATCATTAACTACAACCATAGTGGGTGCTGTCCACTCTCTTTCACCTGTAATCCAGTCTCTTTCATCAATTGCCTTCAATGCGGATCTCATTCTCTCTTTCTAATAGGCAAAATTGGATCCATCAAAAATTGGCATTCTATTATATAATTTTTCCATTTGAACTCAGCTTTTTCAAAAATAAATTTTTCAGAAAATTGATATCAACAAAAATCTTGTGGAAAATCAACTACACAATAAAGTTGTGTAATGGATCTTATACCAATTTGAAAGTGTGCTACAGTTCAATGGACACAACTCATTTAATTAAATGTCAACTTAATCGAGGTTTAATTCTTGTTAAACCCTAGTCCATGCAACTAAGTGATTGAAAGCAATAAATCATGCAAGCATGCAACCAAACAAACAAGCAGACAGATTTCAGGAAAAATCCCCACAGGGAAAAACCTTTTCTTATTTCACTATATATGCAAATCGCAACTTACAACAATAGAGAAATACATACAACAATAGACAAAATCCAGTAGGAAATAATTCATCTTCTTTAACAGTAATTCCCATGAGAGTTACAAGTCCAGTAGTGGAGACACTTACCCATAAGAGAAACTCCAAGAACAAGAATATGTGTTCACAAAATATAATATGGGAGGTTTGTGTGAATCAAAAGGGTTCTTGGAATTTAAAAAGGAAGACTTTTGTGCAGTAGTTCTGCAGAAAGTTATGTTTTAAAAGTCTTAACAAATACCTACAGGAAGCAAGTTTAAATTGGAAAACATAAATTTCGAGGTGGCGTTAAATTGTTCGAACGAGACAAGAAGGTCGTTCGAACGAGATGCTCATCTCTCTGGAAGCGACCTTCTAATGACCTTTCAAACGACCTATAAAAATCAAAATAGTACGCCTTCGTTTGATCCATATTTGATGCAAGTAATCAAACGATGTATCAAACGACATCAACATGTCATTCAAATGACAAGGCCATGTTGTTCTAACGATAGAAAGCGAAAAATATTTTATTTAAAAATCCATCCTCATTTTTATTAAGATAAAACCAAGTTAAATCGTATTAAAATCTTGCCAGATATAATTGCGAAAAACTAAGAACTCTAAATAAAGATTATACTATTACGGAACGTGGAGTTATGGAGACCGGTTGAAGTAGAACGTGATTCACGTTGAAGATGAGTGGTGCATGGTGATGAGCTTGTCGCTAATGATTCAGATAGTGGATGTCATGGATGATCATGTATATATTCCAATGTAACGGGATATGCCATATCTCATGTGATCAAGGATGATACAGACAAGACCTTGATTCTAGTGGACAAATGACAGAAATATGTCCTTACAGTGGAGAATCATATTATGTGTTATTCAACTTTGCAAACAAGGCCTTGTTATTCATCAACTAATTATGAGATAATTAAATTGGATTGAAATTATAATTATTTTATGGAATTAATTACAATTAAAAGGAGAAAAAATATATTACGGGCTATAATATGAGATTACATATTTTCATTTGGAAGCAAATTTGATTATTATCCCTAGGTCCCTAGTATAGTCAAATTACCAAGTAGCAAGCCCAAAACTATATGAAAACCCTATTTGGCCTAAAGCCACATCATGTACCTGTTTATATGGATCAAGGGAATGGGTTTAATCTATATTAGACATTCATAAGGATTAAAGAGGGTGAAAAAAATACTATTTATATTTTTAAAAATGGGTGAGGAGAGAGAAATAAATTTCTCTTATATTTAAGCTCCGGAAGTTCCCACACACATGTCTTGCTTTTGGTGGATCTTATATTAGAAGATTTAAAGCCTATTTCACATTCTAGCAGAATTTCCAAGCATGAAGACATTTAAAAACATTATCTTACTCATCAAATCTTTCTCTTATATCACACCACCTATAAAATTCACAAAGGTATTGTGATTTGAACCCCAGATTCATTTTTCAAATCTAGTTATTTTTGTTTACTTTATGAAACGTGATCATCCTTAGTTCTTAAGGAAATAAAGGTTTTTATAATGTCAATTCCCATCACCATTAGCACGTAGGATTGGACTAATATACCTATACCCAACCGGCATCATCATTCGGGGAGGGTAAATGTAGTTGAAGAAACATGTTCCATCAAATCTTAGACTAGTAGATTCCTCACGTGAATACACATACACACTGGTGGTAAGTTTGTGCAGATAAAAACATATAAGTAGTAACCCTTAACCTAACTAGATATAAAAAAATATAAGTAGGTACATATCACCTAAAGGTTTCCACATTACCCCCTTGAGTACTACCGTCCGTAACCGTTAATTAATTCTCCACAAGTATTTAAACTTATACTCGAATCATAAGCACACTTTCCCCTTCCCAAAACCCTCATACTAGTCCAAACCATAATTAACCATCTCCCTAAGTTTCATTCGCCAACTAGACCACTACAGTTGGTATATAACTGGTAATTTACCTCCCAAAACATCATAAGAAATATATATATAAATTTTCCTTATAACCATATTAAATTACCCATATTGGTCCTAAAAATAATCCAACATCCCTAAACAACCATAAGATCTAACACCACCCAAAATTATAAGAAAAGTCTATTAAAAAACCCAAATGACAAAACTCACCTGACCAAATTGATCCTCTTTGAACTCGGATTGATTCTGTCCCCGGACCTTAAAAATCATGTTTTAACACTTTTGATAACTTCATCCAAACTTCCCCAATTCATCATTCAACATAATTTCAATAAAAAATGCATGATTTACAAACTGTTTAAGGTCAATTTTCTCCAAACTAACACCAAAAAATTAACATGTAAGATTCCCCAATCAATTTCCCCCAAATATAAGGACAACCCCTATATAGCACCCTAGATTACCAAGTTCATCAATTCTTGTTCAAATCTAAACATAATGATTTAATAATCAGAAGATAATAATCCCAATTGACTTTTAAACCCACTATTAATGATACACGGATATCTAATTTCTTAATAACTGATATGAATTACATAAACAATAGAAACCTCAAAATAATATAACCGAAAATTCTAAATTTTCAACATGGGTCATAACATTATTCCCTCATTACAAAATTATGTTCACTTAATTTAATAATTCATATTTTTTTAAACTCTTTAAGCCAAAGGACAGTTGTAAACCTCCTAAAACATTCCTTGATTGCACCCTAATAAACTTTCTTTATTCACTTCTCATGTGATACCCCCTGGCCAATTAAAATTGTGTTGCTTCTAATGGCATTTGGGCTAGATGTTAGTTCGACACTCAATTAGTTTTGCATCTTGATAGACATATGATTATTTAACTTCGTAAAATGATCCTCCACTTTTACTAGAATTAGGGTTTGATTTGTCTATCCACAAAGTCCATGTCTCTTGTAATTGATCTATTTATTTTTTGTTACAATCATTGAGTATTTTAGCTTAAGATTATCACATCATCCTTTATTCGTCCGAACACAACTAATTTATTTTATGGCTCATTTATGATGAATCTGTGGTGTATTTTGGCTCTCCGGTGGTTCCCGTTGGTTCACGGCTGTTTTGGGAGAAAATAGATTTTTCTTGATATTTACAAAATTGCCACTTTGAGGAAAATCTATAAATAGAAGCTTATTTTCTGTTTTTGTGCAGTGCTGTTTTTTCCAGCAAGAGTGAACATTTTATGAGTTTTTCAAAGAGAAAAGTGAGTGAGAGCTTCTTATTTAAGATTAGTTCTTGTGCTTGGTTGTGAGTGACTTTCTTGGAGAGATAAAGAGTGTGAGTGTGTAACCTTGTGGTTCCTCCATTTATCAAAGAAAGAAGAAACCATTGTGGATGTAACCCTTGTTTGGGTGAACCACGTTATATTGTTGTCGTTTCTTTGCTTTGATTGCTTGTGTGTTCTTGTTATCCTACTTGTTGATTGTTGATTGGATTCGTTTTGAGTTTACACACTTAGTTTTCATTAGGAAAAAGGTCTTGGATGTTTTTCGCACACCAAGTGTTTGGTAAAATTCAGAAGTGAGTTTTATGGTCTTGGTTGCTTAACATAGGATTGTTTTAGCGCAACAAGTGGTATCAGAGCTTTGGTTGCTTGGTTTGCTAGGTATTTTGGTTCGGCTTGAATCAATTTGAGTGATATTGGCATAAGTTCTAGAATTTGTTCCAAATGGTGGAGGAGGTGTCACGTACTCTTGAATCAACTTCTACAAGAGGAGGCTCTAAGAAGTGGGATCCTAGTTATGGATCCGGAGGCTCAATGGAGTTTGAGATAAAACCTTTTGATGAGAAAATTAATTTTGGCTTGTGGCAAAGAAGGATGCGGGGTGTTCTTGTTCAACAACGGTTGGTTATATCATTGTTGAGTATAGAGAAGCGTCCGGTGGATATGACCGAAGCCGAATGGAGGGATATTGATCAAAGGGAGATTTCTTCAATTGAAATGTATATCACGGATGATGTGCTCAATCACGTGATATCGAAAACTACGGCCAAGGGCATGTGGGATCAATTGGAGGAGATTTATTAGGGCAAGTCTTTGTCAAATAAATTATTTCTAAAGAAGATGCTCTTCAAGTTAGAAATGAAAGAGGGCGGTGATATGATGAAGCATATAAATGTCTTCAATGCTTTGATAAACGATTTGAACCAGATTGATGTTCAATTTAGCGAGGAGGATCGAGCGTTATTGTTGCTTGCTTCGTTGCCCGATTCATATGAGCACTTTGTCACCACACTTATGTTTGAGAAGACTACTCTCAAGTTCAATGATGTAATGCAGGACATCATTTCTCACGTGGCCATGAAGAAGAAAAATGGTAGCGGTGGAGGTATTTCATCTTCTCAAGGTGAAGGCTTGGTAGCCAAGGTTGGTGGTGGTGGACGAAGAGGAAGGTCGAAGTCTAGGGGTGCAAATAATCGGGGTTTACAAAGGTCTCAATCTCGAGACATTAGCATGGTTGAGTGTTTCAAGTGCCATAAAAAGGGTCACTTTAAACGGAATTGTTCAGAGTGGAAGAAAGATGATAAAAAAGGAGACGCTACTAAGGATGTGGCCGGTGTTGCTACTTTAAAGGAAGGCAAAGAGGTTCTTACTTATTTTTCTGCCGATCACGTTGATGGTTGGATTCTAGATTCCGGATGTTCATACCACATGTGTCCGAACCGAGAATGGTTTGAGGATTACAAGTTCAATACCGGTGGTGAGATTCTCATGGGAAACAATGCTACGTGCAAAGTAGTGGGAATCGGGTCGGTGCACATAAAGATGTGGGATGGGGTTGTCCGAACCTTAAGTGAAGTGAGGCACGTTCCGGCACTTAAAAAGAACTTAATTTCCTTAGGCGCACTCGATTCAAAGGGGTGTGTGATTCAAGCCGAGGGTGCGGCTTTAAAGGTGAAAAGGGGATCGATGGTGATTTTACGTGGCACAAAGTTACCGAACAATCTTCATAGATTGAAGGGAAATACGGTAGTGGGTGGAGCGGCAGTCTCCACGGTGCCTGAAATCGATGAGCTACAATTTTGGCACGTGAGACTTGGTCACATGAGCCAACGGGGCATGGAAGAACTTCATAGGAAAAAGTTGTTGAAAGGGGTGCACAGATGCAAGCTCAGTTTTTGCAAGTATTGTGTGATGGGGAAGCAATCTCGAGTGCAATTCACTATATCTACGAACAAGAGTAAAGGGACTATTGACTATATTCATTCCGATGTGTGTGGGCCTTCAGATGTTATTTCCATAGGAGGCTTTAGATACTTTGTGACTTTCATAGATGATTATTCACAAAAAGTGTGGGTCTACTACTTGAAGGAAAAATCGAAGGTTTTTGAGAAGTTCAAGGAGTGGAAAACCATGGTGGAGAATCAAATGGGGAAGAAGATCAAGTATTTGAGGAGCGACAACGGGGGTGAGTATAGAGATGGTGGGTTTCTCAAGTATTGTAAAGATGAAAGCATCACAAGGCACTTTACCGTTAAGAAGACTCCACAACAAAATGGGGTGGCGGAGAGGATGAACCGCACCATTATGGAAAGGGCAAGGTGCATGAGGTTTCATGCCGGGTTACCGAAATCATTTTGGGCAGCGGCTCTTGATCACGCCGTGTATTTGGTGAATCGGTCACCAAATTTGACTCTTGGTTTGAAGTGTCCGGAGGAAGTATGGTCGGGGCACGAGGTCGACTACTCTACTTTGAGGGTGTTCGGATGTCCGGGGTACACTCACATTCCTAGTGACGAGAGGACTAAAAATGACCCGAGAACTCGCCGGTGTATTTTCCTTGGCTATGGAAAAGGGGTTCAAGATTTGGGATCCATCTACGAGGAAGCTAGTTGTTAGCCAGATTGTGAGGTTTGACGAGATGTCCATGTTGAAGGCCAAGGAGTTCCTGGAAGTTACCGATGACGGTGGTGTTAGAAACGTCGAGATTCCTTTGGTATTTCTGAGATCATCAACCACCGATAGTGATAGTGCATCTACTAGTGGTTCAAGTGATTCTCAATTGGGTGATGACACGGTTGAGGTGGAGCCGAATGAGGATGATTTGGGAGAGGAGTCAGTTGAGGTGGAGGACACTCAACGGGTGGAGCAAGTGCCATCCATAGCACGTGACAGAGAGTGTAGGGAGATCAAGCCACCATCTAGGCTTGGTTGGGAAGAGGTCAATTACGCTCTCATTTCTAGTGAGGGTGATCCAACGACATACAAAGATGCCATTAATTGTGATGTTAAGGCGAGATGGATGGGTGCTATGTCGGAAGAGATGGAAGCTCTACAAAAGAAATCTGTGTGGGAGTTGGTTCCTAAACCCAAGGGGAGACACATTGTTGGCTCTAAGTTGGTGTATAGGAAGAAAGAGGCAATTAACAAAATATAAGAACCGAAGTACAAGGCAAGGCTAGTAGCGAAGGGGTTTTCACAAAAGGAGGGGATTGACTATGATGAGATATTATCCCCGGTGGTGAGGCATACTTCGATACGGGTGTTGTTAGCAATGGTTGCTCAATTCGATATGGAATTGGAGCAAATGGATGTGAAAACGTCTTTTCTTCACGGTGATTTGAAGGAGCTTATTTACATGGTGCAACCGGAGGGGTTCAAGGAAGTGGGAAAGGAAGATCATGTGTGTAGGCTTAAGAAGTCATTGTATGGGCTTAAACAGTCGCCACGACAATGGTACCTACGGTTCGATACCTTCATGTTGCGGGTTGGTTACACGAGATGTGATTATGACCATTGTGCATATTTTCGGGTTCTTGATGATGGTTCGTTTGTTTTGTTAATGATCTATGTGGATGACATGCTCATTACGTGTTGGGACATGTCACGGATAACGGAGCTCAAGGTGGAATTGAGCCGAGAGTTTGACATGAAGGATCTTGGTGCGGTGCAAAAGATTCTTGGTATGGAGATTAGACGAGATAGAAAAGTTGGCAAGTTGTGGTTATCTCAGAAAAATTATATTTCGCATGTCATCGAAAAATTTGGCATGTTGGATGCCAAGGCCACTTCTACCCCATTAGCTTCATATTTCACTTTGTCTGCAAAGCAATGTCCCTCTACGGATGATGAGTTTGAAGAGATGGCTTCAATGCCGTATGCTTGTGCCGTGGGGTTCCTTATGTATGTTGTGGTTTGCGCGAGGCCGGATATTGCCCAAGCCGTGGGTGTGGTTAGTAAGTTCATGTTGAATCCGAGAAAAGATCATTAGAAAGCGGTGAAATGGATTCTTCGGTATCTAAAGGGAACCAAGTCTATGGACATTGTGTTTGAGCGAAAGAAAGGGGCTGAGTTTGTTACGGGGTATGTGGATTTGGATTATGCGGCGGATCTTGATAAGCGGAGATCTACATAGGGGTATGTATTCACTATTGCTAGCGGGCCGATATCTTGGAGATTCATGTTACAAGCGATAAGTGCTTTGTCTACCACGGAGGCAGAGTGTATGGCACTTACGGAAGCATCAAAGGAGGCGGTTTGGTTAAAGAGTTTGGTGAGTGAATTGGGGATGAAGCAAGAGAGTGTTCGTCTTCATTTCCGCAGTCAAAGTGCTATGCATTTGGCTAAGAATCAAGTGTATTAATCCCGCACAAAGCATATTGATGTGCGGTATCATAGAGTTCAGGATTGGGTTAATTCCGGCGAGGTTTTGATTGAGAAGGTGCACACGGATGAGAATGCAGCAGATTTCCTCTTGTTGAAATTCGAGGAGGGGCTCCTCGGTTAGGTGGAGCCTCATTGAGCTTGGTAGATTTCGGGGTGATCTTCAAGCGGGTTCAATGGTTTTCATTCCGAGTTTTTTGGTTGGATCATTCGGATCTCCAAGGTGGAGTTTGTGGTGTATTTTGGCTCTCCGGTGGCTTCCCGTTGGTTCACGGCTGTTTTGGGAGAAAAATAGATTTTTCTCGATATTTACAAAATTGCCACTTTGAGGAAAATCTATAAATAGAAGCTTATTTTCTGTTTTTGTGCAGTGCTGTTTTTTCCAGCAAGAGTGAACATTTTGTGAGTTTTTCAAAGAGAAAAGTGAGTGAGAGCTTCTTGTTTAAGATTAGTTCTTGTGCTTGATTGTGAGTGACTTTCTTAGAGAGATAAGGAGTGTGAGTGTGTAACCTTGTGGTTCCTCCATTTATCAAAGAAAGAAAAAATCCTACCATTATGGATGTAACCCTTGTTTGGGTGAACCACGTTATATTGTTGTCGTTTCTTTGCTTTGATTGCTTGTGTGTTCTTGTTATCCTACTTGTTGATTGTTGATTGGATTCGTTTTGAGTTTGCACACTTAGTTTTCATTAGGAACAAGGTCTTGGGTGTTTTCCGCACACCAAGTGTTTGGTAAAATTCCGAAGTGAGTTTTATGGTCTTGGTTGCTTAACATAGGACTGTTTTAGCGCAACAGAATCCCCACATCATATCCCGATATCTTGAGATTCCCAAGTGATCTCCTTCAACTCCCACACTAGTATGAATGCTTCATTATTCTAGGCCTCAAGGGCTTGTTACTACCCTAAGGTTCTTTGTATTATTGGCTTAATCTATTTCATTATTTTATTCCTACTAGGGCATGTTGTTGTCATTTTTAAATAGTTATCTATAATGACCCAACCTTAGTAGGCCATGGAGTGTTAGCAAGGCCACAAATGTAACCTTTAGGATACGGAGAGCTACATAGGACACGACTAATACTACAATGTCGCAAATTGTGATAAGGAGGCTACATATTTTAAAACTTTAAAGTAACAAAAGACCCAACACATGGGTCAATGATGCGGACTAATCAGGTTATATCTTAAGGAGTAAGTTTTAGAGCTTCTACAAGCTTATTAAATTTATTTAGGTTCCCCTCTCTTCCTATAAATAAAAACTCTTAGTTTACGCTCCCAAATATGCTAAAACCTTTGACAAAATTATCACCAACACTCTAGAGAGGGAAAGTACAAGTTTTAGGGCTAGTGGAGGTGCTGCCTAATGGAGGTCAATGAGTGTAACTATTTAGGAAGAATAATAGATCTTTTCAAGGGGAGGAGAGCCACTGTTCATCATCGGACTAAGTCCTTTGGTAAGGTATTTCATCCTCACCATTTTCTTTCTTTCATAAACATTAAAATCTCTGTCTTGTTTATTTTTGATGAGCCCTTTTAGTGTAAATCTAGGTTTTGGGGTATTTGGTCATGGATTTTTACTATTCATGATAAGTTGTTCTATAAGGTGATTTTATTTGAATAGGGATGGATTTGGAGGAGCTTGAGGATAAATCAACTCTTGAGTGTTCCTTAAATTTTTATTATGATCTCATACTTTGATCCTTGAGAATTTGGAATATCAAATGTTTTGAGGTAAAGCTGCAATTTTACTAAATTATACTTATTGTTTAGAAACTAAGTGTTTTAACTCCTTATTTGAGGCCACATAATTAAGCGGTATATTCTCGTGCCTTACTTTATTTTGGTGCCTAGTTGAACTTCTAAGGTTATGACATCAATAGTAATGCAATTACGTTGGGTCATTGTATTATGTATTGAGTATTGTCTACTTCTTTGTGCTTGAGTCCAGATGACTAGCTCAAGGGAGATTGATCATGGGATATTTATGGGTGTTACACCTTGTCATAAACTCAACTAAGGTGGTAGAGCTAACAACAGACCATAAATCCCTCATTGTGAAATTAAGAAAGAGAGGAGTCCCCGACCTGTGGCATGACTGGGTCAAGAGAAACTCAAAATAAGGCCATGGAGTTATGAAGTCTATCCAAGGTCATAATAAGATCGCAAAAGCGAAGAGGATTATGATAACTAACAAATATAGGTCCTTGGGGAAACAGAGTTAAATGGATCAAGGGAAATTGAGCCCTGGGATGCTAGAGGTAGTTATTTGGGCAGATTTGAGCCCTTAGTCAATATTCTTTTTTTGACTTTGAGAGTGAAACTTAGGTTTGGAAAAAATAACTTCTCTCATTATTACTTTTAAATCTAGCCATATATTATCCTATTTATATCTTATTTGGTAGATTTGTTAATAAATTCATGGTTACTAGCATTGGCAGGTTAGGTTAAGGACATTTGATTTAACCCTTATTGGGATATTTGAGCTCATCCCTTTATTCATTGATTTCCTCAGGTCAAGAGGTCACAGAGAAGAAAGGATATGGAGAGTTATAGTAGATTTTTGTAAGCTTACATATTTAATTATATTTTGTTATTATAAGAAATCATTTTGTTAAGCCATTTAATTGTAAAGATTTTTATTATCATGTAGAGAATCAATTTAATTCCTAATGCATGTATCGAGGACAGTGGTTATTTGTTTTTGAGATCAAGCTTATTACTTTATGTCTGAGTATTTGCAATGTATGAGAAGTGATATTAAATGTGATTATGATCCCTAGGCCTAATAATATTTTCCTATTTAAAATAATTTAAACTATATTTTCGTGATGTTAAGGTAATTAACTCCTCCGCCAAATGGGGTAATTCCATGGGAGTTATATTATCTTTGTCTTTTTATTGATGATTATGAAATAATTGAATTGAATCATAAATAAGGAAACTCAATAAGTGTTATTTTTCTTTAAGGATAAAAGTTTTTAATGCCTATATTTGCTCACCATATGGATGACGATGGTTGGCTATAAATTTATTATAATTAGTGCATGGATTTAAGGTTTTATTACAAACACTTCAAACAACATTTTTCGTAAAACTTGATCCATGGTTGAGGGGATTTTTTCATCCTCGGCCGAGATAAATCTTGATGTTGATCACATTGACAAACATGGGTCAGGATGTCACGAAGGAAAGTTAGTCAGCCATACATTTCTTGAATACTTAAATCCATGGTTCGAGTATCAAGGAAGTTTAGCGAATAATGACTTCTGTAAGTAACATGGTGCCTTATATAGAATATACAAAATTGGTAGAAAATCATAATTTTTATTAATTAGGGAGGAAATGCATGGACGTATGATCTTTTATTATTTTTTGGAAGAATGTTTTTTTATTTATTATGTATATTTATAGTATTTTTTCTCTTTTTGTTGGGCAGTTTCTCTTATAGGTAAGAAAGCATACAGGGTCCCATTTGATTTTGGAGTTATGGGTTGGTTATTTTCTATCGCGCAAAGACCAAGAGAAGATGAGAATGTATTCAGGTCCCACCCCCCAAAGTGAAGATGGTCGCATAATACAATTTGGGGAACTTGTTCCAAGGGAGTCTTACAAATTTGTATTATTAGCCAATCAAATTAGATTCATAATTAATCTAAACTCTGGTGGAGTTTGGAAAACCTCTAATGTTTGGTAAATCTGTCAATACGTCAGGATGCAAGACTCATAGAAACCACTTATTTTGTGCAATAGATGTGTACTTATGAGTATTCTCTATATAAAAGAGGGATACATAACTCGGTTAAAGTTGGAGTCATTTTTTTATTATTGTGGATCATAATATAGAAGGTGGCTTAGATGAAGGAACCGTTACGACACATATAAAATCACTTTACCCAATAACTAGATATCTATGGAATCCTACATGATAGATCCATATACAAAACATGTTTCTTATGTTAATTTAACCTAGACAATGTGATTAACTAGGTACCATTCGATATATTATATGGGTGGAAAAAAGAATGAGAATAATCTCTAGTGTACCAAACTATCAGTCGTTCACTTTATCCTCAAGATCATAGGGCAAAAAAAGATATGAAAATAAGACATGGAATTCATGATAAAATAGGTTAATATTTACATTTATGTATGATGTGGTATATTTTCAGGGTATTTTTATATGTATGTGTGGGTAAAGAATAGATTAAAAATATAAAAGGCGTGCACACAATCGAAAAGGATTACACAAGTTTGATCATAGTCTTATGTTTATTTTAAAGAAAATTACAGGTAATTCAATGCTAAAGTAATACCAACTGAACTTAATAGATAAATATGATAGAGTTATCAGGGATTTTATTCTCAAAACCATGTTTACGATGTTTATGAACTCTTCGGTCATGAAGGTTCATCATAACTCATTTGAAATAGAAAATCATGATTGTAAAAATGTTTTATACTTGTTTGTAAATATGTCATAATGTCGGTCACTTATGCTTATTAGGAATTCTCGTGTGGGAACAGAAGATCAGAATTTCGATCATAGCATTTCTTTCATTTCACAACCTAGATAGGAGGGTTGAGATAAGGATGTGAGTAAAATTTTCGTAGTTTATCTTAACTATGGGAGTCCATCTAATAGTTTAGGAACTTGTTCGACAGTTCAAGGAATATTGTACCAATACTTCAAGAAAGTATTAAATAGGACTAAGGATGAGATTTGAGTCTTGATGCTGACTTGATAAGACTTGCACAATCTCATGGTTTTCATAGGGTGCATAGATTTTTAATCCCAAAGGATATGAGGATCAGAGTATTCGCATCGTCATTGGTTTGACTTACTATTGGGTGCGATTTAGTTTTATACTAGGACAATAAATCCTATAACTTGGGAAGTGATCATGTTAGTATATCCGAGATCATGTTTTAGAGGAATCCATATCCAGGAAGTGTCGTGGAATGTATTATCCCCTTGATAAACTTATACGTTTTGACTCTACCGGTAAACCCTATCAGTGGTTATTATAATCCGGTAAATATTTCAAATAAGTTAAGTTTGAGATCAAGGAATTTTATAAGATATTGGTTAATATCAATTAGCAAAAATTTGGTTTCACCAAGCAGGCATTATACGCTTTATATGGGGAATCATGTTGTGTGTCATTCAACTATTCAAACATTAGCCTTCTCTATTGTGATGATTTACAGTAATTAAATTTGGAGCGTGTTCATAATCATTTAGTGGAACTAATTACGATTAAATAGAAAAACATATAAAATATGCTAAAGTAATTTGGAAGTTAATTTTAGTCATTAGCCTTGGATCTCCGATATAGTCTTTATTTATCTATGAACCCTATTTTATAAGTTTCCTCTTATACCCTTAGTTATTCGAAATCCCCTTTAAGTTGGAAGATTAAGGAGGACTATTATAAGTCTTATGGTCATTAATGTGGGTGGTTGAGAAGAGTCGTCTAAGAGTTAGTTAGAGGAGAGAGAAAACATTGGTAGTGTATAGAGAGGAAAATATAAGAAATCTTCAGGAAATTCTTCAAGATCTTTCGGGGATAAAAGAGACAAGTATTTTTCTCACATCAAAGGATCATATATTGGAAGACAAAGGGTTATTTTAAATCAAAATATACATTAACTCGAATCCGTTTAATGGATCAATAACAAGTTTCGTAAAGGTATTAGACTCACAGATTATAGCTTTCATATATAGAATTTTTTATGCATTTGGTTGCTTTCGATTCTATTAAGATTGATAAAAATCCTTAGGAAAATGTTTTCCAAAGGTCATTCCCATCAATTGCCATCAGAGAGCTTGGTTTAGGGATTAATTTTGATTGAAATAGATTGGGTTTGTCTATATGAATGTGAAACCCTAATTTGTATAAAATAACATGTATATATAAATTTTTCTGCTCACTTTGTTTTATAGGATTGCTCTAATATATTCCCCTCTATTATTTTCATCTATTTCATTTATATGATGCTTGGATCCTACGATCACTTGTAGTTACTCCTATTAGATTTGATTGGGTTGTATAATTAGTCGTTTTCCTTCTTTGCATCGATTGATCCATGTGTATGAGTATTGTGTGGGTTCTATGATATTTTTTCTTTGTATTTGATCGATTATCATCAACCATGGAAAGATTAATAAGATTCAAATCTGGAAAGTTGAATATCGGAGAAGCATTTTTTTCCAGCCCGCATTTGTTCAATGGACGTTTCAGCCATTTGAACGGTGTTCTTTATTTCACGACAAATTTCGCAAGACATGAAGGATTGCGCACGGATTCGTTCACATGCCCCATTAGAAAAGATCATTATTCGCCCATTCTAACTCCATCATTCGTATGACCCATTTTCCAACTGTTTGAATATTCCTAACAAAATTTTGTTCGGATACACGAGGGGGATCTTTCTAGGTGTTGATCTCAATATTTCCAGATTCAGGGGACACTAGGAGTCATAATACATGCAAATTTTGATCGAAGAAGGATGGGTAGAGGTGTCCTATTAAGACTCTACATTTTCTTGTTTAGGCCATGATGGAGAAGGGATTTATTTCATTTTTTATAGTATACGTTTTTATGATTGCTTTATAATTCTGCCATCTAATTAATTATGTTGATAATTGCATATGATAATTAATCTCATTAATGAGGAACCCACATTAATTTTGGATAACATGGAGATTTATTTTGTGTGCCCTATCCTAGATCACGATTTTATAGAAAATAAAAAATGTTTAGTCTTTTCAAATTTAATTGAATCATGTAATTAATTTATCGTGGAATTAATTTTAATCTCGGATTTTATTTTAAATAGTGGAGCGATTTCTCATTGTGTTAGCTTTGGCTTTCCTGTACAACATATGGAGTTTATAATAGTATCACAAGTATTTTGAAGTAATAAGACCGGCCTCCGATTTATTTTAAATAGTGATGTGATCAATTCCTCATGTTAGCATAGCCTTTCCTTCAATGAAGGGAATTTATCATACTATCACGAGATTTTAAAATTAATATAGTGATATTGGGTATTTTAATTCGGACAATAAATTAGGATATTATCACGGTTTTATTTCGGCAAATTTGAATCGAATAATTATTTCATAATACCCTCAAGTTTTAAATATTAAGTGGGAGAAGAATTTGTAAACAAAACATACGGTCTCCATCGGTAATTTAAAATTGTGATGTGATTGCTTCTCATGTTAGCATTATGGGCTTTCCTCCCCAATGGAGGGAGTTTATCATGGAGATTTTAAAATTCTTAAGTGATAATTATCTAAAATTAATACTGAATATATTCAGTCCTCCCAACGAGGAAGTTCTATTGGAATTTAATTTTAAATAAAATGAATAGGTGGTTGACAAGAAGCAATGATATCTTCTCTAGTTGTGTCACTATCAATAATTACGGGACCAAAAACTGTTGACTATTTAAATGTGTTAGACATAAGAGTTCCTGAACTTATCAAATAATATGATTAAAGTACGTAAGGCCTGTCTAATTTAAGGTGAATTAATTTAAGCTCCTAGTGAGAAATTTTACTTTTATAAGAAATTAGGATATCGACGGGATTATTTTTAAATAACGGCAGAGGTAAGGTAATTTAAATTTAATCAAAATGTTAATTTCCATATATTTAATTCAAATTCCCTTTTCATTTATGATTATTATATTTCAATAGGACAAGGATTAACTATTCAACCACATGCTTTAGTTTTAATAACATTAATCCTATCGAATTAAGTTTAAGGACGAAAAATATAATTGGACATATTTCTAACTTAAGGGGATAATAAATTTATTTAACCCTCAATTCTCATCAATATTTTAATTTTGTTATGCAATTGATTCCTCGTGTCAGTGTCTGACCCCCATTGGATAGTTTTAATTGAAAAATCACGACATTATAAAATCCATGGTAGTTTTTTGTTACATGTGCCCCCCCCCCCCCCCCCGAATCGAGGAAGTTGTACATGGACGTTTTAATTGACCGATGGGAATTTTTAACAGTTTTGGTGTTAGTTATTTGATAACTACTTTAATTCTCTCCCATAAGGGAGGTAGGTGGGTAATGCTAAGTCTCAAGTACAAAGGTTTAGGTTAAGGAAATTTTATATTTCTTAGTAGTAGTGAAATAGACAAAAGGCGGGTATTACCATAGTTAGAACTTTTATTAGAGCATTGTACAGTTTTTCTAGCTCTCTAAGGAAGATGGGATATGGTAATAGTTTTATCTCTTTAAAGTAAAATCATAATTTATGGTTCGGTCGATAGTAACCTGGTATGTAGAATTGGGAACCACAAATTAAGATTAAATCTTATTGCAACAGTTTCAGATAACTGAGAAATTACTTAAAAGAATGATGTTTCTAACAACGGGTAATTAGAATAAGTCAGCAGTATTAGGAAGCAAGATATCTATTTTAAATATTCGGTGGAGACGAAAAGATAGCATCAAAAAATTATTTAATGTACCTATTTCTGGAAAAAAAATCGGTTTGAATTTTGTTCGGAATAGATATTCGGTTAATTTTGTAAAATTGTTTTATATAAATTGGAATATCCTTTATCTGTTCTGGTACATTTGAAAATAATTTGCTTATTATAATTTTATCTCACAATTAATGTTAAATGCTGACATGAATAATTTTAATGGATAATCATTAGAAAAGAAAGTCTTTTTCTACACTGAACCAAATACAATTTTGGCACTTACACTTATGACATTTTATTCTAATAAACAATCAATGACTAGTTTAGAGTGGACACTTATTTTCATCGAAAGTGAATGTAATACCACACGTAGTTAAACATTTAGGCTGATCAAGTCTAAATATGAAATTATATGGAATATTCAAAACAAATAGAATACCCTTCTCAGTATGGAGAGATCAAACGAAAAGATAACCCAAGTAGTGTGAAAATGATATGAGGATCCTCAATGTAAATCCATAATAGAATAACCATAGTCATTAAATAGATATAATAACGACTCAATAATAATATCTCAATACAATCCTAAAGAATCTCTGAATAATACAAGCTAATTAAGTCTCAAAATACAAACTAGAGTGTCTCTAGAATAATCTAAGACTAAAAAGTAAAACTAATAATTAAATAAAATAGGGAGCCACAATGTCACTGAAACTGATATCCTAGGTGAGAGAGATGAATAGCAATGTCCATTGCAACAAGGAAGTTGTACGGGAGGTCCAGCCTTAGCACCTGATTTTCAAGTAAAGAGATGGGTCAAAACCCTAATAAGTAACATAGCTACGTAATTCAAAACAATCATATGAATAGATAGTAAAGTCATAATTTAATAAGTCAACCAAACCATAAACGTATCCCCACGATGTATTAGAATTATCCAAATTCATTTAGTTATTTACTCATTATTAATATTTAAGCAACACATAACCGACATGCGCCCCTTCCTCTCGACCATCTCGTAAACATGTGGTACATCAAATTTATATCATTACAATGCATTAGAATTATCTCATTCTATTAATTAAACAACACGTAACCTACATGTGCCCTTTCCTCTTGGCCATCTCATAAACATGCGGTACGCCAAATTTAAATAATCAAAGAAATCTCAACCACCTATTATGTAATGCCGTAATAACATATCACATTAAATTATAAACATCATGTTTCATGTCCTTATGCTACCTGATATTCGCATGCCCGGGAATTCACATATCACAATCAGGGTGTCCCTCCATGGTGCCCACTCATTCATTTCCATTTTTTACTTGTTTATTTAACATTGACATCTTAACACAACTTTATTCATTCTGAGCAATCTACTCAATACCCAATTACCCTACCCTTGAGACATATCATTTAGAATCATTATACATTTTAGTTTGTTTCATTACGAGCTAAAGGATCAACATCATTATGTATAACCGTTCATAAAGTAAAGCATTTAAGTAAGGGTATATTAATTTAATCAAGGTCTTGAGTCATCAAAATTATTCTTCTCTAAACTCCGTGTATGGGACATCTCATCGAAGTGAAATCCAAACTAGGAACCCTTCTGATACACATCTATTTAGATAGGTTAGTTGTTAAGACAAATTAATACAGGTTTATTATGCAAGAGTAAGATAAGAGTTTCACATATATATATATATATATATATATATATATATATATATATATATATATATATATATATATATATATATATATATATATATATATATATATATATATATATATATATATATATATATATATATATATATATATATATATATATGTGTGTGTGTGTGTGTGTGTGTGTGTGCGCGCGTGTGCGCACTTTTCTAACTAATCCAACACTGATGTGTAACAACCAAACCAATAACAAATAATTTTCCCTAACTCCATCTATCGTCTACATAACAAAATGTATATAGATAATAACGTGTTCTCACGCATGGGCTCATATTATGTTCTTGCCCAAAAGGAACATGTAGCTACTTTACGAAAGAGTATTACATCTTAAGAGGTCCACTAATATATTTCAAGCGTCCAAAGCCATTTATGATATTATTACATAGATTTACATAGTATAAATAAAGTTCGTGTGAAAAAGATCCTCTAATAAGGATAAGCATTTCAAAAGTACTACTTTTAATACACAAGGTAAAACCCTACTAAGCATGCAAAACTTCCAAGACTTACTAAGTCTAAATTTAAGTCTGTATAATACTATCAAAGTCTCAATTGTCAAATTTTAAAAACGGGTCCAAAACTTAAATATCAAATTTCTCGTGTTTTGGGGACAAAAAGATAATTTCCTACAAGTAAGGGCCCAACAAGTCATTTCAAGTATTTTAAATTATTTAGATCCACATATTCATGGTTTAATTAGGAACATACAATTTCATAGGGCTACGAATTAATTTTTAGCATAAAAATAATTTTGGTGAATTTACCGACTATGAACATAAAATGAGGAGAGTAGAAAACCCCTTGCCTCATAAGCGCATCCCAATAAATTCTTGGATTGACCTTGAAATGCCCTTAGAAAAATAAATCTTGAAATGACCCTTGAAAGAAAAATCAAGGTTTGGTTTGCAATTTTTATCTAAGTTTGCGTGATTTATATGTGGGGAAAGATAAATAGGAATGAGAAAGATAGTGGGTTTGATTTTAAAGGCCAATGATTGGGGTCGTTCCCATTCCTTTCTCAAATTTCAAAATACTATTCCTAGTTAAATCATACAGGCGTAATTATTTTTCCTGTTATCTTTAAATATTAAACCCACAAGAACCCCCCACTTACTCGTTACCTATCCTAACTCAACCTAAGCACTGAACTCCTATTAATCTAAAAATAAAACCCTATGGTAAGTCCCTCTCCATTTTTACCAATGTCAAAACATTATTTAAGGCCAAATGTCCGGAGTCGGGCTTTTTCTATAATTTTCTGATTTAAAGGCTCCATCCCTACATAAATTTTCTCTAGAACTTTCTAGAGTTATTTAGTATTATCTAGTGTTTTCTAGTATATTATGGAGTAGTGTAGAATAATATAGAGCATACTTGTATTGTATGGAATATTTTAGAATGATAAGGAAGTGTGTAGCCTTTTTGAATGTTCCCTTAAGATGGTGAGAACATTCGGGATATTTAATCTCGATCATTCATGTATTTTGATCTCCATCGTCCATTAAGGAGGTGGGATGCCTATAAATATGTGGGTAGTCATTTGGTCAAACCACCTAAGCCAAGATTTGTAATCTCTTATCAAGTAATATAAATACTTATTCCTTTATTTTATACTTGTCCCATTCTTCTCCATTCTTTAGCATTTGTGTTATAACTTTCCTAGATTGCTAGGCTTACTTAATAACGCATCGGTCATTAGAGTGTTAAGTGTTGCACGGAAGAGTAGCTAAAGTCTAACCCCATGACAAGTGGCATCAGAACAGGTTAGGAATTGAGTGCATCACGTTTAAGGGTTAAGAAGATGGACAGTGAATAAAAAATGACTCATGTTGAGTGTGAGCACTAAAGATGAGAGAAGAAGCACACGGATGTTGCCAGAAAGCACCGAGGCAAGTCAAAGGATCCAAGAACCAACCATGAGGCAAGGATCCACGAAATTGAGTGATCCCTATCCAAAATAACCCAAGATATAGGGTTAATCCATGACCGTCTCGACGACTTGGAGGCGAAAGATGCAAATATACATGGTGCAGTTAAAGGTTTTATGAACCAATTAGGAGGTGGTCTTTGGCAAGCGCTATGAGAACTTCGAGATAAGATGCTTGTGCAAATAGTAGGGATACAGGAATAATTTGAGGGAACAATTAATAACCTCAAGCAACAAGTTGATGAGGTATGTGCCGATATCTCTCTTTGTAAGAAAGCTTCCTTAAATGTTGTGTCAGTTGCATGCCCAACCCCAATAGTGGACGTTCCTATGCCGAAGTCATATAATGGTACTAGGAATGCTAGAGATTTGGAAAATTTCCTTTGGGGTATGGAGCAATACTTTGAACCTACGGGTGTTACTAACAACGCAAAGATATGCACGACTACATTGTACCTCACTAATACTGCTGCCCTATAGTGGAGCTGGAAGTTTGATGATATCGATAAAGGCTCTTGTGCTATGGATACTTGGGTTGATTTCAAGAAAGAAATAAAATGCTAATTTTATCCTAAAAATGATGAGGATGAGTGTAAGGACATGTTTTATAAATGTCCGGGGTATAATCTAGGAATTTTCCAAGTGTCCTAGATCACAATTAAGTATTTATGATACCGCTACATTTGGAACGTTTCCATGATCATCCTCGACGGCCTTGATTCGAATTCATGCATCCACCATCTTCGTACGTGCATCGTGGCTCAAGCAATGTACACTTCAACCGTTCCCACTACGCCACATTCTTGTGGTAAAATAATTTTGATGGGAGTTTTTATTTATTTGCATAAATAGTTGGGAATATTTTTTAAATAATTTTTTAAAGTCTGGAAGTTGATAAACACGTAAGATCTATTTAAAGAATCATTTTGAGACACGTCACTGATGTCGTTCGAACAAGACCTGTTTTCGTTCAAACGACATCGTATGTCGTTCGAACGACCACCGCCTCAAGCTACTTATTTAAACAAGGTTCATTCTAACATTTTTCTAAGTCTGCAACCTCCGTTTTTGCAAAACAGTATCCCTTTTCAGACTTCATATTTTAAGATTTTCATGCCTTTTTTATTCACAAATAATTCCCAATCCTTTATGTGAATCCTCTAAACCTCAAGGAAGATTATACTACTCATCTGGAGTGCACTTGTGGAGAAGATGAAGGCTTTCCATTGTTGACCTTCTAGATCTCTTGCGAGAACTCTAGCCGACGACATCGAAACCGATGCCTGCGGGTATTTCATATGTCACTGCTTGTATTTTCATTGTAATCCGTATAAATCGAACTTTACAAATTATAGTGAAAATAAGATGGTTTTGCCCCCGTGGGGGATTTTTCCTCAACTTTGATTGTCTTGCATGCTTGGATTATTCCTTTATTCAATCACATTTGTTTGTTAGAGTTAAGACCTGTTGGGACCAAAATTGGAATTTAATTAAATAAGTTTGACATTGATTGCTGGCTCAAATTGGTATCAGAGCCATTTACAGAAATTTATCGTGTAATTGTTTCGCAAAACTTTTCTGGATATCAATTTTGTTCAAAAAATTGATCTTTGAAAAAGTGCAATTTCAATGGAAAACTATATAATAGAGTCCCAATTTTTGACGGGTCAAATTACTCATATTGGAAAGCTCGTATGAAATCTCACTTAAAGGCCATATACGAACGTGTTTGGGTTGCGTGTGAAAGATTGTGGACGCCTCCAACTGTCACTGTAGATAACGTAACTACTTTAAAATCTGTGACTGCATGGACTGAGGATGAATTTAAATAGAGCACATATAACTGACGTGGGCTTAGTGCCATTTCTGGAGCCATCACACCTAATGAGTTTCGACGCATCACGACATGTAGCACTTCTAAAGAGGCATGGGATGTTCTGCAACTTACCCATGAAGGCACAAATGCAGTGAAAGAATATAAATTTCAAAACTTAACTACACAGTTTGAAACTACCTCCATGCATGAAAATGAGTGTTTCGATGAATTTTATGCATGCTTATTTGATATCGTGAACATTAGTTTTAACTTAGGTGAACATATTCCTGATGCTAGGGTAGTCAAGAAAATTTTGAGATCACTGCCTAAGATATTTATCCCCAAAGTCACCGTGTTAAATTCATTAGGTAATTTGAGTAGGCTAAAATTAAAAGAGTTAGTTGGAGATCTATAGACCTATAAAATCGACATGTTCCCAAACACGATAAAATCAAAAGACAAAGGGGTAGCACTTAAAGCCCAGACCAAAAAGAGTGAGGGGTCAAAGAGAGGTGAGTCGTCTAAGAAAAGAGAGGAAGATACGTCTGATTTTGATTTTGATTTTGATTTTGATTTTGATTTTGATTTTGATTTTGATTTTGATTTTGATTTTGACTTAAGTAATTTGGTTCTATTTGCTAAAAATTTCAAGAGATTTCTCAAATTAAAGAAAAATGGAAATTTTAAAGATAAAAAGAATTTTGAGAAAAATAAATCTGAAAAGAAATTTCAGAAAGATAAAAAAGGACGCCTCTAAGAAAGAAAGTGGGAGATGCTTTAAGTGCGACGGTAGAGGTCATAGGGGGTTTGAGTGTGAAACTAGGTTGAAACGTCAAGAACAATCCAAATCTGCATTAAACACCACCCTTAGTGACGATAGCGAGGTAGAGTTGGTGGATTGTGGAGACGAGTCATCGCATGAATGTAACTTCACCACATTCATAGCTAGTCATGTGAGTACTGATAGTTCTCCTCATGACGATGAGGATTCAAGCTCACAGGGACACCTCGACAATGATAGCAGTGTGAGCGAGGGGGAGTAAGAAGCAAGTGAGAGCAAGAGTGATCTCCGACGCACGTATGCTGATTTATATGTTGATACTTTTGAAGACCAAAAAATGTAATAAATCGTTAGGTCATATGATAGCAGCTCTAGATAAGGAATTAGGAGAGATGAGATAAAGAGAGACCTCTATGACAACTGCATTGAGAGAGAGAGAGAGAGAGAGAGAGAGAGAGAGAGAGAGAGAGAGAGAGAGAGAGAGAGAGAGACCGCCTGTGTTGAGAGAGAGAGTTTTTGGAGAGAAAAAAGTGTTTTTACGAAAGAAAAAGGGGACTTGACTAAGCAAGTGGCTGATCTGATAGTGAGCTCCATTCCTCCCTAGACACTCGAAAGAAATTGGAAGCCCTTGTAGCCCAACTTACTTATGACCTTGAGAGAGCCTGGGAAGTCAATGTAAGAATTAAGGACAGATCTGGTAATATGAGAAAGATGCTCCTCGCCCCTGCTTTGGGTTTAGGTGAGAGGCTGAGAATTATGACATTGGAATTGGTTCCCAAGTTTATTACAAATCCATATGGCCACCCACCTAAAAATCAAAAGACAGTTCGGCCAAGAAATGCAAACCGAAGTCGGTCTAAGTCTACATATTGTTATACTTATTGCAAAAGAAAAGGCCATCTTCATGGGTATTGTTATAGTTTGGGTCGGACAGGATGCACTTTTGCTCCGTCACATGCCACTACTGATTTCGAGAGTCTTAGAGACTGAGTTGAGTTTCTAGTCGCCATATCTCAGAGTATAGTGGAAGAGTTCCAACGAATTTCTATGCCGTCAGTGGACACTTCTAAAATCCTGACTAGAGTCAACAATGACAAGGGAAAACATAAGGTTACCACATCTTGGGCACCTAAACACAATGCAAAAGCCCTTGTTATTCATGTTGCTCTTAAATCATATAATTCTCTATAGTGGTACTTCGATAGTGGTGCTCCAGGCACATGACTGGTGACGTCTCTCTGTTTACCTCCCTCGAGGATCATAAGGAAGTTAAAGTAACTTTTGGAAACGGGAGCAAGTCTAGCATAGTAGGACGAGGTACAATAGAGTTACCAGGATCTCCTAAGCTAGAGAATGTGTTGTACGTAAAGGGATTGAAAGCAAATTTACTCAACATTAGACAGCTATGCGGCGCTGACTTTGCAATAAAGTTTGACCGGAATAAATGCGACATCTATGATCAAGCTGGTAAACTTCTATTGCAAGGGGTGAGGACTGAAGATAATTGCTATGGGATCATGCCTAAGTCCTCATTTATCTGCAACAGCGCCACGGTCACTTCTATGGACCTGTGGCATCAACGCCTGGGTCATGTTAACTTTCGAGATTTGGAAAAGGCAGTTAAAAAGGACCTAGTACGTGTCTTCAAGAGGAGGAGTTGATATAACATTATTTGTTAAGAGAGATGACGGTGCTATTTTTGTTGCACAAGTCTATATATACAACATAGTCTTTGGATCCACGTGTTCCCAGCATGCTCAACACTTTAAGGAGGAGATGAAGACTGAGTTTGAGATGAGCATGGTTGGTGAGCTTACTTTCTTCCTTAGTCTCTAGGTTCGTCAACTATAGGATGGGATGTTCATCTCCCAATCCAAGTATGCTAGAGACCTTATGAAAAAATTTGGTCTAGACTCCGCTAAGCACGAACGGACACCGATGAGTACCTCAACTAAGATTATCAAGGACACTTCAGGAAAGGACGTAGAGCAAACCTTGTATCGGAGTATGATAGGTAGTCTTCTCTACTTGACTGCCAGTCATCCCGATATAACCTTTAGTGTTGAAGTTTGTGCGCGATATCAGTCGTCCTTGAAAGAGTCACACTTACTCGCTCTTAAACGTATTATCAAATACGTGAGTAGGACTCTCTCACTTAGCATTTGGTATTCCTTTGATACCAGTGACCGTTTATCTGCCTAATCCGATGCCGCTTGGGTCGGAGATGCAGATGGATGCAGGAGCACTTCTGGTGGGTGTTCTTCTTTGGTTCTGCTCCTGTCTCTTGATAGATGAAGAAGTAAAACTCCATCACTTTATCCACTGCGGAGGCTGAGTACATAGCTGTCGAGAGTTGTTAGATGCAACTTCTATGGATAAAGTAGATTTTGGAGGATTATGGGATATCACAGGACACCATGACTATTTTTTGTGATAACAGGAGCGCGATACACATATGCCGTAATCCAGTCCAATATTCGCGGACAAAACACATTAGGATACGCGAGGACTTTATCCGTGAGCTTGTAGAGGAAAATCTCGTATCCTTGAGTTTTGTATCTACCGACCTCCAATTAGCCGATATCTTCACGAAGCCTTTAGATCCCCTTAGATTCAAGAGTCTTAGGAAGTCTTTAGGAATTTGCACAGTTGACTGAGGGGTGGTCACCATGCCGAGAGTAGGATAAATTTTTCATGTTCATATCATTTGATTCCTATTTCTAGATTTTATCATTTGTATATTTATTTGTTTGATATTTATTAATAAATCTAAAAAGATTTTATTTTTTATTTTAGACAAAGCTAAAAAGATTTTATTTTTATAAAATTTTTGTTGAAAAACACAAAAAGAGTTTTGTATTTTATTTACATCGTTAATGGATGAACATTTAAGATAACCGTAGTCATAACTTTATTCCATATTTCACGTGACTGTTTGATAGTGAAATGAGATGATAAATCATTTCATCCATGTGCTTTACATTGTTTGAAGTCTTTGAGATGTGATTAGTTATATCTTCTACATGTTTGGCTCCTTATCTCCTTTATTGCACACATGCATGGTATTATTTGAGTATTGTACTTGTCTATCACATATTGTCTTGAGTGTTTTCATCTCAATTCTGTTTATACAACGACCAAATGCGATAAAACTTGACAAGACAGTAGTGCATGTAAAAACCGTTTACTGTGAGGATGTAATTGCAACAAAATATGATGAGTGAATCATGGGAAAGGGTTACGAGAGTTTAAAATTGACTCGTCGAGAAAGCCGTCGTTTGAAAATGAGGTCGAAAAAAAATTAAATGGTAATAAAAAGAAAAATATGCCAATTCAAATGGGCCAATAGGTTTTAGTTTCATCACCTCAAAAGAAAAATATAATGTATGATTATTTTTGAGGGAGTTTGGATCAAAAGAAATGAAAAATGGGTTTCCACGTCCTTAAAACTCATGAAAAAGCGTTTCAAACGTTTTGGACGTTATTGGTGTGGAAATCACTTTAAGCTTTGATTGAGTCAATTTTTTAATTCCATAATTTTTTACACCTAAGGAAGATGTTGAGTTCATTCGATAGGAATATCCAACATTCATCATGCACATATGTTATGGTTGTATGTATTGATTTTTCTGTTAAATTTGTTCACATCCCTACATTTTCGCTATCGCTGACTTGGTTGTTTTGGTGTTCTTTCATGGTGTGATTTTTTTCTTTAAAAATGTTTTGAAAAATTCAAAAAGAGAAAGTTTATTTCCTTGTGACATTATCCATATGTATTGCTTATGTTCTTCATATCTGTCTATTTGGGGACATCATAAAAAGGGGGAGAAGGAATTATGGGGGAGAATTACGTGTTTGTTTTTATAATGATTTGCTTGCAAATAATTGGTTTTTGTTTCAGCTTATCATTATATTTCATACTGTTATGCGTCATGGGTATTTATTTCTTGTCTCATGTGTGTAGGTATCTAAATGGAGAATCATTTTTGCACACCCTGATGATGACAAAGAAAGTTTGAAGATTTGAAGATTTGAAGACTATCAAATTTGTGAAGACACGCATTTAGTATTTTCAGTTTTCGGGTTTAATGGGGATATTAAATTGTATGTCAGTTTGTTTATTTTGGGCAGCATAATTCGGATATTTTTATGTATGTACCGTCATAGACATAGGGGGAGATTTGTAAGTACATGTTTTATAAATGTCCGGGGTAGAATCTAGGAATTTTTCAAGTGTCTTAGATCACAATTAAGTATGTCTGATGCCGCTACATTTGGAGCGTCTCCATGATCATCCTCGATGGCCTTGATCTAAATTCATGCATCCATCATCTTTGTACGTGCATCGTGGCTTAAGCAACGTACACTTCAATCGCTCCCACTACTCCACGTTCTTATGTTAAGATAATTTTAATTGGATTTTTTATTTATTTTCATAAATAGTTGGGAATATTTTTTAAATAATTTTTTGAAGTCTGGAAGATGATAAAGACGCAAGATCTATTTAAATAAGCATTTTGGGACACATCACTGATGTCGTTCAAACGACATTGTATGTCATTCGAACGAGACCTATTTTCATTCAAACGACATCGTATGTCGTTCGAACGACCACCGCCTTAAGCTGCTTATTTAAACAGGGTTCATTCTACACGTTTTCCTAAGTCTGCATAACTCCGTTTCTGCAAAATAGTACCTCTTTCCAGACTTCATATTTTAATATTTTCATACCTTTTTGATTCACAAATAATTCCCAATCCTATATGTGAGTCCTATAAACCCCAAGGAAGATTATACTACTCATCTGGAGCACACTTGTGGAGAACACAAAGATTTTCCATTGCTGACCTTCTGGAGATCTTGCGGGAAGTCTAGTCGACGACATCGAAACCGACGCCTGTGGGCATTTCGTATGTCCCTGCTTGTATTTTCATTATAATCCATGTAAACCAAACTTTACAAATTATAGCGAAAATAAGATGGTTTTTCCCCTGTAGGGGATTTTTCCTCAACTGTGATTGTCTTGCATGCTTGGATTATTCCTTTATTTAATCACATTTGTTTTCTAAGACTTGTTGGGACTAAAATTGGAATTTAATTAAATAAGTTTGACATTGATTGCTGGCGCACTCTCAATGAGGCTCATGGTAGGTTACGGCGACTCACGCAAAAGGGGATAATAAGAGAATACATCAATGAGTTCATCACTCTCACCCTAGAGATCCCCGACCTATCCGAGAAGGATTCCTACTTCTACTTTGTTGATGTATTATAAGATTGGGCCAATATAGAGTTGAAGAGGCGTGGAGTACATGACCTCGCCAATGCTATAGCTGAAGAGGAATCATTTTTCGATCACGGCATGGGAAAGGAAAATCTTAACCAAGATGCTTCGCCACCAAAGAGCCGGATGGATGACAATGGCAAAGGAGGGGGAGATAGATTTATGCCAATATGGGAACAAGAGTCCCAACCCCGGGGGAAAGGATGAGAAATACTATACTAGTTAATATAGGCAACCCAAACCTGGGTCTTGCATGATATGTGATGGGGCAAATTGGGCTAGGTTTTGTCCAAAGAAAAAATCCCTTAACTCCATTATGGCTAGGTACGAAGTTGCCCAAGGATTGCAAAAGCAACATAATCATGAAGAAACACAAGTCACGAGTTCACTTCAGGTCCTCATTGCTATGAATGCCAAGGTATATACCAAGGCACCTAAGTGTCAAGACACCAGACTCATGTATGTGGATGTAATCATAAATAGGTTGCCAACAAGAGCCTTAATCGACATAGGTGCGACACGTAACTTTCTCTCCATAGAGGAAGCCAAGAGGTTGGGTCTCAAGGAAAACAAGGAAGGAGGGAAAGTAAAATCTATAAATGTTACGGCCAAGCCCATATATGGAAAAGCACATGGTGTGCCCACAAGTCTTGCAAGTGGTCATGGAATGGTCAACTACAAGGTGGTTCCTGTGGACTATTTTAAGGTCATCCTAGCCATAGAGTTCTTAAAGAAGGAAAATGCCTTAGTGTTTCCAAGTGGAGCATCGATATGTTTTATGGGAAACACGACACCATGCATTGTTCCAAAATATACTGGAAGCACCACCGGGATAAAGACCATGTCGGCCCTATAGGATTTAGAGGATGCGTCAAAAGGCAAGGCAAAAAGGAGACGTGGGAGATGTCGAAGGCCAAGACGCATGACTTAGGTGCAACGAGGGCGTTGCAGGAATTTGGTTGGGAGGGGGGATGTCACGTGCCGAGCATTTTCTGTATTTTTTTAGCTTACCTCTATCCCTACACCATTTTTCTCTGGAACATTCTAGAGTTATCTAGTATTATCTATTGTTGTCTAGTATATTATGGAGTAGTGTAGGATTTGATAGAATAATCTAGAGCATACTTGAATTGTGTGGAATATTCTAGAATAATAAGGAAGTATGTAGCCTTATGGATTGTTCCCTTAAGGAGGTGGGAACATTTTGGGTAATTAATCTAGACCATTCATGTATTTTGATCTCCACCGTCCATTGAGGATATGGGATGCCTATATACAGGTGGGTAGGTCATTTGGCAAAACCATCTAAGCCAAGCTAAGTAATCTATTATCAAGTAATATAAATACTTATTCATTTGTGTTCTACTTGTATCATTCTTCTCCCTTCTTTGTCACTTGTGTTATAACTTTGCTAGATTGCTACTCTTACTTAGTAACTCATCGATCATTGGAGTGCTAAGAGATACAAAGAGGAGAAGCTAAAGTCTAACCCCGTGACACTAAGGCCTTAATCATTAAACCCTAGGCCCACCCACTAAAACCAATAGTCATCTCAAGACACTTACCATTTAAACTCAATAAACAATCAAACTATCTCATTAAAATTTAACATTAACATTTAATTTAATTAATAATTGAAATATTTTTTAACAATTAATCAGTTATTCATTTAAATTTAAAATTGAATTCTAAAAGTTTTTAAATTTCTTACATCAATTCAATTTAACATAACAACTCATAAATCACATTATTATTTTTAAATATTTTTGTCTTCTTAACTAATTAATTATTATGAATTAATAAATACTTTAAAATAACATGGTATTACATTCTCCCTATCTAACAAAAATAATTTCATCTTCGAAATTCATAGAAAAGAAAAAAAACCATGTCCGTCTCAAAATAAATGCGAATACTACTATCTCATTGTATCCACTCACTCCCAAGTGGATTCATTATCACTATGGCGACCCGACTAAACACGAACTCACGAGATCTCCTTAGTTCTCAAAGTCTGGACTCTACGGTCTGAGATACGAGTTGGATGCTCAGTGTATAAAAAATTAGCATCTAACTTGATATCGTCTAAGTTTATGTGCGGGTACATGGCAATATCTCGTAAGAATCTATGAAGAATAGATATGTGAAACTCATTGTGCACTCGAGATAGGTGATTTGGATGCGCTAAATGATAAGTGATCTAACTTACATAATCTGCAATCATAAACGGCCTAACATACCTTGGGGCTAACTTGCCCTTCTTCTCAAAGCGCATCGCCCCTTCATAGGTGACCCCTGGAAGAGAACGTGGTCACTGACCTAGAACTCCATGTCCTCCCTATCTATGTTCTTGTAATTATTTTATCTACTCAATGCTGTCTTGATTCGATCACGAATCATTCGAATTTTTTTGGAGTCACCCGAATGAACTCGAGTCCCAACAAGCTACTCTCACCTGCTTCCAACCAACATATTGGTGACGTACATGACCACTTATACAATGCCTCATACAGTGCCATACCGATTATTTTTTTATAAATGTTTTGGTATGTGAACTCAACCAAAGGTAAGTGATGATGCTGGGAATCAGCACCACCAGGTGAGGTGTTTCCAAGCTCGATATATGAATAACAATGGTAGCACAGCTATATAAAGAGATAAGAGAATGAGGTGAGAATATGAGGAATCAACACCGGAATATGAGTGGTTCAGCCAATCTGGCCTACGTCCACTGTGAGTGTGTGAGTAATATCACTGAATGAAGGCACTAATGGCCATGGATACAATTCTCTCAAGCTCTCTCTCTCAACTGTATATTTAGACAGAGTTTCAGCTAGGGTTTGATAACTGGATCCCTTTGCAAGGTAGGGGATGATCCCTATATATAGTGCCTAGGGGGTGCAATGTATCCCCCCCCCCCTTGCATGTAATGTGCATGTGTACGGTAGCCTCACCAATATGGGAATGCCATCTGTCACTGTCACATGTAAGTAATGATGGTGAAATATTCTCCCACATGTGGAGAATAATCTTGTTACAACTGATTTGTGCCCAGGTGTCCTTATCCAAATGTCAACAGATGCTCGGTAGTCATGTTGGTGAATGACCTCGGCCTGGGAGAGGCCGAGCTGTAAAGGCTTGATGTCCGTTCAATCCGAGAAGTGTCATAAGGAGTCTCGGCCTGATCTCAGCCGAGACATATGCTGGGGTCGGCCCATGCCGAGGTTGGACATATAGCATGCTGATGATTATTAATGCTTCTGGTCACCTCGGCCCAAGCCGAGGTAGGACTAGTTCCATGTTGAAGGTGATCAGGGCTCCTTGTCACCTCGGCCTACTATTGGCCGAGGTTTCTATTCCCAGGTACTTGAGGATGCTGTTGATGCCTGCGATGCGCGTAGTGTCCATGGAAGTGTATATGGTAGTGTCTGCCTGGGCCGAGGTAGGTCTGGCCGAGGGATGATATCGTGGGCTCCTGCCCCTCATATGATCGATCAATGTTTTGGCCATCATCTCAGCCGAGGTAAGTATCCCTGGGCCGAGGTTATACTTGGGCATATCAATCACCCCCCAGCCCTTAGTCATATGCGAGAGCAAGTAGCTAGGGGATTGTCTCACCTCCGAGGCCTGTCCGTCCCAAGGCTAATACCTGCGTGACACCTGTCCCAGGCTAAGGCGTGCCCACTTAGTTTGCGTGTGCTGTCAGTTATCCCTTGGGTTTCCCAAGGCAATGATGGGCCTTGGGAAGTGTGCCCAAGTATTTAAGGGTTTAACCCTTCCTTTCTCTTTCTTCTTCCTCATTTCTTTCCCGTGCACGCTGTTTCTTTCAAATCCTCTCTCTCCAAAGCTTCTTCACTCAATCGTTCTTTCTGCAGAGGATTTCATCGAGTTTCTTGTGAGTTCTCTTCGTTTCATCCATCAACTCATCTTCAGGTACTTCTCCCTTTCCCTTTCCTTTGTTTTTGGCATTTGCTTTGAATTTTTCGGCGAGATTTTGAGTTTTCCGGCGGTTCTGTGAGTTTTCCGACGAGCTCCATTAACTCAGGCGAACTAGGTTTTCTTGAAAACTCCTTAGTTTGATCTTTGGGCTTCTTTATTTTATAAGCCAAACTTGTTTGTAGCTTAGGAAGTTATCCCAAGTTTAGGGTCGTCCTCTGATGCTCAGACCCCTATACCAGCTTCTTGAGGATTTACCCTCTCTTAGAGAGAAGACCTTAGAGAAAATTAGGCAAATAGAGAGAGCTCAGGAAGAAGCTCGTAGGTCACAGGAGTTTCCTATTAGACCTATCTTTCCCCCACCTCTCAAGGTGGTATACCTTGATCCTCCTGAGAACTTCTATCAGACAGACATCTCTGCCAACCCATTGCCAATGTCTGAGTCTGAGTCCTCTACCTCAGACCCCATGTCTGTGGATTCTTTCCAAGAAGCCATGGATTTTACACCTCGGCCTGATCAGGACCCTGATCAGGCCGAGGTATCCAGCCGAGCTTCATCCCAAAGTTGCTCAAGCACCTCAGATTCTTCTTCAGAGGTTGAACTTGTCGGTCCAAGTGTGGCTGTGCCACCCATTCTTGATGCTATCCCTCTGTCGGCCGTCACTGGGGCAGAGTTTACTCAGAGATTTCCCAGCCACACATCCACGTCTGATCCAGCCGACGTTGAGCTCGATGATGACGATGAGGACGCTGAAAGTGATGTTGACATATCTGAAGCAGCCGAGTACGAGAGCACAGTCACTGAGGTGGAGCTATTGCACTTCAGATACTTATACTCCATCAGTCCCTCAATCCAATTAAGGAGACCTCTGAGGGAAGAGATGGAGAAATCTGCTTGTACGAGCAGATGTTCAAGTTAGAGTTTCGTCTACCCATTCACCCTGTCATTAGGTCCATTCTTTCCTTCATCAACTTGGCCCCCTCGCAGCTCTCTCCCAATGCTTGGAGAGTTATTATAGGGGCCATCATCTTGTGGAGGGAAGTCCACCACTCTGACCTCCCAGTTTAGGTCTTTACTGGTTGTTACGTCCCTACCTCAGCCAAGAATCATTCGAGCTACTATCACTTTGTGGCTCGAAGGCCTGAGAAGAAGATGCTCCTGGTCACTCAGACCTCGAATCATAATTGGAAACCCCGATATTTTTTCGCCTCGGGGCCATGGGAATTTGGCTCATCTGTTCCCTCTTCCATTTTTAAGCCGAGAATACCCCTCAGATGGGGTAAGGTCACCGTGTCTGCAAGGGCCGATCCTGGCCTAAGTCTTCAAAATAGCAAAAAGGTGAAGGCCCTGCAAGACCAAGGGGCACATGGTCTGTTCGTCAAGTTCGAACAACTGCTGACCCCCCAGTATCTCTCGGGGACGAGCCTAGGTGGAAGTCACCTTGTTGACTTTGGTAAGGATTTTTCTTTTTATTTCAAGTCTAACCTCTGATCATTCATGTTTGATTTCTGACTCTTATCTTTTCACTTTTGCAGAGAGACCACCAGGTGTCCTAGACGAATTGTGGGAGATGGAAGCTCCTAGTTTGGTTAGACTTGCAAAGAAGCCTGGTTTGAACGCTTCTCCTCCAGCTCCCTCAACATCTAAATCCAAGAAGAGGGCCCCTGAGGTCCCGGCCTCTGAGGATCAGAGGCCGACCTCAAGGCAAAAGAAGACCTCAGACGCTGCGATCCCCATCTCAGTCGACACCTTGTCCGCTCGTCTGGACCAGCTAAAGCTTACCGATAGCGTGGTCGGCCACAGCAGACAGGCCATGGACGCTCTTGCCAACATGATGACCGAGGCCGACAAGCGTTTTTACAGGGCCATGGACACTTCCATGATGGTTGAGTTCGGCCTCCACAGAGCCATCCAGGTATGACTTGTTCCTTTTGCCAATAATTTTACAAGTGCAATGTCTGATTTTACTCCCATCTAACCTCTTCATTATCTGTATAGGGTGTGACTGCCATGTACCAGCTATCTAACTGGGCCCTGAGGAAATTGCCTCTCATTCAGAAGGGGCAGGAGGCTGAGAAGGTCGAGAGCGCCCTGAAGGCCGAGGTTGACCGTCTGAGGTCAGAGTTGTAGACTTCCGAGAATAAGGCCAAGAACTCTGAAAATAGGGCCCAGGGTTTGGAAAAAGATATCTCTGCGCTCGTCCAAAACCATGCCAAGGCCCTGAAGGATAAGGATGATGCCCTGCAGGGGAAGGTCAATGCAGCTGTGAAGGCTCCCCTTGCAGATGCCTCAGAGAGAATAATTTCAGACTACAAAGTCTCCGAGGAGTTCGTGGGTTTTGGTTTTGAATACCTCGAGAGAGGTATCAAAGCCACTACCAAGTGGGCCGAGGTCAGAGAGAAGGAGGTTGGCACTATAAAAGCCTCCGACTTTGTGGGCCTCGACTTCGTCGACCCTCAGTTTGCCCAGGCACTGCAAGAGGTAGAAGACGAGGCCGCTGCCCCTGGTGATACTGCTACCCTGGGAGGGACTGATCTCGGAGGGACTGACCCTGATGATGATGTGGCTGAGGTGACCAATGCTGAACAGGTCAACCCAGCCGAGACTTTGAATGCTCCTCCCTCAGACGTTTAACTTGATTTGTAATTTGTATTTTGTAACTTTTAATTTTTAGCTTGTAACTGAACTTGTAATTTATAACACATCTGAATGTTATGTAATCTCTTCTTTTACTGAATGCATCTCTTCCTTTATTTTGACCTCTGAATGTCTTTGCATGCTATATGATCTCTGAAGTCATTACTTAATATGATGTTTGTCATAACAATCTTCACCAAATTAATGATGTTAAGGGTCTGAGGTCATCTAACCCAGGTGTCTGAGCTCAGACCTCGTCACCACCGAGTGATGTTATGAGGGTCTGAGGTCATCACCTAAGAGGTTAGCCTCATAATGAATATCACCAAATTAATGATGTTAAGGGTTTGAGGTCATCTAACCCAGGTGTTTGAGCTCAGACCTCGTCACCACCGAGTGATATTATGAGGGTCTGAGGTCATCACCTATGATGTTACCCCCATAATGATATCACTAAATTAATGATGTTAAGGGTCTGAGGTCATCTAACCCAGGTGTCTGAGCTCAGACCTCGTCACCACCGAGTGATGTTATGAGGGTCTGAGGTCATCACCTAAGAGGTTAGCCTCATAATGAATATCACCAAATTAATGATGTTAAGGGTCTGAGGTCATCTAACCCAGGTGTCTGAGCTCAGACCTCGTCACCATCGAGTGATGTTATGAGGGTCTGAGGTCATCACCTAAGAGGATAGCCTCATAATGAATATCACCAAATTAATGATGTTAAGGGTCTGAGGTCATCTAACCCAGGTGTCTGAGCTCAGACGACGTCACCACCGAGTGATGTTATGAGGGTCTGAGATCATCACCTAAGAGGTTAGCCTCATAATGAATATCACCAAATTAATGATGTTAAGGATCTGAGGTCATCTAACCCAGGTGTCTGAGCTCAGACCTCGTCACCACCGAGTGATGTTATGAGGGTCTGAGGTCATCACCTAAGAGGTTAGCCTCATAATGAATATCACCAAATTAATGATGTTAGGGTCTGAGGTCATCTAACCTAGGTGTCTGAGCTCAGACCTCGTCACCACCGAGTGATGTTATGAGGGTCTGAGGTCATCACCTAAGAGGTTAGCCTCATAATGAATATCACCAAATTAATGATGTTAAGGGTGTGAGGTCATCTAACCCAGGTATCTGAGCTCAGACCTCGTCACCACCGAGTGATGTTATGAGGGTCTGAGGTCATCACCTAAGAGGTTAGCCTCATAATGAATATCACCAAATTAATGATGTTAAGGGTCTGAGGTCATCTAACCCAGGTATCTGAGCTCATACCTCGTCACCACCGAGTGATGTTATGAGGGTCTGAGGTCATCACCTAAGAGGTTAGCCTCATAATAAATATCTCTGATCTAAAAAATGAAGAAGAAGTCATCGTGGAAACTGATCTTCATTAATAACCTCTTCTTGATAAGATGATACATTTACAAATTACAAATCCTATGCAACATCATATAAAATATCTCTTCAGGTGGTCAGCATTCCACGGGTTGGTGAAAGGTTCTCCCTCTAGGTTCTCTAGCCTATACGTGTCAGGCACAACCTCTTTCGTTACTCTGTAGGGGCCATGCCTGTTCGGGTGTAGCTTGTTTGTTTTCTGTAGGGTCTTCTTAAGCACTAGGTCTCCCACTGCAATGGGTCTTGACTTCACCCTTTGATTGTAGAATCTCGCTGCCCTTTGTTGGTAGGCTGCTTTCCTGACCTCCGCGTCTTCTCTTCTTTCTTCAATAAGGTCCAGGTCTAACCTCCTCCTTTCCCCATTGTTGTCAGGATCGTAGGTCTAAATCCGATGAGTTGGTAGGCCTACTTCCGTTGGTATGACGACTTCTGAACCGTGTACCAGCATGAATGGGGTTTCTCCTGTGGGTGTCCTTGCTGTGGTCCTGTAAGCCCATAGCACAGCGTAGACCTCTTCTATCCATCTCCCCTTCGCGTCTTCTAACCTCTTCTTGATTCCATCCAAGATAGTCCTATTTGTGACCTCGGTCTGGCCATTTGCCCGAGGTCGACCAGGAGATGAGAAGAACTGTTTAATCCCTACACTTTGGCAATACTTCTCCAAGGAGGAGTTCTTGAACTGGGTCCCATTATCCGAGATGAGCGTGTTTGGGAGGCCATACCTACATATGATGTTCTTCCAGATGAACTGAAAGGTCTTTTGCTCCGTAATTGTTATCATTGGTTCTGCCTCTACCCATTTTGAAAAGTAGTCAATGGCAACTATCAAGAATATATAGTTGTTGACTGCTCTTGGCAAAGGTCCTACTAAGTCAATTCCCCATACCGCAAACGGCCATAGAGAAGAGATTGACGTCATAGGCTGATGGGGTTGATGAGGGATAGTGGCGAACCTCTGACATTTGTCACACATTTTCACGTAGTCAGTAGAGTCCCTAGACAGGGTAGGCCACCAGTATCCCTGAGTGATAATCCTCTTGGCTAGGGGTCTTCCCCCTATGTGGCTAGAGAAAGAGCCCTAATGAACCTCCTGTAAGATCCGGGGTACCTCCGTGGGATGAACACACCTGAGGAGGGGCAAGAGGAACCCCTTTTTATACAAGACATCTCCTACCAATGAGAACCTGTTAGCCCTGTACCTCAACTTTCTTCTTTCCAACTTGGACTCAGGTAGCTCCCCCTCTCTTAGGTATCTGACGAGTGGGTCGATCCAAGAGCCTCCTGGGCTCAAATTGTGACAAGGGCTGCGTACCTCATCTTCCTCGGTGCTTGCCTTTCCTAAGACTTCAATTGGGATGGTCCTTCCCAAGTCTGTCTTCATTGTCGAGGCCAGCCTTGCCAATGCATCAGAGTGATTGTTGCTCAGTCTCGGCACTCTCTTCAGTTTGGCCTCTTCAAAAAACTCTAGCAACCCTCTTACCTTCTTTAAGTACTTGGCCATCCTTCCGTCTTTGGCCTCGTATGCCCCCAACACTTGGTTGACAACCAACCTTGAGTCACTATGGATTAGGAGACGCTTTACTCGAAGAGTTATTGCCAATAAGAGACCTGCTATCATGGCCTCATACTCAGACTCGTTGTTTGAGGCCTGGAAGTTGAATCTCAAGGCATATTCAATATTGGCACCATCTGGAGCCGAGAGTATTAGCCCCGCGCCGCTTTCACTGTCACAGGAGGAGCTATCCACGAAGAGGCTCCATACGTCTTCCTCTGATGAGAAGACCCCTTCTCTCATCACCCCCTTTTCGAAGAGGTATCGATCCTCTTCGTTTTCTTCTATCCTTCTCCGAGTTTTGCTGGGACAACCTCTTCTAGGCCTTGGAAGACATACGAGTCAGTCTCTTTCGAATCTCGGAACATGCTTCGGTTACTCTCTTCTCCGCCATCCAAGCTCTTCTCTGTCTCGGTCTCTTCCCAAGTGAACTCTGCGACGAAGTCTGCAAGGGCCTGCCCCTTGATGGCTTTCCTGGGCTGGTAAGTAAGATCATACTCTCCTAGTTCAATGGCCCAGGTCATCAATCTTCCGGACTTCTCGGGTTTGTGCAGAACCTGTCTTATCGGGGAGTCTGTAAGGACTATCATGGAGTGAGCTTGAAAGTAAGGCTTCATTTTCCTTGAGGCATGGATGAGGGAATAAGCCAACTTCTCCATTCGGGGATAGTTTTGTTCAGACCCTTGTAGGGCCTTACTGTTGAAGTACACGGGCCTCTGAACCCCATCCTCTTCTCGTATGATGGTCGCGCTAATGGCTGACTCAGAGACTGCCAGATACACAAACAACCTTTCCCCCGCGATGGGCCAGGACAGCAGCAAGGGAGACCCTAAGTAGGACTTGAGTTGATCAAAGGCTTTTTCGCACTCTTCATCCCACTGGAAGGCCTTCCTTAGAACTTTGAAGAATGGAAGACACTTATCCGTTGTCCTGGAAACAAACATGTTCAGGGCTGCCACTCTTCCAGTGAGTCTTTGGACATCCTTGATACTCCTAGGAGTCTTCATGTCGAGCAATGCCTTGATTTTCTCAGGGTTTGCCTCAATCCCCCTTTGATTAACGATGAACCCCAGGAACTTCCCAGCTCCTACCCCAAAGACACATTTTGCCGGGTTGAGCTTCATTCTGTATGAGTCCATGACATCAAAGGTCTTCTCAAGGTCTGCTACGTGAGTACATGCTTTCAGGCTCTTCGTTAGCATATCGTCCACGTACACCTCCACGGTCTTACCTATCTGCTCCTTGAACATCCTATTGACAAGACGTCGATATGTTTCCCTCGCATTTTTTAGACCAAAGGGCATCACCTTGTAATAGTACGTCCCCTTGTCAGTGATGAAGGCTGTCTTCTCAGAGTCTTCGGCATCCATGAAGATTTGGTTATAACCTGAATAAGCATCCATGAAGCTCATGAGCTCGTGCCCTGCCATTGCATCCACCATCTGGTCTATCCTAGGTAAGGGATAGATGTCTTTCGGGCAAGACCTATTCAGGTCTGTGAAATCTACACACATCCGCCACTTTCCATTGGCCTTAGGCACGATGACTGCATTTGAGAGCCACTCCGGATAGGTAACCTCTCTTATGAACTCGGCCTCTTCCAACTTTTCCACCTCTTCCCGGATGACCTCATACTTCTCCCTGGAGTAGATTCTTATCCTCTGCTTGATAGGCCTGGCATCCCTGTCCACATTGAGCTTGTGGGTCATGACCTCAGGGTCTATACCAGGCATGTCTGCGTGACTCCAGGCGAAGACACTCTGCCTCCTCCTGAGGAAGTTTATCAGCTCTTCCTTGATCTTTGGTTCTAGGGCCTTGCCGACCTGGACGGTTTTTTCCGGCTCGTCCTCATTGAGGACGATGGATTCTACCTCTTCCGCGGCCTCGCCCTTCTTCAGTTTTGTTTCATCTCTCGGATCAAGAGTGTCAATGCTGTAAGTGGTGGTTGCTCTCTTATGGGCCTCTCTCTCTTCGGCTGAGTTGAAGTAACACTCCTGTGCCGTGGTCTGGTCCCCCTGCACTTCCCCCACTCCATAAGGAGTCGGGAATTTCAGCATTTGATGGACCGTCGACGGCACGGCTTCAAACTCTTTGAGGGCCACTCTTCCGATGATGAGGTTGTAGGCCGAGAAGACATTTTCGTCCATAACAAAAAAGTTTATCTTCTTAGTCAGCCTTTTGGGCTACTCAACCCCCATGCGTACATCCATTTCACACATGCCCAATGGGTTCACCTTCTCACCACTGAAGCCTATCAATGGGTGGTGGTAGGCTACCAGCCTTGCCCTGCTAAGACCCAAGCTCTTGAAACAAGGCCAGAACATCACATCTGCTGAGCTTCCCCCATCTATGAGGATTCTCCCTACATCGCACCCATGCACCCTTGTCGTTATGACCAAAGGGTCATCATGGGGGGCTAAGATGCCCTTGAAGTCGAGTCGGGATAATTCCACCACAAGAGTGTCCATGTCCACCTTCGTCCTCTTCTGCACAGCGTCAGAAGACGTTAGATTCACAACCTCGGGCTTGGCCACTGACTTGGCCTCCGCTACATGAGCCTTCCTATCGGCTACCTCAGAGACGCCTCCTGCAAATCCCCCACATATGGTGCTAACTCCGAAGGAGATCATTCCGACCCTCTTCACTGGTGTGCTGTCATCCTTCGGTGGGAGATCCGGGTCATCTCCATCATCTCCCTCTGAGTCGTTGTCCCTTCTGGCCGGGACATCGCCACGGCATCTGTCGTTCCTTCTCTTCTTAGGGTCTTCTCTTCCACCCCTTGGGGCCTTTCCATCCACATACTTTCTCAGCTTCCCAGATTTCAGCATCTTCTCAATCTCATCCTTTAAAGCGAAGCATCTATCCGTGACATGGCCGTGATCCTGATGGAACTCACACCAGAGGTTTTTATTCCTCTTATGTGGTGGGGCCTTCAATTTCTCTGGCCACCTCAGGATCCGATCGGTCTTGATCTCATTAAGGATGTGCTCACAGCTCACAGTCAGAGGAGTGTAATGAGCAAACTTGTCATCCACTGACCTCTTCTTTCCCTCTTTCTTGCCCTGGGACCTCCCAGTGCTACCACGGTTCTCCTCCTCATATTTGGCGGCCATTGCCTCTTCCGCATTCATCACTTTCCCCACGGTGGCCAGCAGCTCTGCCATAGACTTAGGAGGGTCTTCCACCAGTTTCCATAGTAGCTTTCCCTTCTGGAGGCCTCCTATAAGGGTGGTCATGTCTATGCTCTCCTCATAATCCTCCACCTCCAACTTCTCCTTGTTGAATCTTGCTATGTAGTCTCTTAGGCTTTCACCCTTAGCCTGTTTGACATATAGACGGTGGGTAGTCTTCTTTTGAGGTCTTACCCCAAAGAAGAAGTTGTGGATGAACTGATCGGCCAACCCCTTGAAGTTTTCGATCGAGTTCTTTGGAAGGGAGGTGAACCAGCTATGAGCGGCCCCTATCAAGGTTCCTGAGAAGGCCCTGCACTTCATCTCATCAGGTATCGAGAAAATATCTGCTGCCGACTGATACATCTCGATATGGTGCACAGGGTTAGTGCTGCCATCATACTTACGAGTCACTGTAGGAGGCTTGAATTTAGCTATGGTTGGGAACCCCACTATCCTAGCCACAAATGGGGAGCCCTCTGAGTAGCCCCTCTGTAATGGGTCCCTGCTCTTTATGAGGTCCCCTATCTTCTCCTCGAGACGTTGGATTGAATCATTCCAAGGTCTTCTCTCATCAACTTGGCCGAGGTTATCCCCTGCCACCTCTCTGCGATGGACAGAGGGTTCCCCAGCCACGACCCGTTTATTGTTGACCTCTTCCTGCTCCCTGGCTCTTCTCTCTAAGGGTCGGCCTTGATCTGGCCGAGCCTGCCTATTCCTTCTTTGGGAGCCTGCTGCACTCCTTGACCTTGATAGCCTCTGTCTTAGGTCATTAACCGGGCCCAGCCTCTCGAAGGTCGACCCTCTGCTCAACCTGTCAAAAGCTGACCCTCTTGGTTGGGCCTCTTCTCTTCTTCGGCCGACACATCCTTAACTCTGCCTAAGAGGCCGTACAGTGTTATCTGACACTTCATACGACTCCCAACACTCTTCTGGGGCCTCTTCAGCTTCCAGGTCATCATACCTATCCTCTGGGCAAGGGTTTCCTTGCCTCCCCAGGCGCAAGCGCCTAGGGTCAGCAACGTCCCTCCTCCGCTGGGGTGCAGGCTGGTCCTTCATCGGTGCCTGGGGTGGTCCCCTGGCGTCCGGTTGGGGCTAAACCGCCGCTGGAGTGATCATGTCCGGTGAGACTCCAGGTGGCCTCATCATCATGGTTTGGCTGAGCTGGACAAATTGCTCCTTCATGGCTTGTTGTGTTGCATCCAAAGATTTCAAGGCTGCTGCCACCTCCGCCATTTCGGACTGAGGGGGAGCCTGACTAGAACTAGCCCCTCCAACCACAGGCGGCGGAAGAGGCGGTGGCAAGTCTGGTGCCATGTGTTATCACTATAGAGCTTTGAATAGCAGGTGAGCTTAATACCTTAAAGGACCTCTTTCAATGGTGAAACAGCTCCACACGAGGGGTGGTTCCTGGTTCACCACCAGAGTCTCCGATGAGTTAAAGCGGAAAAAGAAGAAGAGATAGCTTCTCGTTCCCACAGACGGCGCCAAAATAATGATGCTAGGAATCAGCACCACCAGGTGAGGTGTTTCCAAGCTCGATATATGAATAACAATAGTAGCATAGCTATATAAAGAGATAAGAGAATGAGGTGAGAATATGAGGAATCAACACCGGAATATGAGTGGTTCAGCCAATCTAGCCTACGTCCACTGTGAGTGTGTGAGTAATATCACTGAATGAAGGCACTAATGGCCATGGATACAATTCTCTCAAGCTCTCTCTCTCAACTATATATTTAGACAGAGTTTCAGCTAGGGTTTGATAACTGGATCCCTTTGCAAGGTAGGGGATGATCCCTATATATAGTGCCTAAGGGGTGCAATGTACCCCCCCCCCCTTGCATGTAATGTGCATGTGTGTGGTAGCCTCACCAATGTGGGAATGCCATCTGTCACTATCACATGTAAGTAATGATGGTGAAATATTCTCCCACATGTGGAGAATAATCTTGTTACAACTGATTTGCGCCCAGGTGTCCTTATGCAAATGTCAACAGATGCTCGGCAGTCATGTTGGTGAATGAACTCGGCCTGGGAGAGGCCGAGCTGTAAAGGCTTGATGTTCGTTCAATCCGAGAAGTGTCATAAGGAGTCTCGGCCTGATCTCAGCCGAGACATATGCTGGGGTCGGCCCATGCCGAGGTTGGACATATAGCATGCTGATGATTATTAATGCTTCTGGTCACCTCGGCCCAAGCCGAGGTAGGACTAGTTCCATGTTGAAGGTGATCAGGGCTCCTTGTCACCTCGGCCTACTATTGGCCGAGGTTTCTATTCCCAGGTACTTGAGGATGCTGTTGATGCCTGCGATGCGCGTAGTGTCCATGGAAGTGTATATGGTAGTGTCTGCCTGGGCCGAGGTAGGTCTGGCCGAGGGATGATATCGTGGGCTCCTGCCCCTCATAGGATCGATCAATGTCCCGACCATCATCTCAGCTGAGGTAAGTATCCCTGGGCCGAGGTTATACTTGGGCATATCAGTAAGTGTGCTTACCAACTTCCTTTGAAGTCTAAAGTGCATGTCCTAAGCATGTCCTCTAAAGTTTGGTTCACCCATTTTATTTGTCCATCTGTATTAGGGTGGTACGACGTACTTAAGTCCAACCTGGTCCCCATAACCTCTTGGAAATAGTTCCAAAATTGGGATATAAAAGCTGGATCTCTGTTTGATATGACCGATAATGGTACCCCATGCATTCGTATACTCTACGCCACCTATAAACATACATAGTACTCTGCCAAAAAATTTGTGCGAACGAAAAATAAATGTGTAACCTTTGTTAAATGGTCAACTATAACCCAAATAGAATCATGCTGCCTTGGTATCAGGTGGCCCGATAGTGAATTCCATCGAAATGTTGTCCCACTTCCACTCGAGAATGGGTACGGGTAAGATTGTCCCTGGTGATCACTATTGACTCACTTTCACTTTTTGATAAGTGATACATTGGAACACAAATGTAGCAACTGTACCTCTCCATAAAGGACCTCTAATACTATATCTTCATATCTTAATACATCTTATCCCCACCGGGATGCACCAAAAATTATGATAAATGGACTTCCTGCATCACGAACCTAGACAACTCCTTGACTGTTGGCACAACTAACCATCGTTTAGACCATAATCCATCATTTGAACCAATGGTGTAAAGAGGTACACCGATGACCAAAACACTCATCCACTCTCTCATTTAAAAATAAATCACTTGATTATGCTCGAACCACTCGTATAAGGATGTCGGAGTCACGATGAGCATCCCCATAAACACATCGGCTAACTCTCCAATTACTTGAATTGGTCCCATGTCGATTAACCTAAGAGAAAATAAACTATCACTAGGTCGTAGAATCAAAGCATTTGTCACCACATTGTCCTTCCAAGATGATATTGAAATGCAAATCGACAGTTTTTAATAACCTAAAACCACCACCATTTCCTTTTACGTGAACATATAATGAAGACACTTATGATCACTAAAGGGCCTGAAATTTCCACCCCAAAGTTAATGACTTTAAATGGGTAGTGAGAACGCCACGGATTCTAGCTCTAAATCCTGTTTCGAATGGTTACCCTTGTGGGTTTTCAATTTTTGAGATGCATAAATAATAGGTCAATCCTCCTGCATCAACACTCTACCTAACCCTTGTAAGGAAGTATTGGTGCATACCAAATACTCAACCCCATTCCTAGATAGAGCCAAAACTGGAGCTGAAGTCAACTTCTCCTTGAGAGTGTCAAAATCAGGTTGACACCTCACTTTCCACACAAACTGAATTCCCCTTCCAACTCAATTCGGTCAATGATCCTTCAATCTAAAATGATCTTCTATTAAACCATCGATAATTCCCGAGAAATTCCCAAAAGCTACAAACCTGTATAGGCGCAGTGTGTTGGCCTCAAACCCCAAACAACCGATACCTTCTTCGAATCAATTGATAATCCCAACTTCCAAACTACATGGCCCAAAAAATGCACCTCTTGTTTTTAAAACTCAAACTTATGGAATTTTACATATAACTTATTCTTTCGTAATGTAAAAAGTCAAACTCTCAAGTGGCTAATATGTTCCTCCTTGGTCCACGAATAAATCAAGATGTCATCAATAAATTTGATGATAAACTTATCCAAATATGACTGGAACACACTGATCATTAAATCCATGAACACATCGAGGCATTGGTTAACCCAAATGAAATGATCCTGAACTTGTACGAACCATAGCAAGTTAAAAATGCAGTCTTTCGCATGTCCTCCTCATGCACCCTCAACTAGTGGTACCCGAACGCAAATCAATATTCAAGAAGAACAAAGAACCCTGAAATTGATCAAATAAATCACCAGTCATTGGTAAAGAATACTTTTTCCTCACAGTCGCCTTATTCAACTTATGGTAGTCAACACACAACCATAGTGAACCATCTCGCTTCTTCATAAAAATGATTGGGGCTCCCTATAGTGATGAATTATGCCTAATTAATTCATGTTGTAACAACTTCTTAATTTTCTCTCTCAAGTACCTTATTTCTATAGGAGCCATACGATATGGTGCCTTGGCAATCGATGTCACATTGAGAGTTATATCAATCATAAAATCAATCTCTCGGTCAACTAACAACCCTAGCACCTCCTCAAACACGTCGAGAAAGTCTCTGACAATCGAAATCGAATCTAGTAAAATGTAAATGTGTAATGGAACCACCATCTAACCTAGGAATAGCCACAATATACATATCTTAACCCAGAATAGTAAAAAGGGTAGCCCAAAGCATACGACTTATATGAGCCCTATACCTTACCAGTAAGTCAATACCCTTGATCATATAATAAGAGAGGGTTATTAAAACTCACAAATGAGCCTCAAACCACAATCCACTAATATACCCCCCCCCCCCCCCCACGTAATCACAAATCTCCAAAACACAAGTAGATATGTCTAACGGAGTAGCTATCAATAAAGTCCTATCATAACGCCTAGGAAGCAAGCTAGTAATCCCCATAAAACTACGTGATAAAAATGAGCTTGTGGTATCAGTGTCAAATAAAAATCTATTTTAAGTGCCAAAAACATTAAACGTACCATACACTGCTTGGACTTATCCCTATCCCTCTAGTTGGGACTGCACAATCTGTTAAAACTTATAATACTGAAGTTGGGGTTGCTGCTACATAACCGGTGATGCGAGTAGTGCTTCTACCAGATATGGTTTTGATGTTTAATACTACGATTATTGAGGCCTAAGGATATGTTGAAACTACCCCTGAAACTTCCCATAATGGACATGCTCTTGGCCTGGATGGCCCTAATATTATTGCCCCATAATTTCAACACCGGGGAAAACTCTAAATCTATTTCCTCTTCCTCCATATATAAAACATACTACCTCAAATGGGGCTATATGCATCCTCTACTATCTCTATTATTGGTGTATCTCTTGCCTAGGTTCGAAATAACTTTTCTTAATCTTTTTCCCTACCGTAATAATTAGGGTTACAAGCAGAAGTGCCATGAGTGGTATCTCATGCTTGGGTGCCACCAAACATGCTTGGACTACCAAGTTGATCAACTGTAACAAACTGTTAATGCCCTAAGGTTATACTGTCTCTGCGCATCAGGGTTAGAATACCCAGTATAACGCATGACTATGGTGCAAGGGATGCGAAATCGGCCTACCTCACTAGCTCTAGCTAAATAAAATTTCCTTTTAAACATTGTATAAAATTTAAGACGGACTTCTATTCATAACAAAACATAAATGAGAGTACAAGAAAAGGAATGTATCAAAGAATGATGCGCAGAAGTCTAAGATAACCTATAACCCTCAATGATTAAGATCATAATCTAATACCAATTGTAATACCCGATGTAATTAAACATTTAGGTTGATCAAGTCTAAATATAAAATTATACGGAATATTCAAAACAAATTGAATACCATTCTCAGCATGGAAAGTCGAACGAAATAGTAACACAAGTAGTGTGGAAATGATTTGTGGATTATCAATGTAAACCTATAATAGAATACGCTTAGTTATTAAAGAAATAAAATAACATCTCAATAAAAATATTTCAATACAATCCCAAAGAATCTCTGAATAACACAAGTTAATTATGTGTCAGCATAGAAACTAGAGTGTCTCCAAAATCATCTAAGTCTGAAGTAAAATTAATAGTTAAATAAAATAAGGACTCACAATGTCTGTAAAACTAATATACTAGTAAGAGAGATGAATAGTAATGCCCACTGAAATAAGGAAGTTGTACGGGAGGTCCAACCCTAGCACCTGGTTTCCACATAAAGAGATGGGTCAAAACACTAGCAAGTAACTTAGCTACGTAACTCAAATTATTTATCTGAATAGATGATAACGTCATAATTTAATAATTTAATGAGTAGCCAAACCCATAAACATAGCCTCATGGTGAATTAGAATTATCCAAATTCATTTAGTTAATTATCCATTCTCAATATTTAAGCAACACGTGACGAATATGCGCCCTTTCCTCTCGGTCATCTCATAAATATGTGGTCTATCAAATTTAAATCATTACAATGCATTGGAATTATCTCAATCCAATAATTAAAAAACACGTTACCAGCATGCATCCCTTCCTCTCGACCATCTCATAAACATGCGGTATGCCAAATTTAAACAATCACAGAAGTCTCGATTATCCATGACGTAACGCCAAAATAACAAATCACATTAATTCATAAAAACAACACGTTAGAGAAAAGTTAGGAGTAACTCCCATTAGTGATAAATTAAGAGAAAGTAGACTTAGGTGATACAGTCATGTGTTGCGTAGACCAGCATATGCCCCTGTAAAAAGAGGAAGATTGTTAAAAATAAAGGGTAAAAGAAAAGGTGGTCTCCCTAAGCTCTCGTGGGAGAAAATTATTAGGAGAGACCTTAAGGAATTAAACTTGAATGATAATAATGCATATAATATATTATAATGGAAAAGGAGAATCCATGTGGCGACCCCATATGATGGGATTAAGGCAAGGATGATGATGATGATTAAATCATAAACATCATGTTTCACACACTGACGCAACCTCGGATGGACAGGAATTCACATATCATAGTATTAGGATGTCTCTCACGGTGCCCACCCATTCATTTCCATTTTTACATGTTAATTTAACATTGACATCTTAACACATCTTTATTCACTCCAAGCAATCTACTCAATACCCAATTACCCTACCCTCGGGACTTATCATTTAGAATCATTACACATTTTAGTCCATTTCATAAGGAGGTAAGGGATCAACATCATTGTGTATAACTTTTTATGAAGTAAAGCATTTAGGTAAGGGTATAGAAGTTTAATCAAGGTCTTAAGCCATCAAAACTATCCTTCTCTAAACTCCGAGCGTGGGACGTCTCACTAGTGTGAAATCCAAACAAGGAACCCTCCCGAAATACTCTGTTTAGATAGGTTAGTTGTTAAGACAAATTAATTAAGGTTTATTACGCAAGAGTAATACAAGACTTTAGTATCTATGTGTGCAATTTTCCAACTAATCCAACACTGCTATTCAACAACCAAACCAACAACTAATAATTTTTCTTTACTCCTTCTATCATCTACATAACAAAATGTATATCAACAATAATGTGTTCTCAAGCTTGTGTTCTTGCACAAAAGAAACACTTAACTATTTTACGAAAGAGTATTACATCTCAAGAGGTCCACCAATATATTTCAAGTGTCCAAATTATGATATTATTACATATATTCACATAGCATAAATAAAGTTTATGTGACAAAGATCCTCTAATAAGGATAAGCGTTTCAAAAGCACTACTTTCAATACACAAGGTACAACCCTACTATGCATGCTGAATTTCCAGGATTTAATAATTTTAAATGTAAGTTAGTATCATACTATCAAAGTCTCAATTGTCAAATTTTAAAAATGATTCCAAAATTTAAATATCAAATTTCTCGTGTTGTGGTGACAAAAAATAATTTCCTCAAAGTATGGGACAAAGAAATCATTTAAAGTATTTCACATAATTTAGATTCACATTTTGGGATTCAATTAGGAATACACAATCTTCTAGTGTTACTAATTAATTTTTAGCATAAAAAATAATTTAGGTGAATTTATAAACTACGCACAAAAAAGAAGGGAATAAATCTTGAAATTCCCCATTGAAAGAATAATCTAGTGTTAGGTTTGTAATTTTTGAAGTTTGGGTGATTTATATACGGGAAAGATAAAGAGAAAACAAAAAGATAATGGATTTGATTTTAATGACCAATAATTGGGGTTGTTTCAATTCCTTTCTCAAATTTCGAAATCATATTCCCTGTTAAGACAATAGCCACAATGGTTGACTGAGGGGAGGGAGAGAAATAAATTTCTCAGCTCAACCTCTCACTCTTTCTTAATAAAAGTACCCCCCCAAATAAAAATAAACATTCCTTCCTTTTCCCTTAATTTCAGTGCTTGGTTTACCCCACCATTCTCAACGTCATTCTCTATCTTTCATTGACTTAATAATGGCGCCCTTATTTATGACCAAGGGAATGAAAAAATCAATTCCCTACTGCCTCCCTCTCTTTTTCCTTTATAGTTTCGACTTTCGACCAATCTCAAAAACCAAGACCACCTCTTTTTTTACATAGATACGACTATATACATTTTGTATATATTTCCATCTAGATAGGTGTGACACTCCGACTAATTAAATACCGGGTAGCTACTCCTTTATTAAATCAATACAAAATGCCAAGTTGGTTCAGTTAATAGCATCACTGTCGAAAACATTTTAAATGATTACTAACCACCTAGTATTTAAAAAGTAAGTTGCCAAATTTTAATTAAGTCTGATTAACATGTAGTAAAAGAATAATGGAAGAACAACATAATCCATTCACCATAACGAAGTAAAGAAATAACCAACAAATAATAATAAGTCCGGAGGAAAAACTCCTCACAACAATCCCACGAATGAAATAATAACATAAGTCTGAATCCTGAATTAATTACATGCCAGAAGTCTGAAAAACTGAAATAAATGAAATGTCTCTAAAAGAAATGGGCGACATGCCCTACAACTGATAAATGCTGAATATAGAGTCAAGATAGATGAAGCGTCTACAAGCAAAGTCCTGTAACTTCCACAAGCAGCTACAGCTCGTCACCTGAATGAGGATCCTAAGCATGGTGTCCTTGTGGCTGGGCACCTAAAATGGTTTTTACAAAAATAGATTTGAAAGCAAATGGGTCAGAGCCCGAAAGTGGAAATCATTTTAAAAACAGCAAGTGTTTTAATAACATTAAAACATTAAATGCAAAATACACGTTAGGACGTGCACTCACATGAAATTCTCACCTCTCGACTACATGTGCACTCCTAACGTACCGTACCCATCTAAATAACTTACATATCTAACCAGACCGTAATAAGTTCTACCCCTTACTACTCCATTCCAATATTACATTCTAGCGTTATTAATTAAATAGAGGGCTTTACTTAAACTCAGATTCTCAATTAGTAATACAATTCACTATCGGTTAACCCATTATGTTTTCTCAAAACATTAACATAAGTATATTTTCACAATACCAACATGAAAGTTCCCATTAATTAAGTGTATATTATTCACATCATAAATATACAATACAAGCACTCCGAGACTAAGCTGCGGTGCACACATACTCTGCTATCCATCCCGGTACATCACGTACATAAGGATCACGCATTCCGAATCTCTCAGGAATCGTTCTCAGATAACAACAATCACAAATAATGGAGGCGAACACAGTCACATCACATGGGTCACGCACATACCTGCGCTCCCACGATCAGCAGACTTATTAACATCCCAATAAGTACTTCTCTGACCTATGTTCATCGAGGTACCAGTCTAAATCCGGGCAACACAAGGATTAGAGGGCCCTAAGCGAACGTAAACCTCCCGTGATAGCAAGTATGGTAGGTATGTCATACACATAAAATCATATACATATACTAAGTATGCACACATCTTAGTAGTCACCATAATTTATTTGTAGTACACATCTCATTCTCGTACCGACATATAATGCTACACAATTTATATGTTCCCGGTTAATATAATTATTTAGGCCGCCATTAGTTCTCGCATCGTAATAGACACTCACGTCCTAATCCATAATTTCCCTTAGGTTCAACTACACTTATAGGTTTTACTCCTCATTATATCCCAAATATCCCCAAATATATCAATTAATCATCAAGAAAGTGTTATCTCTACATATACACAAGGTTACGGAACACTCGGGATCAAAACAGGCTAAAAAGCCTAAACTGTCAGCTCGTTAGAAGTCTCGTTCGAACGAGGCTGTTCGAATGAGAGTTCGTTCGAACGAACTGGGCCTTCTAATGAGATCTCGTTCGAATGAAAGACATCGAACAAACATACCTCTCGTTAGAAGTCAAACTGTCAACTCGTTAGAAGCTCGTTCGAACGAGCTCGTTCCAACGACCTGGGCAGATCTTCTAACGAGTGGCCAAATTCGAGCCCAGAAATTCCTTAACTCGTTTTTCCATCTTTTCTTCCTCTCCAAACTCATCTAAACATCAATCCAACCATTGTACATGGGTTATAATCATTCCTAAACATTCTTAGGTTATATATTAACGTGTTTGATGGTGTTAATTCATTCTAAACGTCATCCAAATATCAAATCTATACATCTTTCCCCAATTTCAAGAACATGAACCCTAGAAATTCTTAAATCCCCAATGAGTCTAATTAAATCCGTTTTTGTTTCATCCAAAATATATTATCATCAGATTAATCACCTACATACAATTCTACATGCAATTCCTCATCAAAATACGAGTTTATAATTCCAATTTAATGGGTTTTCATCAATCTCCCAAAATAATACAGTTTTATCAATTTCCTACGCATGGAAGAAACATTCTTTGTAATAAACGAAATTAAACCACTAGCCTTATGTGTATCTCTGATTTTGATGTTGAAGATCGAATCGTTCTCTCTCTCTCTGAAGAATTTCTCCTCTCTCTCTCTCTACAAGTCTTCTTCTCCAAAGTGAATGGTGGCTAGGGTTTTTACCTTAGGAACTTTTGGGACTAATTCTAATAACCTCCGCAGCCCATTAGGTTATTAGGTGTAGTTAGTGGGTTTAGTGGGTAATTACCAAGTCACATTTATTTCCTAATTTTTTTTGGTTTTAATTCCCAAAAATCTAAAATTACCAAACTACCCTTATACGTTGCCGGTATGGCCTAAAAATGCCCCGGGACCCAAAATAAACCCCCGGTTAGTGTTTTCTGACTATCTCAACCCTTTCGGACGCGTTGGCACACTCAAAACGACCATACGGTTAATAGAAAATAAAATTCACTTTTTAATTAAATAATAATATTCTTGACGCGTCTGTCACACGCGTCTCAACAAAAATTCCAAATTGCCGTATTTCAATCTCACGACAAATTTCATAATTCAATATTCGTATATAATCATATATGCACATTATAATCAAATACCAACTCGCATCTCGCTAGTATTTTAATCCGGATTAATTTCCAATTAATACACATTTAATTCAATTAATCCCATAAATAAATATCACAAAAATACGGGGTATTACATACGTCCCCCCTAATAACTGAATTTCGTACCGAAATTCGGAACTAGAAAGTACCTGGTAAGAACAACTCTGGATAACGTTCGCGCATCTCATCCTCGCGCTCCCATGTGGACTCCTCGACATTATGATGTCACCACTGAACACGTACTAACGGAACTATCTTTGACCGCAATTTCCTCTCACTTCGGTCCAAAATAGCAATCGACCCCTCCTCGTAGGAGCTATCAGGCTGGAGATCGATGTCCTCCAAAGCAATATGAGAATGAGCCAAATCGTCTCTAAGATATTTCCTTAGCGAGGAAATATGAAACACATCGTGAATCCGATGCAAATGCTCCGGTAATCCAAGCCTATACGCAATCGGTCCAATCCGCTCAATAATAGGAAATGGTCCCACATATCTCGGTGCCAACTTCCCTTTATTCCCGAAATGCATAATCCCCTTCATAGGAGATACTCTGAGCAAAACTTGGTCCCCCACTTCAAATTCCCTGAAGGACCTCTTCGCATCAGCATAGCTCTTCTGTCGATCCTGAGCTACCCGAATGTGACTCCGAATCGATTCTATCCTCACCGAAGTATCCTGAATCACTTCCGGCCCAAGTAGTTTGTTGTCCCCCACCTCCAACCAACATGCTGGGGAACGACAAGGTCTACCGTACAACACCTCAAATGGAGCCATGCCAATAGTGAGCTGGTAGGAGTTATTGTAAGCAAACTCCACCAGTGGAAGATACTGCTCCCATCCACCCCCAAAATCAATAATGCACATACGTAGCATGTCCTCCAACATCTGGTTTGTACGCTCGGTCTGCCCATCGGTCTGCGAGTGATACGTCGTACTCAACTGCAATTCCGTGCTCATGGCTTCCTGAAAACTTTCCCAAAACCGTGAAACAAATATCTTGTCTCGGTCAGACACGATATTTAGGGGCACACCGTGAAGTCTCACTATCTCTGCAATAAAGAGCTGGGCATACTATCCCGCAGTGTAGTCTGTCCTTACGGCTAGAAAATGAGAGACTTTGGTCAACCTGTCCATAATTACCCAAATGGAGTTGTGACCTCTCTGTGACGTAGGCAACCCCGTGATAAAGTCCATGGATATGCTCTCCCACATCCACATCGGGACCTCTAATAGCTGTAGAAGTCCTGTCGGTCTCTGATGATCCACTTTTACTAGCTGACAAGTAGCGCATTTAGAAACAAACACGGTAATATCTCTCTTCATCCCGCTCCACCAATACTGTCATCTCATGTCTTGGTACATTTTGTCCCCACCGGGATGTACCGCGAACCGTGAGCCGTGCGACTCTGCCATCACCTCATGCCGCAATTCCTCTCCTTTAGGAACTACTAATCTCCCATTGAAGCGTAATCCCCCGTTTGAGCTAACGGTATAAGACTCAATTCCCTCTGCTAATAATCGAACTATCATCTCCTGATAGAACGAGTCATTTGCCTGTGCCTTTACCACCTTCGTGACAATCTGCGGCGTAACAGTCATCACAGACATGAATGATCGAGCCACTGCATCCTGGTGTCCCAACTCCTTCCACTTGGCCTTCCACACCCCTGCCACCTCATCAACAGGTCTATGGCTCAACGCGTCTGCTACCGCGTTAGCCTTCCCCGGGTGATATTGTATATCGAACTAATAATCCTTCAAAAATTCAAGCCACCTTCGCTGCCGCATATTCAACTCCTTTTGCGTGAATAGGTACTGTAGGGACTTGTGGTACGTGAACAATAGAAACTTCTCCCCCAAAAGGTAATGTCTCCAAATTCGAAGGGCAAATACCACTGCCGCCAACTCTAAATCATGAGTGGGGTAATTCTTCCCATGAGGCTTAAGCTTACGGGAAGCATAAGCTATGGCCTGACTCTCCTGCTGTAATACACCTCCAAGTCCTTGCAAGGACGCATCGGTGTAAACTAGATACTCAACTCCCGGTCTCGGCAATGCTAACACAGGTGCAGAGGCCAACTTATTCTTTAACTCATCAAATGCCAACTGACAGGCATCACTCTAGATGAATGGTACACCCTTACGAGTCAGATGTGTCAAAGGACCTGCTATCTTCGAAAATCCCCGAATGAACCTCCTGTAGTATCCTACTAGGCCCAAGAAACTACGGATCTCTGTCGGTGTCGTGGGCTGTCCCCACTCCCTCACCGCGGATACCTTCCCCGGATCAACAGATATCCCCCGATCGGAAATAATATGTCCCAAAAACTGGACTTCCTTCAGCCAAAACCCGCACTTCTCATATTTTGCATACAGCTCGTTCTGACGTAGCGTCTGCAAAACTTGCCTCAAATGCTCGGCGTGCTCCTCCTCTGTTTGGGAGTAAACCAGAATATCATCAATGAAGACAATGACGAACTGATCTAGGAAATCTCTGAACACTCTATTCATTAAGTCCATAAACACGGCTGGAGCATTGGTCAAACCAAAAGGCATAACCCGAAACTCGTAAGAACCATATCTCGTTAAGAACGCAGTCTTCGAGACATCCTCTTCCCTGATACGCAACTGATGGTATCCCGATCGCAAATCAATCTTCGAGAAGAAAGAAGCTCCTCTCAACTGGTCGAATAGGTCATCGATTCGAGGCAACGGGTACTTATTCCGTATCGTGACCTTATTCAACTCTCGTTAATCCACACACGATCTCAGTGAACCATCTCTCTTCTTCACAAATAACACAGGGGCACCCCACGACGAAGTACTCCTCCATATAAATCCCTGACCCAACAACTGCTCAATCTGATCTCGTAGCTCCCGCATCTCTGTCGGAGCCATACGGTACGGTGCGCGTGCTATAGGTCTCGTATCTGGCAATAAGTCTATGACAAAGTCTATCTCTCGACTGGGGGGTAGGCCTGGTATCTCCTGAAACACATCGGAATACTCCCTGACAACTGGGATCGAATCTAAAGGAATCACAACCTCCTTAGAGGTATCCTCCTCTATGTAGTACAAATGAGCGGTCGAACCTCCCTCTGGGCGAGGCATCGCCACTACAAACATCTCTTGCCCCGGAATGGCAAAAAAAATTCTGCCACCGAAGCAATCAATCATGGTTCTATAATCAGCGAGCCAATCCATACCGATAATCACATCGTGCACATGCATATCTAATACCAACATGTCTGCAGGTAATACCAAACTACCAATCTCTATCCCCACTCCTCGGCATATAAAGAAAATAAGCGACCCACTCCCCAATGGTGAGTCTACACACGTCAATGTGCTCTCTGCTGTGGCTAACAACCCTAAGGCTTTCGCAAAATGTGTAGCTATAAAACAATGCGTTGCCCCCGTATCAAGTAAAACCCGACCCATAGTACCATGGATAGGAAACATACCCTAAATCACGGGTGGTGCCTGTGGAGCTGCTGCCTGGTGGACGTTATAGACACGTCCGTACTGCAACTGCCCCTGCTTCACAGGAACTGCTGGAATGGATGGAAGTGCTGACACCTGGGCTGGAGCTGGGAGGGAAGGTGGAAAAAGTGGCCTCTGTGGCTCATGTCGAGCACCCTGCTGCTGCTGCTGTGGGGCCCTGGCCCTATCAGGACAGTCCTGGCATTTATGGCCAGTCTTGCCACAAACGAAACACTTCCCCGGGAAGTTCCCCCCTCTATGTCCCTGCTGCCCCCGTCCCTGGTGGACGTTACCGTTCCTCCATTGGCCCTGCTGGCCCTGCTAAAACTGCTGTTGACCATTCTGACCTTGCTGGTTCTGATGGCCATTCGGACCCTGATGGCCCTGCCGGAAACCTCCCTGTCCGTGCCTGAAGTTTCCCGACCTGAACCTCTTGTGATCCCCCTGCTGGGAACCCTGATCACCCTGCCTCTGCCCCTGAACAGAATGTGCCCCACTGGCACCATTTCCCCCATTCCTGCCCTGATGGCTGGACTCTCCTGACCTCTTGCCTTCATCCATGTGAAAGCGATGATCCTGGCAGTGTAACAGTGCAGCGTTAACCACATCAGAATAAGTGGCTAACGAGAGGTTCCCTAACAAGTGCTGACGAATCCTCCAAGTTAACCCGTCTGTAAATTTCTGTATTTTCTTCTCCTCTGTTGGTATCTCATCCAGAACAATGTTCAGAAGATTAGTGAATTCGGCCTCATACTCGGCCACAGTCTTACCCTCCTGCTTGAGGCTCATCAACTTCCTCCTCATCTCCGTGTGAACAGCTGACGGAAAGTATTTGCGGTCGAATCGCACCCAAAACTCCTGGATAGTAAGAGTCTCTCTCCTCCACGGTGGTAATAGACTCCCACCACTGTAGTGCAGACCCCACTAGCTTAAAGGTAGCTAGTATCTGCTTCTGGACATCGGTGCCCTCATACATCCTCAAGTGCCGCTGAATGTCTTTCCTCCACTGACTCGAAACCACAACATCGGCGCTACCTGCGAACTCCGGTGGGTGTGCTTTCTGGAAAGAATCTCGAACACGTTCCCAAGCAGACGGGAATGCATGTGCCTATACTGGTGCGGCTACTGGCGCCTGAGGTGGTGCCTGCTGAACTACTGCTAGTGCGGCATTTATCGCCTGGGCCACAATGGCTGCAACCTCGGCGGCATTCATCGTGCCCTGTACTGGTGCGGGCTGTGGTTCTGGCGTAGCATCCCTGGGAATCCTTTGTGCACGTCGTGGAGGCATTCTGAAATAAGAATAAAGTTTATAAGTTTGCAGTTATAAACTTGAAATAGCTGAAGAACGTAGCATAAACAAAATAATACAACAGTCCTAAAATATAGGGCTCTACATCAAAGAAAGCTCAGCGGAAAACATAATAAGCCGTACAGATCCTAAAAGACACTAGAACCTGATGCTCTGATACCACCTGTGACACCCCGACTAATTAAATATCGGGTAGCTACTCCTTTCTTAAATCAATACAAAATGCCAAGTTGGTTCAGTTACTAGCATCACTGTCGAAAACATTTTAAATGATTACTAACCACCTAGTATTTAAAAAGTAAGTTGTCAAATTTTAATTAAGTCTGCTTAACATGTAGTAAAAGAATAAGGGAAGAACAACATAATCCACTCACCATAACGAAGTAAAGAAATAACCAACAAATAATAATAAGTCCGGAGGAAAAACTCCTCACAACAATCCCACGAATGAAATAATAACATAAGTCTGAATCCTGAATTAATTACATGCCAGAAGTCTGAAAAACTGAAATAAATGACATGTCTCTAAAAGAAATGGGCGACATGCCCTACAACTGATAAATGCTGAATATAGAGTCAAGATAGATGAAGCGTCTACAAGCAAAGTCCTGTAACTTCCACAAGAAGCTACAGCTCGTCACCTGAATGAGGATCCTAAGCATGGTGTCCTTGTGGCTGGGCACCTAAAATGGTTTTTACAAAAATAGATTTGAAAGCAAATGGGTCAGAGCCCGAAAGTGGAAATCATTTTAAAAATAGCAAGTGTTTTAATAACATTAAAACATTAAATGCAAAATACATGTTAGGACGTGCACTCACATAAAATTCTCACCTCTCGACTACATGTGCACTCCTAACGTACCGTACCCATCTAAATAACTTACATATCTAACCAGACCGTAATAAGTTCTAACCCTTACTACTCGATTCCCATATTACATTCTAGCGTTATTAATTAAATAGAGGGCTTTACTTAAACTAAGATTCTCAATTAGTAATACAATTCACTATCGGTTAACCCGTTATGTTTTCTCAAAACATTAACATAAGTATATTTTCACAATACCAACATGAAAGTTCCCATTAATTAAGTGTATATTATTCACATCATAAATATACAATACAAGAACTCTGAGACTAATCTGCGGTGCACACATACTCTGCTATCCATCCCGGTACATCACGTACATAAGGATCACGCATTCCGAATCTCTCAGGAATCGTTCTCAGATAACAACAATCACAAATAATGGAGGCGAACACAGTCACATCACATGGGTCACGCACATACCTGCGTTCCCACGATCAGCAGACTTATTAACATCCCAATAAGTACTTATCTGACCTATGTTCATCGAGGTAAAAGTCTAAATCCAGGAAACACAAGGATTAGAGGGCCCTAAGAGAAACGTAAACCTCCCGTGATAGCAAGTATGGTAGGTATGTCATACACATAAAATCATATACATATACTAAGTATGCACACATCTTAGTAGTCACCATAATTTATTTGTAGTACACATCTCATTCTCGTACCGACATATAATGCTACACAATTTATATGCTCCCGGTTAATATAATTATTTAGGCCGCCATTAGTTCTCGCATCGTAATAGACACTCACGTCCTAATTCATAATTTCCCTTAGGTTCAACTACACTTATAGGTTTTACTCCTCATTATATCCCAAATATCCCCAAATATATCAATTAATCATCAAGAAAGTGTTATCTCTACATATACACAAGGTTACGGAACACTCGGGATCAAAACAGGCTAAAAAGCCTAAACTGTCAGCTCGTTAGAAGTCTCGTTCGAACGAGGCTGTTCGAATGAGAGTTCGTTCGAACGAACTGGGCCTTCTAACGAGATCTCATTTGAATGAAAGTCATCGAATGAACATCCCTCTCGTTAGAAGTCAAACTCTCAACTCGTTAGAAGCTCGTTCGAACGAGCTCGTTCGAACGACCTGGGCAGGTCTTCTAACGAGTGGCCAGATTCGAGCCCAGAAATTCCTTAACTTGTTTTTCCATCTTTTCTTCCTCTCCAAACTCATCTAAACATCAATCCAACCATTGTACATGGGTTCTAATCATTCCTAAACATTCTTAGGTTATATATTAACGCGTTTGATGGTGTTAATTCATTCTCAACATCATCCAAATATTAAATCTATACATTTTCCCCAATTTCAAGAACATGAACCCTAGAAATTCTTAAATCCCCAATGAGTCTAATTAAATCCGTTTTTGTTTCATCCAAAATATATTATCATCAGATTAATCACCTACATAAAATTCTAGATACCATTCCTCATCAAAATACGAGTTTCTAATTCCAATTTAATGGGTTTTCATCAATCTCCCAAAACAATACAATTTTATCAATTTCCTACGCATGGAAGAAACATTCTTTGTAATAAACGAAATTAAACCACTAGCCTTATGTGTATCTATGATTTTGATGTTGAAGATCGAATCGTTCTCTCTCTCTCTGCAGAATTTCTCCTCTCTCTCTCTCTACAAGTCTTCTTCTCCAAAGTGAATGGTGGCTAGGGTTTTTGCCTTAGGAACTTTTGGGACTAATTCTAATAACCTACGTAGCCCATTAGGTTATTAGGTGTAGTTAGTGGGTTTAGTGGGTAATTACCAGGTCAGATTTATTTCCTAATTTTCGTTGGTTTTAATTCCTAAAAATCTAAAATGACCAAACTACCCTTATACGTTGCCGGTATAGCCTAAAAATGCTCCGGGACCCAAACTAAACCCCCGGCTAGTGTTTTCTGACTATCTCAACCCTTCCGGACGCGTTGGCGCACTCAAAACGACCATACGGTTAATAGAAAATAAAATTTACTTTTTAATTAAATAATAATATTCCTGACGCGACGGTCACACGCGTCTCAACAAAATTTCCAAATTGTCGTATTTCAATCTCACGACAAATTTCATAATTCAATATTCATATATAATCATATATGCACATTATAATCAAATACCAACTCGCATCTCGCTAGTATTTTAATCCAGATTAATTTCCAATTAATACACATTTAATTCAATTAATCCCATAAATAAATATCACAAAAATACGGGGTATTGCAATAGGTCTCTTTAACACTCACTAAACATTGGAATGGGCACAAGCCCGGTTTAAGACATGTTCGGTTCAGGGAGTACCCAACACGTGTGCTGAGGTGGGAGCCAAGATAGTACTTAGAGTTAATAATGAAAGTATGTCTCGAGGTTTGATACCCCAAAGGTTCTTTAAGTAGTTTGTATTATAATCTTAAAGATAAGAAGGTCATTGTTAACATGATGTCTGGTTCTTGAAAAAGTATTATATAATAACCAACATGCCCAAGAGTAAGTTAGACTTATGAGTTATTATAAAGGAACATCAGATTACCGGTGTTACTGGAACACTAGAGAATGAATATAACTCGATATCCACAACACATTACCTTATGGTAGTGGGAGTATTACCGAGGATTAGGATTCACGTATCAACTATACTGGACACAAGTGGAATTACATCGTAGTGGGAGCATCGGGAGTCATCTTGACAAGTTAGTTTTTTGGTTTAACACTCCGGTGAAGTCCCAGGGAAATACAACTGGGTCTTAAGAACTGCAACAAGGCACTCCAAAATGAAGAATCTTTGCTTTGATTTATGGTTCTAGATATCGAAATCGATTCTATGTATTCAAATCAAGTTTGTCTTATAAACTTGCTTATGGTATACAACCCACTAAGTGAAAGTGGACCTATAACAATAAAAAGATGGATAGATGGGAAAGTGTTAAACTTCAAGTCAAGGATTATTGCGAAAAGTTTACTCAGAAAGATAAGGCATTGACTATGATAAAATCTTCTCGTTAGCAACCATGCTGAAGTCTATTGGTATTTTTTTTTCATAACAAGAAATCAAGAGAGCAAATTGCACAATCTTAAGAGATCCATTTTTGGAATTGAGCAATCATTATTGTCTTGGGACATTTAGTTTGATCAAGAAATCAATTCTTTTGTTTTTTATCAATGAGTTTGACACAACTTATATCTATAATAATATGACGAAAATGTGATGGTATTTCTGGTGTAATTATTTGGATGATATTCTCCTAATTGGGAACGAGGTGGGTGTATTATCTTACATGAGGGTGTATAATAAGTGCCTTCATGGTACATAGACTGGATATTCAGTTACATAATGTTTTCGATGACTCTACTTCTAAATATGTGTTCATTTCGGGAAGTGAAACTATTGGATGTAAGAGTATCACATAATCATTTATTATTGATTCCACCATGGGAGCCAAATGTATTGTAGAATTATATGTAACAAAGGAGGTTATATGGATAGGAAACTTCATAAAGGATATTGGAGTGGTTCTTCTTTTGCAAGGGGCCAATATCATAAAGGAGTGAGTCATATAAGAGTGCAGGTTTCACCTGTTACGAGAGATCATACAAAAAATTGATTACTTGTATAATCTTTACACATCAAGGACACCCTCCAACATGCAGATAGGTTGGATGTTAAGTGTTTACACACTTGGCTTGAAGATTATAAGGGGGTTTATTCTTAAAACCATGTTTATGATATTTATGTATACTTCAATCATGAAGTTTCATCATAACCTATTTGAAATTAAAAATCATGATTTTGGTAATACGTAAGATTTGTTTGTAAATATATCATAATATTGGTCAATTATGTTCAGTAGAAATTTTGGTATGGTCACAGAAGATCGGAATTCCGATTCTAGCATGATTGAATAGTTCAAAACAAAGATAAGAGTGTAGACATCTGAGAATACGGGAATTTTATGGAATGATTCGTATATTAGGCCAACCACACACAAATTCAATTTTACCAAATTTTTGTGACACCCCGCCTATTCTAATAATGGGTGATCAGTTCTCTACTAAAATAAAACATGAATCTCAATCTGGTTCATTCTTATCATCACTGTCAAAAATCAAATTAATTACTAATAACCTATTAAGCCTGGTGACAAATATTTTTAAACTTAATGACTAAACTTATTAAAATACACAACCATTCAAATAACCATACCACCATTTAAATAATCATTCACCATAATTCTAATAATTCGAATACTGATGATGAAATAAAACAACAAACTGAATAAATCTCGATAATCTTCAAATACAGTCATCCAACTAATAATGAAAACGTAATAAAATTTGAATAATCAAGACTGTCTAGCAATGGGTAACATACCTAATATAAATAACTGAACGAAAACCCTATCTAAATGATAAAGATGGAAACATCTAGTCAAGGCCTACAGTCATCCACAGTTGATCCCTCATCGTCTGACTGGAAGGATAACTATGTCTAGCGTCCTTGTGGTTGAGCAACTAGAAGATTTTGAAAAAGATTTTGATACGAGTTAGAGCCCAAAACCATTTGAAAATATTTTTCAAGTGTTTAAAATGCAATAATGAATATGTTGCATAATCGTTCATATTTAAATTAGTGTCGCACTCACATGAGATAATTCTTGTCCCTCGTCTATAATGCGCACCTAACGCATGTATTTAACACCCTAGTTATGCTATCATTCCTAACTAGTACCATCACGTATTTTAGCCCCAGACGCCAAAATTCTAGCCAAGTTGTGCTATACATATTTTACTTTGCTTTGCTTCCCAATGAGCTATCACATGAGCTATATCCTTAAAATTCTCAGTTATAATCTTATCATTACCCGATTCATATAACTTTACCTCAGTTATAATTTTAATGCTCTTGCATTCATTTAATTCACACACACACACACACACACACACATATATATATATATATATATATATATATATATATATATATATATATATATATATATATATATATATATATATATATATATATATATATATAACCCTCTTATATATGTATATACATAGCATCCCAGAGATGTCCTCTCGGATATATTCCCAAGCAAGCTATCAGGCTCCAGGTACATCACGTACCACTCCTAGACCACCGGGTTAGAATCTCACCACCGAACCCAAATCATAAACACATAATTGGAAGCGGTCATAGACATATATTTGTTGGTTATAAGCATGCCACACTATCCCACTTAACTATAAACTCACATACAATGGTCATCTAATAGTCCTATAACCTAGGAAAATGCCCCAACACCTATTGGTCACGCCAGGATGGACCCCCCACTATGCGCAACCTCCAACAATAGCATCCACATAGTAGGTATGTTCACATATATCAATCAAACAGATATATCCATATATATACTATCTCTCTCAATATGAATATATATAACCGGCTAAACGTGCATAAATCACTTATAGCACTGGCATATAATTCCCGAGTCTACCTCCGACTCTCGAATATTTAAGTATTCACTTATTTATAATATATTCATAATTATCATAATTCTAGCCCCTAAACTATTCAACTCCAGCCCATAGCCTAACTCTTTTTGAAATCCCAATTGGATTTAATAAATTATATCTCGAGTGTTATTCACCCTAGAACACTCATAATCCCGTACCAGGACTTTATTCCCGTCTAACCCTAGGTAGGTTATAGTCTCTCATATGGATTCCCAGAAGTCCAAAATCACCCATCGAACTTCATAAACCAAGCTGAACCCTCAACGACATACGAAAAAGACAAAGTAAAAAGTGAGATAGCCCTGCCCAGTGAACTGGTTCGTATGGCTGCTCGAACGAGTTTAGTGGGCGAACTGGTTCATCCCCTGCCCAACGAACCGATTCAGTTCCCTTGAGCAGTGAGCTAAAATTTAACGGGTTTCTTCTTCTCCCATCAATCATATGAATACCCAACATTATTAAAACCTAAAGCCAAATCCTCCTATCAATCCTAAACATAATAGCACAAGTTTTTACGTCTGGACTCCCCTAAAAACATATCAATTCATGGGATTTTCCATAGTTTATCAAGAATCATTCACTTTCTTAATTCTAATTCAAGATTCCATCAATTTTCATATTAGTCATTAAATATTACATGTTTTAACATAAATCATCTCATATTTACTATGAAGTTCATTCAAATTATTTCTCTATAATTTCATTCCCAAAAATCCCATTTTATATGTGAATACCACCATAACATTTGTGTTCCTATACCAAATTTCGATACTGAAATATTGAAACTACATGAACCATCAAAGCAAGATAAACATTTTCCATTTTTAATCGTGGGAATTCTGATTTCTTCTCTTTAAATCCTCTTTATATAATGGTTATAGACCTGGAATGCTCCAGTTCTCTTCCCGAATTGATCCTCCTCTCTTTCTCTTGGCTTTTTCCTTATTTTTTCCCCTATTTCTCAAATCCCAAGTCTTTTGGATGGTGGAATGGATTCCCACTCCATCCATCTTCCCTAGATATAAGCTCAATCTCAAAATTAGGGTAAATGCGATTGGCAAAAAATAACTCGATTGCCCTTATACGGGTCCCATTTGGCCTGAAAATCTTCGAAACTCGATTACAACCCCCGTGTACCTAATTTTTTATAATATCGACCCATTATGGATAATTGCCACACTCGAAATTACCAATTGAGTCACCTAATATAAATTTTCCATCTCACTTCCAACACAACCCTACCCCTGCGTCCTGAATGAGATACCGTCAAACCCATCGATTTTACTCACTTACGACGTAATATTATTTAACATAATTTCGTTTACTTATCAAACAAGTAAATACCATAATCACATAAATATTAATTCTTTTACTCGCTAATTAATATTTATGTAATTCGCTTTATTTCTTAATTTAATTAAATTACGTGCACATGTGTAATTTAAAAATGCCCAAAATATGGGGTGTTATAATTTTATCTTTGAATTAATATAGTGTGCATGGAAAGATGTAGTTGAGATTAAAAACAGCAAACCAAACAAGTAAATACGAGAAGAAGTAGGAAAAATTTCCTTTTGGGCGGAAACCACTATTTCAGCACAATATAAGATTTGACAAACACAACCAACTTACAAACTACTTAGCTCACTAAGTATGATGCACAGTTCTTCAAATCCTCTATAGCAACGGCATAGTCCAACACCATCCACAGAAAGTAGTCTTCCCTCGGTATCCATTGATCAACCTTCTTCTTCAACATTCGAGCCTTTATTATCAGCAGTATATATGAAGTTAATGAGGTATTTTAATAATGAAAGTGTTATTCTTAATTTTCTAAAGTTATCTCTAAATTTCTAAGGGGTTTGGATTATTTTTGGAAGCGTTTTCACAAATGGAACTCTAAAAGGGTGTAGAAACGCTTGTAAGAAAGTTATTAAAGACTATAATCCCGCATCTCTATTTATAAGGAAGTTGGTTGTAAAAGGATATGTATTAGAGATTTGGATTAGATCTAATTAAAAAATAAATTTTCGCATACTCGTTCGAATGACTGTGTACCTCGTTTGTACAATATACCCATCTTCGTTCGAACTTGCTTCCAATGTCCTATCGAATGGCATTCCAGAAAAGGACAACATATTGACTCGTTTGATTGTGGGGACCTCGTTCTAATGACCTCGTGTGCCTCGTTCGAACGACAATAGAATCTCATTCTAAAGATTTGTCAAAATTTTCAAAATAGCTTTAAAAATATTTTAAATCCTTTTAAAATGCAAACGCTTAAAATGCAAAATCTATCGAAAATTAAAGGCTTTACCAAACCAATCATAACTCTTCTGAATGTTATTAAGACGAACGATTCTTCAATATTAAAAAAGTCTTCAACTTTGTCTTCAAATCCGTAGAAGTAGTCATGTAGGTGCAATGTATGTGTAATGGGATAAGCCAAAATAAAAATACCTTAAGAAATTATAAAATTTGCTCTTACAAATCTCCCCCTTTGGCTATTCCAATACAAATCACAAACCGAAGAAAAATTGACGTCTAAAGACTAATACAATAAATACCCTCCCAAATTAAGAAATGAATAGCATTCTTATATAAGTCTTCAACTAAAATGACTTCTTCTTGTGCGGTCCATAAATTATCATCAAGGCGGAATTGACCTACACACATAAGATAAAAGAAATACCATGACGCATATGAGTTTTAAAAGATAAATAAAACTCCCCCTCAACTTGTTCTCCCCCTTTTTGTCCATAATAGACAAAGGGTTAGAACATAAATATGAGTAATAAGAATCACATGAAAAAGCAAAGATATCATCACAAAGATAATCGATGAAGCACATATAATGATAATCCAAGAGGCATATGTTCTCCATCTACTATTTTTGAAGTTTTTCAAATTTTTGAAATAAAAATAATACATATAGGTACAAAAACACATAGCCACCATGGAATAACATTAAATATCCAAAAGGTGAAAATGAAATATAATTGTGTGAACATTTTTCGTAGGTAAATCAGCATAAACAATCATAACATAAGTGCACAAAGTCATGAGATACTTCTAAAGAAAGAACACAATTCCTACCTTAGGTATAAAAATGTTGAACTCAAATGAAATTGGCTCAACTTACGCAATATATCATGAATTTAAATGATATCCACACCAATAACGCTAAACTATTTAATATTTTTCAAGAAAGTACGTGTGTAAACTCATTGATCTTCTACTTTATAACTCCATCAAAATCTCTCATATGTAAGAATTCACTCTCAAATATTTTAAACAAATCATAATGCTCATATGTAGCGAAGTATCAACGAATTAGGCTCTTTTTGGACATGGTGGATTTTAGCACAAATAGTATTTTTCTCTTTTGTAGCCTCTTTCCATTACTTAACATATATCAGTATTTTTCGAGAAACAAAATCCGGGCAATGCTTCTTACATGCACAAGTTATATATCTTTACATTTAGTTCGTTATTAAGAAGAATTGAGATGGAAACATCGTATTCGACACATGATAAGTAAGTACAATGTTCAAAAACTTCATGCACTTGTACAATAAAGGTAAAAATATTCTAACGTGTAGAAAGTAATCATCAGTGAGAAACGTAATTATATCCACACATTATTCGGCACGATAACAAAAAAAAAGTCATGTCTCAAAGCACTATGAAAAAGCCACTTGGATGGATGGAATGTAGAGGTGATCCGAATATCTTAAATATTCATCCATATACGGTGAAAAAATGAAAATACAAAATATTTTTGTCTATTTCAAAAATTTTATCAAAATAAAACCTTTTTCAACATTTTTCTTAAAAACCAAAAATCTTTTTGGAATTTTTCAAAAAATTTCATAATAACAGAACTCTTTTTGGAATTTTTCAAAATACATCAAAAGGAAAAACATATAACTATAATGATAATACAATCTAGTAAAAAGAGTATGAAGTATGAACACGATAAACATCATATTCTAGAAATAAGTCTCGACCTCAATCATTAGGGCCGGAGGAGTTCTCCAAAGGAGAATCCATCCTATGAAATTCATCCATAAACATTGTGAAGTCTTGACTAAATACTCTACTTGCTCTAAAAAACTAGAAAAATCTCTATGATAATGTGCAGGAGCACGTAGAGTAACACATGTGGGAGTGTGTGCGAGAACATGTGTATGAACTTGCATGGGAGCATACCAGGACACACATATCTGAGAAACTCTCTCTAACTTAAAATATTTTTTTTTTAAGGTGACCTCTTCATTTTCAATTGGAACAAACATAAACGGTCCTAGGTCCACCTTGCACAAAACGTTTAGGACAAGCTCCCCTAGGTGGGTTAGGACAAAGGCCATAAGGATCCATCACAAACTTGGGAACCGACTCAGGTGCAACATGGTAAGTGGATGCAACGTTATAAACTATTCCTTGCCTCTTAACATTACCTAACGCGGGACCTAGAAGCATCTTTCCAACCTTCTTAAATGTGTCCTCTAAAGTGACCTTGACCTCCTGGTCACGTTCAAAATCAATCTCGATTTTGGATACACGGGCTTCAAATTTCTCTCGAGTCTCTAATAAATCTTGAAGACATCTCATAAGACTAGTCACAATGTTGGTTAAATCGATCTTCTCCTTACTTACAATGATCAACTTCTCACATAATTTTTTTTGACCTTTTCTAGGTGACTTATCGATGCCTCATACTCTCTCAAAACATTAACCTCTTTCTCTAAATTCAACACCCTAAAAGACAAATATTTATTAAGCCTTTCATTTTTAAAGTCTTGGTGTAAAGTTCACTAAAGGCTTTTTGGAGTCCACCTTGTTCCTCACTCAAATTCTCATCTTCACTCTCACTTTCTCTAGAATGATTCGAAAAATCATCAAGGCTCTCGCGTTTAGAAATGTCTTGATCGGCAGGGTCCAAACTAGAAGAGCTAACATGACTTGCCATGAATGCACAAAAAATTCATTCATGTGGTGATTCATTCCCAGAATCCACCGACTCGATGTCACTATCGCTAAGAGTGGCCTTATGTGCAACTTTATTTCCCCGTCTCTTAATCCTAGTGGGACACTCATATGTCTCGTGGCCTTTGCCCTAACATTCATAGCATCTCACCTTATCAATAATAGAGATTATTCTAATGAGTCGTCGAAATTTTCAAAATTTCTTTAAAAATATTTTAAATCATTTTGAAATGCAAACTTAAAAAAATGTAAAATCCCTTGAATAAATAAAGGAACTCTTGTGAAGGTTATTAAGACGAACGATTCTTCAATCTTCCAAAAGTCTTTAACTTTGTCTTCAAATCCATAGAAATAGTCATATAGGTGGAGTGTATGTGTAACGGGATAAGATACGTAGAAGTAGTCATATCTGTAGAAGTAGTCTTTAGTTTTGAGATCAAATAATGTTTATAAGATATTGGTGAATATCAATTTGTGGCAAATTAGTTTCACCGAGAGGGTATTGTACACTTTATACAGGGAATCATATTATGTGCCATCCAATTGCCCAAACATTAAGCCTCTCTATTGTGGTGATTTTGAGTAATTAAAATTGGAATGCACTTGTAATCGTTTAGTGGAGTTAATTATGATTAAATGAAAAAAGAAATAAATTACGGTAGAGTAATTTGGAATTTCATTTTTCTATTTGAAAGCCAATTTCAGTTATTATCCTTGTGTCCCCGATATAATCCTTATCTATCCACGAGCCCTATTTTGTTAGTTTACTCTTATACCCTTAGATATTCTTAATCTTCTTAAGTCTTATGACTTAATCTACCATGAAATTAAGGTGGGAGGTTGAGAGGAGTCGTCTAACATTTGGTTAAAGGATAGAGAAAACATGGGTAGTGGAGAAAGAGGAAAAGATAATAAATTCTCTAGAAATTCTTCAAGCTCTTCTATGGATAAAGAAGATCGCACTTTTTCTCCCATAAAAGGATTAAATATTGGAAGACAAAGGGATGTTTTAGGCCATAATCTACATCAAAACAACTCCGTTTTATGGATTGATAACAATATCTGCAAAGTTAACGACTCAAAAATACTAGTTTTCATGTATAGAATTTTCTATGCATTTGGGTGCTTTCGATTCACTCAAGATTGATCAAGATCCTTAGGAGAATATGTTTAAAAGTTAAATCCCATCAAGAACCAAATATCAACAAATACAAATTAAAAAAGGTACGTGGAGGTCAATACAAGTACAAAATCTTAGTAAAATTGATAAGATGGAGGTCACTAAAAAAAATCTTAAGTTTGACTTTTTAAATTAATCTTAAAAACCTTAGTTTTTTTTCTTAAAAGACACATTGGATTTAAAATCTTAGGAGGAATTAGATGACCATCTATATTTATTAGAAGACGCCAATAAGGTTTATTCAATATACGCCAATTTTTCTTGTGAGCTCAAAGATACTTTTATGTAATCTTGGAACCATTCCAACTAAATTTGAACACTTCATTCCTTAATTAAAAGGTATGCATAAGGATATTTATAGCCAAACTCGTACTCAAAATCCCATGCATCTATTAATGCAAACTAAAGTTTTTTTTCAAACTTTGTGATCTTCATTGCACTACTATGGGCAGAGGCCTCATAAATGACCATTTTCCATCTCATCTCGTGGAACTCTTGATTAAAATCCATTTTTAGGTGTTAAATCCTTGTTGACATTACATTAAACCTGTAGATTATTGAGCATATCCTTATTACCTTAATTTACATTTATACTCCCATTCTTTTCAATATGATAATATACTTGAAGGTTATTTTCTCGTGGTAGGAAGGATATGAAAAATCACAAGTTAAAACATTAAACAAAGAGGGACATGCAAGCACAAATACGCAAAATAATTCATCAAAACGAGATAAGAACGATAATGGCAAGGAAAACATCTCCAAAAATTAATAGAAAAGATACAAAGTAAAATATATTGACGAGTTTTTAAAAGAATATTTGAGCAATTTAATTAAACATGGCCGATGTACATGACCAAGATCATTTTTAGGAGCAGATGCAGAAATATTAATCAAGGTGGGTAAACTATAACAATGTTTACTTGAAAATTAAGATGGGCAAAATGTTAAAGTTCTCAAATTTTGCACGCTTTCTTGAAAAATTTCATACTTTATATTTCTAATTGTAAAATTTTAAAAAATCATGGTGTACAAATGCCCACCATAGTCTTCAAGTGGATCCGCCCTTGCTTATTTTCATCCTTATTAAATGCAGATAAAAAAACCATAATACCCTTGTATTAGTTTTCCTTATTAAGTTAATAACGAAAAGCCCAATGGGTAATTATAGGAGGCCACTTTTAACGAATCTTGGACCTCCAAAGTGGTTAATGCATCATTCATCAACAAGAAAATTAAGCCTGGATTAAGGACCCATCTAGGCCCAATCTCAAAAGATGTTAGAGCCCAAAATTAGTTGAAGTTAGTTGCTAGTCAAGTACAAGGACGCCAAATTCTCTTTGGATCATGTTGATTGACACAAATTACTAAAGGTTAACCATACAAAGAATTATATATTTACTTGTGTTTAATCTACTACAAAAGTTGTAACTGTATACATAAATAAATATGTTGAGACCGTCGATATGTACTCATTCTTAGAGCAACAAACTCTTTTGAATTGTATAATGAGAATTTCATTAATAATACAAAATTACACAACCGTGAACGTAGAAAACTTGCCAAACTACATAAATCTTTTCATTTGCTTTGCATAAAATTGATTGGTTGACATTATTCATATTTCTCAAAGTATAAAATTTTTCCCTCGTATTATAACCCAACGAAGTTAATACAAGATATATTAAGGAGATTTGAAATTTGTTGGGTTTTTATTAACAAACTAAATGGACCAAGTTGTTGTTACGCGGATAACAATATGACACCTCTTGCTTGGCCTCACAATTGCTTTCTTCCAAGGGACATATTTTTAATCCTCATCGGGAATAAACAAGGACCATCTCACAAATTATAGTGAATTTTGGTTCGTGATGATAACTTAAGTTCGATTGGTTTTGGGGAACACATTTTATGTCTTCTAAGAGCCCACATACATCATCAATATATGAGCTAAAAGACTATAACTGAAGAAAAAGATTTTTTCACCAAATAATACACTAAAATTGAACGAAGGGTCCCCAAGCTGTGCTTGCATTTTTCATTGCACACGGCTTTTTCTATGTATACATTTAAAACCCAGTTCCTTGTTTAGAGAAGACTTTTTAAAAGTGAACGAAGGGTCCCCTACTACATGCTACATATGCTTAGCAGGGATCCTCGTACATGGTGAATAACCAAATTCCACTTGATATAAAATCTTTAGAAAAAATCAATGCAATTTAGGACCACATTTGTTGTGACAAACGTAGCTAACGGTGGTAGATGATGTTTTTACCCATCATTTTGTGTGTTTGATAGCTCTTATTTTTCATGGATACTATGTCTACATACATGTTTAGTCACCCTTTTGGCAAATATACGAGCAAATTTTGCTTACCGATACAGGATGAAAAAGTTTTTTCACAAATTTTCCATCCCTACGAAAATTATTTTTTTAAACTTGTTTTTCTTGGTTAAAACTTTTTTTATTTTGTTAAAAATTGTTTTTTTATTTTTCATTATAACTATAACTTTTGGGGGCTAAAAACTATTTATTGTGTTAAACTTGTTTCTCTAAAATATTAGTTTTTTTCGCTAAAAATAGTTTTTCGTTAAAAAATGTTTATTTTTGTGCAACTGTTTTTTTATTGTTAAAATTTATCTTTCATTAAAATCTATTTTTTTAAATATTTTTTTTGGCTAAAAATTGTTTTTTAAAAAATTATTCTTCACTAAATATTGTTTTTTGTGTTAAAAACTATTTTTCCAAAAAAAAATAATTTCTCACTAAAAACCATTTTTCGTTATATTTTCGTGAACACCGATTTTTCATTGTTAAATTTTTTTTTTCATTAAAAACTGTTTTTTGTTAATTTTTTTTGTTATAATTGTTTCGCTTTGGGGCTAAAAACTATTTTTTTGTTACAAACTATTTTTCTTTAAAAACTATTTTTCCTGAGTGTAAACTATTTTTTATTGCTAAAACCTATTTTTAAGAACTGTTTTTTTTTTCGTTATAAGTTATTTTTTTCGAAACTATTTTTTTTTGTTAAGAATTATTATTTTTTTGTTTAAAAACCATTTTTTTATATATTAGTTTGTTAACATTGTCACTTATACCATTAATTCTATCAAACATCTCCCTTTCGTCACCTGAAAAATTGGTGTTATCAAGCAATCCTAACCTTTTTGTCATAGAATTTGCCATGTCATGGATTTTTTTTATTGATGCCATTTACCCACTTCGCAACCAAACAAGCCCTATATTATTTGACAAGTGCAATTAATTTGCTATACGAGTGCCGATCCTGAAATTTAGAAGGCCCCATATGAAACTAATAATTGGTCTAATCCTGTACATTTTAAAGAATACAAATACATTAGTGTCTTTTATCATCGTCAAACTAGAAAAAAACTGGTTTTGGAGCTCAATAGTGAGTATTATGTTAACTCAAGAAACAATTGATATAAAAGTAATAATATGCATTGTGTTCTTCATATAATAGTACTCATAATATATAAATAACAACACACACACACACACAAACTATAATCATCAATTTAATAAAAGAAGTTGGAAAAATATTATTAACGCCAAATACGGGTGTAAGGATGTATGTCTTAGCTAAATACACTAATCTTAGATTCGTAACAGATAAAAAGAGATTAATCACAGAAATGCTGATCTAGAGTAAGACTAACAGAGAAAAGATGAGAGAGAAGAGATGGAAACCAAGTTTATATGGTTCAGCCCAGTGCGGTGCCTACGTCCACAAGAATAACTGTTGTTTGTATTAGATTCAATAAACAATGACCATGGATGAAGGGAGAATTATAAGTTTCTCTCACCCATTCTAAAAAATGACAGCATAGAAAAAGTCCCTCGACCTCCTTGTTGGAAGATAATTCGTCCTATTTATACCTACTATGTGTGGACCTAGAGGGAGAAAGTAATGGAGACAAAAAGAATATTGGGTGACAGGTAACCTGCCTTTACAGATTAGGCTGGTACACCTTTTTACATGTCATTATGGAACAGTGGGATGGGTACTGTATACGTTGTCCATCAATAATGGAGAAATAATAAACCTTAAATCCCTCAAGCTTGTTTTTGAGTACTGTTAGCATCATCCCACTAATAGACATCCACCTGTGCACAGTGTTAATTAACACTGTCAACGACCTGCGAGCCAAGGGGGCTTAACTCACTACCTGTCACACTGAGGTCGGCCAGATTGCATTGGACGAACATAATGGGTCCTCAGTCGACCTTTTTTCTACGAAGGAAATCGATATGTTTTAAGCGATCCTTTGAGCACACCATATTTCTTATTCAGCAAATATGTCACAATAAGATTTTCTTGACCAATGAAGAATGGAGACGTTTAAATTTAGTACCTAATTAATAAAAAACATGATTAATATAATCTATACCATATGCATATTCATTACGAAATATATAATGAAATGACTTTGTAAAGAGAAAAAAATACATAATAAAAATGCAAACATGCTAGACCTGGTGCGATACAGTGACTTGTCGCACCGTGATTGGATACTGCCTTATGGATGTGGGTCCGCGCCAGCGACACTAGCCAATACGAGTGCGACACGTCACTGTATCGCACAAAATGTATTGCAAATATGTGTCGGCATAGAAGGACTCATAAAAATGTTTTACTTTGGCAGAACAAAATACTAAATGTGTAACCCCAATTCGTAGCTGATTAGTTGTACAATATGACATTGTAAAGACTTGAGAAACTAATTAGTTGTTTTGAGATTGTAATTGATGGGCCTGTTTTTAAGTGGTGGGTGAACTTCTTCTTTTTTCCGATTAATTTAGTTTACAAAACATCACCCAAATGGGCCTCTTCGCTTTTAGAAAGTTACTAACCTTATTTTTATATGGGCCGTTACTAGTATACTGTAATTAAACATTCAAATTTGGGGGCCTCGTAAAAGGCTATGTGGTGTTTCAAAATATAATATTTTTAGAGTAAATTACAATAAAATTTCTGAACTATAGATGTGTTCATGCCATCTCAAATGTAAAACAAAATTTGACAAAAACTTGCTCCCATGCATAAATGATAATAAATTTTTATTCATTTTGGGTAATATGTAAAACATTTATAGTATTGTTTATCGCTCTTTTTATGTAATGCCGCGTGTAATTAGACCCGACAATGGATTGTGTCAAGTCGTGTTCGTATCGATTTTTATCTTGTTCGGATCTTATTGGGTCCGGGTTTAAACGGGTGTTATTTTTATCGTATGAAAAAATTATTTTCAAACCCGACCCGGCATCTTAACACCTCTTGTCGTCTTGACCCATTATTACTCAATAAGATGATGAATTATTTTGAGTCGTATACAAATCGACATATTAACCCATTATTAAAAAAAATTAGACCCATTAATTCATTGATATTATTAAATCTCTAAATACTAAAATCATCGCGGTTACATTAATATTAAGCCTACATAAACTTTTAACAAGTCCCAAGAATACATTACTCAATTTAACTGCTAGAAATAGTTGAATCAGGTCAACACTAACCCGGTCCGTTAACTATCTTATATTATTTGTTGACACTGATACGACCAAAAATCATTATAGGGGAATCCATTAATTTATAATTTCGTGTCGTATCATCATGTAGTGTCTCATTTTGCCGAATGTATTACTAAATGACTTAAAATGAATACTTTAACATTCCAAAATGATATACACCGAAACTTTTTAACGATATTTTATTACACTTTCAAACTTTTAATGATACATATAGCATTAGTACTTAAGTGGATTACAATTTTTTTTTTCTTCGTGTACATAGCACTAATGGTTCGAGGTGCAATGTACTAACTATTCCCATGAGTCAGGCTCCTATGCGGAAGCTTAAAAACGATTAAATATTGATTCATTTTTTAAAAATATCAAAAAATATTATTTTGAGTTGATTTTTTTTATAGAAGTACCCTAAACTGTTTATAATCCACAAAAAAAATATAAAAATATATATATTTTTTATTTAAAAAAAAAAAATCGGCACGGGAGTCCCGCATTTGGACTCCCGCAAAGGAGCCGTGCTCCTGTTCCCATTATAAATCATTAAAGTACTTTGTAATCATTATTTAAACACCCTTATATGTAGAAAGCATTAATTGTTTAAAAAGTTAGTTTATCTAATCTCCAAAAATCACCTAACCAATTAAAGACATTCATACCATACCAGACCAGACCAGACCAAACCACTCATGTTGTTAGTTAAACAATAATAATTGCATATAAACGTGCACCCATTCACTACACTGAAAACGAATCTTAAAATGTATTAATATATTAGATACAGACATAGATATGCCAGCCAAAATAAACTGCATTTTTTTAAGGACCTCCAACCTTCTCATCCATATATATATATGTGTATATTATGGGTATAAAATTGTCAAATGCACCAACACCATTGTTTTGATGAATTTTTGATTCAGAAATTGTAATAGGCAGCTACCCATTTTTATCATTGTCATATTGAAGGTATGTAATGTGTTTTCTTGAAGATTAATTTTAAATTTCTTTATCAAGAATATGAAGAATTTTAAATGACATTTGGTTCTTTTTTTTTTTTATGAAATGTTAATAGAAATCAATGTTGAAGTAATTTAGCCTTTTAGTTTTGGTGGGTTGATATGTGTATATATCTCTATCCATTGTTCTAAATTGATAATGTGCATAGCCATTTAATTTCTTTTTTCCACATTTTCTCAGAAACCAAACAAACAAAATGGTGGGAATTTCAACTCTTAATTTACCCTCAAGTGATCCCTTGACCATTTACAAGCAATTGGGAAAATGGGTTTTAATCCATTTTGCATATGGAAATATTTTCTTTGATTCACATTTTCTCAGCAACCAAACAAACAAAGTGGTGGGAATTTCCACTGTTTATCTATCCCCAAGTGATCCCTTGAACCATTGACAAGCCATTGGGAAAATGGGTTTTAACCCATTTTGCACTAACCCATTTTGCATAGGAAAATATTTTCTTTGATCCATATTTTCTCAGCAACCAAACAAACAAAGTGGTGGGAATTTCTACTCTTTATTTACCCCAAAGTGATCCCTTCAACCATTTACAAGCCATTGGGAAAATGGGTTTATGAAAATATTTTCTTTTGACCACATTTTCTCAGCAACCAAACAAACGAAATGGTGGAAATTTCCACTCTTTATTTACCCGCAAGTGATCCCTTGAACCATTGACAAGCCATTGGGAAAATGGGTTTTAACTCATTTTGCACTAACCCATTTTGCATAGGAAAATATTTTCTTTGATCCATATTTTCTCAGCCACCAAACAAACAAAGTAGTGGGAATTTCTACTCTTTATTTACCCCAAAGTGATCCCTTCAACCATTTGCAAGCCATTGGGAAAATGGATTTATGAAAATATTTTCTTTTGTCCACATTTTCTCAGCAAACAAAACAAACAAAGTGGTGGGAATTTATACTCTTTATTTACCCTTAAGTGATCCTTCAACCATTTGTAGGCCATTGGGAAAATTGGTTTTAACCCATTTTGCATCAATCCATTTTGCATATAAAAATATTTTCTTTGATCCATATTTTCTCAGCAACCAAACAAACAAAGTGGTGGAAATTTCCTCTCTTTATTTACCCCCAAATGATCCCCTGAATTATTTACAAGCCATTGGGAAAATGGGTTTTAACCCAATTTGCACTAACCCATTTTGCATATGAAAATATTTTCTTTGATCCATATTTTCTCAGCAACCAAACAAACATCCAAGTGATCCTTTCAACCATTTACAAGCCATTGGGAAAAGGGGTTTTAACCCAATTTGCAGTAACCCATTTTGCATATGAAAATATTTTATTTGATCCACATTTTCTCAGCAATCAAACAAACTAAGTGGTGGGAATTTCTACTCTTTACTTACCCCCAAGTGATCCCTTCAACCATTTACAAGCCATTGGGCAAAATGGGTTTCAAGCCATTTTGCAGGTTGATGCTTTGAAACCCCAAAAAATTGCCATTTAGGCTGAAATTAGTGTTACAAATTTTACCCCTCGTCAAAATTTCCGGGTTTCAATTTAAAAAAAAATAGTTATTTATATATATTTTTTTCTGTTTTTTGTTGGGGAACTTTTTGTCCTGCCTCCCCAACTTTTACCCGTTTTTTAGTGAGGCGATAAAACCAACGTTGGATATTTTACAAACTAAAATGTGCCTTTTTATTGGGGTAAAAACTCTCGTGTAGAAGGAAGTTGAAGAATTTGAGGAATGTGGAAAATTATGTAGGGAACTTCGTCCCATATAAGAAATATACCAAAAGTTAGTGGAGTTAATGAAGGCATGTGTTGTATAAGTTAATACCTGTTATATGTGAGTCCATGCTCCTACCCTAGTGGGTGATGCATCCTAAACTGTGACTCGTAACTCTCGTGACCAAGCCCATTCCTAGACGCATTTGCATTTGTTGAACGCAATGATGCGCTTTTAGGGTGCACTTGGTGCGTGAGCTATGGCCACTCGTCGGTGGGCTCGGTGCAAAGTACATATATGTGTTGTCTGGTGTGGTTTGGATTGGATTCGGATTCAGATTCTCACCTTAATTTTGGGGTGACAGATATTTGCGACGCTAATAAATCGTCACCATTTGGACACCTGTAAGACGCTTATAAAACATTATAAACAAACATGTCTATTTAGTGCATGCCTTTGTTTGAAAGACATGGGTGTTTTAACCATGGTTTTGCCGGGGCTGGCCCTGACATTTTTTTGGGGACTTAGACAAACTGCCAAAGGGGGGGACCCTATATATATTTGGAAAAAAAGAGAAAAAATATCAAAATTAAATTAAATTATGAAGAATTTAAGATTGGTTGCCATTTATAAAGAGCCTCAATATTGTCTCTCTTCATAGCTGCAATACGCAATCATGTACCCATTTGCAAACCGCTCTGGTGGGGGCAGATACTGTTTCTAGGAAAACAATCATCACACTTTGTAGCAATTACATTTGTTTCATAATTTACCAAACACTTTTCTTTTTCGACCAATGCCTCCCGAACCCAAAAAATTTGAAATGCTCCAGGCCTAACTTTGTAAAAAAACGTTTGGTGTTGTTCTTAACTACTTGTTCGGTTAGAATTTTTGTGGTTTATTGTGACCCCCAATTGGTAAACTTAGATACACATCGTTTATGTGAAGAGTTTGAATCATAGGATGTCAATGCCTTTAATAAACTGCAACGAGTGTTTGCATGTTCATTATACATTTTTGGGTTTTTAGAGAGACCTCCATTCATGTTTAGTAATTTGACTTACCGGGGGCATGCATAATGTACAAGCAGGTTGATGCATAAGGTACACGCATGCTATGCACATGAGAGGGTATAAGTCTAGTCATTGAAAAAGTACAAGGGGGATGGGGGTATCTGAATACCGAACTATCTCAGGGGTAAAGTCCAAAAGATCCTATGGATTAGATCGAATTTCTACATTACATAAACATTATGAAAGAATAAATTTAACCTTCTATTGTAGTTATTTTTGTATGGAGGCCTTTTCTGAATAAGTTTGCCTTTTTGGTGGAAAAAAAGATTGTGATATAAGTTTTTCTTGATAGACTTTCGTGATGGGGAGGATAATGATGCAAAGCTTTTTGCTTGGACTCCTCCTTCAAGTCATTGCTGTATATGCTGCCGATATAAGGCGCTTGAACATATGGCCGATGCCAAACCAAGTGAACTATGGAAATCAAAGTCTTTATCTTAGTGAAAGTTTCGGGTTACGAACTGAAGGAAGCAAATATGCGGATGCTTCTGGGATTCTGAAAGATGGGTTCTCGAGGTTAATCGATGTTGTGAAAGGGGCTCATGTTATTGACTCTAATATTTCCCATCTTCCGTCGAACGTTATGTTACAGGGCATCCACGTAGTTGTACATTCACCAAACAACGAGGTAGTATTATTTGCACTTATCCTTCTATGTTTTTGAAAAAGATTTGATGTTAAGCCTTGTGTAGTGTTGAATTTCTTGTTTTATGTTTCTTAATTGGGCCTTTTTGACTTAACCCCTGTAATAATGCCATATTTTGACATAACTCAAGGAAGGAGGGCATTTTCATATAGCAGTGGGTTAGTCAAAATACAGATTAATGGAGTTTTTCAACGGAGAGTAACATCTGTCACGTTTTGGGGGGTGATGTCTAATTTTCATTTTCCAGGGGGGTTATGTCAAAATACGGCATTATTACTGGGGGATAAGTAAAAAAAATCTCTTCTTAATATTGTTGCATTGTAATGAATTTGGTCTTGAGGTTTTACACATATCTTTTTTTCTTCTAAATATCTTTCACTGTATACAACCTCAGGCCCCCAAATTTTGTAAATTATTAGATCGCTCCATTTTTTTGGGAATAGAGTAATTTTGACGGTTTTAATAAAAAATGTTTGAAAACCGGCATGGAAGTGTAAAAACTGTCATAGTAAGTGTTAAAATCCACATAAAAATTATATAAGTTGCCTTTATGTTAGTCTCTCTAAAAAGCGTCATAAAAATCTGTTCTATTTTATTTGTTTTTTCTATTTTAATTTAGTATAAATGCTCAATTTAATGGTTCACCACGGGCTCCCGAAACCTTGGGTCCGTACCAAACCTTATAGGACGAGTATTTCTCAATGTAACTTTTTTAATATGTAGCACATTTTTAATTACGATTGTTTTTGTTTATTTGATGACTTGAAGTTCAACAAATATATTTGTAGCCCAATATTCAATAAGTATTATATTTTTATGATTTTTTTTTTGTTGCATATAAGGTATTTGATTGATCTTTTCCGTGTCCCTAAGATTTTGGAAGGTAACACAATTCAAATATCTTTGCCTGATTATCTTTTCTTTTGATTTGGACCAAAGCTGAAAAGAAGAATTAGGCTGAAAATTTGGAACCCAAGAGTGATTTTCCTAAAATATGAATAGACAACATGGATTTGCTTACTTATGCTGAAGATTGATATGTCTTCATTGGTTGTAGCTTCTAACTTGGTTTCTTTAATCCAAAATTTGCCACTAAGAATTGTTTGATATGGCGCAGTTACAATACGGCGTTGATGAGTCCTACAAATTATCCATCCCTATGCACGGAGAGCCAATTTATGCATATCTTGAGGTGGGTGTCACCAATTTTAATTGTATGTCATTGTGTGTTCCGTTAACGAATTTCATATCGGTTAGACTAAGGGTGTGTTTGATCGAATTCGGTGTAAAAAATTTGCATGGAACCCCCAAGAAATTTTTCCATCGAAAATTTCCAAAATGTGCATTATCACCACAAGTTTGAATGTATGTAATCTTTCATATTTTGCAGGTAAAATGATGCCAATCAAACACACCCATACAGACATGTATTTCCTTCACTATTGCATGATCACCCTCTTTCATTGCTACGATCATAAATAATATACTTCAAGAGTAGACTGGGCTTTTTATGACACTAATCTGATAAACTTTATCCAATATTAGTAGTCAGATATTTTAAAGTCGTTTAGACGATGTTAATAAGAAAGTAAGATATTGAATCCACTTATCATTTTCTTTACACTCAAATGATTATTTGTTTGTGTGCGATGTTGGTTAACTTAAGAGATTTGGATTTTTTTGTAACTAGGCCTAGTTTTTCCAAATTGAGCACTATATCCCTAGAAAAAAAGTGACATATCAAATTATAGTGTTGGTCAATTCATTAGGTACATTTTCCACAATTAAACTATGGGATGTGTATTTGAATAGTAAGTCCTAACACTATTTGGTATTGGGTAAATGGCCTACTGAAATTGAGTATATTATTTCATCCAAAACTCTTGTTAACAGTTTCTCTCTAAATCTGTTCTAGGCAGAATCTCTGCACAAATTATTGCCATTCGTATTCTCTTATTCTCATTCTCAAAAGTAAGTTATGAATCAAAACAAAACACATGAGGGAACGCCCTTTTATAATCTAGGGAGCACCCGTAATGGACTATGGCCCTGCATCATTCCCCTCCCCTGAAAAGCTATCCATAAAAGGGTTGACATGTTGAAGAGAATTCTGATCGATATACGTGTTCATAGTTTCAAGGAGATACCAGGTTGACACGCTGAAGAGTATTCTGTAAGAGAGTAGATAAATCTGAGGAGATGCTGTTTTTTTGGTATGTTTTGACTTGAGCAATGATTATTGTGCCTATGTATCCATCGTGCTGGAATCATATGCAATCAAATAAACAAAAGAGGAAATAATCAGCATAGAGAAGTATTTCCTTGAAGAAATCCTTATTGTCTGTGGCGGCTGTTGTTAAGGAAAAACTCAACGATCGAGTGACCCAACTTGATGGCAAGGTCGACCATTTGGGTGGACAAGTGTAGACTATGGAAGAAAGGCAGGAGAATCAGGAATCGTTGGTCACAAGACGCTAGCTAATGAGTATCACGTCTTCCTAGTGAAGGAGAGCCGTCTTTATGAGGCCTCAATGATGTCCAAAGCATGTCGGACCGTGTCAAGTTGAGGATCTGGAAGTGGAGATAGGTCTCCAGTTCATGAACCGAACATCTCACCTGGCTACTCACGCATTTGGGTCACCCCCTTCTATCGCCCTGATTATGTATGTTTATACTACCTGGAAAATGGGAGATAAAATGAGAGGAGAGGAAGTTGTGTGAAATATGGTGTAAGTTTGGTGTAGAAGGAAGTGATGGGAGGTTAGGGGTGGGGGTAAGAGGCGTGACGGATGGGGAGCTGGAGAATGGTGTAGAAGTGAGGAGATATGGTGTTGATATGAGATTCAATTGGGGAGAGTTTGGAGGGTGGCGACCGGATTTATAAGAAGTAGGGGTTAAAAGACATGGAGGAACGTGATGTAGGAGAATGGGAATGGAAGACGTATTGATGAGGTAAGGTGATGTGAGATTGTGAGGATTAGAAAACTAAAGGGAGTTGATTGGGAAATGAGAAAAACGAAGGAGAAAATGTGGAAGAAAGGGAAGGACAGGAAAAAAAGGAAAGAAATAAAAATAGAGTAAAGAAAATACAAAGGGAAGAGAAAAAATTACCAAGAGAAAAATAAAGGGACAAAGAAACTTGATGGGCCTGGTTCCATTAGCTTGGGCTGTCTTTAATGTGATTTCTTGCGGTTCTCATTGGTGTAAGCTTGCGTTTGCAAGTAATAGGACTTACACCTACAAAACAAAGTGTAGGAGGGTAGTTTATCTTTAGGTAGGTTGGGAAGATTACTCCTAAAGAGATGAGATGTAACATATCTTGAACAATGTACGCCGAAATGTTGTAAAGGTACGAGAGTATAATGGTGGGCGATATGGGGTGTTGGCTCAAGATACCATTGGGTGGCAGTCTCGTTACAGCGAAAAAGTATTTCGTTGCAGCGATGGGGTGGGTTCAGTTGGTGTGGCTTCTTCTAGAGTTTATTGGCGTGGACCGTTTGGGAAGGGGGACGACCAGCAAAGGGACTTAGATTCCCAAAAATGGGTTTTCTAGTTAGGGGTATTTTGGAGTTTTCATCACAAATGGGTTTCACCTACAAATATGTTGTATTAAGGGTTTTAGCCGTAGTTTTTAGCAGCCATTACTTTGTATTTTTTGCTCTTGCTCTTGTGTTAGAGAGAGAATTAGGCATTCTCCTCTTCTGTTCCAAAATAAAGAATCTTTGTGAGTTAAAATTAAGGGTTCACTATTGTGTATGATTGTTGCTTTGGGAACTAATTTTGGGTATTCTCTATTAAGGATTTGGGTAGAATATAGGTGTCTTGGGTGAGATTAATCTTGTGAGGTTCCTCTAATATTTGTGTGAGGGTTACTTTATTTTGTGAGAAGAATTATTATTTGTGTGAGGGAGGAACATATTGTCCTTTCATTTGTAATCTTCTTCTATTAGTGACACAGATTGCCTGTGGACGTAACCAAATTGGTGAACCCACATATATATCTATTTTCTATTTTCTTTATTTCAATTGCTATATATGGATGATTATTTGTTGGTCACGGTGCCCTAGTTGATCACTATACACCGTGCTCCTGCACAATAGGCGAGAGCACAAACACTCCTTTCATGAGAGATACATATTAAGAAGCATCCTAAACACAATTTTAGGGTATCTTTTTTGTTCGATAACAAGGTGATTGGTTAAAAATATGGGTTTTAACGGTGGCTTAGAGAATGTTCTTTAAGGTATCTTTAATGGTGGGTTTCGACGAATAGATCAGATCTGCAATAATTGAGGTTAAGGGTGGTATTTATAGGATTGTGGGTTTTGATCTTGGCCATCAATCTTGGTGAGTGGACATAGGTGAACAGTGTCATGCATTTAATGCAAGTTAGTGCATTAAATGGGAGACGATAAGCTATCGAATAAGTACCTAAGAAGTATCTGAGAAAGGGATGGTGTGTGGCCTACTGTGACAGAAAGGTGGCAAAGTGAGTTGCAAGTTGTCGGTAGCATTTAAGAGAGTAATGATGGTTTTAGGGAGGGCTATATCGGTATACTAGGTGAAGTTCCGAGATAGCACTTCTCAAGTGGTGGATCGGTTATGGTGCTTCGATGGGCTTTGACTGTTCCCTATATATTGTGAAATAGTGGTTGGCTAATGGGAGCCCAATGATCCCTGCCCTCTTTCCTGCAGTACACATACGCTTGACATTCCTGGAAGGGTATTCATCGATTGTCCCATAGTCCCTTGAGTTTTGCCTTTAACTCAAGTCCTTCTGTGTTTGGGGAATTGATATGTACCGAAGAGAGAATGACATACCTGAGGTTTGTACATATTGGTTTTCTGTGTTGGTGTGGATCGGTAGGTGATTTGTCGAATCACGCTACTCTACACAAACAATTGAAATAATTTTTGGAAATTAAAAAAAGATAGTTGGTGACTAAAATTGACAGTTTTGGGTGTATATGATTGTTTTTTCATTAGTTATCCAATTAAAAAAATTAATTTGTACAAGGGAAGATATTTAGGAATTTCTCTTTTAAAAAAACGAAAAATGGTACTCACTTCGTAGATCCATGCAAGGGAAAATGTAGTATGGGTATAACTGCTACGTGAAATCTCTCCATGACAAATTGTACAATCTCTGCATGACATAGTTTGATTATCTGCATGACAAATTGTACAATCTCTGCATGACATACTACTACTACTACTACTGCTACTGCTTTTGCTACTACTACTGCTCCTGCTGGTGCTGCTACTGCTACTACTACTACTACTACTCCTGTTCCTGCTGCTGCTGCTACTACTCCTCCTCCTCCTCTTGTATTGATCTCTTTTATATCATTTGAGTGTGTGTGTATCTCTTATCATATTTAGATGTTATGTTGTTGGTTAGTTGTTGCATGGTTGGTTTTAAGAAGTGTTAAATAAATGTTTTTTAAAATTTCTTTTTGGCACCCTCTTTTTGTATTAGTGGGTTGTTAGCCGTGTTTATTTTAGAATCATCAGTTTATGCTGAGAATGATCCACTTGAGATTCCTGATTATTTTAGTATAGGGCTGGCTGGCCTTTAAGAAAATTGTCAAATTTATAAATAAAATGGCAAACAGATAAGGCAAGCCAAATTATCCAAGTCAGTTTAACTATAAACCTCATGAGAAAGGCCAAGACAAACATCATAAGGACATGAGACCCAACAAAGACTTCAAGAACATTGAGTGTTTTAGATGTGGAAAACTAGGACACATAACACAAGACTGTAGAGTGAAAGTGAACACTGCCAATAAACATACTAGGGCCAACATCTGCAAAACCTAGGATGATTCAAGTGATTCTGAGAATGAGGAACCTATGTTGTATTTGATCCGCGCAAGTGGCAACAAACACACGTGTCGATCGATCCCCGCCCCCACCACCCCACCACCATCACATGGTAGCCCTTATGGCAGCAGGTTGCCATGGGGGTGGTTGGGAGTGGGGTGGGGCGGGGTGCGGGGATCGATCGACACGCGTGTTCGTTGCCGCTGGCGCGAACCAAATACAACATAGGAATTAAAATTAATTGGGTTATTTTTTAATGTCTTCATAGGTTCGTTAAAAAGTTCGGTCTTTTGGATCGCTTTTATGGTTACTGAGTTGATTATAGATATGATAAGTGGTACTTATTGAGTTGAATATGGATATGATACGTGTGGTTACTGAGTTGAATATGGATATGATATGTGTGAATACTGAGTTGGATATGGATATGGTTACTGGGTTGATTATAGATATGATATGTGGTACTTACTGAGTTGAATATGGATATAGTATGGGTGGTAATTGAGTTTAATATAGATTTGATATGTGTGGTTACTGAATTGAATAAGGATATGATATACTCCTCTAGGAGTTACCTAATCTACTTCCACTAAAACCAAATGAAATAGGAACGATTACTACTACTACTGGACTACTGGACTACTTAGATATATTACAAAACAAAGATATTGATATGAATATCTAGTGTCGAAGCATGAATTTGAAGTATCTGGCATGGTGCGTAAAAAAGAGTTTTTCCTTTTCTTTTTCCCTTTACCTCTGAGATAATTTGGTGTTTAGAGGTACCCCCTACAATTTTCATTAATTAGAGTTACCTCCTACATGTGCATCAACCCATTCGTACCTTATGCATCATCTGTTGCATGCCTGTGTGGGCGTTGGTGTGGGTGACTCTAATTAATGAATATGTAGGGGTTATCTCTAGATACCAAATTATTTCACAGGGGTTATAGTCAACTGCCCCCCCCCCCAAAAAAAAAAAAAAAAAGAAAAAAATGTTATTGCATGATCTGCCGAAAACGGCGGGTGACTCATTTTTTGTCTTTTTGCTCGAAATATATAATATACCAAAATGTTGCGTACTTCACGAGGAGCTTAAATTATGCTTGCATCTTCATTGTTGCAAATTCTCTGATCGACTCACTTTTAGTGCAGGCACAAACAGTTTATGGGGCTCTACATGGGCTGCAGGTGACGTGTTCTTTCTAGTGCAGTTGTTTTATATCACTGCTAAGTTTATGAAAGACTTACCAGCAGATCTTATAGTATTTGTTTTTATCATGACATGTTTCAGACATTCAGCCAACTGTGCTATTTTAATTTCGCTACTAGAGTGATTGAAGTTCTTCAGGTCCCATGGAACATTTACGATCAGCCTAGATTCTCTTATCGAGGACTGTTAATTGGTGAGATGGTTTTCTCATTCCGGGTAATAATATAGGTATTTTAAATTATTTTGTTTTGACCCATTCACAACTCAATGGATTTCTCGATGTGAAATGCTTTGATGGATTGAATTCATATTTATTTAATCCACTCACTCACACATACAAGCACCAAGTAGTTAGTATTTAATGGCATTCAAAAATTCCATTAAAGATGTGGAGTTAACAAATTGGTAGGGAGGGCAATTTAGGTGTGTTTTATCATTTTCAAACCATGTCATTTTGGGTTTGTTTTGAGTACTGGTTCATCGTATCCAACTCGTTTATTATACATGTAATTTATTGGTTGGCACGCATACCATGATGAACCAAAAATTTAGGACTAGGGCTCCTTCTCTTGAACTAAGCACAACTCAACTCTAGGTACTAACAAAACTAAGTAAAAGTTTATATATATTTAGAAGAACATATAAAAATAGATCACGAAAAATCAGTCACTTTCTCCCTATGAACCATGTACACGGGACACGTATATGACACGAACATGTTAACATGGAAATTTCTCAACATAGTAGGACACGTGAGGACACGACATTAATGAATATTTTATATATTGTAGTATAAACAATAATTTTTTTACAAGTATATTTTGTAGCATATGGCTATAATGTGAAACCTATAATTTATAGATCATAGTTGTAAGAGAGTTTTGCTCTTTGGATGGTAAGAAGTAGTACTTTCTCTTGTTGCCTAGGTGTTTGTAATGAAAACTAAGGCGTAACCTTTATAGATTGTGATGATAAATATAGTTTGTGCAAATGATGAAAAGCAAACTCAACAATAAAGGAAATGTACTAAAAAAAGGAAATAAACAAGAGCACAACAATTGACGTGGTTCACCCAACTTGGGCTACGTCCATAGGAGCTCGAGTTTTATGTCACTTCGAGAATGAAAATTTTACAAACACTCACTTTCAACAATAAAACTTCTCCTCTCAAGTGTATAGATTGTTTACACTCTCTCAAGAACTGAATCTTTAGAAAGTTGCCCCTACTCAGTCTTTCTCTCTTTCTTCTCTGTTTATTCTTGTCTCTCTCCTTCTTCAACGGATAAATGCATAAATGCAGTATATATAGTTTTAGCCTTAGTCTGTGGGATCTTCAGTGCTTTTTTCACCTCTTGAATTTTTGCTGGCAGAAAACTATTAGCAGATTAATGAGGAACAAACTCATTAGGCATGGGTTAAAATCTGCCTTAAAACATGGAGAAAATATTACTTTAGTTAAAAGTGTTTCAGCTTTAGCATATGCCTCAAGCGCACTTCCCAATATATAATAGATAGGGCTCTCAACGTCAGAACCTTTTACAGTTCATCATATTTTATCGAGTAAGCTAGTAGTTGCTCACAACATGCTCAATCGAGTAAAGCTATTTCGGAACATTCTTAATTGTGTCAAGTTGTTGCGCAACATGCTTAATCATGTCAAGATCTCTGTATTCTCGAAACCAGTTTCCCCAGGGACTTTCCAAGTAAGGTTGCTCGATGGAGAATAGCAGTTTCCTCGGTTCTGTAGGGCCTGTTCTTTCATTAGTTCTGGGTAATCTCAATAATATAACTCATAGTGATGGAAATGGGTCTTTATTTTAGGGTTTATTAGTCATTTTATTTTCTTTTTTGTATTTTCTTTTATTTTGTTATTGTATTTTTCTTTATTTTTGTTAGTGTATTTAGAGGTACGTAGTAGTAATGGCATTTTTGTAATTAAGGCCTTAGCTTAGAGCTTGAGCTACTCCTTCCCTTTAAATACCCACTTGTAAGCCTCATTTGAGGTAGACTTGAATTTTGAATAAAAGAAAAGTATTTTTCTCTCTAAAAGTGTGTTAGATATTTTAAGGAGTCGTTTGACGGGTCGTTTATGTCAAATTGGTATCAGAGCGGGTGAAGCCCTACATTGGTGCTAGTGTATCGGTGTTTTCTTATCAAATTCATACACTTCTCGCAATGGCTCCTAAGAAATCCAAACCTCAACAAGAAGAAATTCAAGAATGGAGAGATAAAGTGGATCGACAAACCCTAAGCCTCAACTTGAAATTGGATGCCATAATGCAACAACTCACGAAATTGCAAAACCCTAACCCTTTAAACCCCCAAGCAGCCCGGCCCCTACTCCGTCCCCTTTCCCCCACCCCTGCTGCCCCAAACAGCCACACCCTTCCCTCTTGGCAACCGATAGCCCCCCAAACTCCCCTGCCCACTCCAGCAGCCGCCAACCACCCCTCCCCACCACTTTTGACCCCAAAAAACCCCCTCCCCCACCCCCTTACAACCCCTGATCAACACCCCAGCAAACCCCACCCCAAAAAAACCTCATCCGAACCCAAACCGACCCAAACCCAATCGCTTCCAACCCGATGACCACCCCAAGTGGACGCGCAGGCCTCTGGAACCCAAATCGACCCTGGAAAACTAGGGTTTTTCCCTAGACTTGCTCGAAAACCCCCTAAACAGTCCTACCCCACACCAAACCCTTCTACCCACCTCCAAACCGTGGTTTTTGACACGGGTGGAAATTTTTAGGGCTTGCTTTGGGTGAAGAAGAAAAGAAGAGAGAAGATGAAGAAATAAAGACCAAGATTTGTGGATGCGCCCCCTCAAGATTCAGAAATTAATTTGTGGCCCTCAAAAGTTTTTGGCACCAATTTTTGGAATTTCCTCACGAATTCCTCATTTTTTTAACGCTCGAGGACAAGCTTGGTTTTAAGAGGGGGAGAGTGATGGAAATAGGTCTCTATATTAGGGCTTATTAGTCATTTTATTTTCTTTTTTGTATTTTCCTTTCTTTTGTTATTGTATTTTCCTTTATTTTTGTTAGTGTATTTAGAGGTAAGGAGTAGTAATGGCATTTTTGTAAATAGGGCCTTAGCTTGGAGCCTAGGCTACTCCTTCCCTTTAAATACCCATTTGTAAGCCTCATTTGAGGTAGACTTGAATTTTGAATAGAAGAAGAGTATTTCTCTCTTTAAAAGTGTGTTAGATATTTTTAGGAGCCTTTTGATGGGTCGTTTACGTCACATAGTTTACAAGAATAAAAGAAATTTAACTGGAGCAATTGATCTGTAAGTAAGGAGGTTTACCTACAATAGTAATCAATAATCACCGATACTATGTTAACGAAACAAAAGAAATTAAAAAGAAGCATATGTATAATAGTGTGTGGATATATGTAAATTCATTAAAATGTACGTCAATTATTATATACATATCATTATGATGATTCATTTATGTATGCAAACTTATATGGTAAACTTATATTTAGTTTTTTTAACAATTATAATTATTTTGCATAGAAAAATAAATTCATTTCTCAATGTACGTCAATTTCGTTTACTATAACTACATTATTACAATGTATTTTTCCATAATGATTTTCGTGGTTTTTCACCATACAACCCAAAATATATTGATGTGAATGAAGAATTAGGGGTTATTTTTAGTATTTTATTGTATTTTTGTTACTTTTTAGTCTTTTTTTTTATATTTTTAGTCTTTCATTGTATTTTCCTTTTTTGTTAGTATTTAGAAGAAGGAAGGTTATTGGCTCCTAGGGACATAAATGTAATTAGATTCTTAGCTTAGAGGCCAAGCAACCTTACTCCTATAAATACTCTTTTGTAGCCTCATTTGAGGTATTCGTCCATTTTGAAATATTGAGATTTGAGAGAGTTTAGAGAGATTTATCTTTTCTTGCTCCCATTTGACATCATTTACGTCGTATATTTTTAAATTTTTTACTTCAACTTAATTGTTTTTTTAAATAAAAATGATTTCAAATTTATATGTGTTATTGATAAGAATAAAATTGCATGGGTGCGGTAAACTCTTTTGGAACTGCTCTAGTTGTGTAGGTAGGTTACCTAACTACATCAGGTAAGGAAAAGAACTTTCGTGTTTTTCATTTTTTTTTCAATTCCTCCAAGATGTCTTCTTTTGATGTATTTGGTTACAAAAAGGAATGCATATGATTAAATATTGGTTCCAAGCACGAGCCTATCAGTCATGTTGTTGACGTGTTGTTAGAATGTTGTAGTCGAAAGTAAAGCTTATTTGAAAAGTTGGAATGTTAGGATAAAGTACATAAGACATTTCCTATCATTTGTTAATGCTTAAGTTCTCTTATTCATAGAAGAAAGGTAATCTTCCTTAAAATGCTAATATGCATGTTCTTACTTTTGACTTTGAATGGCGCAGATACGTCGCGGCACTATCAGCCACTGCCAATGATAAAGAAGGTTATTGATTCTATGGCTTATGCAAAGCTGGTATGTAAATTAAATTACTGACGTGGACCTACCATTTGTCGTTCCAATAGTGCTTATGATAACCAACATCTAGATACTCATTATTTAGTGGTCTTAGATGGTGCATTGATGTTAATTGTGTGGGCGATATTCACAAAATTTATTTCATCCATAATCCATCAAACTGAAGTTTGCTCGGTCAAATTTACACACAAGATTGTAAAAGACAAATAATTGAAGATATGATACCAATTGTACAGACAAGCTGATATACCCGGGAGGCCTGGGGAATTAATTGTATTTTTACTTATTTAATTTACATGTCTAGTTTTGTAATTTTCTCTCTGAGTTAGTAGTATAGGTTGAGGTTAATATTCCCTCGGAATATTCTATTGTTCCCTCTTTAGTATTTTTACCTTTTAGGATTATCATAGCTTAGCAAGATAGATTAGCCTATAAATAAGGCTGTTGGCCTCACATTGTATTACTTTAAATATGAATGAGAATTAGAGAGAGAAATTAGGAAATTTGCTTAGAATCAATGTTGTTGTTTTGGTGTAGTGTGGATTAAATCCTATGAAGCACGAACACTCTCCCGCAAGCCAAGAGTCAACTTTGACTCGAGTCCGACAAGCGACATGCTCCGACACGCTGCCGGAACGCTGGGACACGCAAGTCCTTTTTCAGATTGGACACGCTGGGACACGTCCAGGGCATGTAAAAGGACACGTTTTAATATTTTTCTTCTTCTAATGTGATGGTGATTCTGCTTTATTTATAATTTTTAATGTTAAAGTGTGTTTGAAATTTGTTTTTTATGTCTCATTCTCTTAATATCATGTTTAGAATGCTCTAATAATGTATTTTATGGAAAAAAATCTGTTTTATTTCATTAGTATATATTAAGTATATATTATATATTTAAATATATATTATACGTATCCTAGTGTGTCGTATCCTAGTTTTTGGAAAAATCACGCGTCATGTGTCGTGTCTAAACACGTATTACGTGTCGAGTCGATGCTTCATAGATTAAATCGCTTCCTCTCCCAACTATCCATAAAAACGGTCTAAGCTTTAATACCAATTCTAAATTTAAATAATGTACGAAGCGGAGGTGTGGCCGTGTGAGGAGTATGGGTGCACGGCGATTCAGCGAAATATGGCATAGCTGTGGTGGGTGCAATGGGTGATATAATATAATTCGTCTTAGTGCTTACTTTCCATAGTTTGAGTCCAGAAAGGAAGTTTAATAGTTTGAGGACGTCGAAATTAAAACTGCAGATTGGGATTATTGTGGAGACTGCCACCCCACTCACACACACCGACAAAAAAAAGTCCAGTTAGTGGCAAGTCTGTGTATGATCTTGGCTACAATATAGGTCTTAATAACTAGGAAGGTGTTGATGAACGCCATATCCATGTAATCACGAGTCAAGGAGTTTTGGTTAGTGGAAGACAAATCTTGGACCTAGTTTGGTTTATAATGTGGAGTGGCGTAGTATACGGTGAAACTGAATAGGGGATTGGGTTTGTAGATAGATTTTTAGAAGTCCTATGATAAAGTAAATTATGATTTTCTTGGTCATGAGTCATGTAAAGTTTTTTTGAGTAGGTCGAGAATTGAATAAGAGGTTGTGCAAGTTCGGTTAATTTCTCTATTTTTGCTAATCAGAGGATGAGGGAGGAGAAATTTGGTGCTTCAACAGGACTTAGGCAGGGGGTGACATATCTGTATTTTTATTACTTTGGTGGTAATGTATTAAGTAGATTTGTTAAGGAAAAAGGAGGCACGTAGATTGAATGCTTTTGGGTGGGTTGAAACAAGATTGGCATATGACATCTACAATTTGCAGATGATACGATAATTTTACGGGGGATGAGGATAATAATTTGCAATATTTGTCAACAATTTAAAGGGTTTTTGGTCTTGTTTCCGTGTCAAGATTTAAAAAGATTGAATGACGTCTTTTATTATTTTGGGGTATACATTTCAGTTCTCCTCATATGTGCTGGCCCATATAATGCCCCTTTAAGTGTTATCATTCATAGTTATCGATGTTTATGAAAAAGAGAGAGTTGAACCCTAGTTTCTTCTGTTTGTATTCTCTGTAAAAATTTATTCTGTCGGTATACATCAAATTGGAATCAGAGCATTTTGCTCATGGGAGGTATGAGTTATGACAGAAGACAAGTGGGAACCCGATTGGGGATACCAGAAGTGTTAGGCATTGGTGTACAAACGGCAATGCAGGCCTAGGGATTGAAGGCCGAAACAAAGAAGATAAAAACCAGAGCATCCCACAACGTGAAAGCCCTCGATAACAAGGTCAAACCGAGCTCTTAGGAGTTTCGATGGCCTATCCAACTCGACTAAGATACAGACCTACCCCTCTACATCAGATCTGGATAAAATATCTACGAGCTCATCGGCTTCGTCATAGTCTGTTGTCTACTTCTTGTACCTCAAATAGCCATTTGTGAACTGTCATTATTGATAAGGTGTCTAATGATTAGTTGACGCTGAAAGAAGGGTAGAGAATTTACAGCTCCCTGTTGAGACATTGCTCAAGTGTATAGGATCGAGTGGTTAGGTAACAAAGAACCATTGGTGTTGGGGTTTACTTAGATGGAGTTAAGTGCTGAGTATTTCAATCTTGTTGGGCAAACCATGGCAATATGATCATGTGATTGTTTTATGATGGGATGTCGAACACTTCTCTTTCATGCATAATTGTGAGCACGTTCAGTTGCTGCCTATATTGTGTCCTTTTTTTTCATGAAATAGGATACTGAATTGATCTATGATGCACGGACACAGATCTGGATAAATTCGCATGATTAATAATTTTTGTTACTGAAAATTTTACACCTATTTTTTGATAAATACTAAAAATAAGTTGACATTATTAAAAATTATTATTATATAGAATTAAATATATATGTCATAAATAATATTTTATGTATCCCAGCATATCCGTATCCTAATTTTGAGAATTGCAAATCACGTTTTTCTTATCATATCGTGTCCTGTATTGCATGTTGAGTCCGTGCTTCGAGGTATTGATAGTTGTGCAATCAACAAGATGACAGTTAAATAAATATTTTCGATACAATAACTAGAGTACGTGCTAGGCTCGTTAAACGAAGCTATAGATGTACTCGATATTGTACTTGAAAACTGGCTATCATCATATCCAAAATTAGATCATATTTTCACCTTTGCTACTAATATTTCCACCCATCAATTTATTTGCAATAATCTGAAATTGACTTTAGAGGTCGTACCTTGTTGCGATGGCCAGTGCCCTCGCCCAAGCTACAGTTAGTCTCGGGTTTGAGACATGGGAGTAGCCTCTCCATATATGGGGGTATGGCCAGCTGACATCTTCCTCTCCCAGACCCACAGTTAAGGGAGAGCCTTGTGCCCTGACCTCTAATCTGAAATTGACTTTATAATTGGAGTGGTATATTGCAGAATTAATGACTTAAAATTCTACAATCTCGAAAACAGCCTATATTCATTAAAATTTTCCTTTTCCCATGCAGAACGTGCTCCATTGGCACATTGTGGATTCACAATCTTTTCCTCTGGAGATACCTTCATATCCAAAACTGTGGGAAGGTTCTTATTCTATTTCAGAGCGATATACAATGGCTGATGCTGCTGAGATTGTAAGGTAAATAACTATCTTTGTTTGGTTGTTAAATGGATATATGCTCCTGTTGTATATGTTTACCTGATATTTAACAATGAAACCTTGCAGTTATGCTCAAAGACGAGGGATCAATGTATTATCTGAGATTGATGTTCCGGGACACGCTCTCTCCTGGTAATCATGACCAATGTCATTCCTAACTGATTTCCGATTTGCAACTTTTTTTCGTCATATGATATATGTTATAAGTTAAACCAGGAAGGTATTGGAGAGAGAAGATAAGTATTAGTTAAGATTTATTCTCTCGTACATAATCTTTCACCTTCCTCGGGCTTGGATTCCTGTAAATAAATCATATTTAAATAAAAGGCAAAGAACAACACGAGTGTTGGTGGATGAAAGAGAGTATACATGAGGTAGAGAGGAAGTTTTTCACTTCTAAACCTTTTAAGTAGGTGATAAATTTTTATCCTTAATTGTTATAATTTACGCTTCCGTCCATTAACTTCAGATCAGAGAGAGACAGAGAAAGTAACAGTTCTGAGAGAGAGACTAACAATTCTGGAGTGGGGAGATAACAGAGAAGAAAGAGAGGAGGTGTAGGTTGCAATGGGCGGTGACCATGAAGGATAATTAATAAATAACGAGATTGGATTTAGAGTTGATTTTTATAGATTAGATTTAAATTTGACGTAAATGACGTCAAATGGGAGCAAGAAAAGATAATTCTCTCTCAAACTCTCTCTAATCAATATCTCAAAAATATGGAAGAATACCTCATATGAGGCTACATATGGGTATTTATAGGAAGGAGGTTACTTGGCCTCTAAGCTAAGAATCTAATTATATTTATGTCCCTAAGAGCCAATAACCTTCCTTCTTCTAAATACTAACAAAAAGGGAAAATACAATGAAAAACTAAAAATAAAAGAAAGACTAAAAAATAACAAAAATACAATAAAACCCTAAAAATACTAAAAATAGCCCCTAATTCTTGATTCACATCATTCTCTCCACCTTCGAAAAAGTTCGTCCTCGAACATTAAGATTGAGGTCGAATATAACAATTCCCAAAATTGCGGAAGAGACAAAACTTGAGAGGCCAAAACGTAATTTCTAAAAATTTGGAGGAAGATTCTTGAATTCTTGCGGTAATCGTCATCTTCTTCCGCATGCCGCTCATGTCCAATATCAAAATTATCTACCACTTGGATCAAAAACCAAGGTTTTGGTGCCAAACCCTAGTTCTTGCAATTGTTCCTGATGGGATTGGGTTAAAATGGGCTGAATTTGGATTGAATTTGGGGGAGAAGGGTTCTTGAATACTTTCGGGGGAATCTTGGATGGGTCAAGATAAAGAAACACACGTTCTTAAATGGCGGTGATAATTTCTTGAATTTGTGATGGGTCTTGAATCGTGAGAAGGGTGGATTGCACCCGGATTGGAGAGGAGTAGAATGGGCTAAAATTTGATCGGCTAGGTCTTTAGGGTTTCGGGTTAACCCGCTTCTGGTTCTTGAAGCCGTCGAAGGGTGAATCGGACCCTCATTGGGGTTGTATGGCTATTGCTGGGATTTCCAGCCAAGCGGATCAGGTGGAAAGTCTCGGATACCACCAGAGTGGTGGTCTAGCCATATCTTGGTGAGGAGGACAGCGGCAAGGTGTTGGAATGAGGTGTGGGTACCAGACGACCTTCGGAGGGGCTATTCAGCAACTGTTGGTGTCAATTCTGGGCTGTCAGTGCCTCGGGTGCTGCCAACGTGAAAGTCTAACCCTTCCGATGGGTTTCTTAGTGCGATCGGCTGGGAAGGGGGTTTTCGGTGGGCGGGGTATGATCTCCGGTGGTCTGGAGGGTAATCAACTTCGGAATAGTGGTGTTTTGGGTTGGATATGGTTGGGAATAGGTGGCTGGTATGGGATGGTAAAGGGTTGGGCAGTCGTGATTGTCTTGGGAGGGGTTTTGGGCTGATCGGTCAGCAGGTTGGGGCGGTTGGGTGGGTTTGATGGTGGTTGTGTTGATTCTTGATGCGGGGGAAATAGGATTAGGGTTTTGATTTTAGGGTAAAGATGGGAAATGGTTTGCGGAAGCGTAGGTAGGGGGTTTTGGGGGCTAGGGTTAGGGTTATTGATGGTGGGTGGCAATTTAGGTGGTGGTGGGTTTCGTGCATTGAGCTCATCCATTTGGGCCTTCAATTGTTTGAAGGCTTTCATGATTTGATCGAAAGGATTTATCGCGGAGGTGTTCATCTTTTCTTGACCCACCTTGACGTTCTTTACGAGTTTGTATTTTTTTACAACAACAACAACAGTCGGTGGAGCGACTAGGCTCTGATACTAATTGACGTAAATGACGTCAAATAGGAGCAAGAAGAGATAATTTTCTCTCAAACCCTCTCTAATCAATATCTCAAAATATGGAAGAATACCTCAAATGAGGCTACATATGGGTATTTATAGGAAGGAGGTTGCTTGGCCTCTACGCTAAGAATCTAATTACATTTATGTCCCTAAGAGCCAATAACCTTCCTTCTTCTAAATACTAAAAAAAAGAAAATACAACGAAATACTAAAAATAAAAAGACTAAAAAATAAAAAAATACAATAAAACCCTAAAAATACTTAAAATAGCCCTGAATTCTTGATTCACATCAAAATTAGTGTTAATATAGGCTGAATATATACATTAATATGGACGAGGTCGTACCTTGGTGCGATGGCAAGTGCCCTCACGCAAGCTATGGTTGGTCTTGTGTTCGAGAGAAGGGAGAAGCCTCTCCATATATGGGGGTAACGCCAGTCGACATCCGCCTCTCCCAGACCCTGGGGTACAACCTTTTTTTATATACATTAATAAGGAAAAGGTCCATCTGGCCTCTAAATAATATTTAGATGAAAATCTAAATAAAGATTCGAATAGAAATTTAACTGAATTGGGTAAAGTTCAATAAATTATTAGTTGATGGGGATAGAATGTTCGACATACACTCACGAGTTTTTGTATGTGGTCCATATTCCAATTCCACATCCACATCTTACCATCTTTTGGATTTAAAATTGATCTAACGGCTAAAACGTTTGAGAAATATACACCTACTCGATTTTGGGGTGAGTGCATGATGCCGCATGAAAATGGAGATAACAAAATAGATAACATTTTCTAATTATCCTGAACTGGGATAAATCATATCCACATTAATTCTGACTACCAAAAGAATATAAAATACAATTAAAATTAAATTCCCTGCAGCTGTTCCGCATCAATGCATAACACACTCGAATGGCCCTAAGCTCACCTTAAATGGCTCATTTGCAACTCTATATTCCTATATTCTTTTCAGGTGCAGGATTAGCATTTGCACAAATATAACATGCTGTTGCTTTTGAAATCTTGCAATAAGGCCAATTTTTTAGTTTCCCCCCATGTTTTAATGCTCCCAAAGGTTAATTCTATTGATATTTTTGCACGTTGTTGTTGGAGCTAACTTTTTTTTATATTTAGGGGGACTGGTTATCCTTCTTTATGGCCTTCAAAGGATTGCAAACAGCCACTTGATGTCAGCAATGAATTCACTTTTAAAGTAATAGATGGGATTCTGTCAGGTATGTCCTTTGCTAACGAATTGAATTTTTTTTTCCTTTGATTATAATGACAAGATAAGAAACAGCTATCGCTCTTGACTGTTCTCCTGTTCCAGATTTCAGTAAGGTCTTCAGATATAAATTTGTTCACTTAGGAGGTGATGAAGTTAATACCAGTGAGTTTTATAATTTTAATACTCCCTCTGTACCAACTTTATAGTCCTGCTTTTCTTTTCAGTCTGTCCCAAATTAATGGTCGCTTTCGTTTTCTGGACGTAATCAACGAACCAAATTTCATGACAGTAAACAAATCTTGATCTTGTCTATTGATTGAGTGAATCCTTCAAAATCATCGTTTTCAAATGGCAGCTATTAATATGGGACTGAGGTAGTATATTTATGTGTTATCATCGAATATTGCAGCCATAGTTTATATTTTTCTATGAAGGGTTAGTACATTCATAAAGAAGAGCGTAGTCAGAAGGTACAAAACACCAGACATTGCAGAGGGCCCCAGACCACTAATCGCCTATACAACTACAAAATTAAATATTTATAATCACAACATAAGAAAAGAAAAATGAATAAGAACAGAAAGGCCTTCAACCAAACTGCCCATATCCAACAGCAACCCAAACAATCTCCTGGGCTAAAATCAAGTTTTTTACTGGCAAGCGCCCTTCATATTTGGAAACTAGCAACTTTTTTTCTTTTGGTTCCCATTTGGTTGATTTGAAGAACTAAAATCAAGTTTGTAAAATTTTGTGGAAGTTGTACAATTTCTAAAACCAAAAAATACAAAATTAAGAGCCAAGCTTCCATTTATATAGATGTTCATATGTAGCAACATATCATACCCCCTCTCGTTTCTCCATCTTTCTTCTCTTCACTAAAAATAGTTCTCAATTTTGTCTTTTTAACAATAGTCCATGGCCTTGGCAGTTATTACAATACTTATCGTTGCCCGGAAGAATCTCTAACCATTAGATATTTAATCTAATTTTTATCTGAACCACCACTTTGAAAGATAAACTAAACCATCCTTATTATTACACACACACACACACACACACAAGGGCTTACCCAGTGCACGACTCTCACACACGTAGAGTTTGGGAGAGGTAAAGTGGTAGATTAACTTATTTGCATTTCCACTATGGCTGGTTCCTTGGAGTGGAAACTGTGTGATGCCAGGCGGATCCAGAGTACAACTTTAGTGACCACCTACTCCATCCTCTTGCCTTATAGACATACATACATACATACACACATACATACATACATACATACATACATACATAAATAATATATATATATATATATATATATATATATATATATATTATATATAATGATAACACACTAGTCACTTGATCGTATGGTACATTGATCTTCTTTGACATGGACATTTAATCCCCTTATTTTATTCTCACTTTCAGAGCCCAAAACTTTCTTAAAAATTCAAATCCAACGACAAATATAATATCTAAATTTTATCCAAGTAAGGGTTGAGGTCATGATCAATCAATGGAGTATTTTAACTCCATATGGGAATAATAATGAGTTAGTGCTATATTCTTATTAAATAAGGAAAATGAGATACACAATTGGGGTTAGCCCTAGCCATTTTAAATCAAACGACAAGAGAGGGAGGGGGTAAAATTGTGCATACCGAGATTTGGATCCTTCCTACCCATGTGGAGAGTGGGTAGTTGTACTATGTGAGATAAAGCTCATTGGAAATTGACTTTCATTCAAAGGGAAGCCAATTGTATACTAATATGTAGATTGGTGATTTTTACTTCCCCATAGGTTAAAGGTCTTGACGAGAATTCCAAAATTTTAATTAGAACCAAAAGCCTAACCTTGAAAAGTTAATGTCGAAGCATTCTCAACTTAAGATAAATTCCTCTATCTGAATATGCTTAGAGAACTCTAAACGAGTAAGATTACGCAGCTCTGTGAGATGCATGTGTGCAATTTCTACTCTCCATGATATGTGAGCATACATATTACAAATTATTGAACATATGATTTGAGCAAACATTTCTCCTTGTAAACGATTACTTTGTTCTATTATTAGCTTGTCTCAAATAAAGTACATATACTTAAATCTTAAAACTTCTTGATATAACTCTCTCACCTATATCAATTGGAAATGAAATGATGATGATGATTTACCAACACATACAATTCAATTATTAATTTCAGGTTGCTGGTCAGTAACTCCTCATGTACACAACTGGTAACAATCTTATTATCTTATTCATTCTCTCCAATTACAGGTCGAAACCCACTATTAGATTATTGAATAGATTTCATTTTTTGAGTTTCTTGCTTCTTCCACTACAAACATTTTGGCTAATATTGATGTAAAGAAGAATATGGGTTTAGCATCTCTCTCAAGTCTAAGATAAGGCCCCCTTATATATGCAATGGGCAGAACAAGTACAGTGATACCGCGCAGTAATGAAATGAATAATAACATGCTATTGTGTCACTCTCCCCCTAAGAAGTTCAGCCACATGATCTCTATATTGCTATGAAGGTAGCCTCTGCATCAGAGTCTGAACTTCCTACAAGTCAATAATACCTTCAAAGAAATTGACATGAGAACATTGTATTACAAAGTGTCCCAGGCACTAAAAGGCCAATGGGTGCCTTGAGTAGGCCATAATCGGTAAAAAAAATATGCCAGAGTGATTAGGCGGGGACTCGACCTCTTTCCTTTCCTCTTTCTTTTCCTTAGAGAGTTTCTCGCTTCTCTTTGTTCCCTCTCTTCTCTATCCGGCCCTACCTTTCCGTTCGATCCAATTTCCACCAGTCTTTTCTTCCGCTCCCCTCTAAGCTGCCAACTGATATCCTTATTCCAATTGATTATTTTGACCATTAGATTAGTATTAATTGCATTGAATTATAATTTCAAAAAATATATCTGAATCAAGTCGTCTTACTGACAGCACTGCTACATGCTGACACTAAATTAGTAGCAAGGCAAGAATCAAATAAATTTCTGTAGTGGAACAAAATGTCTCTCATTTCCACCCCGAATAGATTCTTCTTTTTTGTTTAAAGGGGAATGTTGTTACTTCGCCTTCCCACCTTGTCGATTGAAACGACCCAGGTTTTGGTAGATGAGCTGAGTGTGCAAGGGCGTAGATCAGTAGGTTCGTAAATAGGTTAACCTTTCAAACCGTAGCTGAATCCATGGGTAGGCGAGAGACAGCCTGGCGAAACAAAAGCACTTGAGAATAAGAGAGAGTATTTATATGGGAAAGATCTTTAACCACCGCTTAAATAAGCAGTCGCCTGTGAAGATGGGGATTACTGGGGGAAAGGAGTCCCAGGCGGGAGATTAATTGGGTTGGGCCCATTTTTTCTTTACTTTAATCAGTTGCTTACTTTCATTTTCATATCACTTTCTTTTTTTTACTATCAGATGATCATATAAATGTGCCACAACAATGCAATACAAAACGGGCCATATTGTTAAGTTTCTGCACCCAACCCAGTTGACGATTCTTATGCAAATACACGATGATGAAGTCATCCGGTTGAAAAACACCAATGGGCACCAACTTGCCCCTTAAGAAGCATCCATATGCTTCAACTTATCCGGCGGATGTCCTCATAGCCAGGCAGAGACACACTTTAAACAACCTGAAACGGTGACAATTAAGTGCAACGTTTATCTGTGTTATCAAAAAAAATCTCAGCCTGTGGTCACAATATACAAGCTCTTCAGATTATCTTCTTCTAAATATCGCAATAGATCCCCAACATTGTGGTTAATAATTTGACTGTCAGTCGTAGAGAACTCAAGAGTACATTGTAACAAAGGCCATAACATGCACAAAAAATGACGAGTGAATTGGAAGTCTCTCTCAAACAGTATTCCGTGGAACCCCATGATGTCAAACAACCTCCTTGAATGAGATGCATATGAACTCCAATGGTGCAAATGATATGAACTATATTCGGGGATCTTTCCACCACTTCAAAGATGGATTCATAATCTTTGAGTAACCCCACAATGAAATCCATAGAATCATCATGGCCTTTCTGTAAAGAGGAGGGGAGTATACATCCTTGCGTTGGCCTCTCTGTAAAGGCAACAATCATCATAGCTTCCATTAGCAAGCTGGGCTTAGTCGACATATTCGCACCAGCTTGAGGAGAAGGGTTGGATTTCATGTTATTTTGTATTTTTCTTTTTATATTTGGGCCCGTTATGTGTTGGGCTTTAGGTGTTTTTAGTCTTCCTTATTTCTATATCATATATGTTCTATAGCCATCCATATATTAGTATAAATACATTTATCTGGCGCTTACTTTGGGTAAGCCATCACATCACAAAAAAATATATTCCAACAATATACGTACATACATCTGTTGTGTCTCGTTGTTAAACCTTTGGGTATTTTGAAGTGCTTTCATCTCTTTCTTTCTTTATTTCTTTTGGCATATTTTCAAGTTTTTCACCTTTTGGTGTATATAGTAGAGATCACATTTAGGTTGCCATGTAGAAATGCACTAGAATTTCCATGTTGCATGGAACACCTATATTGATGCTCCATTATTATCTTCTCAACAATTATATTGTGAGTTTGGATTCATTTCTTTTTAATCTTCATGTTACTTACACCAACATGAAGTGTATACAGTTTTGAGCATTTTTTATACTACAAGAAATTGAATATGTGAGCATGCTTGTCAATCATAGTTTCATAATTATTTCTGCTCCCATCTTATCTTGAAAATCCATTTCCTTATTTTACTCTCTCCATATCTCCAAAAGCCATTCCAGGGTGTCTTTTCCATTAGGTTTATCTCAATACTTAAATGATTTTCTGTTTCCTTCTAAATTGGTTAAATTAATTGCTGATATTCATAGGCTAAAGTTTATATTAGATAGTTGTGATCATGTCCAATAGATTTTTATCATGCGTTGGTCATGCTCAATAATTTCTTGGAGATTACCTTCCGTTCAATACATACGTATATATATATATAACTCACGCATATTATATAGACATGTGTGTGTATAATGCTGCATTTTACTTTTTCAGGTTAAAGAAGCATGGTATGAATGAATCCGAAGCTTACCAATACTTTGTGTTGCGAGCACAGAAAATAGCTTTGTCCCATGGATATGAAATTGTTAACTGGTACATATCTTTTACTTGAGAATTTTTTCCCATTATATGGTCTTACATCTAATTTAGAATGTCTTTAATTACAGGGAGGAGACATTCAACAACTTCGGCAGTAAATTGAGCCCAAAAACTGTGATTCATAACTGGTACGCTCTATAGGTGAAAAACATTATTATTGTTGATTAATGAATTGCTTATGATATACCTATTCTGAGAAGGTAATGTCAAAAGTGAAAACATTCTTCCTATTTGCTGAAATTTTCGTAAATAGACACAAGTGCAATGGTTGGGATTTCTATTTTTCTTCTTTAGAATGAACTATAACATTACTACTATGCTAGTTATAATACTAAACTCTGACCAAAATTAAGTCTCATTATTGTATTTTTCAGAGAAATTTCAAATCCATAGAGTTTGGTTTTGGTCATGGACGGATCTACAGTTGGGCGAGGAGGAGCGAATACCCATCCTGACTTTCCAAATTTTTTTTTTTGGGTACTGTATGTAAAAATAAAAAGTTAGAGAAATAAATAATGAGATTTTTACAACTTTTTGGGTAAAAAAACGTAATAAGTTTGTGTAAAACTTGAATTAAAGACATAATTTGTATAAAACTCCAACTAACCCCAAAAAAATTCGCCTTAGGAGGGGCTCCCGTCACCACTTGAAACTTTGGCCCCCCTGACCAAAAATCCTGGTCAATAGTACCATTAGATACATTGATAATATCTAATGGTACTATTTCTTTAAATATACAAAATTTATGTTATTTTTATGAACTAATGGTATTTCTAGTGTCCCATCAATGGAGAAGCCTAATATTATGATCATGATTTGTAAATTATCATTCTTATTCAATCTACACTAGTGCATTAATGCGCAGGACTTTTCTGCATATAACTTTTTGATTAACAATATAATTGAAATATGCTTTAAAATAAAATGCAGTATATAACGTTCAGACAATTATTTTTAAAGAAATCAAATAGCATTTAAAAGAGTAACAACAAAACTAATTCTTCAACATGGTATGGCAAAATTATTGAAATGATGATATTTTAATCACTGTCATTTTTTCAAAAAATGTACAAGAAACTGCAAAAATGTAAATTGTTTAGTGAGTGATATAGTATAACTATAAATGTGTGATGATACACATTATAATATAAATCCATTACATTGTTATATTTGAAATGTTGTGTGATAATATAATTGTATTTTCGTAATATAACAGTCTCGCATTGTTATATTGGATCAAGTGAGGGACCTCATTCTAAAATATACTAAATCCCAAAATATGTTGGACCGCATGCTAACACTTTAAACTGATAGCTAAAGGCACCGAAAATGAAATAAAATATAGGAAAGAGTCAAAATAAATAGTTATTTGATTGAGTGATGTAATTTTACCCTTTGCTTTCAAACTGTGTAGGCTTGGGGGTGGTGTTGCTCAACAAGTAGTAGCAGCTGGATTGCGGTGCATTGTAAGTAATCAAGACAAGTGGTATTTGGATCACGTGGATACCACATGGCAGGAGTTCTATATGAATGAACCGCTCACCAACATCACAAATCCGAATCAACGGAAATTAGTCATTGGGGGTGAAGTATGCATGTGGGGAGAGCACATTGATGGGTCAGATATTGAACAAACCATATGGCCACGTGCGGCGGCAGCTGCAGGTACTCATTTTATTATATGTGGAGCTTATAATACTCCTAAGAGTCCTGCTTTCCTTTTTGCGTCGTCCCATATTAATAACCGCTCTCCTTTTTTGGACATAATCGACGGACCAAATTCCACGATAGTGAACAAGGCTTGATCTTGATCATTGATTGAGTGAATCCTTAAAATTTAAAAACCATCATTTTCAAATAGCGACTATTAATTTGGGAGGGAGGTAGTATGTTTTAGGGAAAAAAGGGTTATTTTCATTTTGGGGTCCAGCACTGCATATTCGTGTTTTGTGGTTCAATGTTTTGACCTTGGGTTGTGTATCGTGTGGTTTTTTCGATTCGTCTTGAGCATTAGTCAACCCTAACCCAACATGTTTAACTAATTGTGTCAAATGGCCTGACACATTAGGTTAGTCGCTAACCTAACCTGTTTATTAATCATATCATGTTTGGGTTAGATGCGCTTAACCCGTAAGCCCAAAAATAACTCTAGCATCCTCTTCTCTCATTCAAGCATACCGCTCGCAGACCTCTATAAACTAGGAGTTTGTTAATTCTAAATACTAGCAAAAAATAAGTAAAATATTATCCAACTCTACATGAATTTATATAAACGTAGATCAAGATATGAAAAATATTTAATGTTCTGTTTGTACAATAAAATTTTACAATAATGAAGACTCGCACTTATAAGACTATGATCCTAATCCTAGTAGAATTAGAAAACGTGGTTGTTACTCCAATAAAACTTTTACAATAATGAAACTAAATGACATAAGAATACTAATTACACAATATACTCTAAATGACCCGTAATCGTATATGGTACATACAAAATGCGATATCTAATATTCCATCTCTCCCTTGCTTAAAAAATTGCTCATCCTCAAGTTTTTCCCTCACGTTCTCCATTCCAAAAAACAACTGTTTCAAATGTTTTTACTCTCCTTCAATCTTCTTTTCACATTATTACACCTCATATAGCTTTCAATCGCCTCATAATTTTCTATATTGTGTAAATCTTTACATCTCTTATTACAGTGACTATCCACATGACATGCGTAGCTTTCGAGTGAAGCAAACCTTCGATCATGAACTGCCACCAATAAACTCGTCTCGATAAATATCTTAAAGGGTTTAGTTTATTTTTATGAGGTTATTATTATTAATGAGCTGAGATAGTTAGTATTGATGGTAACACAAGGGGGAGAGGTATGCTTAAATTGATTTGGTAGGATATTGTAAAAAAGGACATGATATCATGTGGTTTAATCGAAGAAATTGTGCTGAAGAGAGCGTAATGGAAACATAGGATTCATGTAGCCGACCCCAAATAATTGGGAAAAAGCTTTGTTGAGTTGAGTTGAGATGCTAAATACACTATAATGAGTGACCCGAACCTAAAAATATACAACATATACCATTATCACAACCTATTCACCACTGTAAAGCACACAAACTCGATTAAACAAGACCCATTGCCAGGCACCTCATTAGGATTTTTATGCTTTTCCGTCTTAAGGGACAATGCATCTCGTGCTTCTTGAGCCACTTCATTCTTGCAACTACTACTGTCAATGATCATGTCACAAGCTAGACCCCAATTGTTGCAAGTAGTATGGTAGATATTTCTCCAATCATTTCGCTAAGAAAATCGAGATATGATGAGCACTATATTGAATGAAATTTAAAAAAAAATCACTAAGAAAATCATTAGAATTACCATTTTTGGTTGACTATCTTCCTCTCCAAATCACCACCATAAAAATAATTTCTTTACCTGTATCATATTTATATGCATGGAATTTTCAGAAATTACTCCTTTTTGAATCGTTATTCTCTCATGGTTTGCGTATTTCCTCTCAATCCATCTTATTCTAAAAGCTTGAAGAGCTTCCTAAAACCGTGTTTGTTATAGATGCAAACACCAAGTTTTAGTGGCTAAGTGTGCATAGACGCAATTGCACGGGAATAACGGATTGACCGTTGTAGTTTCATGTTTTTTAGGGTCATTTGGTCTTTGACTTCCATTTGTTTTGTCAAAAGTCATATAAATTATCGCAAAAAGTGACAATGATACCCATGGTGATAATATGTTAAACTTTGCCACCCGCAGTAATATGACATAAGAAATGGGGCCCAAAGGACAAATGATCATCTCTTTTATTTGCATGGAACTTGAAGTCTGAACACAAGTTTCACAAAAGTGTATAAATCAAGCCTTCGTTTAAACAACATATTCTTCTGTGTTATTGACATGTACTGCTTTTGTGATCATCTTTGAAACCATAGTTTAACTAGGATAATAGTAAGAGTAATACTACGGAGACCCTTTTTCGTGACCTGTTTTTGTGACCCTGCTGATGTGTCAAATATACATTAAGTGGTATTTCAAATGGACCCATGTGAATTATAAATACCACTCAATGTGTGTTTGACACATCACATCAGTCGAGTAACAAAAAAGGGTCACGAAAAAGAGTCTCCCTAATATTACTATATCAATAAGCTTCATTGGGCCTTTGATCCCCATTTGTTTTTCCTTCATGTCACTTTGTGTACCAAAGTTTGCATCATTTACCCTTTGGGGTCCTTTTTCATTTTTTGAGGCTCCTTTTAAGATTTTTGTTACACTTTTTTCTTCCTCACAAAAGTGTACCTAAAACTGAAAATAGACCCCGAATTTTAAACAAATGAAACTTTATTACCCAAAGTGACATACGACAAAACAAATAGGGACCATTAAAAAATGACCGTTAATCTACCGAGTACCTCTTCAATCAAATTTTAGACTTGATAAAAACAGACAACCCATTGGCTCACAAACCATTTTTTTAAGTATCATATCTACAAAGAGTTATTTTTTGCACCTACGCAAAATAATATCTTGCCACTAATACTTATTTTTCGCTTTTTGTTTTTTTACAATGAAGAGCGGTTGTGGACAGCTGAAAACAAGCTAGCTAAGGATCCAAAGAAAATAATAGGAAGGTTAGCACACTTTAGGTGTCTACTAAATCAAAGAGGAGTTGCCGCTGCCCCACTGTCTTGGGGCGGTCGAGCTATCCCGGAAGAGCCTGGCTCGTGTTACATGCAATAAAATTCTAGGTGATATTATCGAGTGTTAATGATAAAATCACTCCCCGTTTGTAGTATTTACGAGAAATAGTATTATGCATCGAGGGTGTCACATGTTTTCTCCAACCCCAATAAGGACATGACATGTTTACACGCGAATAAGTATTGTCTTAGTGAAGAACATGTGGGGCATGTATCGCACCATTTGTAATATATTTTTTTTAGTATTTATGCTCAAGGGTATTGAGAATCACTGGTACTTTATGTCATTTTATCATTGTAATATTTTTTCTTAGTTTATTTATCATTTACAATGTCAATGTTTATCAATAGAGTACAATGTTTGTTTCTTTCAAATGATAAAACTTGATCCAAATACACGATTTGTTTACGTACTCTTCTTGTATTTAATGAGACCTATTGGTAAATGCACTTTTAATTCATAGAATTTTACAAAATGATATACTCTCCAACCACAACTTTTGTAAAAAAATCGGACTGCAAAAGATTTCCCAAATCGATCCACAATTTAGGATCAATTTGAAAAATCTTCTCCTCCTACAAGTGGCCCTCGCTAGATGCGCTTTTCCAAATCAGTCCCAATTTCTGAATGGTTTTGGTAAATCTTTGGAGGTGGATTTTTTTTTATTAAAAATATGTTATGCATGGATCGTTTTGACATCGACCTTTTAATTCTTAAGATTCCCACTACAGTTGCCAAATTTACAAAAAATGATATTAGTTTAATGTACTATGGTACCTACACCTTGTACACTTGTAACATTTAGATCATCTCTGAGGCATTCTTATATTTTCCTCAAGAATGGTATTTTTCTGCAGCAATTTTTTTTATTTTTGCTCCAATGGTTTGTGTATACATCACACTGTCGCGATAGTCCAATTGTCGTGTGTGCTTTCTTGCCATGGGAGTTAGATTGCCACATGAGTGTACCGTATAAAACTCAACAACAATGTGTACTATCTCAAACCACCCCTAGTCACCTCCTAAGTTCCCCTTGATTATAACATATGGGTAATATTTTAATACATTATTATGTAAGTTTCTATTTTGATCGTAACATATTGAGACAGTATTTAACTACATAATTCAATATAATCAATAGTTCTGTGGGTACTCAAATTTACCATTATGGGCCCGGACGAGTAGCCTAATGAAAACGGCCCAAAATCTGGACCCCTCGCCTTAACTAAACAGAATTACGACTTAGTCTCCTCCCATGTTCTCGTATAGAGATGTTTCAGGAGAAGATGGTAAACGTGGGGGAGTCCAACACCCCCACTTGCCAAGGACAGACATGTATATAATAAATCCTAAGTCTGGGGTAAAGGACACGCACTGTATTCACTACACCATAATGGCTATTTTGCAACTAATAGATTATTTAATTTGTAAGTGTTTATGACACTTATAAATTAATAACGGTTTTGGACACTTGCGAAATTTGTAAGTGTTTAGAACTGTTGTAAACTTTATTATGATTACTAATTTTTAAGTGAAAAAGCTAAAAGGGTTAGAAACTTAAAAGAGTTTTCAAAATTTCATATCACACTTTACGGGTCCAAAGCTTCCCACCAAATTTTTCGTCTCTCTTCAAGGGTTAGAAACTTTAGGAGGCGCTGTCGTTGAGAGAAGGGTCGGATCCAAGCGAGTCGATGGAAGGTTAGCTTTGCAGGGCACCCTCTGTTTCTACTAGTTCTGCTTGCCAAAGGTCCGATCTAAGGTTGTTGCTTGGTGTATTGGGTGCGCCCTTGTCAGTCTCAGTATCAAAAGTACTGCGACTGACCTTTTCCCACATCTCAGTATCACAAATACCCCCATTTTCAGTCTTTATCTCTCTCTTAAATGGGAATCAATTATTTATTTTTATTCAAAGCTAATTTGTGCTCTTTCTCTTATTACTAAAAAAATCATTATTTGTTTTACCTAGGTGTTGTGGTCATCATTGAAAATTGTGGTAATTTTAGTGTAGATAAAACTGGGCTTGTTGTGATTTGTGCCAATTTTAGTTAACTTAAAATTTAGTTTTTCCACATACAAACAATATTTGTATTGTGAATTGTGATATTTATGCAAATAAGAGCAATGTGTGTGCCTTTTCTTTCTATAATTGTGTGTGCGTGCTAAAGTCGTAGAAAGTAAATTAGGGTTTGAATGCAAATTGAGCAATGTTGTTGAAATTAGGGTTTGTTTGTGATATTTGGGCCAAACTTAAATTATAATTATTGTAGCATTGTGTATGATGATGTATTAAGGAATCCAAGCCAAGCACTTCGTGTATGATGATGTATGAAGGAATTTATTTGTTCCTGGTACTGCTTTTACATTTTTTGTCTTTTTGGGAGGGTTATGTCCTAAAGTTTTTGATATTTGACATTCTTTATTTAACTAAAAAAAGATTTAACCTATTGGGGATAAGTATTGCAAATAATATAAACAGGTTGATTGTGTGAAAGTTCATTTAATTTTATAATTTTTGAACTAAGGGAAATAATTAAATATGTGAAAGTTCATTTAATTTTAAGAAGAAATTATAAATGATTAGTGATATTGTAGGTGTATGATTGGAATTATGTTAATATTTATCTTTATCGATTTGTATGTTTATATTTATCTTCATCGATTTTTGTGCTCATGTAGTGTCATTTCATTACAAGAAAATATAACTACTTCGACGTTTTTTGCGACGTTTATAGAAAACGTCGGCATTCCTCTCGTGCCAACGTTTGTATGCAAACGTTGGCAAATTTCCAACAGTTTGATAAAAAAATTTGTATGATTTTTCGTCTTTTATAAAAATGACGAAAAAAATGGGAATTCCAAGTCGTTTTTAAAAAAAGCGTCGGATACTTTCCTTTTTTAATTGGAATCGATTTCCATCCTGATATACTTCCCGCTACTTTTTTTATACTGTTTCTATTTTGCACATTTCCTCCTAATCGATTTCCCTCGTAACCGACGTCTCTTCAATCTGACATCAATCGAACAACCCTAGAAACATCAATCAGCTTATCTTCATTGCTATCTAAATCTTCTCCATTTTAGGTAAGCTTTTCTAACTTGTATAAATTCAATTGTGTTTTTATGAGATTTTTATATATAGACGCATGTGTAAATTTTTTATACAACCAAATGTTATTTTAGTCAATTTAATGATTGGTTATCAATTTTCTTTTTGTATTTATCTGTGTATTATTAATGCACCATTTTATAGGTCAGTTTGAGGATTGTGTAACGTAGTAGACTAACATGACAGTCCATGGATGCCGAACTCAACACCATAGAGAAACTATGCATAGTCCCGACAAGAGGAGGTTGATGCAATTTCACAATTGTATATTGGAAACTTAGATCTTGGCTCCAAGGGATAGGCAAGAACTAGAGGCCCTACGTTGATGCATAGTGGTTTGGGTGAAGATGAGGGAAGTTTACAAATTGAGGTGAGGTCAATGAATTAGGCCAACCCATTGGAAATCTACAACTAAACTTGCTTCAAATCTAGGAGTTTTGGCACAAAATGGGATTTTGTTATAACTTAAACTAAAACATGTATGCACTTTATTTGCAATAGAAGCTAGAAACATATGAGCGACATCTATATGTGACAAAGCACTTTGAGTCCTAAGATAAAATATTTCATTGCCCTCTGGTCATATAGATATTCTACTGGTAAACAAGTTACAAAAATCTCACAAAACATAAGTAGAAATCATAGAGATGCTACTAGACTATTATGCAACAAACATAATAGTTGCAGAAATCATAGAAATGCTACTAGACAATTAAAGAAATTATCTTACTTATTGGATTACTACTAAATTATAAAAATATTTCATTTTATTGGATTACTACTAAAGTATAAAAATATTTCATTTTTTTAACTATAGAAACTCAAACTAACCATTTAATATTATCGAATTTCAATTTCAACCAAAGACAAGAAAAAACAGATACTTTTGTATATGTGGACTCATATAACTCCATATATCATTTTGAGTGTGCCAAGACTAGTGGATTAAACTGATGGTTGTGCCTTTTGAGAGTACTTGCTATTAACAGTTTCTACTTTCCTTCTTGGAATTGGTATACTAGATGGTATATGTTAAAGTTCATTTGAATTGGTATACTAGATGGTATATAACTCATGTATTCACCTTTCTCTAATAAGTTGCAGACATAAATTGCAGTAGGAAATCATATGCCCACTTGAACACACGCATAGGGTACGAGTTGATGTACTAAATTTCCCGTATCCATAATCTCAAGAAATTTTATTCATGGAATTTTTATTAGCTTTATTCTATACCAATCACCTGTTGAAATGTCTATCGGTTTCTAGTTTTAGAAAAATAGCTCTCATATCCATGAGTTTGAGTCATTGTAACATCGTCTCCAAGAACAAAATCAACATCAGCGGCATGACCAGAAGAACTAGTAATTTAAGAATCAACCACACACTCTTCAGCTGTAAACTCAGGCTTAGATTGTGAACCACCTTCAGCATTGTCACCAGGTTCAACCACTTGCTTCCAATCATGACATGTTTCATCCTCCGTTAAAACCTCAGTTGGATGCTCTAATTGTGTATCGCGCGCTATATTTTCCTTTGGAGAGATTCTTTTTCTATCACAATGTCCATTGGGTCACTAACCAATTCTTTGGTCACAAGTTCAGATTTGGAAATTTCAAGATTTAGGTCCTTTGGTTCATTTTGAACGAACTCACTTGGCTCAACTCCACATTCCAAATCCATGTTTTAATTTTGATGCACATGATTAATATCTTCACTCCCAAGAGGAAAAACCCACATTACCACATCCTGTTCAATCATTTTAAGGTTCAAAGGAGAGGCACGTTGGTTATCATCTCCTAACTCTGGATTTTATTGCATTATTTTTCCACTCGTGTCATCCTTAGGTGTATAGGTAATATGCGACGTAACAGGGGCATTTTGGTTATTAAGTGCCAGTGGTACACTTGATTGCATCTCAGAAGGTAAATTTTGATCTTGAGCAATATGTGCCTCCTTGATATCTTATTCTTGTGGGTTGAAAATTATAATGTTAAATTCTCTCCTGTTGTGCATTTTAGCTTGTGGAGCAATATCATTTGCGGCTAACATAGGCGTGTATTGTCCTGGTTGAAACAAAACACCACGAAGTAGAGTGTTGTTATTGCCAGCCCTGATAGACATTATTTCTTAGACCCCCCTGCTCAAAGAATACATTTTACTCGATTTGTTCTCATTATTTTCATGTATGAAGCATTTATACATTTTAGCACACTATCATCATATAGAAGCTCATCTTTCATCTGTGTCACAAGAGGCCCACTGTAACTATTCATATATCATCCATTTTAGTGTATTAGTCTCTTAAAGTGTGACGTTCTTGTAGATCATGCTGGAAAGAGAGACATTGCGTCCCCGTGGGTTTGGGGTTTTTGACATTTGCTGACCGCCGAGGAATGGAAGATGCCATCAGGGAATTGCATGGTAGAGAGTTAGGTGATTGTGTCATCTCAGTGAACAAGGTCCAACCCAAAATGGGAGGTGATGAACTGGGCCATGGTTATGGTGGTTACTCATCTGGTGGTAGTGGAAGTGGCAGTTATGGAGGAGGAGGAGATAGGTCCCTAGGACCAGACGAGTGCTTCAAGTGTTGGCGTCCAGGGCACTGGGCTCGAAATGCCCTTCATCAGGTGGCAGTGGCCAATTCTCGTCACGTCCTCGGTTTGGCAGTGGCGGTGGCCATGGGGACCGTTATGCAGATCGCGAATGTTTAGTGGATGATAGATATGGTGGAGGTCGATATCATGATAGGGATCATTATGACATCAGAGACAACAAAAACGGCAGCTGCGATCGCTATGTTAGCGACAGGTATCTTTCGATGGAATTAATATATCAAGTGTTAATGCAGCAATATTGATGCAATCATGGGAATTTACTCCATTGTTTTAGATAGTTTTTGAATGCATCCGCCAAATATTGTATCTCACCCCCACCTTTATTTCAATTATCAATTCTAGATTGAGTACATGTGGTGAGGTGGAAGATTTGGTGTTGCGTTCCAAATTTTCCATGTTTTACTTGGCCGTGATATTGCCTTGAAATAAAAGCTCTTTGCACTATGAGGACCATTCATTATGCCTAATATAGGGTCGAGGTTTAAAGTTTTTCATACTATGAGTTTGAGGTTCATAGTGTCACAAATACTCAAAAAGGCTGTAAAAAATCTTCATTGTTACTTGGTGCTTTCTGTTGCTGAATGTCACTTCAGTGGGGAAACTTTAATCACTCGGATGGTATAATAGTTGATAAATTAAAAATGGCACCTTAATCTAATCATGCTATTTATTATAGAGTGTCTCAAATTATTTTCCTAACTGATTAATATGAAAAACAAATTATTTAATTACTTTTACTCAAATGTGCAGGTATCCGGCAAGTGGAGATCGTTTCGGTGGAGACAGGTATAGTGGAGGTTCGGATCGTTACCCACCAAATGGTTATGGTAAAGAGAGACTATGGCCCAAGGCGCAATAGTGACAGGTATGGGGGTGGAGGTCCAACCCGCTACGAAGGAAAAGGCTACAGGGACATATCAGGCCCGTATTATTGCCCTAAGAGAGGTGGGCCCCCCGCGCTTCTTCCTTTCACCGGTATTGAAATTTCATATTATGTGCGATCTCTTGAACCTTTTTAAATGTGTTTGTAAAGGATACAAGTGGTAGTTAATTTAGGATGGTGCACTGGTTACGGTTAAGGATTGGCTTATGCAATTTAAATACTTCTTTCTCTATTTTGCCTTATTTTTTTATGTTTAGCATACGAAATAGAGTATTGGTTCATGTCCTGTTTAAATCTGACCTACCTTATATGTACGTGTTTATCCTTTATGGTTAGGTTAGCCCCATCAGGTGTACCCTAATGGGTATTTAGCAGAGTCTCGAATCAATTTAACAGAATTTCATCTCTATCAAGAAAATAGCCAGCATCGAATGTGCCCTCATTAGCACCATAGACCACCTGCCCCACCATGTTATCGTCAATAGCATTGCGTGTGTTCACATTGACATTCTGAATTATCCTCATTCTATTGGATGAGGGCATTATAGTCAAGTGGGGGTTCTCTTTCTTGACAAGATTTCCATCCTTGCGTGGACGGCCACATTTTTAGCCATAGTTCCAAATGGTACCATGAAATTTGTGTTTGATTTCTATCATGTCTACTTACCTCCATTGTTAACTCACTTGTGGACCATGATCTTTACCGTTGAATCATTATATCTCAAGAATTGTCCATCATCACTACTCTCTAGTTTAATTTGTTTTGCAGGTTAGTGTTTTCTTACAATCCCAATGGCCTCATTATCAGTTACGTGCCCCATAACCACTTAATTCCTTCAATGTAGTAGTAATAATTGTAGATCGAAGACTCATCAACACAACCCTAAGAACATATCCGGCCTTCCTGCTCTAAATTTAAGGCCTTCTCCATTCCTATTTAAGTCTCTACATTTCAGGTAGGCTTTTCTAACTTGTATAAATTCAATTGTGTTTTTATGAGAATTTTATACATAGACGCATGTGTAAAATTTTAATAGTCCAATACTAGTATAGTTGTTAACGGACTAGAACTGGGTTGGAATTGTTGGCTTGGATTGAAAATTGGGTTTATGGCTTAATCACATGTCTATGAGAAATGGCAAATAATTGGGAATTGACAAGGTAGATTTATAGTATATAAGATATGAAAACTTGGCTATTTCAAATTCAAGTTGACAGAATTTCACATGGTACTTGTATAACCCTCATTCTCACATTAAGAATCACACATCTTGTTAGGATGTGTCAAAGTAAGAGTCACATTTAGATTCAATGTACCAAATTGTGTCGTAGTTATAAAGTTTGATCCTTGCCATTGAATACAAAAATTAAGTATTTTTAAGAAGTTTGGCTTTCAAATAACTACTATTAATTCGAGACAGGGAAAGTATGTAGCTTGCGTCGTCTTTATCATGTTCTGGCCAAAAATGCATATTGGTCTAAGCTCCCAGACCAATATGAAGCTTGTGTCGGATTTCAAAAAGAAGTTTGGCTTAGAGCATCTCCAGTGGTCTATTAAGATAGTATATTGATTAAATTATACACATTTGGTAAATGATAAGTCCCTCCAGTCGTATGCTAAGATTATACACCCGTCTTTGAACACATGTACATATATTGTACTAATTGTTATTCCTACGAGATATTGTACTAATTAATTCACAAAATCTGAAATAGTAATTCAGAAAAAGTATGAAACAAACTTATAGTTTGTGATAAAAAACCATTAACACGTACAAAACTAATATCAAAGTCAAATGTTGAATGCTTTGTCCTTAAGACAACTCACCGGCTGTAATCAATCTTCGTCACAAAAATCACTGCAATTGTTTAACACTTGCTGACTCTAATGTGATAGGCAGGAAATGAATTTGCGACGTGGGTGATATGGATACGGCTTTTGCTAAAGGTTTTGCAACCGGGGATGATCTCTTTCTTATGAAGTTAATGGACAAATCAGGACCTGTTATTGATCAACTATCAAATGAGGTGGCAAGCAAGGTTTTGCATGCTGTTGCCCAGTTTCTGATGGAGAAAAATTTGTTTGACATCTATTTATCTTGGATTCAATAGGTACAAAATTTGTTTGTCTCTTTTTTAGCCTTCACTTGTTCATGTATGTTTTATAGATTCTTGTGGCAACATTTTTTTTATTTATATTCTTAATTTATGTATGTTCTTTAACAGTTACTCCATATAAATTTCTAGGCATTCAGCATACCATGCTTGGGATGGAGCAAAGGGCGCAGAAACAACACTAACACAACAAATAAAAAAAGCTAGTTGACATCTGTGATGGATCAAAGGGCGCAGAAACTGTAGAAACCAAGGTTATATTTCTTAGGGAACCATTAATACTTGACGAGTCAAGTCCGACAGCATGTGTATCGCATGCGATCGATCTTCAGGTCTCTCTTCACTGAATCGTGATTCAATGTGCGATTTTCTCATCAAGTTCGCTTCAGTTAGAATAAAAATTCAGAAACATATGAAAAAATCTACATGAGTTAAACAGAGGTTAATCACTAACAAACATATGTTATTCAATAGAAGCTATCCTTTCATCAAAAGATATATTTTGAGCACTGTGTGATTTGTAAACTGAAGCTTCAAAATATTTGCTCAGCTCTGACCAAGTTGTTTGCATTCCTATCTGGTACCTATAAATGTGAGGCAAATAAAACAAGAAGCACATCACGAGCAACTGATGTTCTTATTGGTAAAATTTTGAAGCAAAAAATTAGGTTTGCTTATTCCCTCATAGCAACACCACCAAGTTGGAAGCAAAACAAAGCTAAGAGCCTAAAGAAGACAGAAGTGTGAGGATAGACAATGATTATTTCTTGAAGAGAAGAAATACTACTCACTTTGCGGCAGAACATTCCATCGCAAGCAATTTATCATTACAGGAAAAGGGAATGCTATCACATTTAATCTTCTGTTAGAATCCCTTACCCTCATTCCCATATCCAATCCAACTCTATACGTCATTTCCTTTGTCAAGTCCATATCCACACAAACTCTCACCACATTTGGTCCTATTAATAATGTAGTGGCCTCATCAAGTTTGAATGGAGGGTCAACAACAATTGTAATTGAGAAGATGCTAGATTTATTGTACATATGTATAGGTAGTATTAAATTTACTATTTAATTTGCATCCTAGTTTAATATTTACAGTGTTAAATTTCATCGCTATTTGGTATTGTCTTCTGAATAGGATTGTAATTGTAATGGATAGCCCTGTACCCCCACTATTTGAGTTGACTGAATAGTCCAGAAGAATAATTTTGGCATTTTAAGAAGAAATATTTTGCTTGTTCATGATTCTATGTTGTGCTTGTTTTTATCACTCCTCCAAAAGATTGTGTACATATCTTGATTAGGTCAGTGTTTTACGCTTGCGCTATTTCAATACATACCTTTTTTGTTGTGATTTCCTATCTGATAATAAGCCATTTGTTTGTAGTTTTATCTTGAACAAAGTCCCCGGTGTTATTTTAAAAACAAGTTGTCATTCTGTTTGACCGACAGTTTTCAACCTTTACCCTTTACTTTTTGCATTCAGATAAGCCACCAATTGAAGAACTTCGTCAGTTTTTGGAGTTTCAACTTCCAAGGAAATGGGCACCAGTATTTGGTGAGCTTTCGGTTGGTCCTGAGAGGAAGCAGCAAAGTGGTGCATCTTTATAGTTCAGCCTTATGGGTCCCAAGCTCTATGTTAACTTAGCTCTGGTAATGATTACTATGTTAACTTGACTCCGGTAATGCTTATAGACTTTTTTTTTAATTGCATAACTTAAAATTTTATTGTTAAATCAGGAGAAAAACATGGATGCAATGGGATTGATGAACCAGAGTGTTTTAGGTAGGCTTTCACCATAGTGGTTTGAAAACATTTTAGTTTTCCAAATCGGTAAGGTAAGTATATTTGATGTAAAAACGGTGGAAATTAACACACACGAAACTAAAGTAAACGGAAATCATAATAGAATTCAATATCTCATATCATCTAAATAAAATGTAGTGTCCTCCCAAATGAGGGAGGCACTTTATATATAGGGTAGATGGGGATAATGGAAAAGGTTCTAGTTTAGCACCATTGTCATAGGTGATGTCATGTATGATAGTTCTTAATCATGACATCATTAGAGATTAATTTAGAATTCTCTAAAAATATTCATGAAGTACAATATTCAAGAAGTAAATGTTACAACCCTTGTTGGGTTATCCCCCTTTAGTTTTAATGTTTCTCTTGGACCCGTGTGCTTGCCTTTAAAGCGCCACTTATTTGTTTATGTCCACAATCGCATAAAACTGTTGCTAAATTTGACTTTTGTGATGTTACTCAGGTTTTAACAGACTCTCATTGGTAGTGTCGTTTCATCTTCTGCCGATAGGAATGTTGAAGTGGTAGAAGCTCCGATTTCATTTTTTATGCACTTGGAGAGTCATTTAGTGACGAGGTTGTGAGTACTAGCAATGGTCTCTTGAGAGAACTAGTGACAATGATCTTATCGACACGATTTCCTTGCCATACTAATAGGGTTGTGGCACATGTGTATTTGGATACAATAACTAGATGTATGAAGTTTGTTAAGGAGAATACTCAATATATACCTTTGGTTCTTGCTTCCTTTCTTGATGAGAGTGTTTGTTTATGTCGAACATATCATGAAGTGTTATATGAAAGTTTTCGGATATAATTGTTATGTTTTTAGCCGTTTTTTATTGTTTATTATATGTGAGGTTGGTGGTATGTGGTGGATAATTTTTATTTTTTTAATATTTTAATTTATGTAAGTGTTCATACCACTTACAAAATGAACATTGTTTTCCTTACATATAAGTGTTTTGAACTGTTACAAAAAAAAAAATATATTTTTTTGCAAGTGTTTATAACACTTGTAAATAAAAATGCTTACTGAATTTTGTAAGTGTTCTAAACACTTGCAAATGAAAATTTTGCAAGTGTTTAAAACACTCACAAAAGTTTAATTTGCAAGTGTTAATAACACTTACAAAGTTTTTTGTAACTGTTGTCAGGGACGGATATGTGTTCCCAATGAACACTTGCAAATGATATTTGCAACGGTTTTGAACACTTATAATTTTTTTGCAACGCGCTGATTTGTAAGTGTTCTAAACACTTACAAATTCCATTTGCAAGTGTTTAAAACACTTACAAATTCCATTTGCAAGTGTTTAAAACACTTACAAATTGCCTGTTTTGGTGTAGTGATTCTCTGTAAACGCTCCCCGGAGTATATAGAAATAATACTGACTGCACCACCGTTGACGTAAGCATTCTTGCTGAACCACGTACATATTGTGTTGTGTGATTGATATTTTATCTTCTTTATGTTCCTTGGTGATTGCACTTCTCTCACTTATTTGTGTTGAATATAATTGTCACCACAATTAGTGCCGCCCGTGGGAACGTTTGTCTTTCCTGAGAAAGCGCACACCAACAAAGAAGTTGGAAATTTCTGATCATAGTAGTAATGCTCCTCAAGCAGGAGATATCCAAGAACAACCTGCTCCTCGCAGGATCAAGTCTGAAGTTCGACATTCAGATCAGAGGGCTCGCCCAGAGAGGCCAACCTCAGAGGAAAGCCAAGGACCAGTGAGGTCCATGCAAATCTCCAGGCTGATCGATGCCTATGAGGCAAGTCTCCAAGAGCAAAGGGAGTCCTCTCGCAAGCAGGAGGCTGAGAATGCTCGCCTCAAAAGGAAATTAGAAAGAATGGAGAGATAGCTCCATCACAACACTAGGCGACGTCCGTACCGCACTCCTAGCCCTCAGGCGAGCAAGTCTCGCAGCCGAGGAAGGAGTCCTAGGCGTGGATCCCAAAAGAGTGAAAGGCACGAGTCAGGCAGCGACTCACTCGAGAACCAGCGACAGCTCGATGTTACAGGAGCCCAACTCGTAGCAATGAGAACACACGAAATTTGGTTCGAAGGGAGATGGACCAACACCAAGCACATCGCGGCGCAAGATCAACCAGGGGGCTTGCTAGACGAGCTCTCAAGACCCAGATGAAATCCCCTTTCTCGAGGGAAATAGAAGAAGAGGAAGCTCCTAAGAAGTTTGCTATTCCAAGATTCAAGATTTATGATGGAAAAACTGATCCCATTGATCACGTTAGGCAGTACAGGCAAGCCATGACCCTCTGGAACCACCGAGATGCACTGATGTGCCAGATTTTTCCCTCGAGCCTACATGACGTGGCGTAAAAATGGTTCAAAAGGCTCCCTCACAGGTCTATCAGGAGCTTTGAGTCCCTGACCGATCTCTTTACGACCCGCTTCATCACTAGTAGCTCCCATCCCAAAAGGATGGATGCTTTGTTCACAATGAAAAAGACACCTCAAGAAACCCTCCAAGACTACGCGAAGAGGTACTGGGAGTTATTCAATGAAGTCGATAAATGCTTAGAGTAGGTGGTTGTGGCCTCCTTCAAAATTGGGCTACCCAGCTCTTCCTTTTTGCACCAGTCCCTGATGAAGAAAGAGGCCACGACCATCGATGACCTGATGGCTCACATCGAGAAATATGCTAAGGTGGAGGACGTGACCTGCCTCAGCACACGGGAGAATGGTCGAACCAAGCTCGCTGCAAAAAGCAATGACAAAGCTGAGAACCAGAAGAAAGGAGGAAAGAATGGGCGCAAAAATGGCTCCAAGAACGGAGGTGAGAACGATGTGTCAAAAGCATTTCAGGCAGTCAATACTGTCTTCAGAGAACCGATTTACAAGATTCTCGCAAAGATCAAAGACGAGCCATTTATTAAGTGGCCCAGAAAGATGGGAGGAGATCCCTCAAAGAGAAACAACGAGCTGAGATGCGCTTTTCATAAAGGAGGAGGACATACGACTGACCATTGCAAAGATCTTAAGTCCCACCTCGAAGAACTGGCCCAGTCTGGGCATCTGAACGAATTTGTGGAGAAAAAGGCAAAGAAAGTGTAATAGCCCGTATTTTTATGATATTTATTTATGGGATTAATTGAATTAAATGTGTATTAATTGGAAATTAATCCGGATAAAAATACTAGCGAGATGCGAGTTGGTATTTGATTTTAATGAGTATATATGGCTATATATGAATATTGAATTATGAAATTTGTCGTGAGATTGAAATACGGCAATTTGGAAATTTTGTTGGGACGCGTGTGACAGTCGCGTCAGGAATATAATTATTTTAATTAAAAAGTGAATTTTATTTCTATTAACCGTGTGGTCATTTTGAGTGCGCCAACGCATCCGGAAGGGTCGAAATAGTCAGAAAACACTAGCCGGGGGTTTAGTTTGGGTCCCGGGGCATTTTTAGGCCATACCGACAACGTAAAAGGGTAGTTTGGTAATTTTGGAATTTTGGGAATTAAAACCCACGAAAATTAGAAATTAATATCTGATTTAACCTTTACCCACTAAACCCATTAACTACACTTAATGACTTAATGGGCTACGAGGGTTATTGGAATTAGTTTCAAGAGCTTCCTAGGGCAACCTTAACCACCATTGTCACCTTGGAGAAAAAGAACTTAGAGAGAGGAGAATTCTGCAGAGAGAGAGAACAATTCATCAATTCGACATCAAAATTAGAGAAAGATATAAGGCAAGTGGTTTAATTTCGTTAATTGCAAAGAATGATTCTTCCATGCGTAGGAAATTTATGAAATTGTATTGTTCTTGGAGAATGATAAAAACCCATTGAATTGGATTTAGAGATTTATAATTTTATGAGGAGATTGCATGTAGAACAATGTTAGGGTGATTATTCAGATAAAAATACATCTTTTATATCATAAAAATGGATTTAGTTATGTCTATGGATGAATTTAATTTTCTAGGGTTCATGTTCATGGGATTTGGGGAAAACTGAGGGGATTTGATGATTTGATGATGTTTAGGAAGATTTGGCCCTATATAAATGTTTAATTATGACCTACGTATGTTTAGTGTGTATTAGAAACCTAAAAATGCTGTTGGGACGAACTTTATATGGGATTAGAGGTGAAGAAAGTTGGAAAAACGAAAAAGGGAAATTCTGGGCTTGAAACTGGCCTCTCGTTAGAAGACCTGCCCAGGTCGTTCGAACGAGATCATTCGAACGAGCTTCTTACGAGTGACAGTTTGACTTCTAACGAGGAGGATGTTCGTTCGAATGAGATCTCGTTAGATGCCCAGTTCGTTCGAACGAACTCTCGTTCGAACAGCCTCGTTCGAACGAGACTTCTAACGAGCTGATAGTTTAGGCTTTTTGGCCTGTTTTGATTTCGCATGTCCCGTAACCTTGTTTAATTGTAGAGATAACATTCCCTTGATGATAAATTGATATAGTTGGGATATATTGAGGAGTAAAACATAGAAGTGTGATTTGAATTGAATGGAAATTGTGGAATAGGACGTGGGTGACTATTACGATGCGAGAATTATTGACGGCTTAAATAATTGAATTAACCGGGAACATGTGAACTGTGTAACATTATAAGTCGGTACGAGAATGAGAAGTGTACCACAAATAAATTATGGTGATTACTAAGATGTGTGCATACTTAATATGTATATGATTTTATGTGTATGACATACCTACCATACTTGCTATCACGGGAGGTTTACGTTCGCTTAGGGCCATCTAATCTTTGTGTGCCTACGGGGGGATTTAGATTGGTACCTTGAGAACATAGGTCAGAGAAGGACTTATTGGGATGTTAATAAGTCTGCTGATCGTGGTAGCGTAGGTATGTGCGTGACCCATGTGATGTGACTGTGTTCGCCCCCATTGTTTGTGATTGTTGTTATCTGAGAACGATTCCTGAGAGATTCGGAATGCGTGATCCTTATGTACGTGATGTACCAGGATGGATAGCAGAGTATGCGTGCATCGCAGCTTAGTCTCGGGGTGCTTGTATTGTATATTTATGACGTGAATAATATACACTTAAATTAATGAGAACTTTCATGTTGGTATTGTGAGTATAAATACGGAAACGCTTTGAGTAACTATAAAGGGATAACCTGTAATGAGTTGTATTGCTAATAATTGAGAATCTGAGTTTAAGTAAAGCCCTCCACTTAATTGATGACGTTAGAATGTATAATGAGAACCGAGTAGAAAGGATAGAACTCATGTCAGTTTAGTTAGATATAAATATCACTTAGATGGGTGCTATTCGTTAGGAGTGCACAATTAGTTGAGAGGTGAGTATTTCATGCGAGTGCACGTCCTAACATGTATTTTGCATTCATTATTTTGATGTCATTAAAGCACTTGCTATTTTTAAAATATTCTCCACTTTCGGGCTCTGACCCGTTTGCTTTCAAATCTATTTTTGTAAAAACCATTTTAGGTGCCCAGCCACAAGGACACCATGCTTAGGATCCTCATTCAGGTGACGAGCTGTAGCTGTTTGTGGAAGTTACAAGACTTTGCTAGTAGACGCTTCATCTATCTTGACTCTATATTCAGCTTTCATCAGTTGTAGGGCATGTCGCCCATTCCTATTAGAAACATTTCCTATTTCAGATTTTCAGACTTTTGGCATGTAATTAATTCAGGATACATTGTTTTACTTATTTCAGTTGTGGGATTGTTGTGAGGAGTTTTCCTCCGGACTTATTATTATTTTGGTGGTTATTCTATTGCTTCGTTATGGTGAATGGTTGTTATTCTTTCATTATCCTTTTACTGTATGTTAATCAGACTTAATTTAAAATTTGACATATTACTTTTTAAATACTAGGTGGTTAGTAATTTTTAAAATGTTTTCGACAGTGATGCTGTTAACTGAACCAACTTGGCATTTTGTATTAATTTAATAAAGGAGTAGCTACCCGATATTTAATTAGTCGGGGTGTCATAGGTGGTATCAGAGCATCAGGTTCTAGTGTCCTTTAGGATTTGTACGGCTTATTATGTTTCCGATGAGCTTTCTTTGATGTAGAGCCCTATATTTTAGGACTGTTGTATTCTTTTGTATATGCTACGTTCTTCAGCTATTTTGAGTTTATAACTGCGAACTTATAGACTTTATTCTTGTTTCAGATGCCTCCACGACGTGCACAACGGGTTCCCAGGGATGCAATGCCAGAACCACAGGCCGCACCAGTTCAGGGCACGATGAATGCCGCCGAGGTTGCAGCCATTATGGCCCAGGCGGTAAATGCCGCACTAGCCGTGGTTCAGCAGGCACCACCTCAGGCGCCAGTAGCCGCGCCAGTTCAGGCACATGCATTCCCGTCTGCTTGGGAACACGTACGTGATGCTTTTCAGAAAGCACACCCACCAGAGTTCGCAGGTAGCTCCGATGTTGGTTTCGAGTCAGTGGAGGAAAGACATTCAGCGGTACTTGAGGATGTATGAGTGCACCGATGTCCTGAAGCAGATACTAGCTACTTTTAAGCTAGTAGGGTCTGCACTGCAGTGGTGGGAGTCTATTACCACCGTGGAGGAGAGAGATACTCTCACGATCCAGGAGTTTTGGGTGCGGTTCGACCGCAAGTACTTTCCGTCAGCCGTTCACACAGAAATGAGGAGGAAGTTGATGAATCTTAGGCAGGAAGGTAAGACTGTGGCCGAGTATTAGGCCGAATTCACAAATCTGTTGAATATTGTTCCGAATGAGATACCGACAGAAGAGAAGAAGATACAAAAATTTACAGACGGGTTGACTTGGAGGATCCGTCAGCATTTGTTGGGGAATCTATCGTTGGCCACTTACTCTGATGTGGTTAACGCTGCACTGTTTCACTGCCAGGATCACCACTTTCACATGGATGAGGGCAAGAGATCGGGAGAGTCCAGCCATCAGGGCAGGACTGGAGGACATGGTGCCAGTGGGGCACAATCTGTTCAGGGGCAGAGACAGGGTGACCAGGGTTCCCAGCAGGGGGATCACAAGAGGTTTAGATCGGGAAATTTCAGGCACGGACAAGGAGGTTTTGGGCAGGGCCATCAGGGTCCGAACGGCCATCAGGGCCAGAAGGGTCAGAATGGCCAACAACAGTTTCAGCAGGGCCAGGGGAGAAATGGTAATGGCCACCAGGGTCGGGGGCAGCAGGGACAGAGAGGGGGGAACTTCCCGGGGAAGTGTTACGGTTGTGGCAAGACTGGCCATAAACGCCAGGATTGTCTGGATAGGGGCAGGGCCCCGCAGCTGCAGCAAGGTGCTCGACAGGAGCCGCAAAGGCCCATGTTTCCCGCCGCCCTCCCGACACCACCACAGATGGCAGCATTACCACCCACTCCAGCGGTCCCAGTTCAGCAGGGGCAGCTTCAGTATGGGAGAGTATATCAGCTTCAGCAGGCCGCAGCCCCACAGGATCCACCAGCCATTGAGAGTATGTTCTCTATCCAGGGGACTATGGGGCGTATTTTATTTGACACGGGGGCTACACACTATTTTATTGCTATGAGATTTTCACGCACCATTGGGTTGTTAGACACCGCCGAGAGCACGGTTACTTGCGTAGATTCGCCGTTGAGTAGGGGTTCGGTGATTTCCCTTGTATGTAGAGGTGTGGGTATAGAGATCGGGAGGTTTACTTTACCCGCGGATATGTTAGTATTAGATATGACCGAGTATGATGCCATTATTGGCATGGATTGGCTAGTTGCGTACCGAGCCATGATTGATTGTTTCAGTAGGAGTATTATCTTTGTCATTCCCGGGCAGGAGATGTTTTTAGTGGCGATGCCTCGTCCTGAGGGAGGATCGTCCACTCATTTGTACTATATAGAGGAGGAGACCTCCAAGGAAGTGGTGATACCACTTGATTCGATTCCGGTTGTTCGAGAGTTTGCCGATGTATTTCAGGATATACCTGGATTACCTCCGAGTAAAGAGATAGATTTTGTGATCGACTTGACGCCGGGCACTCGGCCTATTGCCCGCGCACCTTACCGTATGGCTCCCGCTGAGATGAGAGAGTACGGGATCAGATAGAGCAGTTGTTAGGTCAAGGGTTTATACGGAGGAGTACTTCACTATGGGGTGCCCCTGTGTTGTTTGTAAAGAAGAGGGATGGATCGTTGAGGTTGTGTGTGGATTACCGAGAGTTTAATAAGGTCACGATACGGAATAAATATCCGTTGCCCCGAATCGATGACTTATTCGACCAGCTGAGAGGAGCTTCTTTCTTCTCCAAGATTGATTTGCGATCGGGATACCATCAGTTGCGTATCAGGGAAGATGATGTCTCAAAGATTGCGTTCTTAACGAGATATGGTTACTACGAGTTCCGGGTGATGCCTTTTGGTTTGACCAATGCTCCAGCCGTGTTTATGGACTTGAAGAATAGGATGTTCATAGAGTTCCTTGATCAGTTCGTCATTGTCTTCATTGATGATATTATGATTTACTCCCAGACAGAGGAGGATCACGCAGAGCATTTGAGGCAGGTTTTGCAGACGCTACGTCAGAACGAGCTATATGCAAAATATGAGAAGTGCGGGTTTTGGCTGAAGGAGGTTCAGTTTTTGGGGCATATTATTTCCGACCGGGGGATATCTGTTGATCCGGGGAAGGTATCCGCGGTGAGGGAGTGGGGACAGCCCACGACACCGACTGAGATCCATAGTTTCTTGGGCCTAGCAGGATACTACAGGAGGTTCATTCGGGGATTTTCGAAAATAGCGGGTCCTTTGACACATCTTACTCGTAAGGGTGTGCCATTCATCTGGAGTGATGCCTGTCAGTTGGCATTTGATGAGTGAAGGATAAGTTGACCTCAGCACCTGTGTTAGCATTACCGAGACCGGGAGTTGAGTATCTAGTTTACACCAATGCGTCCTTACAAGGACTTGGAGGTGTATTGCAGTAGGAGAGTCAGGCCATAGCTTATGCTTCCCGTAAGCTTAAGCCTCACGAGAAGAATTACCCCACTCATGACTTGGAGTTGGCGGCAGTTGTATTTGCCCTTCGGATTTGGAGACATTACCTTTTGGGGGAGAAGTTTCGATTGTTCACGGACCACAAGTCCCTACAGTACCTATTCACGCAAAAGGAGTTGAATATGCGACAACGAAGGTGGCTTGAGTTTGTGAAGGATTATCAGTTTGATATCCAATATCACCCGGGGAAGGCTAACGTGGTAGCAGACTCGTTGAGCCGTAAACCGGTAGATGCGGTGGCAGGGGTGTGGAAGGCAAAGTGGAAGGAGTTGGGACACCAGGATGCAGTGGCCCGATCGTTCATGTCTGTGATGACGGTTACACCGCAGATTGTCACGAAGGTGGTAAAGTCACAGGCAAATAACTCGTTCTGTCAGGAGCAGATAGTTCGATTACTAGCAGAGGGAGCCGCGTCATATACCGTTAGTTCAGACGGAGGATTACGCTTCAATGGGAGACTGGTAGTTCTAGAAGGGGAGGAATTGCGACACGAGGTGATGGCAGAGTCGCACGGCTCACGGTTCGCGGTACATCCCGGTGGGGACAAAATGTACCAAGACATGAGACGACAGTATTGGTGGAGCAGGATGAAGAGAGATATTGTCGTGTTTGTTTCTAAATGAGCCACTTGTCAGCTGGTAAAAGTGGATCATCAGAGACCGACAGGACTTCTACAACCATTAGAGGTCCCGATGTGGATGTGGGAGAGCATATCCATGGATTTTATCACGGGATACCTACGTCACAGAGGGGTCACGACTCCATTTGGGTAATTGTGGACAGGTTGACCAAAGTCGCTCATTTTCTACCCGTAAGGACAGACTACACTACGGGACAGTATGACCAGTTCTTTATTGCAGAGATAGTGAGACTTCACGGTGTGCCCCTAAATATCGTGTCTGACAGAGACAAGATATTTGTTTCATGGTTTTGGGAGAGTTTTCAGGAGGCCATGGGCACGGAATTGCGGTTGAGTACGGCGTATCACCAGCAGACCGATGGGAAAATCGAGCGTACAAACCAGATGTTGGAGGACATGTTGCGTATGTGCATCATTGATTTCGGGGATGGATGGGAGCAGTATCTTCCACTGGTGGAGTTTGCTTACAACAACTCATACCAATTCACCATTGGCATGGCTCCATTTGAGGTGTTGTACGGTAGACCCTGTCATTCCCAAGCATGTTGGTTGGAGGTGGGGGAAAACAAACTACTTGGGCCGGAAGTAATTCAGGATACTTCGGCAAGGATATAATTAATACGGAGTCGCATTCGGGTAGCTCAGGATCGGCAGAAGAGCTATGCTGATGCAAAGAGGTTCTTCAGGGAGTTCCAAGTGGGGGACCAGGTTTTACTCAGATTATCTCCTATGAAGGGGATTATGCGATTTGGGAAGAAGGGAAAGTTCGCACCGAGATACGTGGGGCCATTCCCTATCATCGATCGGATTGGGTCTGTTACATATAGACTTGGGTTACCGGAGCATTTGCATCGGATTCATGATGTGATTCATATTTCTTCGCTAAGGAAATATCTTAGAGACGATTTGGTTCATTCTCACATTGCTTTGGAGGACATCGATCTCCAGCCTGATAGCTCCTACGAGGAGGGGCCAATTGCTATTTTGGACCGAAGTGAGCGAAAACTGCGGTCAAAGATAGTTCCGTTAGTGCGTGTTCAGTGGCGACATCATAATGTCGAGGAGTCCACATGGGAGCGCGAGGATGAGATGCGCGAACGTTATCCAGAGTTGTTCTTACCAGGTACTTTCTAGTTCCGAATTTCGGGACGAAATTCTGTTATTAGGGGGGGAGTATGTAATACCCCGTATTTTTATGATATTTATTTATGGGATTAATTGAATTAAATGTGTATTAATTGAAAATTAATCCGGATAAAAATACTAGCGAGATGCGAGTTGGTATTTGAATTTAATGAGTATGTATGGCTATATATGAATATTGAATTATGAAATTTGTCGTGAGATTGAAATACGGCAATTTGGAAATTTTGTTGGGACGCGTGTGACAGTCGCGTCAGGAATATAATTATTTTAATTAAAAAGTGAATTTTATTTCTATTAACCGTATGGTCGTTTTGAGTGCGCTAACGCGTCCGGAAGGGTCAAAATAGTCAGAAAACACTAGCCGGGGGTTTAGTTTGGGTCCCGGGGCATTTTTAGGCCATACCGACAACGTAAAAGGGTAGTTTGGTAATTTTGGAATTTTGGGAATTAAAACCCACGAAAATTAGAAATTAATATCTGATTTAACCTTTACCCACTAAACCCACTAACTACACTTAATGACTTAATGGGCTACGGGGGTTATTGGAATTAGTTTCAAGAGCTTCCTAGGGCAACCTTAACCACCATTGTCACCTTGGAGAAAAAGAACTTAGAGAGAGGAGAATTCTGCAGAGAGAGAGAACAATTCATCAATTCGACATCAAAATCAGAGAAAGACATAAGGAAAGTGGTTTAATTCGTTAATTGCAAAGAATGCTTCTTCCATGCGTAGGAAATTTATGAAATTGTATTGTTCTTGGAGAATGATAAAAACCCATTGAATTGGATTTAGAGATTTATAATTTTATGAGGAGATTGCATGTAGAACAATGTTAGGGTGATTATTCAGATAAAAATACATCTTTTATATCATAAAAACGGATTTAGTTATGTCTATGGATGAATTTAATTTTCTAGGGTTCATGTTCATGGGATTTGGGGAAAACTGAGGGGATTTGATGATTTGATGATGTTTAGGAAGATTTGGCCCTATATAAATGTTTAATTATGACCTACGTATGTTTAGTGTGTATTAGAAACCTAAAAATGCTGTTGGGACGAACTGTATATGGGATTAGAGGTGAAGAAAGTTGGAAAAACGAAAAAGGAAAATTCTGGGCTCGAAACTGGCCTCTCGTTAGAAGACCTGCCCAGGTCGTTCGAACGAGCTCGTTCGAACGAGCTTCTAACGAGTGACAGTTTGACTTATAATGAGGAGGATGTTTGTTCGAACGAGATCTCATTAGATGCCCAGTTCGTTCGAACGAACTCTCGTTCGAAAAGCCTCGTTCGAACGAGACTTCTAACGAGCTGACAGTTTAGGCTTTTTGGCCTGTTTTGATTTCGCGTGTCCCGTAACCTTGTTTAATTGTAGAGATAACATTACCTTGATGATAAATTGATATAGTTGGGATATATTGAGGAGTAAAACATAGAAGTGTGATTTGAATTGAATGGAAATTTTGGAATAGGACGTGGGTGACTATTACGATGCGAGAATTATTGACGGCTTAAATAATTGAATTAACCGGGAACATGTGAATTGTGTAACATTATAAGTCGGTACGAGAATGAGAAGTGTAACACAAATAAATTATGGTGATTACTAAGATGTGTGCATACTTAGTATATGTATATGATTTTATGTGTATGACATACCTACCATACTTGCTATCACGGGAGGTTTACGTTCTCTTAGGGCCATCTAATCTTTGTGTGCCTACGGGGGGATTTAGATTGGTACCTCTAGAACATAGGTCAGAGAAGGACTTATTGGGATGTTAATAAGTCTGCTGATCGTGGGAGCGTAGGTATGTGCGTGACCCATGTGATGTGACTGTGTTCTCCTCCATTGTTTGTGATTGTTGTTATCTGAGAACGATTCCTGAGAGATTCGGAATGCGTGATCCTTATGTACGTGATGTACCGGGATGGATAGCAGAGTATGCGTGCACCGCAGCTTAGTCTCGGGGTGCTTGTATTGTATAGTTATGACGTGAATAATATACACTTAAATTAATGAGAACTTTCATGTTGGTATTGTGAGTATAAATACGGAAACGCTTTGAGTAACTATAAAGGGATAACCTATAATGAATTGTATTGCTAATAATTGAGAATCTGAGTTTAAGTAAAGCCCTCCACTTAATTGATGACGTTAGAATGTATAATGAGAACCGAGTAGAAAGGATAGAACTCATGTCAGTATAGTTAGATATAAATATCACTTAGATGGGTGCTATTCGTTAGGAGTGCACAATTAGTTGAGAGGTGAGTATTTCATGCGAGTGCACGTCCTAACATGTATTTTGCATTCATTGTTTTGATGTCATTAAAGCACTTGCTATTTTTAAAATACTCTCCACTTTCGGGCTCTGACCCGTTTGCTTTCAAATCTATTTTTGTAAAAACCATTTTAGGTGCCCAGCCACAAGGACACCATGCTTAGGATCCTCATTCAGGTGACGAGCTGTAGCTGTTTGTGGAAGTTACAGGACTTTGCTAGTAGACGCTTCATCTATCTTGACTCTATATTCAGCTTTCATCAGTTGTTGGGCATGTCGCCCATTCCTATTAGAAACATTTCCTATTTCAGATTTTCAGACTTTTGGCATGTAATTAATTCAGGATACATTGTTTTACTTATTTCAGTTGTGGGATTGTTGTGAGGAGTTTTCCTCCGGACTTATTATTATTTTGTTGGTTATTCTATTGCTTCGTTATGGTGAATGGTTGTTATTCTTTCATTATCCTTTTACTGTATGTTAATCAGACTTAATTTAAAATTTGACATATTACTTTTTAAATACTAGGTGGTTAGTAATTTTTAAAATGTTTTCGACAGTGATGCTGTTAACTGAACCAACTTGGCATTTTGTATTAATTTAATAAAGGAGTATCTACCCGGTATTTAATTAGTCGGGGTGTCACAGAAAGTCGCTGCCAATGGAGAAGCAAGACCTGACAATGTACTCGAGGATGATGCTGGCCATGAATTCGCAGTAATTCACGGGGATGTGAAGCAGATTCAGGGGAATATATCTCGGATGGAGGGAAAAAAATCTTACAACAGTGATGCAACCTTTCCAGATCGATCCAACAAAGACCCAATCAGGAAAACGTCGGCGAGTAGATGACGTCGACTATAATAAATATATCGTGTTCACAAATGAAGATCTGGTGGGAGTAAGCCACACTATGACGCCTTGATCATTACGCTCAGGATTGCCAACTATGACGTAGACAAGTTGCTCGTCGACTAAGGAAGTTCATCCGAGGTAATGTATCTCGACCTATTCAAGAGATTGAAGTTGAGCATCTCTGACTTGAAGGAGTCCACTGTTCCTCTAGTTGGCTTCGCTGGAAAAGTGACTATCCCATTGGGAAAGATTGTGCTACCGGTAAGGGCAGGAAATATCTCCAAGATGATTGAGTTTCTGGTAGTCGACATTGACTCGCCGTACCAAACCATCCTCGGGAGAGGATGGCTACATGCGATGAAGGCAGTCCCCTCGAACTACCATCAAAAACTCAAGTATGTGATCGAGCGGGGAGTAATAGATATCCATGGCGATCAAGAGATGGCCAGAAGGTTCTTCAAAACATCCATCTGCCCTAGACCAGAGAAGAAGTCTGAGAAGCCCAATGAGAAGGTCGAGGAACATGAAGGTCTGATACCTTCAAAATAACAGTTAAGGTATGAAAGACCCGGAGTGGGGGAGACTAGGATCCTCCCCTCTAAGTGGGTCGTGGAAAACCTGGTGGAAGTTACGACTGGAGGTAGTGAAAAGGACAGGGTATTTTTGATTGGAGCTTCTCTCACAGATCAAGAAAAAAGGAATTGATGATTTTATTGAGAAGCAACGTAGACGTTTTCGTATGGGAACCATACGAGCTGCCTAGAATTGATCCCAATGTGGTTTGTCATCGGTTGCCTGTCGACCCCACTTTTAAACCTATCACCCAAAAGGCACGATAAACTGCTCCCGAGAAGGCAAAAGTCGTAGAGAAAGAAGTAGAAAAATTACTGGATGCAGGATCCGTACGGGAGGTACAATTCCCCAAATGGTTATCCAACCCAGTAGTAGTTCCAAAGAATAATGGGAAATGGAGAGTCTGCATCGACTTCACTGACCTTAACAGGGCTTGCCCTAAGGACAGTTTTCCCTCCCAAAAATTGACCAATTGGTGGACGCCACAGCAGCTCACGAAAGAATGAGTTTTCTGGATGCATATTCGGGGTATCATCAGATCCCTATGTATGCACCGGACCAGGACAAGACATCATTCATCACCACCGTCGGATTATACTGTTACAAAGTCATGCCCTTCGGGCTTAAAAACGGAGGGGAAACCTACCAGCGACTGGTCACCAAGATGTTCAAAGACCAAATAGGAGACACCATGGAGGTCTACATCGACGATATGCTCATCAAGAGCAGAAGCAAAGAAGACCACCTCTCAGACCTATCGAAAACCTTCGAGATCCTCAGGAAATACCGAATGAAGCTCAACGCGAGCAAGTGTTCTTTTGGTGTCCAGTTAGTAAAATTTCTTGGTTACTTGGTCAGTAAGAGAGGCATCGAGGCTAACCCGGAATAGATCGACGCAATCAACAAAGTACAGCCCCTTGCACAATACGAGACGTACAAAAGCTCATCAGCATGCTCGCTGCCTTGAACCGTTTCATCTCGAAGTCCTCCAAGAAATGCAAACCATTCTTTCAGCTCTTTAAGGGAAGCAAGACATTAGAATGGAATTCAGATTGCTCGCAAGCATTGAACAAGATCAAGGACTACCTTAGCTCACCACCCCTGCTTGTCATACCTCAGGAAAGAGATTCCTTGTACTTATACCTCACCGCTTCTAACCACGCCATGAGTTCTGTGCTGGTATGCGAGAAAGCAGGAATTCATCACCCCGTTTACTACGCGAGCAAGACTCTATTAGAGGCTGAACAGCGGTACCTACCACTAGAGAAGCTCCTCTTTGCACTTATAGTAGCTTCAAGGAAGTTGAAGTACTATTTTGAAGCTCATACCATCATTGTTCTTACATCGCACCCCCTTACAATCCCGAGGAAAGCAGATCTGTCAGGTAGACTAACTAAATGGTTAGTCGAGCTCGGACGATTTGACATCCAATTTCAACCCAAGGAATGTAATCAAGGGATAAGTACTTGCTAATTTCATAGCTGAATTCACAAGAGACCATCTTCTAGACCAACTTTAACCCGTGAAGCAAGGAGAAAACCACGCAACAGAGGGAGTTTCGAAATTATTTGTTGATAGAGCCTCCAATTCAAAGGGGGCAGGAGTGGGCATTCTGCTTGTTACTCTAGAAGTTACAACCCTCGAACAGGTAATCAGGCTTGGATTTGAAGCCTCCAACAATGAGGCAGAATATGAAGCTTTGATAGCCGGCCTCCAAAAAGCACACACTTTGGGAGAAAAATAGTTATAGGTGTTCGAAGACTCACAATTAGTCTCCAATCAGATAAGCGGGGACTACAACGCAAGAGATGAAAGAATGGAAGCCTATCTCGCCTTGGCCAAGAGGCTAATGGCCAGCTTCGAAGAAGTCAGTATCCAGCAATTTCCCAGAGGACAGAACAGCCATGCTGACGCCCTGGCAGCCCTGAGTTTGACAATCAATTCTGACTTGAAAAGAACGATCCCCATCGACTTCCTCGCTCACCCGAGCATCAACCAGAGCGATGAGCTGCTCGGCAGGGAACATGCGCTCCAGATTGAGTTAGCACCCAGTTGGATGAACCCTTTAAGGAACTATTTGAGGGATGGTGCACTTCCAAGCGATAAGAAGACTCCTCATCAGATAAGAGTCAAAGCTGCTCGCTTTCACTTATCTCCTGAGGGCAAGCTGTATAAGAGATTGTTCTCCGGCCCTTACCTACAATGTGTTCACCCAGGGGATATCGAGAAGATTCTACACGAGATCAACGAAGGAATCTGTGGGAGCCATATTGGAGGAAGATCACTAGCTTTTTGAGCTATGAAGGAGGGCTACTGGTGGTCGAATATGCAAAAAGATTCAGCAGTGTACGCTCGCAAGTTCAAGAAATGCCAACTACACGCCCTTATGGTTCACCAACCTACCAGTGACCTAAGATCACTCACCAGCCCCTGGCCCTTAGCCCAATGGGGAATGGACATCGTAGGACCACTTTCTACCTCCGTCGACAACCGCAAGTATCTGTTTGTCGCAACGGATCACTTCACCAAATGGATCGAGGCAGAGCCACTGGAAAACATTAGAGATGCAGATATGATGAGATTCATATGGAAAAATATAATTACCCATTTTGGAATCCCCAGAACCATCATCATTGACAATGGAACACAATTCAAAAGTGGCCATTTCCAAAGCTTCTGCAATGAGAACGGGATTAGGCACTATTCCAGCTCGGTGGCGTATCCTTAGAGCAACGGTTAACCCGAGGCTTCGAACAGAACAATGATCGATGGGTTAAAGAAATGATTAGAGCGAGCCAAAGGCGCATGGGTAAACAAACTGCCACATATTCTGTGGGCTCATCGCACTACCCCACGTCGGGCAACGGGGGAAACCTCATTCTCACTAACATATGGAATGGAAACGATCATCCCATTAGAAGCTGGCCTACCAACTATAAGGTCCACCCTTGTTGTCCAGGGACAGAATGATGCAGCATTGCTCGCTGAACTCGACCTAGTCGACGAACGCAGAGAACGTGCCATAGTGAAATTAGCGAGCTATCAACAATAGCTTGCAAAACACTATAACAAGAAGGTCAATCCAAGGGAATTCTAAGTTGGTGACTATGTCCTAAGGAAAGTCCTTGGCAGCGCAGTAAAACCAATAGATGGCAAGTTAGGGCCAAACTGGGAAGGACCATTCAAGATAACAAGAGATGACCTGTAAGGAGCCTATCACTTAGAAACGCTGGAGGGCAGAGAGATACCCTGAGCATGGAATGCAACAAATCTTAAGAAATTCTATTTCTAGTTTTTCTTTCATTTTTTAACCAGATTTTGGCAGCTCATTTACTTATGATTAATAAAAGTTGTTTAGCAGTTGCATTCTATGAGGTGTTAGTTAACTAATATATGAACTTTATAACTTGCACACCCTTTCCAAGTGACATGCACACTACTCAGCACGCTATAGTGGGGAAGACACCCTCCTCAGGTTTTCATTATGAAACATGAAGAACCTCTTAGCATTGCCCCTGGCAATATATGAAGCCCTACAGGAGATCCTTAGGCAATTCGGCCAAGTCAAATTAGTCAGCAAACAATGTTTGGTCAGCAAAACCCTGATCGGATAGAACATCTAACACCAGGTGTGTCCTCACCAATTGCCACACTTAGGCCTAAGGGAGTGTGACGATATGACCTAAAAGGTAAAGTAAGGTAGAATAGTATTCCATAAGCATACTGGACTGGAGGGACACTTACTCGACAATGCAAACTTACCGATCTAGTCGGCCAAGAGAGGCCCAAGATTATTAAGCAAAGAATAAATGATGCAAGAAATATAGAACACTTGTTTAGTCAGCAAGTTCGCCCAAAACATAAATTTTATATTACTTCATCACAACAGAAGTAAACAACCCATGTATAATCGACGAAACTGTCCAAAGCATCAATACTACATTGCTTCATTACATATGTGTACAGAGTTACAACTGAAAAAATCTTAATGAGGCCGAGGCCTCTGTACAAGATAATCAGCAACTTGTGCTCTTCGACCGTCGTCTGGATGAGGAGCTAGTCCCTCATCGACCTCATTCGCACCTGACTCCAATAGCTACCGAGGGATGGCATCGATGGGGATCCACTGATCATCCCTCCTGAAGGGATTAGGCCTTAAAGTGGAAGGGGAGATCTCATGACGGTACCAGAGTATTGAGGTGGAACTTGTAGCTCCTTTAGGGAACTCAACCATCCCCTGATAAAGGCGAGCTCTTCAAACTCTGTCAGCCTTGTCGGAGCATCCACCCAACCTTGGTCATAACCATTAGCCCATACTCGTCGAGGTCCTCTCTTAAACAGATGCCTCAGCCGTGTGACATCCCTTTGAAGCCCAGCAGCAATAATGTAACCCCGACGAACATCTTCACAAAGCTCATCTATTTCCTTAGCTGGGCTTCTTACATTTATACCATCTCGCAGGACGGTCGATAGGTTAGAGCCTCGTATTACCGGGGGAACGTCCCTCGGTCCTGTGCCAGCTCGCGATGAGGAGGAACCCCTTAAAACGCAAGGCGCAATGCTCGGCGCGTGCTCCTTGAGGAGCAACACTTCCCTCCTCAAAGACTCATTTTCCTGTTGCAGAATTTCTCCAACTTGGTTAATCTCGGTAGCATCGAGGAGTCTTGCTTCAGAGTATTCACCTCCTCTTGAATAGAAGCTCTAACCTCTTCCATCTCCTGGAGCCTGTCTTTCAGTTTAAGAACGAGCTCAGTCTGCTCTATGAAACGCTTGTTCCTCAATCGTAGTGACTTACAAATTCTCACGAAGGTATGACGAACTTCGGGACTCACATCAGGACTAAGCATTCTTCCTAATTGAGAAGTGGCCGATATATAGTCATCTACATTAATCAACTATAGGCCATAAAAGAGAAGTAAAGGATAAAGTGAAATAGTACACTGAGGGAAGAAACCTTCTCATTTCATTAATATATAAAAGGATTAGAGTACATCGAGAAACGGAAAGGACCCCTAAGGATAAATTTGATGGCGACCTCGGGTTGCTCAAAAGAAGCTGGCTGCTTCCCCTTATCAGCAGTAGTAGGAGCACCTCCCTCAGCAGGGACAACTTATATCGCCCAAACAGGAAGGGCATCAGCAGGAACTAACTGGGAGGCAGGGTCAACACCTTCGATGGCTGGGGTAGGGGCTTCATCCATAATTGGGTTTGGTCCTGGATCGTGCTCATCGAACAAGGGAGAGGCAATATCCACCCCGACAGCCAAGAGGGCTTTGTTCTAGTCTTTCTTGAAGTTTAGACGGCTGATGTAACCTATCTGAACCTCAGCATCTTCATATGCGGCAGCCCACCCGGAGTTATATGAGTTTTCCTTAACGGTGGCTGCCTCGAACTCCTTGTCCTTCAGCTTCTCGTTCAGTACCTTGTTCTCCTCCACGACTGCCATCTTGCTCGAGTAGACCAAATCATAGGCCTGCCATAGCTCACTCAGTTCTTTGTCCACTGCCTCCCTTTCTCGATTGGCTTTGATAAGGGCCAGGTCAGAGGACATCCGGGCAGCATCAGCAGCCTTCAAGCTAGCATCGAGCTCGGCACTCTTCACTCTCAAAGTAGCATTCGGCTTACCTAGCTCGCCATTCTTATTGATCAGCTCATCGCTAGAGCGATAGAGCACATCAAAATTAATCACAAACTGCAAGTAAAAGAAGATATTAGAAGAAAGAATCGGACAGAATTTGACAAGCATTAGAAAAGAGAAACAGACTTACCAAGGCTAGCCTCTGACTCGCTTGCATGGCTAACTGGCCAGTCCCCATCGCCCTTTGGCGATCAGCAGGAAGGACTGCTCTCTCGAGTAGCAAATGGGCCAGTTGAGGAGAATTGGCAATCGAGGCCCCCTTTGAAAATGCGGAAACAGGCACTATGGCCTGCCCAACCTTCGTCCTAGCTTATATTTTCTCCTCTCCTCCTCCCTTTCCTTCCCCTTCTCTACCCTCTTCTTCTCCTCTTCCCTCTTCCTCTCTCTCTCTCTCACCTGCTCTTCTTCCCTTCTCTTCTTCTCCTGCTCCTGAGCAGCAGACCGAGAACCAGTGGCAACAGTCCCACTGTTGGATTTCTGCTTCTTCGACCTCTGAGCGAGAAGCACATCATCATCATCATCATCATCATCATCATCATCATGGATCAAGTTTTTTTATTGGGGGAACCATTTCCTCGCTGGAGCTGCTGAATGAACTCAAAGGTTCTTGGGCTTCAGAAACCTCTTCTGAGCAAGAAGAACTGTCACTGCTGGAGCTCTCCTCGCCAAAAACACCTTCAGTACCTCCTCTGGTATTACTCTCGGAACTTCTCTCTTCCTCGTCCAACTGAATAGGATCGGTAGCAGCTTCTTCAGAGGTATCAAATTCAGGATTACTATCCACATGCCTCGCAATAAAACTGGATCCAATATTCTTGTACTCGAGTAAGAAAGCAGCAGACCGGGGATGTTCATCGTCAACCAAAGATTCCCTGATATTCCAAGCTTTAATCAACTCGGAAGTTCAAACCTCGCTGAGGGCAGGTTCCAAGTTCTTTGTCCTCGCTGAAAAGAAAGCAGAAAAATGTCAGGAAAATCGCACATTAACAAAGAAATCGAAAAGGCAGAGCAAAGACTACCTATGTACTCTTCCCATAAAAGGGAACAGTGAATCTATCAGACCTCGACCCCTCAGTCTGGGGGAGAACTGCCAATTCCTAGAAAGAAAGCCATCTTGCCAGTAGTCCTTGTGGGAATCAGATAAATTTACTACTAATACCCTATCCGGACTCCTGGCCTTGAGGTAAAGAAGACCAGATCTAGTTCGAGAAAAGGAATAACAAAAGCAAACTTCGGTGAGCCCTAATTTAGTGCCATAAAGTTAATTTATTCTATGGACACCATTAATTATCTTCCATATGTTGGGCGAACACTGTGCAGGGATAATGTTGAAATAACCAAAGAAGTGAAGGAACAAATTGTTTGGAGGAAAAGTAATCCCCCTTGAGAAAGCAACAAGACATGAATCCAATGAGCATCCTTTATCTCTCTAACATTCCTAGGGAGAGAGGCGCACTCAATCTCTACCCATTCTGGGATATTATAGAACTTCTTGAAATCGGACAATGACATATTAACTATCTTTGACATTTGTAAACCCTAAAAATAGAAAATTCAGAGAAAACTCAACAAAAGAAGCACAAAGGAAGAGCAAAGAGGACTTATGAGATAAAAGATCACACGCCCAGATGGCGAGAGAGTGAAAGAAAAAAAATGAAGGTCCGGAGAAGAAGACACAACAGCTGAAACTCGCAGAAGGTGAATGAAATCAAAGAAATTTTAAACGACAACTATGGAATGCTGCTCCAAATAGCTTTTAAATGTTCCCAATCATCGCGCACAGGACACGAAACAACTGCCGCCTAAATCAGCTCTCGACTTTGGGAAGAGTTACACGATTCACAAAAAGTGTCATTATGACAAATCATTTAAATTTATTGAGCCCAACTTGTGGCCCAATAACTTTAGGGACAATTGTGGGTACCCGAATTTACCATTATGGGCCCGGATGAGTAGCCTTATGAAAACGACCCAAAATTCGGACCCCTCGCCTTAACTAAACAGAATTACGACTTAGTTTCCTCCCATGTTCTCGTATAGAGATGTTCCAGGAGAAGATGGTAAACGTGGGGAGTCCAACACCCCCACTCCCGAGGATAGACATGTATATAATAAACCCTAAGTCTGGGGCAAAGGACACGCACTGTATTCTCTGTAAACGCTCCTCGGAGTATATAGAAATAATACTGACTGCACCACCGTGGACGTAGGCATTCTTGTTGAACCACGTACATATTGTGTTTTGTGATTGATATTTTATCTTCTTTATTTTCCTTGGTGATTGCGCTTCTCTCACTTATTTGTGTTGAATATAATTGTCACCACAAGTTCAATCTGCAAATTAATTTAATGTAATCAATAGTTTAATATATAATCCAATGTCATCAATAGTTTCAGTCAGAAAAAAATTTATCAAATGGTTTTCATAATTTTCTTTAGCTTAATTACTTAATTTAATTAAAATTAAATACAATCCCGTGACATTCTAATTGTCACATGTGTCTTCTTTGCAGAAATTGATTTTCCGTGTGAAACCCACCTTTAATGATTCAAAATTAGTAACAAATGCTCATAATTTTGCTGGTTTGGAACACCATTATTAATTTGTGTATTGCTTGGGTTAAAAAAATCAAAAGGGTGGAGCAAAATTGTATTATGCTATTTTGATTCATGCCTCCGAGATGGTCTTGAGTGAATTCGAGATGGATATTTTTCATGAAGTCTAGCATTTTCTTTTTAACTTATTTTATTTATTAGCATTTATGGGACATTTGTCACATCATTTAGTTTTTTTATGAGTTTTGAAAATAAAGTGACATTATACTAGGGCTATACACGATTTATTTTTTATAAGAACAACTCCCATTATCTTATCTTATTTATTTATTATATTTATGAAAGCTTGTTAGACACCTCTTGGTGATTGTATTTACACAAACTCACATAAGTTTGCAGTTCATAAATGTCTTGTTATTTATTTATAAGGAATTGTTATATGTGAGTTATATTTGAAAATTATTTTCAGATTTAAGTCCTATTGACGAATCAACCATTAATTAAATATTTTTTTTGAATTTACGATTTTTTCCCTACTAATATACCAATACCCCTATATTCCTTCCCAATTTAAATTGATAGTTAATTTTTTTTCTTGCAAACTTTAAAAGACTATAATTTTCAATATACAAATTCAAAAATGACGAAATTGGTATTTTTTTAAATTTACTAATTGAGCCCTATAAAATAAGATATATATTTAATAGAAAATATTAATGAAATAAAAATGATGTTTCCTTCATTTTTATGTAGACAATATATGCTTATGTCTTTGAAAACGTCTCTTATATAAAACAATTTCATTTTCTTGTGCACACAGTAAGTATATACTCTCTGCGAATTTTTTCGTCAAAATTCTAGAGTGTTCATGGATCTTGTATGACAGATCTCACTACAAGACGCTTCCCTAGCCAAAGCTTAGATTCTGCTCTACCCAAACTTTGATGGTCACCCCAACATTCCCCACTTACCCGACTATTACTGGGTAGTTTTTGGATATCAAACAGACCTCCCTAGAAGGTAATTTTAATGTTGTCGATTTCACCGTAGATTTCAAAAATAGTAATTTTGCGAAAACTGAATTTGTAAATTAAAAGTTATGAATATTTGAAGATTACAAAAAAAATAAAATAAAGTCCAATCACTTGAGTAACTTCCCCCAATATTTACAGATGATTAACTTAAAAATGATAATTGATATGCCCAAGTATGACCTCGGCCTACTGGAACATACCTCGGCCGAGATGAGAGCCGAGACGTTAGCCGACCCACCGGTGCAGGGGGGGCCCACGATATCATCCCTCGGCCAAGGCTACCTCGGCCCAGGCCGACACTAAGACATGCACTTCCCCCGGAACACTTCTCATATCACAGATAACATCAACTCCAGGTGCCAAGGAATAGTAACCCCGGTCAACAATAGGCCAAGATAACAAGAAGCTAAACACACCTTCAGCATGAACCCTACCTCGTAGGAGGCCGAGGTTACCAGGGACCGCTTATCATCAGCACGCTAATGGCTCGTCCCAGGCCGATATAGGTGTTTACCTCGGCTGACATAAAGCCGAAGACAGCGCATGACACATCACGAGTTGATCGGACGACCTACCCTTATAGCTCGGCCTCTCCTAGGCCGAGGCCATTCACCAGCACGACTGTCAAAGTATCCGTAAGCATTTGGATAAGGACACCCGGGCCAAGATCAGTTACAACAAGATTATTCCCCACATGTGGGGGGAATATTTCATCATCATCACTTACATGTGGACCTGACAGCTGGCACACCCTCATTGGTGAGGAAACTACACACATGCACATTACATGCATAGGGGGTACATTACACCCCCTAGGCATTATATAAAGGGATCATCCCCTACCTTGCGAAAGGATACAGATATTGAAACCCTAGCTGAAATTCTGTCTAAGTTTACACTGTAGAGGGAGAAAGAGCTTGAGAGGTTGTATCCATGGCCACTAGTGCCTTCTTTCAGTGATATTATTCACACACACTCACAGTGGACGTAGGCCGGTTTGGCTGAACCACTTATGTTCCTGTATTCATTCCTCTTCTCCTCACCTCATTCTTGCCTTATTCATACAACTGTGCTGCCATTGTTACACCTGTGTCGAGCTAGCAAACTCCTCACCTGGTGGTGCTGATTTTCGGCATCATCATTTTGGCGCCGTCTGTGGGAATCGAGAGGCTATCTCATCCTCTTTTTCTGCTTTACCTCACCGGAGACTCTGGTGGTGAACCAGAGTCCACCCCTTGTGTGGAGCTGTTTCACCATTGAAAGAGATCCTTTCAGGTATTAAGCTCACCTGCAACTAAGGCTCTATACAGTTTAACACATGGCACCAGACATGCCACCACCTCTTCCGCCGCCTGGAGGTGGGGGAGCTAGCTCCAGTCAGGCTCCCCCCCAGTCCGAAATGGCGGAGGTGGCAGCTGCCTTGAAATCTTTGGCTGCAACACAACAAGCGATGAAGGAGCAATTTTCACAGCTCAGCCAAACCATGATGATGAGACCACCTGGAGTCTCACCGGACATGATCACCCCGGCGGTAGTTCAACCCCAACCGGGTGCCAGGGGACCACCCCAGGCACCGATGAAGGACCAACCTGCACCCCAGCGGAGAAGGGAGATTGCTGACCCTAGGCGTTTACGCCTGGGGAGGCAAGGAAACCCTTGCCCGGAGGATATGTACGATGACATAGGAGTAGAAGAGGCCCCAGAAGACTGCTGGGAGCCATATGAGGTGTCCGATAATACCGTACGACCTCTTCGGCAAAGCCAAGGATGTGTCGGCCGAAGAAGAGATGAGGTCCAGCAGAGAGGGTCGGCCTTCAACAGGTTGAGCAGAGGCTCGGCCTTCGAGAGGCTGGGACCAGTTAATGACCTAAGACACAGGCTATCGAGGTCAAGGAGTGCAGCAGGCTCCCAAAGAGGGGCTCGGCCAGATCAAGGCCGACCCATGGAGGGAAGAGCAAGGGAACAGGAAGAAGTCAATAGTCAGAGGGTCGTGGCTGGGGAACCCTCTGTCCACCGCAGAGAGGTGGCAGGGGACAACCTCGGCCAAGTTGACGAGAGAAGACCATGGAATGACTCGATCCAACGTCTCGAGGAGAAGATAGGGGACCTCATAAAGAGCAGGGACCCCTTACAGAGGGTCTACACGGAGGGCTCACCATTCGTGGCTAGGATAGTGGGGTACCCAACCCCCGCTAAGTTCAAGCCTCCTACGGTGACTCCCAAATATGATGGCAGCACTAATCCAGTGCACCATATCGAGATGTATCAGTCAGCCGCGGATATTTACTCGATATCTGATGAGATGAAGTGCAGGGCCTTTTCAGGGACCCTAACGGGGGCCGCGCATAGCTGGTTCACCTCTCTTCCAAAGAATTCAATCGAAAACTTCAAGAGATTGGCCGAGCAGTTCATACATAACTTCTGCTTTGGGGTAAGACCTCAGAAGAAGACTACCCACCTCCTATATGTCAAACAGGCTAAGGGTGAAAGCCTGAGAGACTACATAGCAAGATTCAATAAGGAGAAGTTAGAGGTGGAAGACTATGAAGAGAGCATAGCCATGACCGCCCTTATAGGAGGTCTTCAGAAGGGAAAGCTACTATGGAAGCTAGCGGAAGACCCCCCCAAGTCTATGGCAGAGCTGTTGTCCACTGCAGGAAAAGTAATGAATGCGGAGGAGGCGATGGCCGCCAAATACGAGGAGGAGAACCGCGGTAGTGTTGGGAGGTCCCAGGGCAAGAAGGAAGGGAAGAAGCGGTCAGCAGATGACAAGTTCGCCCGTTACACTCCTCTGACCGTGAGCTGTGAACAAATTCTTAATGAGATCAAGAGTGACCGGGCTCTGAGGTGGCCAGAGAAGTTGAAGGCTCCGCCACATAAGAGGAATAAAAGCCTCTGGTGTGAGTTTCATCAGGACCACGGCCATGTCACAAACAGATGCTTTGCCCTGAAAGAAGAGATTGAGAAGATGCTGAAATTCGGGAAGCTAAGAAAGTATGTGGATGGCAAGGCCCCAAAGGGCGGCAGGGAAGACCCTAGGAAGATAAGAGACGACAAGTGCCGTGGTGATGTCCTGACTGAAAAGCATGACGATTCAGATGGTGATGATGGAGATGACCCGGATCTCCCACCTAGGGATGACAACACCCCGGTGAAGAGGGTAGGAATGGTCTCCTTTGGTATTAGCACCATATGTGGGGGATTCGCAGGGGGTGGATCTGAGGTAGCCGATAGAAAGGCTCATGTAGCGGAGGCCAAATCGGTGGTCAAGCCAGAGGTTGTGAATCTGACGTCTTCTAACGCTGTGCAGAAGAGAACAAAGGTGGACATGGACACCCTGGTGGTGGGTTTCTCCCGGCTCGACTTCAAGGGCATCCTGGCCCCCCAAGATGACCCCTTGGTCATAACGACAAGGGTGCATGGGTGCGACGTAGGGAGAATCCTCATAGATGGGGGAAGCTCAGCAGATGTAATGTTCTGGCCTTGCTTCAAGAGCTTGGGTCTTAGCAGATCAAGATTAGTGCCATACCACAATCCCTTGATAGGCTTTAGTGGTGAGAAAGTGCACCCGTTAGGCATGTATGAGATGGATGTGCGTATGGGGGATAGATGGCCTAAGAGGCTGACTAAGAAGATAAACTTTTTTGTGATGGATGAGAATGTCTACTCGGCCTACAACCTCATCATTGGAAGAGTGGCCCTCAAGGAGTTTGAGGCCGTGCCGTCAACGGTCCATCAAATGCTAAAATTCCCGACCCCTTACGGGGTAGGGGAAGTGCAGGGGGATCAGACCACGGCACGGGAGTGTTACTTTAACTCAGCTGAAGAGAGGGAGGCCCATAAGAGAGCAACCGCCACCTACAGCATAGACACTCTTGATCCGAGAGATGAAACAAAGCTGAAGAAGGGCGAGGCCACGGAAGAGGTAGAATCCATCGTCCTCAATGAGGACGAGCCGGAAAAAACCATCCAGGTCGGCAAGGCCCTAGAAACAAAGATTAAGGAAGAGCTGGTAAGCCTTCTGAGGAAGAGGCAGAGCGTCTTTGTCTGGAGCCACACCGACATGCCTGGTATAGACCCCGAGGTCATGACCCACAAACTCAACGTGAACAGGGATGCCAAACCAATCAAGTAGAGGAGGAGAATTTACTCCAGAGAGAAGTATGAGGTCATTCGGGAAGAGGTGAAGAAGTTAGAAGAGGCCGAGTTCATACGAGAGGTCACCTACCCAGAGTGGCTCTCAAATGCAGTGATCGTGCCTAAGGCAAATGGAAAGTGGCGGATGTGTGTAGATTTCATAGACCTGAATAGGTCTTGCCCAAAGGACAGCTACCCCCTACCTAGGATAGATCAGATGGTGGACGCAACGGCAGGGCACGAGCTCATGAGCTTCATGGATGCCTATTCGGGTTATAATCAAATCTTCATGGACGCCGAAGACTCTGAGAAGACAGCCTTCATCACTGACAAGGGGACATACTGTTACAAGGTAATGCCCTTTGGTCTAAAAAATACGGGGGCAACGTATCAGCGTCTCGTCAATAGGATGTTTGAGGATCAGATAGGTAAGACCATGGAGGTGTACGTGGACGATATGCTAACGAAGAGCCTGAAGGCATGTACTCACGTAGCAGACCTTGAGAAGACCTTCGATGTCATTGACTCGTACAGAATGAAGCTCAACCCGGCCAAATGTGTCTTCGGGGTAGGAGCTGGGAAGTTCCTGGGGTTCATCGTTAATCAAAGGGGGATTGAGGCAAATCCAGAGAAGATCAAGGCCTTGCTCGACATGAAGACTCCTACGAGTATCAAGGATGTCCAAAGACTCACGGGAAGAGTGGCAGCCCTGAACAGGTTTGTTTCCAAAGCAACCGATAAGTGTCTTCCATTCTTCAAGGTCCTAAGGAAGGCCTTCCAGTGGGATGAAGAGTGTGAAAAAGCTTTTGATCAGCTCAAGTCCTACTTGGGGTCTCCCCTGCTGCTGTCGCGGCCCATTGCGGGAGAAAGGTTGTTTGTATATCTAGCAGTCTCTGAGTCGGCCATTAGCGCGGCCATCATACGAGAAGAGGGTGAAGTTCAGAAACCAGTGTACTTTAACAGTAAGGCCCTACAAGGGTCTGAACAGAACTATCCCCGGATGGAGAAGTTGGCTTATGCTCTTATCCATGCTTCAAGGAAAATGAAACCCTACTTTCAAGCTCACTCTATAACAGTCCTCACGGACTCCCCGCTAAGACAGGTCCTGCACAAGCCTGAGAAGTCCGGAAGATTGATGGCCTGGGCCATTGAACTAGGAGAGTATGATCTTACTTACCAGCCCAGGACAACCATTAAGGGGCAGGCCCTTGCTGACTTCATCGCAGAGTTCACTTGGGAAGAGACAGAGTCAGAGAAGAGCTTGGAAGGCGGCGAAGAGAATGGCAGAGACGTCGCCCGAGATTCGGAAGTGATAGACCCACACGTCTTCGGGGGCCGAGAAGAGGTAGTCCCAGGCAATGCTCGGAGGAGAATAGAAGAAAAGGAAGAGGATCGATACCTCTTCGAAAAAGGAGTGATGAAAGAAGGGGTTTTCTCTTCAGATGAAGACGTATGGAGCCTCTTCGTGGATGGATCCTCCTGTGACGGTGGAAGCGGCGCGGGGCTAGTACTCTCAGCTCCAGATGGCGCCAACATCGAGTATGCCTTAAGATTCAACTTCCAAGCCTCGAACAACGAGTCTGAGTATGAGGCCATGATAGCGGGCCTCTTATTGGCAACAACTCTGCTGGTAAAGCGGCTTCTACTCCATAGCGACTCAAGGTTGGTTGTCAACCAGGTGTTGGGAGCGTACGAGGCCAAGGATGAGAGGATGGCCAGATACCTAAAAAAGGTGAGAGGTTTGCTCGAATTTTTTGAAGAGGCCAAACTGAAGAGAGTGCCGAGGTTGAGCAACAACCACGCCGACGCATTGGCAAGGCTAGCCTCGGCAATGAAGACAGACTTGGGAAGAACCATCCCAATTGAAATCCTGGGAAGGGCAAGTATCGAGGAGAACGAGGTATGCAGCCCTTGTCACAACGTGAACCTAGGAGGCTCTTGGATCGACCCACTCGTCAGATACTTAAGAGAGGGGGAGCTACCTGAGTCCAAGTTGGAAGGAAGAAAGTTGAGGTACAGAGCTGCCAAGTTCTCTTTGATAGGGGATGTCTTGTATAAAAAGGGGTTCCTCTTGCCCCTCCTCAGATGTGTGCATCCCATGGAGGTAACCCGGGTCCTGCAGGAGGTTCATGAGGGCTCTTGCTCTAGCCATATAGGAGGAAGACCCCTAGCCAAGAGGATCATCACTCAGGGATATTGGTGGCCAACCTTGTCGAGGGACGCCGCTGACTATGTGAAGAGGTGCGACAAATGCCAGAGGTTCGCCACTTTCCCTCACCAACCCCATCAGCCTATGACATCAATCTCTTCTCCATGGCCGTTTGCGGTATGGGGAATCGACTTGGTAGGACCTTTGCCAAGAGCAGTCAACAACTATAGATTCTTAATAGTTGCCATTGATTACTTTTCAAAATGGGTAGAAGCCGAACCCATGATAACAATTACGGAGCAGAAGACCTTTCAGTTCATCTGGAAGAACATCATATGTAGGTATGGCCTCCCAAACACTCTCATCTCAGATAATGGGACCCAGTTCAAGAACGCCTCCTTAGAGAAGTATTGCCAAAGTGTGGGGATTAAACAGTTCTTCTCATCTCCTGGACGACCCCAAGCTAATGGCCAGACTGAAGTCACAAATAGGACAATCTTGGATGGAATCAAGAAGAGGTTAGAAGACGCGAAAGGGAGATGGATGGAAGAGGTTTACGCTGTGCTATGGGCTTACAGGACCACAGCAAGGACACCCACAGGAGAAACCCCATTCATGATGGCACACGGTTCAGAGGCCGTCATACCAACGGAGATAGGCTTACCAACTCATCGGATTCAGGCCTATGATCCGGACAGCAATGGGGAAAGGAGGAGGTTAGACTTGGACCTCATTGAAGAAAGAAGGGAAGACGCGGAGGTCAGGAAAGCAGCCTACCAGCAGAGGGCAGCAAAGTTCTACAATCAAAGGGTGAAGACAAGACCCATCGCGGTAGGAGACCTAGTGCTTAAGAAAACCCTACAGAAAACAAATAAACTGCACCCAAACTGGCATGGCCCCTACAGAGTAACGGAAGAGGTTGTGCCGGGCACGTATAGGCTAGAGAACCTAGAGGGAGAACCCTTTACCAACCCGTGGAATGCCGACCACCTAAAGAGATATTATGTGTAACGTTGCATCTATTTTGTCAATTAAGAATGTACCATCTTGTTGAGAAGAGGTTATGAATAAAGATGAGTTTCCATGGCAAATTCTTGTTTTATTTTAACATCATTCATTTGGTGATTTATTATGAGGATAACCTCTTAGGTGAGGACCTCAGACCTTAAACAACATTAACTTGGTGACATTATGAGTTACCTCGGCCTAGGTGATGACCTCAGACCCTCATAACATCACTTGGTGGTGACGAGGTCTGAGCTCGGACACCTCGGCTAGAGGACCTCAGATCCTTAACATCATTCATCTGGTGAAATTTATTATGGGGATAACCTCTTAGGTGAGGACCTCAGACCTTAAACATCATTAATTTGGTGACATTATGAGTTACCTCGGCCTAGGTGACGACCTCAGACCCTCATAACATCACTTGGTGGTGACGAGGTCTGAGCTCGGACACCTCAGCTAGAGGACCTCAGACCCTTAACATCATTAATTTGGTGATTTATTATGAGGATAACCTCTTAGGTGAGGACCTCAGACCTTAAACATCATTAATTTGGTGACATTATGAGTTACCTCGGCCTAGGTGACGACCTCAGACCCTCATAACATCACTTGGTGGTGACGAGGTCTGAGCTCGGACACCTCGGCTAGAGGACCTCAGACCCTTAACATCATAAATTTGGTGATTTATTACGAGGATAACCTCTTAGGTGAGGACCTCAGACCTTAAACAACATTAACTTGGTGACATTATGAGTTACCTCGGCCTAGGTGATGACCTCAGACCCTCATAACATCACTTGGTGGTGACGAGGTCTGAGCTCGGACACCTCGGCTAGAGGACCTCAGACCCTTAAGTGAGGACCTCAGACACTTAATTGTTGGTTATGACTTCAGAGAGCGCATAGCATTCATGTACATTCACAAATAAAGATGGACATTTGCATTCAACAAAAGAAAGAAATTGCATAATATTTACGTGTTTGAGAAATTACATACGAGATTACAAGTAAAAAACAAAAGATTACAAGTCAAACATCTGAAGGAGGAATGTTTGATGTCTCGTCTGGGTCGGCCTGCTCGGTATTGGTCACTTGAGCTACCTCGTTCGCAGGGTCAGTATCTCCGAGATCAGTCCCTTCCAGAGTAACCGTTTGACCAGGGGCAGCAGCTTCATCCTCTATCTCCTGCAAGGCCTGGGCAAACTGGGCGTCGGCAAGGCCGAGGCCCACAAAATCTGAGGCCTTAATGATGCCAACCTCGGCCTCCCTTACCTCGGCCCATTTGGAGGTAGCCTTGATACCCCTCTCAAGGTACTCCAAGCCAAAACCTACAAACTCCTCGGAGACCTTATAGTCAGCAATTATTGTCTCCGAGGCGTCTGCAAGAGAAGCCTTCACCGCAGCATCAATCTTACTCTGCAAAGCATCGTCCTTGTCCTTCAGGGCCTTGGTATGGCTCTGAACGAGTGCAGAGATGTCCTTCTCTAATGATTGGATCTTATTCTCAGAGGTCTTAGCCTTGGTCTCAGCCTCCTGCAGCTCGGTCCTCAAACGAGAAACCTCGGCCTTCAGGGTGCCCTCAACTTTTTCAACCTCCTGCCCCTTCTGGATGAGAGGCAATTTCCTCAAAGTCCAGTTGGATAGCTGGTACATGGCAGCCGCACCCTGCACAGTAAATGAAGAAGTTAGATGAAAACAACATCAGACGTTATACTTTGGATAAAGAAGTGAGTTATACCTGGACTACTCGGTGAAGGCCGAATTCAACCATCATGGGCGTCTCCATGGACCTGAAGAAGCGCTTGTCGGCATCGGTCATCATGTTATTCAGAACGTCCATGGCCTGTCGGCTGTGGCCGACCACGCTATCAGAGAGTTTTAACTGGTCCAAACGGGCAGATAACGTGTCGGAAGTGACAGGGATAGCAGTGTCTGAGCCCCTCTTTGTCCTGGAGCTCGGCCTCTGTTCCTCAGGAGGATGGACATCGGGTGCCCTCTTCTTAGACTTGGATGTGGAGGGAGCAGGTGGAGGAGCATTCATGCCAGTCTTCTTGACAAGTCTGGACAAGCTCGGGGCTGCCATCTCCCACAACTCGTCCGAAACGTCTGGTGGTTTCTCTGCAAAAGTAAAAAGATACGAGTCAGAAATAAAGTACGTATGATAAGAGGCAACACGGTTAAAGTAAAAATTCTTACCAAAGTCAGCTAAGGGACTTCCGCCAAGGCCTGTCCCCGAGAGATACTGGGGGGTCAGCAGATGCTCAAATTTGACAAACATCCCATGGGACCCTTGGTCCTGCAGGGCCTTCACCTTTTTGCCATGTTGCACACTAAGTCCAGGGTCGGCCCTAGCAGCCATGGTGACTTTTCCCCATTTCCGGGGTATTCTCGGCTCGAAGATGGACGAGGGAATGGAAGAACCAAATTCCCAAGGCCCTGAGGCAAAAAAGTACCTGGGTTTCCAATTATGGTTGGAGGTCTGAGTGACCAGGAGCATCTTTTTCTCAGGCCTCCGAGCCACAAAGTGGTAATAGCTCGGATGGTTCTTGGCCGAGGTAGGGACGTAACAACCAGCAAAGACCTGCACTGGGAGGTCAGAGTGGTGAATCGCCCTCCACAAGATGATGGCCCCTATAATAACCCTCCAGGCATTGGGAGAGAGCTGCGAGGGGGCCAAATTGGTGAATGATAGAATGGTCCTAATGACGGGGTGGATGGGAAGATGAAAACCTAACTTGAACATCTGCTCATACAGGCAGATTTCCCCATCCCTGCAGTGGTAGGCCCTCTCTTCTCTCAGAGGTCTCCTTAAGTGGATAGAGGGGCTAATGGAATATAAGTACCTGAAGTGCAGTAAATCCACCTCGGTAATGGTACTCTCGTACTCGTCTGCCTCAGAGGTGTCAACTTCACTTTCCGCATCCTCATCATCGTCAGACTCAACGTCGGCTGGAGCAGACGTGGACGGGTTACCGGGGAACCTCTGAGCAAACTCGGCCTCGGTTACGGTCGATAGAGGAATAGCATTTAGGATGCCAGGCACGGCCACACTTGGCTCTACAAGTTCAACCTCTGAAGAAAAACTAGAGGTGCTTGTGCCATTCTGAGACGAGGCACGACTAGAGACCTCGACATGGTCAGGGTTCTGGTCAGCCTGAGTAGTGAAGCCCATGGCCTCTTGGAAAGAGTCCACTGACATCGGATCAGAGGTAGAAGACTCAGACTCGGACATCGGCAAGTTGTTGGTAGAGGCGTCTGTCTGGTAAAAATTTTCAGGAGGACGAGGGTACACCACCTTTAGAGGAGGAGGAAAGAGGGGTCTGATGGGGGACTCTTGCGACCTACGAGCTTCTTCCTTAGCTCTCTCTATTTGTCTAATTTTATCCAAGGTCTTCTCCTTTAGAGATGGAAAGTCTTCAAGAAGTTGGTACAAGGGTCTGAGCATTTGGGGACGACACAAGGATTTTGCAGACCTTAAACTTGGGAATATCCTAAAAACTACAAACAAAGATGGCTTGAAAAGTTAAGGGAATTTTAGATCAAACTAAAGAACCTATGCAGGAATCCTGCCCCACCGGAAAACTCAAGATCTAATCGGAAACCCCAAGATCTCACCGGGAAACTCAAGATCTAACCGGAAAGTTCAAAATTAAAAATATCAAAAACGAAGGAGATGGAGAGGGAAGATACCTGAAGGTGAGGTTGGTGAACAATGTAGAGAGTATCGCGCAGGAAAGGAGGTATCCCTCAGCGGAACAATCGCTGGAGCAGAGGCTAGCTTCGGAGAGAAAAAATCGCAGAAAACAGGGGAGCAATCGCTTGAACAGGAGAGAAATGAGGAAGAAGAAGAAAAAGGAAGGTTTTAGCCTTTAAATACTTGGGCACGATTCCCAAGGCTCATCATTGCCTTGGGAAGCCCAAGGGACAATTGACAGCATGTGCCAACCAAGTGGGCACGCCTTAGCAATGGACAAGTGTCATGCGGGTATTGACTTTGGGGTAAATAGACCTCGGAGGCAAGAACCCCTTAGCCACCACTCTTCGCAAATGACTAAGGGCTGGGGGGTGATTGATATGCCCAAGTATGACCTCGGCCTATTGGAACATACCTCGGCCGAGATGAGAGCCGAGACGTTAGCCGACCCACCGGTGCAGGGGGGGCCCACGATATCATCCCTCGGCCAAGGCTACCTCGGCCCAGGCCGACACTAAGACATGCACTTCCCCCGGAACACTTCTCATATCACAGATAACATCAACTCCAGGTGCCAAGGAATAGTAACCCCGGTCAACAATAGGCCAAGATAACAAGAAGCTAAACACACCTTCAGCATGAACCCTACCTCGTAGGAGGCCGAGGTTACCAGGGACCGCTTATCATCAGCACGCTAATGGCTCGTCCCAGGCCGATATAGGTGTTTACCTCGGCTGACATAAAGCCGAAGACAGCGCATGACACATCACGAATTGATCGGACGACCTACCCTTATAGCTCGGCCTCTCCTAGGCCGAGGCCATTCACCAGCACGACTGTCAAAGTATCCGTAAGCATTTGGATAAGGACACCCGGGCCAAGATCAGTTACAACAAGATTATTCCCCACATGTGGGGGGAATATTTCATCATCATCACTTACATGTGGACCTGACAGCTGGCACACCCTCATTGGTGAGGAAACTACACACATGCACATTACATGCATAGGGGGTACATTACACCCCCTAGGCATTATATAAAGGGATCATCCCCTACCTTGCGAAAGGATACAGATATTGAAACCCTAGCTGAAATTCTGTCTAAGTTTACACTGTAGAGGGAGAAAGAGCTTGAGAGGTTGTATCCATGGCCACTAGTGCCTTCTTTCAGTGATATTATTCACACACACTCACAGTGGACGTAGGCCGGTTTGGCTGAACCACTTATGTTCCTGTATTCATTCCTCTTCTCCTCACCTCATTCTTGCCTTATTCATACAACTGTGCTGCCATTGTTACACCTGTGTCGAGCTAGCAAACTCCTCACCTGGTGGTGCTGATTTTCGGCATCATCAATAATTTTGTCAAATAAGATTCTCACAAAATAAGAATAGGACTCATTCGAGACTTATTTATGAAAAATCTCTTCAAATGGGACCTATCTGTATGATCTGAGTAAAACTTCACTAATTTTTTTCGCGATCCAGGTTGTGACATCGAAAAAAAAGGTTTAAATGTTACATAATAAAGTGTAAAACCTACTATAACTCCAAAACAAAGAAGAATTCCAGAAAACATAAAAAAGAAAGAAAAAAAGAAAATGTGTCCAATTGCATGAATTATAAGTTTATCTACAAGGAATAAAGTAGACTATTAAAGCCTTCAAATGAATTTTGAAGTTCCAACTAATTGTAACACCCCATATTTTTTATGATTTAAATAATTACGTGATTAATTGTTATTATTGGATTAATTAAATTAAAATGCGAGAAATTGATTATTTATTAATCCGGATTAAAATAATTATTAACTAACGTGCCAAGGGTTAATACTTATTGTTGAGAATTATAGAATATTACTGTGTGATATGTAATATGGAACTATGAAATTTGATAAATTGTCGAAAGTGAGAAATATGACATTTTGATAATTTAAGTCCGACGCGCGTGTGAGTCGTGTCGGGACTAATTGATTGGGACAAAAAGAGAATTTATTTTTATTAACTAATATGGTCATTTTGAGTGCGGCGTTGAGCCCGGGCGGGTTATGATAGTCATAAAATACTACCCGGGTATATTATTTGGACTCCGAAATATTTTAGGTCAAATCGACACCCCGTAGGGGTAGTTTTGTAATTTGAATTTTTTGGGGTTTAATTAATGATGAAAATCTGTAATTAAATAAGAAATGTAAGTGGGTAAGACATTACCTATCATATTCTAAACCTAAGTGAGAAAAAGGGAAAACCTAAGAGGGAGAAGAAGGACTCCATAGGTGTTCTTGGAGAAAGGCTCAAGCTTTTGCACCGAAAATTCCACCAACGCGTAGATCGTGAAGAGAGGAACGCGTCTATACCAACATCACCAAAGGATCAGACCTTCGATTTAAGGCAAGTGTTTATTACTTGTGTGCTTTAGTAATAATTATCTTCATGTAAGAGTAGGTGATAACCCATTAATTATGAAAGTTAATTTTGATGAAAATTGATGTTATGATTCGTATATTGGGACTGAGATTTCAAGCGATTAAATCCCATCATGTAGATAGGATTACATTCACGAACTGATGATAATTTTCCATGAACAAATCTGGGTTTAATTTGAAGTTATGCTCTTAATTTAAGAATTAGGGTTCTTGTTAAATAAATTTGGGGATTTCGTATTTAATTGATGTACGGTGAGGATTTAATGATTCTAGGTTGTTAGAAATCATCTAAATATGTTAGAACATTAATTGGGTTTGTTGTTTGGGTGTTTGGGAATGAACAATAGAGGTTTTAGAGGTATTAATGGTGGAAAAAAGCAAAATTCTGGGGAAGAAGACGGAACAGTGCGCGTCGCGTGTAGTCGTTCGAGCAAGACTTGCATCTCGCGCGAAGTCGCTCGAGCGACATGTGGCAATCATTCCAACGACATTGCCATCTGGTTCGAGCGACGTGGTAAATTTTTGGGTATTTTTCTAAGAGTCCAGTTTGGAAATTTTAAGTTTATTGGAGTGAGAGAAACTACCATATAGTAAATTTATATAGGACAGAATTTAGAGAAAGTATGTGAGAATTAATACTTTAATGAATTCGGTATAGAGAATGTACCTTGGAGATTACGAGAGAGATAGTAATCTAAATATTTATACTATACGTAGTGATGAGAAGTATATAATTAGGTTGGGAAAATACCTATGAATTCTAATAGGATGTGTGTATGCCTATTATGTGATATTATTGTTAAGTGCAGTAATGGGTGATAACCCTGGGGTGTAAGAATCTTATTGCTAGGCGCACTAATGAGTGATAACTCGGGGGTGCATGAATTCTATTGTTAAGTGTACTAATGGGTGATAACCCGGGGGTAAAAGGATATTACTGTTAAGTGTACTAATGGGTGACAACCCGATTATTAAGTGTACTAAGGGGTGATAACCCGGGGGTACAAGAATCTTATTGTTAGGTGCGCTAATTGGTGTTAGCCCTGGGGTACAAGATTATTATGGTTAGGTGCGCTAATGGGTCTTAGCCCGGGGGTGCAGGATTTGTATATATATGTATAGGGATGATATGACTATATATATATATATATATATATGAACTTGTGAATATTTCTACTATGTGAAACTAGTATATATGGAAATAATAATAAATGCATTGCGCCAAGTGGTCTTAATCTAAGGATGCAGGATTAGTATATATATATATATATATATATATATAAGGATGATGTGACTATATATATATATGAATATACTTGGGAACATTCTACTTTGTGAAATTAGTAGATATAGTATAAATGAGAAATAAAATAATCTTAGTGGGTAAAAGATTAACCATTTGAGCGGTGAATAATGGAACTTTTAGTTATGTGAGATAAACTATTTCTTTAACGTATTGTATGGGCGATACGAGTATACTACTGGAGAGCATAGATGGTGATATTATGATTTCGAACTAGTTAGGTCGGGTAGCATAGCTAGTGTGGGTTAGATGTACGTTAGGCGTGCACAATAGATGAGAGGTGAGAATCTCATGTGAGAGTGCGATATCTAACTGCACATAATACTTACTTCATTGCAGTTTTAAATACTTGCTAAATATTTTTAAAACATTGGGCTCTGACCCATTTCTTGCAACTCTTCTCTCATTTGCTATATATATATATGTACTATATCAGGTTCTCAGCCATAGGGATACCAGAACTAGAGATTTGAATTGTTTTACGTACTGCAGTTGTTGTGGAAGCTGTAGGTCCTTGCATTAGATGCATCCATCATTTTCATTCAGTTTTATCTAAACATCTCAGTTGGGTATGTGTCTCCCATTCCTAGTTTTTATCAGAGTTATTATTCAGTTTACTTTACAGTTCTTTTGGTTGGATGGAATTTTACTATGAGTATGAGAATTGGAGTTTTGAACTGGGAGGTTTTCCCCAGTCTTATTTATTTCAATGTTTGATTCATGTATAGTATTTAGTATATTCATATGTATGATTTGTGGTTTATATTTTAATAGTTAAATTGAGAAATGGTTTTATTTAGTTATATGTAAAAAGGAAAATATTTTGACGCCTATGTGACACCCCGCCTAATTAAATACCGGGCGATCACTCCTTTATTAAATTAAATCAAGGTGAACAGTTGGTTCATTCTCAGCATCACTGTCGATAAAAATAATTTTTCTCCAATTTAACACCCTAAATAATTAAGCTAAGTGTCAAAACCAATTTTAAACATTAACTTCCAAATTTTATTTAAAGAAAAGATTTATTTATTTTATTAACAAAGATCAATGAATAAGATTCACGCCACAATAAACTGGAACCAAAAATCCAATATATAAAACATCCATCAACGAATGTCAACATGCGAGAAAATAAAGTAATACATCCATCCTGAACAAAATCCCATAATAACGAACTAGGAAACAACTGAAATAACAATGTCCCAACATAAAGAAATAATGGAAAGGGCTACACATGCCCATCTGAATGAAAGTGCTAAGAGTGGATCTGAATGAACGAAGTCGTCTAATCAAAAGACCTGCAACTCCCACCTAAGCTGCAGTGCGCTCCTTCCAAGAGATCCTAAGCAAATCGCCCCTGTGGCTGGGCACCTGAAATACATACATATATATACAAGGGGGAGAGGGAGAGAGAGAAAACGGGTCAGAGCCCGAAAGTGTGTATGATTTAAAATTTGTTTAGCAAGTATTTAAATTGATACAGGCCAATGCAACAACATATTAGTTCGACACTCTCTTGAGAAATTCTCACCTCTCTTCTAATGTGCACGCCTATCGTACTAACCTTCCCAAATGGTTTAACTTAACAATTTTTATCATACTAACCTTCCCAATAATTTAATTTAACTTAACTTACTCATAAGTTTTCAAAACCGGACAATGTCATTGTTTAAAAAGGTTACTTTCAACTTATAGCACAACTCTCGTTTTAGCTTTGTCAATTTATAAAGTTCCCAGTGACATATTATATTCTCGCAAAACAGTATTTATTATTTGAGTCAACTACCATATCCTACTTATCAAATCAAAGTAGGCAGTTTAAATTCCATAATCTCATATATATATATATTAACTACACGAATAATATATATATATATATATATATAACAGCACCCCAACTAAAGCTATGGTGCGTGCATACTTCCACTATCCCAAACCCCATACCACTCATATCAAGGGGAATACAAATTCGGAATCACTCTCGAATTGTATTAACACATACACAAACAATAGTGAGGCGAAGCATAGATTCCAAGTCACTAAGAGGATGGCACATACTCGCGTCTCTTAGGACCGTCTGAACTATTAATTCAATAGCCTGTACCAAGGATATCTATCTTCTAGGGTACAAGTCAATATCCCCCATAAAGGTCCCATCGAGATAAGACTTGTCCCAACGCGGTAACCTCAAGGATAGCAAGTAGCGCGGTATGTTTTTCACATGCATATAATATATGTACACACAATCATATAAATATACCACTTTATCATATTAATATAGGTTCTTCTCATCACCCATAATTATACCATATATCCTTAATTTCACAGTTATAGAATTTCGTATAAGGTTTCGTCTCTAACCTTGACTCGAAGGGTTTTCTCACTAATTACGTGACACTCGTGGATTCTAACTATCCAAGTAAGAAATTCAGTAGGTAGACGCCTATTCACTATATTAAGTATTTGACGTAAACTCTCACTTGAAATGCGTAGTTTCATCATTCCTTAATTAATTGTCCCTAAAACTCAATTATCGTCTCATAATAAAGTTCCCATCCTTTAACCATATGTCCTACTGGTCTCTTCTATATCCCAAAACATTTTATTTATAATGCCCAAGAATCATTCCACGATAAATTAATTCAACTAATTAAACAAGGGGAAATAAGAGGCTGCCAGGAAGGGTCGATCGATCGACGACTGGGGCTCGATCGATTGAACCTTCGATCGATCGACGCTCTAGGGTCGATCGATCGATCAAACAGGTATTTCGATTTCTGCAGAAGTGCAGTTACGGGTTTCATCCAAATTCTTCATCCAAATACATATTTTCCAACACTAATCGTTCCAAAACTTATACCACAAACATAATAACATATTACCAGATGTTTCTAACGTTAAGCATGCGTATAACCATCATTAAACATGATTAAACAACCTAAAATCTCATCTAATCATCAAGAACCCTAAGTTTTCTTAACTTCTGTTCTAATCAGTTTTTCTCCAGAATTTCCTTCTACATAATCATCAAAAATCCGTGGGTTAATCATCTACATCCCATAAGGTTTCCAGAATATGGTTTTAATGACTTCTACATGCAAATTCCTATCAAGAATTGGGGTTTTCTTCCATAGATTATACTCCTAAACATTCCTAGACTAATATGAATATTGCACCAACGAAAATACGCAAGTTAAACACTTGCCTAGGATTTCAGAGGTCTGGTTTCCTGTTGATTTTGGTGTGGTTGCGTTCTCCTCCTCGAGATCTACGTGTTGGTAGTGACGGCGGTGCAAACGGTGGTGTATTTGGCCTTGAATCACCTTGAGAGCTCTCTCCTCTCTTCTCCAATGGCCGTACTAGGGTTATGAATGTTCTAACCCTAAAAGGCTGACCTAAATAGCTGCTAAGGATGGCTGAAATTCGTGGGTTTAATTACCCTATTTTGTAAAATGACCAAAATGCCCTCCCGGGTCACTAATTAGGCCTAAAAACACCCCGAGACCCAAACTAAACCCCCGGGTACACTTTTCTGACTATCTCGACCCTTCCGGACGCGTTGGCGCACTCAAAACGACCATACGAACAACTTATAAAATATTCACTTTTATATATTAATAATTAATCCTGACGCGACACGGGCGCGTCCCGACTAAAATTCCCAAAACTTCCATTTCATTCACTCGTGACATTTACTATAATCAATATCATATATTACTATGCTCATAAGTAATATTCAACAATTTCATATAATTACTAACTCACATCACGTCAATAATTATAACATAATTAATTTCCGGATTTTTATTAAATAATACACTCTCATTAAATTTAATAAATCCCCCAAATTAATATAGCATAAAAATACGGGGTATTACAGCCTAGCTTAATTCTATATTAGGTGATTAATATGTTTATAAGTTTTTCGACAATGATGCTAAGAATGAACCAACTGAGCATGCTGTTTTAAATTGGTGAAGGACTGATCACCCTATATTTAATTGGGCGATTTCTCACAGGTGGTATCAGAGCATCAGGTTCTAGAGTCTTTTAGGGTCTGTGCGGCTTATTACGTTTCAGCGTAACGTTCTTTGATGTAAAGCCTTATGATAGGATTGTTATGTTACCTTACGTATGCGACTTACGTTATCCTACTATGAATTATAATGGATGAAACTAATTATATGAAATAGTGTGTGCTTCAAACACCAAACAGTATAGGACGACCAGCGAGGGCCATAAGAAGGATTGCAAGAGAAGAAGCCCAACAGGAGACATAGAGTAATCGGGAAGGGGTGATCGTGACAAAAATCACCATGAGTATTACTTAAGAAAGTGATAATATAAATCATCACTCGGGAATAGTGGGTTCCCGGGAACAGTCATATATAACGATGAAGTGATTTCAGGACCACCTAGAATAGTCGATAAGGGGGAAACCAGAGAGACTCTTTTGAAAACCATCGGTGAAGATGCGAAGAATTAAGTGAGAAAGTGTACAAGGCCAACGGAAGTAGAAAATTCGAAGTCAATTGTGTAGAGTGGAGTGTGACGACACTTAGAATAAGATTTGATTTTAAAGTTATAGCTCTTAGGAGCGACATAAAGTGACTAGAGTCAATCAGTACGTGCAGAAAGTATGTTCGAAATTTAAAGAGAAATTTGGGTACGATTTGACCGTGGGGTCTTCCATTCGATGTTCTAATATAAATGCAAATGATAATTTGAAACTTAGCATAGTGAGTAAGCTAGAGACCGATCGTGAGAGAAAGGTTGAATTGCATAATGAACTTCGTACCTAGTAGAGAGGCATAAATTATCCAAAGGGTCTATAGTTGATCAAGGAGCCGTGAGTAGAATACAAGCATGGATGAGAAATCCAAGGTTATACGGTTAATAGTTATTGCAATCTTTCTAGAAGAAGTGAGCCAGAAGGGTTAGAGAATTTGGCCAAAAGGAAAAACTGAACTTAACGGTGTTAGTGAAACACCACATGAGAGTGTGTCCAATAGGAAACTCATTTAGATAATTTTGATTGATTAACTTCTAATAATGTGACGATGAAGTCAATTAGGGTTATGGAGGACAACCAGAGTTCTGAAAGGCCAGCGTAGGCAAAGGGACAATGGAAGAACAATTATGATTTAAAACTTTCGGTCTGAGGGAAGGACATTCCAAGATGGTCAGTGGGATCAGTGACGGGAAAATGGTCGTGAAGTTTCCCTATGTGAAGAAAGTATAACTACATGTGTTGAATGTGTCCACAATTGAGAAGTGAGACCGAAAAGATTAGAAATGGTAAATCATGCCAATTAGGCATAACAACTGGAATAGTGATACTTCCAGCAAAGTAATTTGGGTCAAGAGAATTAGGCCCAGGAAATTTACAACCCGAGTGTGATGGGTTCAGGCTGGACCAGTGGTGTCCTCCTTAAGAGTAGCATACAGTATGTAAGGGTCGACGGGGCCTGGGATGTAAACGGGAGTTCAGTAAATCCATAATTGAGGCCTAGAGATTTTAGGCCAACGTTTCAATAATGGGTGTGAAACCCACATGATAGAATAAATTGTCCATGATGAGAGGGGACAACTATAGGATGAAATACTAAGATGTATAACGATTGCAGATGTTCATGGGTCCTATTGGCAGCCACGTGCCGAGCCCCGTGATTTAGCGAGACTGGTGAGGTTTTGCTTCTAACTTGTGAATAAAGGATTAATTCTAGCGACATGGGCGTGTCACAACTTATGTAAATTGGAAACCCTAAAACTCGCGTGCGGGTCGAGTTGAGTGGGAACGTTAGTTTTAACAGTCTTGTTACAAACGTATTTCTCATTGTTAGCAGGGCATTTTGATGTTGCCCGTGAGTGAACCGGGTGGGCCCTAAGAATATGTTTTGTTGTTATAATTTACTACTACATTGAGTTAGATTTAGTGGAGTTTATTATGGTAATGTGTAGTGATTAATTACCGTATGGTTAAATGATAGTAAATTGAGTGTTATGACTATCGTGCCGGATACTCCAGGAGGAGAAATCTTGATTTTATGGGGCACCACCTGAAATAGGGTTGGGCCTAGATATATGTATATATGAAAATTTTCATGGTATTATAGACCTCAGCGAGTATGTTGTCTAGTTATATGTGATTCCAGTGCATAGAAATTTATTTGACTGATAAGACTTAGTATACATTGTGTTCTTTGTCGAACATCGTGATATAGCTCGTTAGATATATGTAGCGCCGAGTACTTGGGGTAGTAAGAGCACCATGCTTCATGTTATTATTAGGGACATAAGAGTGGATGAGCAAACTTTTATGTACAATACGAAGATTATGGGAAGGTACATAGTATGGACTAAGGGCCTTACGGATCTCGACAATCGATCACTACTAGAAAAATGACAATTAAGGACATAACCATTAAGGACAGCTTAAAAGCTGTCCTTTTAACAAACGTATAAGGGACAGGAAGATTTAGCTATCCATTATAATAGTCTAAAAGGACATCATATACTTTATGCGTCCTTAATAACAGACTGAAAATAGTTTTTAGGACAACAAAAAATTACTGTCCTTTAAAATAACTCTAAAAGGACGTCACTTACTGTCTCTTAAAATAATTCATTTCCCTCTCTTATTTTTTCATTCCCTCTTTTTTCAAAAAGAACAACATTTTTATTATTTTCCCTTAAAAATAGCAAAAAGGACAACAATTTACCGTCCTTTAAAATAATTAGTTTCCCGCCTTTTACTAATCACAACAAAAAGGACAATATTTTATTACCATCCCTTATATTAGAGCAAAAAGGACAAGCAATTTAAGAGTGTCCTTTTAAATATTCACTTCACTTCTTTTAATCGGATCAAAATAACCTAACCCACTCTACAGCACCCTCGTTCATCTCTCCATCTTCCCCGAAAACTCCCTTCTCTCTCTACCGCACCCTCTCTCTTCTCTCAGGTCGATGCTCCTATTTCACTCAAGTTCGACGTCGCTCCTCCTCAGGTCTCTCCTCCTATTTCACCGCGCCTCCTGTTTTAGTCCAGCGACGCCGCTCCTCCTATTTCAGTCTGGCACCGCTCCTCCTGTTCAATCCGGAGACGCTCCTCCTGTTCAATGCGGAGCCTCTCCTCCTCAACACACAGTTCAAGGTTTGTCCTTCTTATTTTTTTCATTTTGTTTTCTTTTTTTGATGTGAACTAAATGTCTAAATAAAAATTAGCTTGAGATCGTTTGATTATTAGCTGTTTCATCAGATGCCCAACATTTCGAATTTCATGAGACCATTAGATATTGAAGCTTTGTTAGGCGGAATGTATATTGAAGTTGTTTCCATTAATTATATATTGAAACATTTCAAGATTAAATAAAAATTCATTTTTATTTAAAAAAAATTCAATTCAGTTTGTTATTATACAGTTATGCTCAAATGAGGCATTATTAGGGGTCGCAATTTGGGTCAACGGGTCGTGTTTCAGACTGACACGACACGACAAGTTTTTTCCGGACACGAACATGACACGACATGAATTCGTGTTTTTTTTAGCTGACACGATCCGAATAAAAAACAACATGGCACGACATGACACGAATATCAGAATTTCTTAAATTTCACGCCTAAAAAATATGATAACACGACACAACATCCTGTCAAAAAAATACGACGTGAACATGACACGAACACGGCATATCGTGTCAATTTTGAGTCAATTTCGCATCGTTCCGTGTCATTTCTAAAATTTCCACCCCTAGGCATTAAGAACCCCTTTCTTTCTTCAATTCAGCTTTTTATATATACAGTTTAAGGTTTATACATTTTCTTTGTGCGTGGCTGTGAAGCTTATAAATTTCAAGTCAGTAAGGTTGTTTTTTATTGACATGGAAATTTTTCCATGGAAAATAGTTATTTGGGCTCATGTTTTGCCTTTGTAGTACCTTGATTGCAAGTATTTTATATAAGAACAACACTCATTCACGTAATAAGTTCTCCATCTCAAACCTCATTTTTATTGGAAAATATTTCTTGTCCACCCACTAAAGACTTGTTTTCCATGGAAAATAGAAAAAGTAAGACCAAAAAGTCATATTTTTTTCGCTCATTTTCCAACTTCTCATCCAAATGAACTATTTTTCACGCATTTTCCATGTTTGCAATCAAACACACCCTAAATGTTTTTGAATCTTCTGTTTTACAAATAGCCCAAGATGGCTAATCTGTTTTTTGCAATTCACGAGATGTTTGTGTTATTAAGCTTGTAGGTGAAGCATGCCTATAAAGAAAGAGAATGAAAATATGACATTAGAACTTCATTTTAATTGCATCATTGATTCAATTCCTACGATTTGAGTATCTTTTGGCTTTCTATTTTCTTTGTCACTTTGTGACGTTTAGAATTATCATATTCTTGCAATCACCGTTGTCTTCTATGAATGTAGCAAGGTAATCATGAGCAACCATTTCAAATCCTTCCATCTTGTTGTTGCAGTCTTCCTAAGCAAAAACCTCTTATCCAATTCCTTTTTTACTTTTTAGAACCATTAACTATATCCAAGCACACTTCTACACAGCTAGCATAAAATATCTAAGGTCGTCGCACAAGTGATCGTATGACTTGGAAAACTCAACTCTTGATCATATCTTTCATTTTCAACACAAATTTTAATCAACACTTAAAACTTAGCATCTTCAAAAAACCAAAATGAACCCTTTAAAAAGAGTCCCATACAATAGAACAAATTATACATATATTCATCAACAAATAATAATCTTCACTAAATAGTACTTGTATACTGACCCACATATTTTGGGGATACATAGCTTACACTCACAAAGATGTGTAAAGACTAATTAATGTGATAGGACCTGACGAACATGTTTCATATTAAATAAAAATCAGCATGAGATCATTAAATACCCAACACTCAGTTTAAGATTAAAACTCTTTGAAATCTTTCTGAAATTTCATGCGACCAATCATTATTCTTAAGTAGCACTAGAATGGAGGTAATGAATGTGTGCGTGGTGTGAGGAACGACCTAAAATTTTAGCTTGATCCAGTAACTCGTGTACAAGCGCATCGGTATGTTCTTGCTAATATTGACGCGGTTGCACCATTCATTGAGTAAGTTATGTATTAACCTTAAGTAATTATTTATACAAAATGCATTATCAAACGCCCATTATAACTTGACATGCGTATGATATTTTCAGAAAACACATTGCTAAACTTACAAAAAATATCCTCACATTTCACAACAACATTTAGTGCAATGCCTTCACATTGAACATTTTCACACATGGTTTAAGGATTATGTAAGTAGGTTTATTCATTTTTTGAATTCTAATTATATTTCCATAGTATAGTTTCTTATTTATTGAAATATTAGGTGGATGAATTGCCAAAAGATACTGAATTATCCAGTGAAATATTGAGTTTGGCATTGGGTCCTCTAGAGGATGCATTGAGCTTCAAGTCTTATATTATTCGAGGATTTCAATTTTGAACAAAGGAAGTTGATATTCGTCGAAAAACTCAGAATAATGGAGTTATTTTAAAAGAAAAACAAAAGAGCTATGCTAGTCGAAGAGACTCTAATCCTCTGTTTGAGGATGTTACTTTCTATGGACAATTGACTAACATTATTAAAATTCAGTATTTTAATGGAAAAATGTTTGTACTATTCAAATGTGATTGGATAGAAAATTGACTAGGGAAATGAGTAGACGAGTTCAATTTTACATTAATAAATTTCAACCACTTGTTGTACAAAGATAATCGATTGAGCGATGAGCCTTTTATCTTAGCATCCGAAATAGAACAAGTGTGGTACGTGAACGATCCTTTGGAACCACATTGGCATGTAGTTGTTTAAATGATGCCTAGAGATAGGTTTGGTTGTTATTCAACAGCGGAAGAAGAATTGGATGCCCATATATTTGAGCCGTTTAATATGTAAGAGTTGGAATAGGATCAAAACATGTCTTGGGTGATACAAGATATGGATGAATCCATAATTGATACATCTATGCCTGATGGTGATGATTGTGAGGATGATATGAACGAAGAATGATGGGTGCTAAATTTTAAATTAACATGAATATATGTAAGCACTATGACACATGACATGTGTTTTTCTTATTTTTATAATATATTTTTATTAATATATTGTTTTTAACTAATCACATATATTGTTTTGTTGTAACATATTCATTATGGTTAGATCTTCGTCTGCTAGCATAACAACACATGCATCACCCCCCATCTCAGATTCAAGTATATAAATTTTTATTTCGCTAGGAGTTGAAATATTGCATTGAACACAATATACTTATTTGCACAACTTCTTATAATAATGTTTTTTCAATAGGTAGTATCGATGCTACACCTTCCAGTGCAGTGGAAAATGAGCCGCAGTTCATCTCACATAAGGGTATATACTAAAAGATATATGCAATAGGATTTTGTCAATATTTATTTATACTTACTCATTGCTTTTGTACATGTGATGCTAGTGGTACATTCTCTCTTAAGAGGAAAGTTAAAGGTAGTTCCAAACAATGGAATGAATGGAGCAACGGTGAGAAAAAGATAATTGGTTGGGATGAATATTGCCAACCAATTGGACCATATGCGAAACTCGGCTATTATTCACGCCAAGGGGATTTATCCTTTGACTCGGTCTTCTTGAACTAAAATGGATCAACAAAAACTCGACTTTGTTTGGGAGGAAGTGCAAGTAATATTAAATTAATCTTGTTTTAGTAAAATTGATTATTTAGAATCATTTATATATCAAACTAATGCATTTTTTGTTCTTAGATTAACACAGATGCACCAGACAATTACCAAAACCTATGTTTGCGTAAGATTGGAGTTCAATGGAGATCTTTTAAGTACGAGACCAAGAGGAAGTGATATATGAAATTGAACACGGATGCGGAGCGTTTATCCCCTCAAGTCGACCTGAATGAATGGAAAATCTTAGTGAAACTTTGGGGTCAAGAAGCATCAAAGGTATCACATTTCTTTCTTGGTTAGAACTTGTTGGATTACATGTAAAAAAATAGTGGATGTGGGGAAGCGTGGGGGCTATTTTTCGGTGGGATGTGGGGGATGTTTTGAGTTCGGGCGGGATGCGTGGGTGAGGGTGGGGGCTGTTTTGAATTGCTGGAAGGGGTTTTATATATATATTTTTAATTATTGATGATTAAACATATTAGATTACATGTAAAAACAATGGAAACTCTGTCGAAATTTTAAAAAAATAATAAATTATATCGGTGGGTCGGGTGGGGGTTATTTTCGGTTCAGGTGTGTGCACTTAGCATGTGCAACAAGCCTTTAAACCTATAGGTTTCCCTACAGGACGAGTTATGTCTCGTGAGGGTTTGCAGGGAATATACCCACAAAATTCTTATTTGCAAAAATTTATTGAAAGGAAGTCAATCTCTTATTAGACATTTGAAAGTGCGGAAGCTTTCTGAATCAATGCTCTGATACCAATTTGAAAGCCCCCGAATTTTAATTATCTCAATTAAAATAAAATCAATTATAATTTCCTTTTTAAATATAAAACAAACACGATGCGGAAGCGTAAGAAGATGTGATGGTTCAACTCAAACAAACAATTACCAAGTTTTAATTTTTTATATACACATTAAACTTAAACCAAGTGAAATTAAACAAAACACACACAATAATTAATTTCACATAAACCGAGTAATGCATTACTAGAATTTGCCTAAGTCATATTTTTCATTTCCACAAAGTTAGGCCAAACCAATTTTAGCAAATGACTTGAATTAAACAAATTTACCTAATATTTAATTGAAGTCCAAATTAAATGAAGTGTGATAAATGAAACCAAATTTTATCTTGAATTATCCTAAGCATGCGTTCTAAATTATAATGCAAGATAAAATAAACCAATCACACTACACCGCGATGTACGAGGAAAAACCCAAGACGGGAAACAACCTCGGACGGCCCTAGCCACAAATTCACTAGATACGGAATTACAAGTACAAGACAAAAGACTTACAACACACGACTCGATCCCTCTCAAGCCCCGATGCTTCTTCTTGTAGAAACCTCTTCCTAGCGAATAACCTTGGAACACCACCGCGGTCTCGGAATCCACCGATAGGACTTTATATGGTCACCGTCACCCGAACATGGAGCCTTTCTTCGTGTGGGTAAAACAACATAAAAAACACTTCTTCTTTCTTTGTGGGTGGTAGAAGCCCAACCGGAAACTTCTCTTCAATTCGGTGTAGAGAAAACCGGTGATAAACTCCAAGCAATTGATATGTATATAAGAACTTGGATAAACACTATTTTGGGTGTAAACTAGAGTGGTGAATGATTTTCTCTTTGAAAATTAGCACTCAAAACATGAACATTTCCCTTAAAATAATTTCTCTCAAACTCTCTCTAAGAGATGAAACTAGGATGGAAAAGTTAGGAAAATTTAAGTTGAAAATGTCCTTCCCGCACATATTAAAGTCTGAAAAAGTTGGTTAAACACTAAGTGGGGAAGTGGGTGAAAAACTGCCAAAAACTGCCAAAAACTGTTCCCGCCTGGCATCTCGTTCGAACGACATTTCGTTCGAACGAAATCTCGTTCGAACGAGACTTCTAACGACGTTCCAGATTGAACTCGTTAGAATCTCGTTGGATATATCGTTAGAACAAACAATCTCGTTCGAACGACTTTTCGAACGACGGACCAGTATACCTTGGTGGGAACTCGTTCGAATGACATCTGGTTCGAACGAAAAACTCGTTCGAACGACATATCGAACGACTTCCAGAAATTTTATAAAATTCGATTTTGGCCCAGAAACTTTATATACTTTATTTTAAAGTTCTAATTCAATTTTTTTTCTGAAAATAAAACACAATTTTTATTAAACCTAACACCCAATAAACTTGTTCCAAGCTCCTATATATATATATATATAATTGCATTCATACCTTTGGAGAATGGAACCATATTTGATGACGTAGAAACGAGGCACGCAAATCGGCACATTTGATGAAGCTTTATACTCTTTGCCGCTACGTCTTCAACAAACACTTCATAGGCTTGAGAGTATTACAATTACATACTATCCTATGAATAAATGTTTTTGTCCGGAATTGAGCCAACACAATACATGGACTCAATTGGAAATTTGTGTCCTTACAAATCTCCCCCTTTGGCTATTCCGGGACAAAAACCAAAACAAAAATCCTAAAGGGCCGTCAAGCTCTACTAGACTCAAAACATAACCCACCCAAACTTGACTCAACCCAAGGATCAAACGCTTTGCCATTTAAAGCTGCCACTTTAGAGGAATACCTGTACACTTAAGCAAACTCATCAAATGCATAGGGAATATCAAAATATTAAATGCAATTAATTAATTACTCCCCCTAAATTAATTCTCTCTTTATCAAACACATGACCTACTTAGAAAGACGTCTCCCCCTAAGATAAATCTCCCCAAACTAAGATACGATAATAATAGGATTAGATACCATTTCTCCCCCTATCATCATTCTCCCCCTTTTTGTTCAGGAATAGACAAAGGCTAAAGAATCAAAACATAAAAGCATGTTGAAGCTTAAAGTGATGAGACATGAAAGCATATGGGCAACAAAATCAAGGCAAAGGCAAAACAAAATATCATATATATATATGTACTAGAAATATATCAATAATGCACACGCACATATGTATAGATATAAACACACAAATGACACACACAACATATAATAGGTGTCTTTCACACTCGTATGGCAAAAATGTGTCATATGAAAATGGAAGTGTAGGGGTGTGAACTAGTAACGATTAAATTTAGACTCAAACACTTAATAAACGTTCACGGAGTTCTCATTTGATTGCAAACTTCATCACATTGAAATATAACCTCATGTGACAATATAGATTGAACTCAATGAACAAACATACACAATGCATACAAGCCTAGTATATTGATGATTCTACAAACCAATAGAGTCATGACATGTAATACGCAACTAGGATAAATGGACATTGTGCAAACCGTTGATATACCATCCAATCTCCCTCAATATGCATTTATATTAATTTTGAATGAATATATCAATCAAACATAGGCCTTAGCAAATTATTTTATTTTTAATGCCATATTTTCTGTTTTTAGGCCTTTGGACCACGTATTTCTTTTAGGTCCATTCAAAACGGTGGCTTACAATCGCAAAGGATCACTTAGTCCTTTCGGAGCCCTTCCCCGTGCATAATTATATGTATCATGTTTTTATTTTTCACACAAATCTCACATGCAACGGATTTTGACATGCACTAGTCCTCCTAAGTCACAACTATGTAGATGACAAGATTGGTAGGAGAACACCTCACATAGCTCAAATATACATATGAAGTTAAAATTTTAAAAGAGGTCGTGCCTGTGTGAATAGAGGCATATAAAAATAGAATCCATTTAATCAATACAAAATCCAACTACTCCATAAAAATATGATAAAGAACATTTTAAGGATTGACAGTCTAAACCAAAAGTTCTAGCCACATGGGAGCGTTAAAGGAAGGATGCAAACACAGGTATATGCCACTTAAAGTGTGTCAAACCAAAATACACACAAAATGAAATATTTTTGAGTTTTTGACATTTTTAACCAAAAATAAAGATATATACTCAAAAGAATAAACAAAAATCATTTGTATTTTTCATTAAGCTTAAATGAAATAAATAAAACACAAATGATAAACAAAAATCGTTTTATATTTTCAATTAATTCAAACACAAAATATAACTCAAAAAGATAAACAAGTCATAATTTCTAGCATGGGATATGAAATAAGGCAATGACTATAAAATGACTAAACATGCATACATCTAGCAATGATATATAATATGAAGCACAAAAAGCTAGAGTATGCATAAAACACTAACACATTCAACCTTTAAATTTAGCAAGGGAGGTTTCATGTGATAGTAAATGAGAATCAACAAATCTTGTATCTAGCGCATTTAATAATGATTTTCTAACCCATATAGATTTATATTTAACATGATGGGGATTAGGAAATAATGAAATGCTAGATAAAGATTTCCTTGGACTTCTTTTAAGATCATAACAAAATGACCTAAGGTGACCTTTCCTACCACAATGCAAGCATGTGTAAACACGCGAAATGTTACCTAAGGTGTGACCCTTTTTAAAGTCCTTGGACAAAGTTGACCCTCTAAAACAAACAATGTTACCTAAGCTTTAGCAATGGAAGAATTGGAGCATCATGTGCTAGAACCATTAGAACTACTATTAGAGTCTTGAAAATCATTTTTCATTTTTAAAATTTCGGACTCAAGTAATAAATTAGACTTCTCAAAATTATGGGACTCCTTCTTTAAATTTTCAATAATTCCTAGAAGGTTAACGCGCTCTCCCTCAATATGAGCAAACTTGTCCCTAAAAGTCTTTTCACGATCTTCACTCTCTTTCTTGGACTTTTCTAAAATATCAAAATTTGAATGTAAGTCCATGAGCTTTTCACGAAAAAATCTTTTTGAGACAGGGAGATTTGCAAAGACCCAATGTGAGCTTTAAAACAAGAATTTTCATTTTCAAGAAATTTAATTCTTTTTACAAATCTCAAATTTAATTCCTTTAAATTTTCGTTACATTTGTTAAGCCCATTTAATTCCTCTCGAAAATCAAAAATTTTATTTTCATTAAAATTGGACAAATTTTCATTAAGACGTCCCATCGAGAGAAAAAAAATAAGAGTGATAAAAAATTTTGAACCACCTAAAAGGTAAGTAAACACAGAAAGCCGAAAAATGGATCTTTAACGCGATAACTTAGCGCTCCGGCTCTGATACCACTTTGAAAGTGCGGAAGCTTTCTGAATCAATGCTCTGATACCAATTTGAAAGCCCCCCGGATTTTAATTATCTCAATTAAAATAAAATTAATTATAATTTCCTTTTTAAATATAAAACAAACACGACGCGGAAGCGTAAGAAGATGTGATGGTTCAACTCAAACAAACAATTACCAAGTTTTAATTTTTTTTAAACACATTAAACTTAAACCAAGTGAAATTAAACAAAACACACACAAGAATTAATTTCACATAAACCGAGTAATGCATTAAACCAAGTCCTAGAATTTGCCTAAGTCATCTTTTTCATTTCCACAAAGTTAGGCCAAACCAATTTTAGCAAATGACTTGAATTAAACAACTTTACCCAATATTTAATTAAAGTCCAAATTAAATGAAGTGTGATAATTTAAACCAAATTTTACCATGAATTATCCTAAGCATGCGTTCTAAATTATAATGCAAGATAAAATAAACCAATCACACTACGCCGCGATGTACGAGGAAAAACCCAAGACGGGAAACAACCTCGGACGGCCCTAGCCATAAATTCACTAGATACGGAATTACAAGTACAAGGCAAAAGACTTACAACACACGACTCGATCCCTCTCAAGCCCCGATGCTTCTTCTTGTAGAAACCTCTTCCTAGCGAATAACCTTGGAACACCATAGCGGTCTCGGAATCCACCGATAGGACTTTATATGGTCACCATCACCCGAACATGGAGCCTTTCTCCGTGTGGGTAAAACAACATAAAAAACACTTCTTCTTTCTTTGTGGGTGGTAGAAGCCAAACCCGAAACTTCTCTTCAATTCGGTGTAGAGAAAACCGGTGCCAAACTCCAAGCAATTGATATGTATATAAGAACTTGGATAAACACTAATTTGGGTGTAAACTAGAGTGGTGAATGATTTTCTCTTTGAAAATTAGCACTCAAAACATGAACATTTTCCTTAAAACAATTTGCTCTCAAACTCTCTTTAAGAGATGAAACTAGGATGGAAAAGTTAGGAAAAGTTAAGTTGAAAAATGTCCTTCCCGCACATATTAAAGTCTGAAAAAGTTGGTTAAACACTAAGTGGGGAAGTGGGTGAAAAACTGCCAAAAACTGCCAAAAACTGTTCCCGCCTGGCATCTCGTTAACGACGTTCCAGATTGAACTCGTTAGAATCTCGTTGGATATATCGTTAGAACGAACAATCTCGTTCGAACGACATTTCGAACGACGGACCAGTATACCTTGGTGGGAACTCGTTGGCAAACTCATTCGAACGACATTTGGTTCGAACAAAAAACTCGTTCGAACGACATATCGAACGACTTCCAAAAATTTTATAAAATTCGATTTTGGCCCAGAAACTTTATATACTTTATTTTAAAGTTCTAATTCAATTTTTTTTCTGAAAATAAAATACAGTTTTTATTAAACCTAACACCCAATAAAATTGTTCCAAGCTCCTCTATATATATAATTGCATTCATACCTTGGGAGCATGGAACTATAGTTGATGACGTAGAAACGAGGCACGCAAACCGACACATTTGATGAAGCTTTATACTCTTTGCCGCTACGTCTTCAACAAACACTTCATAGGCTTGAGAGTATTACAATTACATACTATCCTATGAATAAATGTTTTTGTCCGGAATTGAGCCAACACAATACATGGACTCAATTGAAAATTTGTGTCCTTACAACATAGAATAATCGCACAATCCATCACAAGATAAATGATTTTAGAAATACAAGCTAGAATGTGTAAAAAGATTAGCTAAGTAAATAGTTAAGGAACATCCTTCCTAGAACTCAATGTGTGTGGTGTGAATCAGTCAAAACGGGTCTCGTATCATAAGAGTAATTCCTAGATTGCCTCTTCAAAATCAACGCTTCAACTTCAAAATCTCACTGGATATATCTCTCTCAAATGAACTCTCAATATATGGGTTAGTGTATCGCTCTTGTGTGTGAAGAGGTGAGTAAATGTAAGCAAGTTCAAACGTCTCACACACACATAAGAAAGAACGTACACTTAGAAAGAAAATTGATCTCATGAAAGAATGTTAATCACAATAATGAGAACATCGATGTGACACCCCAACTAATTAAATACCGGGTAGCTACTCCTTTATTAAATTAAATCAAAATTCCAAGTTGGCTCAGTTAATAGCATCACTGTCGAAATCATTTTATTATTACTAACCACCTAGTATTTAAAAAGTAAGTTGTCAAATTTTAATTAAAGTAAGATTAACATGCAGTAAAAGATTTAAAGCAAGAATAATATCACCATTTACCATAACAAAATAATAGAATAACCATCACATGATATAAATAAATCCGGAGGAAAAACTCCTCACAACAAATCCCACAACTGAAATAAGTAACGAAATACTGAATACTGAATTAATACATGCCAAAGTCTGAAAAACTGAAATGGAAATGTCTCTACTAGAATTTGGGCAACATGCCCTACAACTGAGGAATACTGAGCATGGAATCCAAATGATAGAAGCGTCTAAAAGCAAGTCCCTGTAACTTCCACAAACAGCTACAGCTCGTCACTTGTATGAGGATCCTAAGCGTGGTGTCCTTGTGGCTGGGCACCTAAAATGGTTTTTACAAAAAATAGATTTGAAAGAAAACGGGTCAGAGCCCGAAAGTGGAGAGTATTTTGAAAACAACAAGTGCTTTAATAGCAATTAAAACAATAAATGCAAAAATACATGTTAGGACGTGCTCTCACATGAGATACTCACCTCTCGTCTAACTGTGCACTCCTAACGTTCCTGTACCCATTCATGTGTTTTCCCCTAACTATCTAGTTCAAAAGGATTTCTAACACTTCTACTCGGTTCACATTTTAATTCCAACCTTAACAATTAAATAGAGAGTTCTACTTTAATTCTCGGATTCCCAATTAGTAATAAAACTATTTATTGATATCTGTCCCCTTTTATCTTTTCATCACGTTACAATAACTATACATATAATTTAACATAGCAGATTCCTTTTCATTTAACCGTATATTATTCGCATCATAAATATACAATACACGCACCCCGAGACTAAGCTGTGGTGCACACATACTCTGCTATCTATCTCGGTACATCACGTACATAAGGATCACGCATTCCGAATCTCTCAGGAATCGTTCTCAGATAACAACATCACAAACAATGGAGGCGAACACATTCACATCACATGGGTCACGCACATACCTACGCTCCCACGATCAGTAAACTTATTAACATACCAATAAGTCCTTCTCTGACCTATGTTCATCGAGGTAACCAATCTAAATCCGGGCAACACAAGGATAAGAAGGCCCTAAGCGAACGTAAACCTCCCATGATAGCAAGTATGGTAGGTATGTCATACACATAAAATTATATGCTAAGCATTCACACATCTTAGATATCACAATATTAATAAAGGTATACTCTACATCCTTATACCATTATTCCAAATTATATATTTTAAGCCTCCCGACAATATAAAAGTTAAACTGTCGACACGTCTCACGTCGTAGTTTCTTATACTTAAAACCTATCTCAAATAGATTATTAAGTTCCTATTATTCCCACATATAACATCTTTATTCCTAAGGTCTTTACTTCTGCCCAAACCTCATTTCATCAAATTATTCAAATTTACACTTTTATCCCAAATATTATCTCACTTATCGAATTTCATTAATTTGGAATAATTCCTCAAATTGAATTCTAATTAAGGTCCAAGTTTCATAAATATGCCTACTGGTCTTCCTTAAGTTTAAGGGTATTCATAAGGTCTCCAATAAAATTTCCCAAGGGTTACTACCATTAAAATTTAAATAGGGGAAAAACTTTACTCATTCTGGGAAGGTCGATCGATCGACCTTTTCCTTCGATCGATCGATGGTGGTCGATCGATCGACTGATGAACATCGATCGATCGAATGCACCAGGTATGGCTACGGGCTGCTTCGTTTTGCAGTTTTCGAATCATCCCAAAACATACTTTTAATGAATTAATCTCTAATATAACGTTATGGTATCATCATACAACCATCCTACAACATTAATAACGTTCTAAAACCAATAATTCATCAACCAAGGGCTATATATGGATCAATCTTCATCAAGAACCCTAGTTTTCAAATTCTTTCAAGAACATTCATAAACCTCTTCTTAAATCTGTTTTTAAATCATCAAGGGTCATAATTTTGAATTCATAATTCGTCCAGATTGTTACTACATGCAGTCCCTAACATAATTCATAGTTTTTAACTTCCAATTCATGGGTCTATATCATCTTCCAAGATCAATTTCGATAATTCCTAAACATGGAAAAGCATAGCATTAAATCAATTATAATTAAACCACTTGCCTCTAATCTTTCTCTGGATTTGAGGATGAATCTTGAAGGCTGAATTGCCCTCTCTCTCTCTCTGCAGAATTCTCCTCTTTCTCTCCCTCTCTAAGCTTTCTTCTTCAATGGCTATGGTGGCTAGGGTTTGTTTTGGGAAAAATTAGAAACCTAATTCTAATAACCTACGTAGACTATTAGGTTAAAATGAGTTGGTTAGTGGTTTAGTGGGTCAAATCCACATCAGATATAATTTACTAATTTTCGTCACTTTTAATTCTCAAAAATGCAAAATTACCAAACTACCCCTATATATTGCCGGTATGGCCTAAAAATACCCCGGGATCCAAACTAAACCCCCGGCTAGTGTTTTCTGACTATCTCGACCCTTCCGGACGCGTTGGCACACTCAAAACGACCATACGGTTAATATAATTTAATTTCACTTTTATAATTAAAATAATTATATCCTGACGCGACTGTCTCACGCGTCCCAATAAAATGTCCAAATTGCCGTATATCAATCTCACGACAAATTTCATAATTCAATATTCATATATAATCATATATACTCAGTATAGTCAAATACCAACTCACATCTCACTAGTATTTTATCCGGATTAATTCCCAATTAATTCTCATTTAATTAATTAATCCCAAAAATAAATATCGCCAAACATACGGGGTATTACAATCGAGTTATTCACCACGTTGACTTTTATTTGCCCGAACACCTAGGGGAAATAATGATGTTTAAGGGTGAGGGGGAAGTGAAATGGGATATGTGGGATGAGGTGAGGTAGGATAGGATAGGATGGGATGATGATATGATGGATGGAGGGCGGATATTTGAGAAGAGTGTATTACACTTTGACGAACAATTGTCTTTATTTCTTGACTGCAACTTTCTCTTTTTCTTCTTTTCCAAATACACATCAATGTATGAGACAAATCTGCTAAAAATACAAATAACCCCAACATAGATTTGTATTTAATTTTTCTCTATCTGAATCGGCTTTGGGAGAGATATCCGCTAAAAATGCAAACACTCTCTATGATAGATCTTCTCCTCTTTTTTTTACTTTCTTTTTTTTTTATATTTTTTTTCTTCCTTTTCAAATACGCATCAATGTATGAGACAAATCTGCTAAAAATACAAAAAACCCCAACATAGACATGTATCAAATTTTTCTCCATCTGAATCGGCTTTGGGAGAGATATTCGCTAAAAATGCAAACATTCTCTATGACGGATCTTCTCCTTTTACTTTCAACACTCTTCCCTTTGGGTGGAAAATGGAAGTGAATATGGAAACGAGTGGTATGATATATGATGATATGGAAAATGAAAGGTGTGTGGATGTATGATAAAATGGAGTTTGGTTAGTGTATGGGTGAAATGAATAGTAAATGGTATGTGTATGGATGAAAGTTTAGTGATCGGGACAAACTTCAAGACACGTGTTTCTTACAACTCAAAAGTGATGTCATTCTCAGTGATCAAGCCAAAATTTAATGAAGAATAATGAGATCATACAACAATTTAAAGTGCGGACCCAAAAGAAGTTGAATCAACTTGTGACTCGGAGATTGCGTAAAACACTCTAAAAAATTAAAGGTACGAATCTCACAAGTTAAAGTCTCCACTAGTGATCCTAAAGGTTCTCTTTAGAATTGTAGTACTCTTCAACTCTAAATCGTATTGACGTGATAAGTGCGCAAATTTTGTTGAGTCTAGTAATTCATGGTGCAACATGCCTTGTTATGTATTACATAAGCTATTTAGAAAAAATAATATATTCTAGCTTGATTCCTAGACTTTGAAAGATGGATGATTGAAAATTCACATCAATGATTGAGATGAAAGAAACTGCACGAAATTTTAAAAATCAGGTTTAAAATTGAAATTTTTTCAAAAGAGGTACGATTTTGATAAAATTCCCCACCCCTAAACAAAAAGGAACATCGTCCTCGATGTTAAGTAAAATGATTTTTTTTAAATTGAGAGCATAAGGTAGGAAAGAGATTACCCGAATCAACCGCTAATGAAGTGGAGAGATACAGGCTAAGAATAAACCTGAATGAGTGATAAGAAAGATGTGTACAAGTCTATAAACATTGAAAAATATATGGTGATGTGAAACACCACCCCCAAACATGATGAGACGAGTACAAGAAACGCGGACTGCCTCTCGGTAGCGCTAAGTTTAATATCTTTAGCCCGACCAATGGAATCTCACCCTAAAGATAAGATCTATGAAAGCACGGGGCGACAAAAAATTTGGGTGATGAAAATCACCCACAAACAAAATTGAAGCGTCAGTCTTGTTGGATAATTTGACAAAGGTGAGGGTGAAGAAACACCGATCACGGCCTTATTTTTTATTATTTTTTTTTCAAGATGTTCTCTTTTTTTTTGTGGTTTTTGAATAATTTGAAAAAGAAAGGAAATATTTTTGAGATTTTTAGAAAGGAAGAAAATATTTTTGGAAGAAAATAGTGGGAATTTCTTTTTTTTTTCAAAAGGAAAGAAAATATGTTTTTTGGATTTTTCTAAAAAAAATAAAGGAAGAAAATATTTTTGAATTTTTTGGAAGAAAATAGTGGAAAAAATATGTGGACTCTTGAATGTGGACGAACTCACTAAAATCAACTACCGAAAATTTGAATTGGACACACACAAGTCAAGGATAAATCCTAACTAGCACATAGCCAATTTTTATCTTTGAATTTAGTGAAAGGGTAGTCAAATTTTAATTAAGTCCGCGGGCGATAAAAATTCACGGAATAATATGGGTGATCGCCTTTGAAAAATTTTCTCCTAGTGGGTTACCTGGTTAATAGATTTTAAATATAGTGAAGGCTAGGGTAGCACACAATGGCAATCGAGTGAGTCGGGTGATGAAATCCCTTCTCGTGAGTGACCGGGTGTAGGTCTTAGTCAATTAATTCATCATACCATTCAAAAAAATAAATGCGAGAATAAAATCATACAAGAGTACGCAAAATAATTGACTCGCTAACAGGAGAGGCGCGAGGGTTTAGAAATGTACCTCCCACAGTTTTTAGGCCGTGGGGTGCCGAAAAATTTGAGTCGATCGGGGGAGATCACGCCTATCTCAATCGACCCCGGGAGTCCTACCGACCCAAGGTACCGACCCAAGGAAGAGGGGATTCTAAATCCACGCCTTTGGACGCCCTCTCTCTACCTTGTCCGGTTTCCCTATCACGCTTGTCTTCGATTATTACTAATTAAAAATAAAAAATAAATGGTGTTTCTATGCATCGCAATACAAGTAATGATAAAAATCCTAATACAAGCCTTCTAAAATAAAAAAAAAATTGTACTAAAAAAAATAAAAAGTGCAATACAAATGAATCACAAATAGGTAATCCTCACAAGTGCTACAAGCTCCAAAGATCGGCAACGACGCCATTTGATAAATAAAAAAATTGCTTTCTCAACATTATAAAATAATAAAAGAGATTTGCTAAAAATACAAATCCTAACATTATAAAATTGTACACTAGAACTCATCCAATGAAATAAATTCTAGATCATTACTTTATATTGAGATAATTGCTAAAAATGAAAAATCTCAACATAAAGGAATGGGTTAGAATTTACCTCCCATAAGGGATAAATTCAACTACATCAATCTATTATGAAATAATTGCTAAAAATGCAAAAATTCATAATAGATGGGTGGGGTGAAATTCATCCTAGAGATAAATTTCACTACACACCTCTATATTAAGATATTTTCTAAAAATGCAAATACTCTCTAAAGAGGGGTGTAGAGAAATTTATCACACAAAGTGTAAAAACTAAATTGGAGAGATCCCCTTTCAATGGCACCAAGTCTTGCATTTATAGGTGGAAGAAGCAAGGGGTATTTTTAGACAATGTCACATGTGTGCATGTGTATTGAGTGAGGTAAAAATTTGATTTGGGGTGAAGGAATGCACATGTGAGAAGTGGGGGCACGTGAGGGTTGTGGCCGGAACGGGTCTCGAGGTTCTTCCGGCGAGAGGGTAGTGGGACGCCGCCGGGGCAGCTGCGGTAGGGACATCGGGTTCGCGGGTTTGGGAGAACAGGTTGGATGTCGGGTTTTTGAATTGGGGACAATCGGAGGTTGGGTTTGGCGTCATTGGGTTTTCCGATGAAGGGAGGTCGTGGGGTGGATTTGGTTTGCCGGAGGAGCAGGGGTCGTCGACGACGGGTGTGATCGCTAGAGATGGGGTTCGTAAGGTCTGCTAGCCGAATTTGGCAGCCAGTTAAGGCGGGGGGATTGGTGGTTGAGTTGGTTCCGATTATAGAAGTATAAGGATGGGTTTGGATCGGTGGGTTTAATGGTGGTCGTTGGCAGGTGGAATAAGGGTGTTTGTTGGGTTGTTAATGGAGTTTGGAGAGAGGAGAGAGAAATGGGTTTGGTGTTTGGGGAAGAAGATGAATGGTGGGGTGTTAGTGTAGGTGAGGTTGTAGAGTAGGTGTGTGAGGGTGAGGGTTTAGTTAGGTGTAGGTGAGTGTGTATGGAAGTAGGGTAAGTGTTAGTTTAATTTGGACACCTAAAATAATAAAGAATCAACTAAAATTAATAAATAAATAAATAAAACAAACTAAAAACAATAAAAAATAAAAATATTAAAACTAAAAAAATAAAATCCTAAGCTTATATAAAAAATAAAATAAAACAAAAAAAAATAAAAACTTAAAATCTAAATGAAAACTAAAGTCCTAAAAAAATAATCTAATAAAGCTAAATAAAAAAAACTAACCTAGTAAAAACTAATAAAAGAATAAAAATAAAGATAAAATAAAAAAAATAAAAATACACTAATAAAATATAAAAATAGAAAATGAAATCTAAAATAAATCCTAAAAATAAAAATGACTCAAACTAAAAATCTAAAAAATATTAAAAAGGGACAAACAAAACACACATAGGGTTTAGGGTAGGTTTAGGCTCGAATAAGGTTACGGGGGAGGAAATTAGCTCCATTATGCGCACAATTGCCTTGAAATACGTGTTTGAACACTGCAACGTGCATTTGACCTACAAGATAAATATTTAAGTGCATAAGACCCATATTGTCGAGAATTAGCAACTAAAATACGTCTATTCGGGGTATAAAATGTACAGTTTTGGGTGCTTATCAGTGTGGTTCGGGGATGTTTTGGGTTCGAGCCCGGGTGTGTGGGTCGGGTGGGGGCTATTTTAGGTTCGAGCTGGGTAAGGGTGGGGTGTGGGGGATGTTTTGAGTTCGGGCGGAATGAATGGGTGAGGGTGAGGGATGCTTTGAATTATTGGAAGGGATTTTATATGTTTTTTTAATTATGGATGTTAATGTTGATGATTAAACAGGTTGGATTACATGTAAAAACAAAGGAAACTCTGTCAAAATTTTAAAAAATAATAAATTGTATCGGTGGATCGGGTGGGTGTTGTTTTTTGTTAGGGTGTGGTTCGAGGATGTTTTGAGTTCAGGCACGGGTGTGTGAGGAAGGGTGGGGGCTATTTTGGGTTCGGTGGGATGTGGAGGCTAGTTTGGGTAAGGGTGGAGTGTGGGAGATGTTTTGAGTTCGGGCGAGATGCATGGGGGAGGGTGGGGGTTGTTTTGAATTGGTGGAAGGGATTTTATATATATATTTTTTAATTATTGATGTTAATGTTGATGATTAAACATCTTTGATTACATGTAAAAATGAAGAAAACTCTGTCAAAATTTTTAAAAAATAATAAATTGTATCGGTGGGTCGGGTGGGAGTTGTTTTCGGTTCAGATGTGGTTCAGGGATGTTTTGGGTACGGGCGCGGGTGTGTGGGGAAAGGTGGGGGCTGTTTTAGGTTCGGGTTGGGTAAGGGTGGGGTGTGGGAAATGTTTTGAGTTCGGGCGGGATGCGTTGGGGAGGGTGGCGGTCGTTATGAATTGGTGGAAGGGATTTTATATGTTTTTTAGTTATTGATGTTAATGTTGATGATTAAACATTTTGGATTATAAGTAAAAACAAAGGAAATTCTGTCGAAATGTTTAAAAAATAATAAATTGTATCGGTGGGTCGGGTGGGGGTTGTTTTCTGTTCAGGTGTGGTTTCGGGATGTTTTGGGTTCGGGCCCGAGTGTGCGGGGGAATGATGGGGGTTGTTTTAGGTTCGAGTTTGGTAAAGGTAGGGTGTGGGGGATGTTTTGAGTTCGGGCGGGATGCGTGGGGGAGGGTGGGGGCTGTTTTGAATTGGTAGAAGGGATTTTATATGTTTTTTTTAGTTATTGATGTTAATCTTGATGATTAAACAAGTTGGATTACATGTAAAAACAAAGGAAATTCTGTCGAAATTTAAAAAAATAATAAATTGTATCGGTGGGGAGGATATACAAACAATTAAAAGTAACTTGAAATGTCATTAACATTATTTACTTTCACTTGCAGCGAGTGACAAATAGGAATATAATTAACAGAGCATGTTTGTGTTCACACCCTAGAATTGGGAGAACTTCCATTGTCGTAATAAAGCAACAAGTAAGTATTTATATTTTTACTTTAGTATGCTTATATATATGTTATTTTTGGATTTTGTTAACACGTTTTGTATTTTTATGTAAATTAGATGAAGTCAAAACAGGAGCCTATCGACAAATTGAGTGTTTGGAGATGGACACGTAAGAAAAAGGATCTCACATACGACGTCAATGATGGAGAGACTGGTAGAGAGGTTTACATATGTGTGTAATTGCAAAGTAAACGACTTAGTTACATTATGAATTTTATTTTGGTTGATGTTTGCAAATTTCAATTATGAAAAGAGATTGATTGTGCTATATGTTTTTTCTCAATTTGTAGGAAATGATTAAAAGACAATTGGATGTGCTACCACTGGATCAATAAACTTTAATTGAAGTGAGGGATGCTATATTTGAGGATGTGATAGGACCTGACGAACATGAATGAGCATTGTATATGGGAGTATGTATTAAACCAACTTCTTCGCGTTCAACCACATCATCTCATTATTATCATAGTGAGATTGTTCGACTAAAGAAGGAGGCTAATGAGCGAGATACTCGTTATCGGGAAGAGGTTGAGGCGCAAGAGAATCGTCATCAAGAAGAAATTAATATGGTGCGTGCCAATTTAGAAAATAAGATACAAGAAAGAGTCACGAGGGCCAAGAGAGAAACTCTAGCATAAGCTAGAATTTAAATTGCTTGTATGCTACGAGAGGCGGGCATCCCGCTACCACCACTACCAACAACAGGAATAATTGATACTTCAGATAACCACGCTTGACTATGTATCTATGTAACTAACTTTGGAGTGGAAATGATGATTTGAAAGTATGTGGTGGTGTTTATTTTGTGAGTGTGATTAGATACTATTTGATTTTGTTATTATATTAAAGGTTGGATTTTGGTATAATATGACTTTATGTCTTTGTTTATTTTTTAATTTACTTTTATTATATTAGAAATAGAATTTAGGCTGACTATAATTCAAATTCTAAAAAAATATATATGTTCATTTTTAGGACAGTTTCAATTGTCTTTTAAAATATTAATTTGGCGTCACATTTTATGCGCCAAAATTTATTTGGGACAACAAATTCTGTCCCTAATACTATGTTTTAAAGGACAACAATATATGTCCTTATAAACATATAATAGTATTTGGATTTAAAAGTACGGAGCTAAAAGGACGGCTTTCTATTGTCCTAAAAGATAAAAAAGGAAAGCAATTGTTGTCCTTTTAGCCTTTTATGACGCACACCTGATAGGACAACTCTTCCTATCCCTATGATTGTCCTAAATACTATTAGGGACATCAAAACGGCTTTTGGGATAGTAAATTAGCTATCCTTAATTGTCATTTTTCTAGTAGTGCGACTAGGTTAGATGGTAGTGTATCGGGGGGGGGGGGGGGTTCCTTGTTTGGATTTCTCTTTGCGAGGCATCCCACACATAAAACTAGTGAACGTCGGGAGTTGGAGAGAAGTTTGGCCGATAGTACATGAGTTCGTACGTGGGTTATTGTACCTATACAAGAATATATTTGCGAGTTGAAAATTCCATTATGACTTAAGGCCAATAGAGTCGCCTAGTCTTAGTATCATTCTGAGCAGAGCAATGATGCCATTGAAGGATTGAATAAGTTATGACAAGTGGGGTGGTTGAGTGCACCCTTACTACATCAGCATACCAAGTATGCAAGAATTGAAGTAAGAAAATTACATGTCATTTGTACAATAATGCGGGAGGCATAGGGTGTATGGGTGCCCTAAGTGATTGAATCAAGCAGTGGATTATGATTATCATGTGAATTCGATAACATGTAGTCAGGTAAGCAAAAGCTTATTCCGTAAGATTTGTCAGAGACTTACGTTTCAAGATTTTTGTCACGCGATGCGGCAAAGTCACATGTATCACGGTTGGAAGTACATTCAAAAGAGTATAAAATGTATTAGGTTCTGAATAAAAGTGGTGAAGGGTCATGATGTAGAGTAATATTGCAAAGTTCGTCTTGTAGTGGGTCACCTGATTGTTGGAAAAAGGGTGGAAAATCCAAAAACAGTAGGGGCTTCTTCCACTAGTTAATGGGAGAGTATTCCCAAGGATCTTCTTATGTAGCTAAGATGGTGAGAGTATAGGTACTGAGATGCGATTGAGTACGGCCTACCATCCACAGAGGGATGGGTAGTACAAGCGGTCTAATCGGATGATGGAGAGCAAATTTTATGTGCACCCTTAAAACTTCGGGGAGGACGAGAGAAGTACCTTCCACTAGTGGAGTTGTGTTCATTAACTCCTATGAATTTACATTTGGGTAGGGTGCCAGTAAAGGTATGGCACGGTGAACTTGGTTGTTATCGTACTTGATAGTTGAAGGTAGGGGACTAGCTATAATTGCAAATATCGGAGAAGAGTTGCTATTATCATGTATATTGTGTGTGAAATATATATGGAACAACAAATTTACTTGTACGAACGACATGAGACGAAGCCGTATGTATTTTGAAGCAGGATAAATCTACTAAGGTGCAAATAGTAGAAGGCTAGATAGTGAATATCTAAAATAAAGTTTAAGTAGTGGAACTTAATTGGTAAGTCTTGGGTAAGAGCCTATATGTCAGGGTAACCTGGAGTTTAAAACAAACATATGTGAAGTATTCACTAATTAAGGGTATTCGATTGCGTACTACATGGGTGGTACGAAGTTGTTTACTTGCGAGCGCAAGGACGCGATGCGCAACTTATGCACAACATTGTCTGTACCTGCTATACTTTTTCTGAATTTCGGGATGAAATTCTGTTGTAAGGAGGGAAGTATGCAAAACCCCGTATTTTTTATGATTTAAATAATTATGTGATTAATTATTATTGTTGGATTAATTAAATTAAAATGCGAGAAATAAATTGTTTATTAATCTGGATTAAAATAATTATTAACTAGCGTGCCAATGATTAATACTTATTGTTGAGAATTATTGAATATTACTGTGTGATTTGTAATATGGAATTATGAAATTTGATAAATTTTCGAAAGTGAGAAATACGACAGTTTGGTAATTTAAGTCTGACGCGCGTGTGAGTCGTGTCGGGACTAATTGATTGGGATAAAAAGAGAATTTATTTTTATTAACTCATGTGGTCATTTCGAGTGCGCCGTCGAGCCCAGGAGGGTTGAGATAGTCAGAAAATACTATCCGGGTATTTTATTTGGACTTCGAAATATTTTAGGCCAAACTGACACCCCGTAGGGGTAGTTTTGTAATTTGGATTTTGGGGGTTTAATTAATGACGAAAATTAGTGATTAAATAAGAAAGGTAAGTGGGTAAGACATTACCTTTCAGATTATAAACCTAAGTGAGAAAGAGGGAAAACCTAAGAGGGAGAAGAAGGACTCCATAGGTGTTCTTGGAGAAAGGCTCAAGCTTTTACACAAAAAATTCCACCAATGCGTAGATCGCGAAGAGAGGAATGCGTCTATACCAACATCACCAAAGGATCAGACCTTCGATGTAAGGAAAGTGTTTACTACTTGCGTTCTTTAGTAATAATTGTGTTCATGTTAGAGTAAGTGATAACCCATTAATTATGAAAGTTAATTTTGATGAAAATTGATGTTATGATTCGTATATTGGGACTGAGATTTCAAGAGATTAAATCCCTTCATGTAGATAGGAGTACATTCACAAATTGATGATAATTTTCCATGAACAAATTTGGGTTTAATTTGAAGTTATGCTCTTAATTTAAGAACTAGGGTTCTTGTTAAATAAATTTGGGAATTTCGTATTTAATTGATGTATGGTGAGGATTTAATGATTCTAGGTTGTTAGAAATCATCTAAATATACTAGAACATTAATTGGGTTTGTTGTTTGGGTGTTTGGGAATGAATAGTAGATATTTTAGAGGTATTAATGGTGGAAAAATGCAAAATTCTAAGGAAGAATACGGAAAATGCGTGTCGCGCGATGTCGGGCATAGTCGTTCGAGCGAGACTAAAATCTCGTGCGAAGTCGCTCGAGCGACACGTGGCAATCGTTCCAACGACATTGCCATCTGGTTCGAGCGACGTGGTAATTTCTGGGTATTTTTCTAAGAGTCCAATTTTGGAATTTTAAGTTTATTAGAGTGAGAGAAACTGCCAGATAGTAAATATATATAGGACAGAATTTCGAGAAAGTATGTGAGAATTAAAACTTTAATGAATTCGGTATAGAGAATGTACCTTGGAGATTACAAGAGAGATAGTAATCTAAATATTTATACTATACGTAGTGATGAGAATAACACCGTATGAGAAGTATATAATTAGGTTGGGAGAATACCTATGAATTCTAATAGGATGTGTGTATGCCTATTATGTGATATTATTGTTAAGTGCACTAACGGGTGATAACCCGAGGGTGTAAGAATCTTATTGCTAGGCGCACTAATGAGTGATAACTCGGGGGTGCAGGAATTCTATTGTTAAGTATACTAATGGGTGATAACTCGGGGGTAGAAGGATATTATTGTTAAGTGTACTAATGGGTGACAACGCGATTGTTAAGTGTACTAAGGGGTGATAACCCGGGGGTACAAGAATCTTATTGTTAGGTGCTCTAATGGGTGTTAGCCCTGGGGTGCAGGACTATTACGGTTAGGTGCGCTAATGGGTCTTAGCCCGGGGGTGCAGGATTTGTATATATATATGTATAGGGATGATATGACTATATGTATATATATATATGAACTTGTGAATATTTCTACTGTGTGAAACTAGTAGATATGGAAATAATAATAAATGCTTTGCGCCAAGTGGCCTTAACCTAAGGGTGTATATATATATATATATATATATATATATATATATATAGATATATATAGGGATGATGTGACTATATATATATATATATATGAATATACTCGGGAACATTCTACTTTGTGAAATTAGTAGATATAGTATAAATGAAAAATAAAATAATCTTAGTGGGTAAAAGATTAACCATTCGAATGGTGAATAATGGAACTTTTAGTTATGTGAGATAAACTATTTCTTTAACGTATTGTATGGGCGATACGGGTATACTACTGGAGAGCGTAGATGGTGATATTATGATTTTGAGCTAATTAGGCTGGGTAGCATAGCTAGTGTGGCTTAGATGTACGTTAGGCGTACACAATAGATGAGAAGTGAGTATCTCATGTGAGAGTGAGATATCTAACATGCACATAATACTTGCTTCATTGTAGTTTTAAATACTTGCTAAATATTTTTAAAACATCGAGATCTGACCTGTTTCTTGCAACTCTTCTCTCATTTTCTCTCTCTCATTTTCTCTCTCTCTCTCTCTCTCTCTCTATATATATATATATATATATATATGTGTGTGTGTGTGTGTGTGTGTGTGTGTGTACTATATCAGGTTCTCAGCCATAGGGATACCAGAACTAGAGATTTGAATTGCTTTACGTACTGCAGCTGTTGTGGAAGCTGTAGGTCCTTGCATTAGATGCATCCATAATTTTCATTCAGTTTTATCTAGACATCTCAGTTGGGCATGTGTCGCCCATTCCTAGTTTTTATCAGAGTTATTATTCGGTATACTTTACAGTTCTTTTAGTTGGATGGAATTTTACAATGAGTATGAGAGTTGGAGTTTTGAACTGGGAGGTTTTACCGAGTCTTATTTATTTCAGTGTTTGATTCACGTTTAGTATTTAGTATATTCATATGTATGATGTGTGGTTTATATTTTAATAGTTAAATTGAGAAATGGTTTTATTTGGTTATATGTAAAAAGAAAATATTTTGACACCTAGCTTAATTCTATATTAGGTGATTAATATGTTTATAAGTTTTTCGACAGTGATACTAAGAATGAACCAACTGAACATTCTGTTTTAAATTGGTAAAGTACTGATCACCCTATATTTAATTGGGCGGATTGTCACACTAATTGGGTCTTTATTACATTTTGCATCTCGAGTTTTGCATTTTTTAATTACAAAGTAACTCATTAGATTCATAACAACGAAATGATATTAAAAAGAGGAAGAATAGTTTCGTGAGTTAATCCTTCGGGTATTTCTGGCAATCCCAATTCTATGGTTTGAAATTGGAATTGGAAATTTTACCGATGAAAATTTTCAATTCCAATTCCAATTTCATTGCGTGGAATTGGGGTTCCTAAACAGACCCTTATTTCTTTTTTTCTTTGTGTTTACCCTTTCCTTTATTCCACTTTGTTGACAGTGTAGATGTTCAACAAACATTTTCCCTCATTAAATTCGTTAATACATTTATCGCAATACGAACTTTAAAAAATTGGGTAAAACTCTTAACACACCCAGGGGCGGATTCCGGATTTTTTATCCAGGCGAGCTAGGTTAATAGTGATTTCCAGGGGTTTGGGGGTAGGAGCCCCTGAGTTGAATTTTTTCGAGGTTATTTTTTTGTATTCACCAGATAATTACTTAAAAATAGTTTCATATTTTTTTAATTAACTATTACATAAATACCTAACAATTAATATTATAAAAAGTCTCAAAATTAATAAAAGTCCTAATTTCAACATTTTGAATTAAAATATGCAATAATAAAACCCTAATTACAATAATAAAAACTCTAAATAGAGCCCCAAAATCGATAAAAGGCCTAATTTGAACACTTAATGGAAAAAAAATAAAGTTGCATTAAATTTTAAAATTAATGCGTGTTTTTGTCGGGAGGAGAGAAAATGTGAGCCGAATTTTGACTGAGAAGAAGGAGGGTTGAATTGTCATTAAAAATCTCACAAATATTCTAAAAAATCTTTACATAGTGTCAAAAAATTATTTTTGGAGTGCTAGCGTATCAAGGTAGAATGTAATTACCATATCCAAAAAAACTATTATAATTCAAATGAATTATGTTGGAATTTTTCTATGGAAAGAACGAAATATTTAAATTAATTTCTGCAAAGCACGTTCTGGGAACGCTGTCTTTTAGGCAAAATTTCTCCCAATCCTGTTGAGACAGAACCGCGAGTACACTATGGTTTTATAGAATATGCCTTCAGGATACAATGCAGTGTATGAACAATTGTTTGATTCAAATTATGTACTATTTGATCAAACCGAGAAAACTATGAATTTGTAATCTGATAATGCCAAATGTAGAGGACGAAGAGAGGAGAAATTAGCAATTATTGGTGTCCAAAACAGAGGCCCGGACCTCTTTTTATAGCCATTTTTGTGACTATTCTTCAACAGTCACAGCTCTTCATGTAGCGACTCAGTAGCCGTTGGATCATGCCTGTTTGGAACAGCTTCGGTCTAATGGTTCAGATTAGGCGTCCCATCATAAGCGATTGGACACCCCCTACACGAGATGCTACGAGTTTATCTAACGGCTCAGATAAAGTATTTTTCGATTTTAAACCCTTTGATCAGATCGTTTAATCATAGCCGTTGATCTATTTTACTTTGTCAAAACTTTAGGCTTCCAGGCTCCAAGCGACGATGCGCACGTGTGCGCAATGTGCCTTAAGTCACCCAATCGCCCTTTTTTGCGCCGCGTGTCGCGATTGGTGATGCTTAAGCACCAAGGCAATGCGTAGGATCATAGTGTCTTGTTTGACTTGTCAACTAACAATCTTAGTTGTCCTTTAGTTGATAGACCACTACTTTTTGTAGTAATCTTCCAATGTGGGACAATATGGGACTTTGAGCACTCCCATATCTTTCACACCCATTTGCTCATGTTTCTTCTTTCTAAAAATAAAACCCAAACTAAATTTAAAATAAAACACCAATTAATATAATAAAATTAACAACTAAATATTATATAATAATATATAAATGTTAAAATTTATCCAACATTCCCTCACCAATTTCAATATACACGAGAGAGGATACAAAGGATCGATTACAAAACAAAAATAGAAAACTTTTGGCACTATCGCTGAAATCTAGTACATAAATGAGAAGTGTCTTCCGCAATTGAACTTCATATGGTGTAAACAATTCAAAGCTTCATAAAGGTGCTGTGGTGAACGTATCTTGAACCAATGACTTCTTTGAGATGAGCTAAAACTGTCACACATACTAATTTATGAGTTTATGAGTGTTCTTTTAGCATGCACTTTTATGGCCTTCTGCTAATCCTGATTTCATGAGTGCTTTAGGATCGGTCTTGATTCCATAGAAAGTGGCCACACTTTCGACGCTCATATTGGTAAATCAACTTTAGTGATTCTGCGAGTCACGCTTATATTATTTATTAAGAAGTAACCTTCATCCTCTAACATGCAGAAAACCAGCACTAAGCACATAGGAATAAAACTTTTGTATAAAATTCCTAGTGTCCCATAAAATTAATTTAACTTATTTTTACCACATTGAACTCTATCTATATTTTCAAGATATGAGTTGGGTTCCCATTAAATATAGTTGTGTTATTTAATAGACCTTAGTTCCATTCCTTTTGAGGTGATATATATCATCTCCATAACAAGACCTTTAATCAGAGGACCTGCTAAATTCTTGTTCATTTAAACATAGTCGACTGTAATTACTCCTTCCTTGAGTAATTTTCTTATAGTTTGATGCCTTAGACTAATGTGTCTAGATTTTTCGTTGTAAATTTTGTTCAAAACTTTATAAATTGTGGCTTGGTTATCAAAACTTATCATAATAGAAGGAGGTGACTTTTTCCATAAAAGAATATCATACAACACATTTCTAAGCCATTATACTTCTTTACATGCACCTGCTAAGGCTATAAATTCAGATTGCATTGTTGAATCTGACACACATGTTTGTTTCTTAAATCCCCAAGAGATAGCTGTTCCTCCTAGCGTAAAATTCCAACCAGTAGTTGACTTGGATTTTGATTCAAGATTATTCCAACTTGAATCACTATATCCTTCTAAAACAGATGGATATCATATATAATGTAAGTCATAATCCAAAGTTCTCTTCAGGAATCTAAGTACCCTAGAAATTTCATTTCAGTGCTCTTGTCCTGGATTACTTATAAATCTACATAAGACACTCACTGCATAAGCAATGTCTGGTCTAGTGTAATGCATGGAATACATTAGACTTCCAATAATACTAGAATATTTAAGTTGGCCCATAGCATGCCCAGTATTTTACATTAATTTGATACTAGGATCCACTGGTGTAGCAACTAGCTTAAGTTCAAAATGATTATATCTTTTAAGAACTTTTTCTATATAATGAGATTGAGATAATGCTAAAGAATTATTCTTTCTCACAATTTTGATTCCTAAAATCACATCAGCTTCTCTAAGATCTTTTATATCAAATTTTGATGATAGAAACCTTTTGGTTTCTTCAACATATTTGAGACTAGACCCAAATATTAACATGTCATCCATATACAAGCAAATAATAACACCAACACCGCTTTCAAATTTACTATATATACATTTGTTGGCATCATTAACTTTATATCCATGGGATATTACAATATTATCAAACTTCGCATGCCATTGCATATGAGCTTGTTTAAGTTCATAAAGAGATTTAACCAATTGACATACTTTCTTTTCTTGGCCAGGTAAAACAAACCCTTCGGGTTGTTCCATATAAATCTCTTCTTCTAAATCACCATTTAGAAAAGCAGTTTTGACATCCATTTGATGAATTACTAAATTATGAATAGAAGCAAGAGATATTAATATCCTAATGGAAGTGATTCGAGTAACATGAGCATATATATCAAAGTAATTAATTCCATGTTTTTGCTTATAGCCTTTAGCAACTAATCATGCCTTAAATTTATTTATAGAACCATCCGAATTTAATTTTCTTTTAAATATTCATTTGCACCCAATAGGTTTAGCTCTGGGAGGAAGATTGGAAATAACCCAAGTTTGATTTGACAAAATTGAGTTCATTTCATCATTGATTCCTTCTTTCTAAAAAATAGCATCCCTAGATGTTACCGCTTAATAAAATGTTGTCAGTTCATCTTCTATATTAAGAACAAATTTTGTTTTATTCTTAATTTCATTTAAATCCCCTTCAACCAAATAGATAACAAAGTCGTGCCCATATGTTTTTTTAGTTCTTTGTCTTTTACTTCTTCGCGGTTCAACGTCATTTTTTGTTTCTAAAGAAGATATTATTTTTTATTTTTCACCTAAAAGTGAGGAGTCAACAGTCGGATTATTATTTTTTAAACCTTGATTCAAAGTACTAAACTTTGTTAGATATGCAAAGAATTGCACATCTACTGACTCAATGATTTCTTGAGTTTCAAGATTTAAAAATCTATAAGTCGTATTGTTACTAGAGTATCCAATAAAAACACATTTGTAAGTCCTATTTCCTAGTTTTGGTCTTTTCGGTTCGGGTTTTCTTACATAAGCAAAACATCCCTAAACTTTAAGACATCTAAGATTAGGCTTACGATTAAACCATAGTTCGTATGGTGTAATATCCTTATTTTTCAATGGAACTATATTCAAAATATAGCATGCGAATAAAACTGCTTCTCCCCACATCGACAAAGGTAAACCAGAACTGATTAACATTGCATTTATCATTTCAACTAAAGTCCTATTTTTCCTTTCCGTCGTTCCATTTTGTTGTGGCATTTAAGGCGCCGTAACTTGATGTATTATCCCATGAGTATTACAAAATTGTATAAACTCACTCCAGTAGTATTGACGACCCCTATCGAATCGTAGGACTTTAATTTTTCGATTTTGTTGAGTTTTAATTTCTGCTTTACAAATTAGAAATTTCTCGAAAACTTCATCTTTACTTTTAAGCAAATATGTATGTGCATACTTAGAGTAATCATCACTGAACGTTAAGAAATATTTATTTCCACCACGAATCATATTACTCTTCATATCACATACATCACTATGTATAAGATCAAGCATTTCGGATGTCCTCTCAACAGATTTAAACGACTTTCTAGTTATCTTCGATTGAGCATAAATTTCACATTTAGAAAGGTTATCAAATTTACAATCTGAGATTAAGCAGAGATTAGTCATATTTTTTATACTTTAATAATTCACATGACCTAATATACTATGCTATAAAGAAATAGACTCACCCATATAAGCAGAACTAATATCATTGATTACATTAATTTTGATCATGCCGTTACAAGAGTAACCTTTGCTAATAAATTTGCCATTCTTGGATAAGATAAACTTATCAGACTCATACACAAGTTTGAAACCTCTCTTATTGAGAAGTTTCCATACACAAGATTTTACACATATCAGGTACATGAAGTACATCAATTAGAGTAAGAGTCTTTCCAGAAGTTAATTTCAATTCCACTGTTCCTTTCCGAACTACATTGGTGCAAATATTATTTTCCACCTTCACTTATTTTCCATCAATTTCTTGATATGTTTTGATTGAAGAGTAGTCTTTGTATATGTGAACCATTGTGCCGGTATCTAACGACAATCCACTTTCATTATCAATTGAATTTGCGTCGCATACAGTAGCAATAAGATCTTCAACATTGTTGGTTTCTTTCGACCCTTATTTTTCCTTAAATGCCTTATTTTTAAGACGAAATTCTTGAGAATAATGGCCCAGTTTGTCACAGAAGAAACATTTTACCTTCTTTTTCTTATTTGCACCTTGGTTCTTGAATTTTGAATCATTATTTGCTTTAAATTTTAAGTCTTATGTAATCTTAGATTTTTTATCCTCAACCATATTGGCTTTTTAATGATCCTCACCTTGTTCATCATTCTTTTCTCGAATACCAGTATCATCTTCAATACGAAGGTGACGAAAAAGGGATTCCACAGTATAAGTCTTTTCATCATGATTAATTTTCTTCTTAAAGCCATTCCAAGAGGATGGAAGTTTTGAAACAATTACCCCTACTTGAAATTCATCTTGAAGATTAATTCCAGCGACTTTAAGGTCACCAACAATCTGTTGGAGTTCATGTTCTTGTGCAACGACAGATTTATCATTACTCATTCTAAAATTCATATAGTTTAAAATCAGAAACTTACGGTTGCTCGCTTCCTCGTTTTGATATTTTGTCTCCAAAGCCTTCCATAAATCTTTTTCCATCGGAATCATTCGATGAGCACTATAAACAGTTTGAGACAAAGCATTGAGGATGTGTCCTCGATAAATAAATTCGTCTTATTTCCTCTTCACACATTTTTGCTTTATTTCTTTGGTATCTTCGGGTATGGGCTCGGGAATTTGCTCAAGGTTGTCATCTAGAATGTATGTTAGTTTTAGTGATGTTAGGAAGAACATAACTTTCTCTTGCCAACGGGTGAAATTTACGCCATCAAAACGGTCGAGTCGGATTAAGTCTTGACTCATGACTTGGATAGATTGTGCCACTGTTCCTTCCATTTGAGTGGAGTAATAAGAATTTTTGCCTAAAATTGTTGGTATTTTGCTATGGAAAGAACGAAATATTCAAATTAATTTTTGTAAGGTACGTTCTGGGAACGCTGTCTTTTAGGCAAAATTTCTCCCAATCCGGTTGAGACAGAACTGCGAGTACACTATGGATTTTATAGAATATGCCTTCAGGATACAATGTAGTGTATGAACAATTGTTTGATTCAAACTATCAATTATTTGATTAAACCAAGAACACTCAAAATTTGTAATCAGATAATGCCAAAATGTAGAGGACGAAGAGAGGATAAATTAGCAATTTTCGGTGTCCAAAATAGAGGCCTGGAACTTTTTTTATCGCCATTTCTGTGACTGTTCTTCAACAGTCACAGCTCTTCATATAGAGACTCAGCAGCCGTTGGATCATGCCTGTTTGAAAAAACTTCGATCTAACGGTTCAGATTAGCCGTCCCATCGTAAGCAAATAAACATCCCCTACACAAAACGCTACGAGTACATCTAATGGCTCAGATCAAGTTGTTTCAGATTTTAAACCCTTTGATCAGATCGTTTAATCACAGTCGTTGATCTGTTTTACTTCGTCAAAACTTTAGGCTCCCACGCTCCAAGAGATGATGCGCACTTGCGAAGTGCCACGTGCGCTTCAAAGCGCGCAATGCTCCTTAAGGCGCCCAATCGCCCTTTTGCGCTTACGCGTGTCGCGTATCGCGATTGGTGGTGCATAAGCACCATCACAATATGTAGGATCATAGCCTTGTTTTACTTGTCAACTAAGAATCTTAGTTGTCCTTTAGTTGATATACCACTACTTTTTGTAGTAATATTCCAATATGGGACTTTGAGCACTCCGATATCTTTCACACCCATTTGCTCATGTTTCTTCCTTCTAAAAATAAAACCCAAACTAAGTTTAAAATAAAACACTAATTAATATAGTAAAATTAACAATTAATATTATATAATAATAAATAAATGTTTAAATTTATCCAACAAATTAGGCAATATAAAAATCTTGTAATGAGAAAAAGATAATCTAGATAAGAAGAAGATTGAGAACATCATATAAGATATTTGCACATAGTGACACTGACACCCCTCCTTTTTTATTTGCTATTTGATATCTCAGTGTGTCAAAATTAATCGTTATAGTTTGACCAACTTTTGACGGCCAAACAGTAAAAGTGAGAACATAACTCAAACTATTTTTACATTTTGTAAGATAAGTCAAATATAGTAGTCATGTCAAGGGAATTAAAGTCAAAGTATCCAAAAAGATTAATATTTGTTGGTGTATGTTTCATGTATTTTTTAAATTGTATTAAGTTTCATATCTATTCAAAATTGTTCACAACCACTTTCTAATTATCTCTCTTTCTTTTCATAGTTATTACAACAAGACTAACAACCGAAAAATAAAAACATTGGAATGATTACAAATGAATTTAAACTTGTGTAAAAAGTGATGTGACATATGAACAATATGCGGGTAGTAAGTGGTAACTAATCAAGTTTATCAAATGTGGATTAATGCAAACATCAAGGAGGGAGGGACACAAGACATGTAATAGTAAAGTCTTTACAATCCACCTGGTTCCCCCAGTGGGAAGGAATAAACTTGATAGAGTAGGATAATACCCGTTGATCTATGGTTAAAAACTTCCCTATAAATACCTGATAGTAAGCGGGACGTGTTTTAGGGTTTCTTTGGCACAACGCCCCCTGCTTGGATCGTATGGAGGAGCCCAAATGACTCGTTCATATGAAGGTTCATGTCATAAAAAAATAAAAAATTTCATCTTTACATGTGTAATTGCAAAATTACTTTATAGATTTGCAACAAGGAAAAGAGGTAGATCAATTTCATTACCTAGTCCTAACTTCTTAGTTTGTGTTAAATCCTTCATTTGTTCGACTTCATTCGCGGTGTTGTTGATCTCGGCAAACATTCTCCATCATTGAAGTCGATAATACGTTTTTCGCAATGAAAATATACAAAAAAAAAGTAGGGTACGAATCTTATCACAAGATAAGTTTCATTAAAAGTCTCACATGGATTATAAAAAATCTTTAGAAAATGTCAAAATAACATTTTTTTAGAGTGCTAGTGTATTACCATACCAAAAAACCCATTATAATTCAAATGCATTAGACATTGTAAAAATTATGTACCAAAAAACTATTATAATTCAAATGAATTGGGCGTTGTAAAAATTATGTGACCCTTAGAAAAAGAAAATATATGTACAAAATAAGGATATTGAAAATTTCATATTTATACATAGTTGACACACTTGCTTTTATTTATTTGCTATTTGACGAACTTTTTATAGCCTAAAATAAAAGTGAGAATGTAACTCAACTATTTTTTCATTTTGTAAGCTATGTCAAATGTAGTATTTATGTCAATGATATTGAAGACAAAAGTATCCAAAAATTTAAATTTGTGTAAAAAGTGATGTGATGTATTAATAACATGGGGATAATAAGTGGTAACTAATAAAGTTTAATAAAAGTACTTTAATGCAAACCTGAAAGAGGAAGGGACAAAAGGCATAAAATAATAAAAAATTCAATTTGTACATATGATCGGAATCGTATGTACAAATTGACGTGTCTTTTTTGTAGTGGTCCATGTTTTGATTAGATTCAAAACATGGACCAGTACGGACATGACATGCTATTTTTTGCATATAATTTTGTATGAATTCTATGTACAAACAAAACTACTTACAATAATTAAGAAGAAAGATACGTAAGAGACGTTATTCCTTAATCTAGGGTTTTATCTGCAAATTTTATCATTCTTAAACATCTCAATACATTACGTAATTTTGCATTACGACATTCTTCTGTCTATGGTTTAATATTGCAAATTTTTGCGTTCTTATATCTAAGAATCCAAAGTTTTGCAATGCGCAATTGCAAAACTACTCATTAGATTTGTAACAACAAAATTATGTTGAAGTGGGCAGTAAGTTTTCGCAATAAAACCTTGAAATAGGGTATGACTCTTAACACACGGTATATTTCATTAAAAGTTTCACACGGATGCTTAAAAAATCTTTATAAAATGTCAAAAAGTATTTTTAAAGTGATAGTGTGTATCACTACTGAAAAATATTTAAGGACCCTTTTGGTTCAGGGTAAAATATTATTGTGGCACCAGTAATTTAAGTGTAAAAAATTAAAGGAACGAAATTATCCAATGACGTGCAGAAAAACCGAGATAGAAAAAATAAGAAACCCGGATGGATAAACCGTCTATAATAATGGATGAGTCGCGGACAATGTCGCTCTCTACCTCTTGAATTTGTGCTGATAGATAACAGCCTCGCCACCTCCAGGATAAAACAGCCTCGAAAAACCCAGAAATTACGAAGCAACAACACGAGTCCGATTCGTTCAACTAACACCCATTATTTAATATATATTGCCCGACTCTGTGTAGTATAATTAATATAGAATGAGATTAATCATTTCGTATAATAATTATTCGTGATGAATGAATATTATTCTGTGGGAGAAGAAATTCGACTGTAGCAGTTAAGAAATTTTTTGGATATAAAAGTTGTAGAAAACTTATGTTAAAAATGGAGTGCAGACTCTCCTTTTATGAAGAAAAGAAATTAACGTTAGTGGGAAAAAAACGTGGGAGAAAAAACTGGAAGATTGGGTTGTTGAAAGACTTTATCAACCCACGTTTTTAATTAATTAAAATTACCGTTAAAGAAAATAATATTTAAAGCCCAAAAAAACGTCAATTTATTTGTCTAAAAAATTATTTCTTAATGATCCCAAGCCCAAAACCCGAACACGGGCACGGGCCGACCGGGCAGCGATGGCGGCGCGTGCGATCGTGATTTGGCCCATTGGGTCTGCCCCACATACCCACAAAACATTGAATGCCCAAAGGGATGAACCTTTAGTCTAAAAAAGGAGTATATTAACTCTAGTGAAATTGTATAACCCACCGATGTGGGACAAAATAGCAGAAGATGTTGGGAACCGAAGACTCAAAGTCCATTTTCTTTTCAAGGTTTTGCACCACAGATGTAAATCTGTTCCAACAATCCCCCACTTGTAAAATTTGAAAACATTTTATCGAGCAATAATTCATAGAATTGTGTATATGCAAAGGTGTCTTTCGACTTGAATGATTCAGAATATACTAGAGTAACCGTAGTTTTGAACTCTATCTCTGACAACATCCCACACACCTACTTGGGTGTAGTTCTAATAGCCAACACATTATGACTATATGCTTCTATCCCAGTATAGTGAATGCTCTAGGACTTTGCCCAAAATATCCATAGAAAGCGGACACACTTCCACATTCACATATGCGAGTTTATCAAGAGTACTCCTGTAGCTAGGTACCCCACTCAAAATAGAGCTATAGATCTCATTAAGAGTTTTAATAACTCATCATTTACTCGCTTCAGGATATCATGCTCCATAGGGATGAACTCGGAGTAATACCCCGTTCTATATTAATTAATAATAGCATGATTCAACCCATATCATTTGTGACTTGTTATTACCCTTTGAACATATTTCTTGGGATCCCCAGTCTATATGTTGGGTTACCATCACAAGTGACTCATATATCTAAGGGCTTTATTCCCAACCCTTTCGAAGTGTTCCACACCTTCTCTCTAGCTAATCCTTTCATCAAAGGATCAACTAAGTTCTGTTCAGACGGTATATGATCCACCCTCACAGCACTCGTAGAGATGAATTCTCTAACAGTACTATTTTTACCACGTATTTGTCGTCTCTTACCATTATAGTTACATTTCTCAACTTTTGCAATAGTCGCGGTACTATCACAATGAATCAAAACGACTGGTATCGGTATTTCCATAACGGGTTATCTAACAGGAGGTTTCTTAACCAACCTTCCTCTTCACTAGCAGTAGCTAGCGCTATCATCTCAGACTCCATAGTGGATTGAGCCAAAATAGTTTGTTTCTTTGATTTTCAAGAAATTGCACCACCAGCGATGCTAAATATATATCTACTAGTAGCACTAGAATCATCAGATATGGTGTTCCAATCAGCATCACCAAATCCTTCAAGGACAGCGGGATGCTTATTATAATGTAATCCGAGGTTCATCGTACTTTTAAGGTACCACATGGACCTCTCAATAGCATGCCAATGCTCCATACTAGGCCTACTGGTAAATCTACATAGCACTCCCACAACATAAGCTATGTCAGGTCTAGTGCAATCTGTAGCATAACGTATGCTACCTATGATGCTTGCATAAGCATTTTAATTTACATTGTCGCCAGTGTTCTTAAATAACTTTACACTAGGGTCAAATGGAGTATTAACATGTTTACAGTCAAAGTAATTGTATTTCTTTAGAACTTTCTCAATGTAATGAGATTGATACAAAGAAAGTCCATTTTCTAACCTAGTAATATTAATTACTAATATTACACTAGCTTCACCCAAATCCTTCATATCAAAATTGGCACACAATAATGATTTAACATTTTCTATGGCATGAATATTATAACCAAATATAAGCAAGTCATCAACATAAAGGCATATGATAGTGCAAATGTTCTCCACATATTTATAATAAATGCATTTATCACTTTCATTAATTTTAAACCCATTAGAGATGGCTAAACTATCAAATTTATCATGCCATTGCTTAATTGGCTGTTTGAGTCCATAAAGAGATTTATCTAATTTACATACTTTATTTTCTTGACCGTGTACAATAAAACCTTTAGGGTGATTCATATAAATCTCTTCTAATTCTCCATTTAAAAATGCAGTTTTAACATCCATTTGGTGCACAATTAAATCATTTAAGGCCGCTATAACAAATAGTACACATATATACGTTATTCTAGTCACGGGTGAAAATGTATCAAAAAATTCTACGTTTTCTCTTTGTCTAAAATCTTTAGCAATACTACTTGCCTTATATTTTTCAACAGTGCCATCAGGTTTTAATTTCTTTTTAAGAATCCTTTTACACCCAATTGATTTACACCCAGGAGGAAGGTCCAATAAATGCCAAGTTTTATTTGTTTCCAAAGAATCCATTTCATCATTAATAGCCTCTTGCCATAAATCGGCACATAAAGACGATAAAGCTTCTTGAATAGTGTTAGGACCATCCTATAAAGTGTAAGCATGAAAGTCGGGAGCAAAATCTTTTTCCACACGAGCCCTTTTACTTTTTCGAATTTCTAAAATGGATTTATTATTTTCTTTATTTTTATTTAAAGAAATATTAGTGGATGACACGCCCCCACTATTTCTCAATTTAAAAGGAAATTTATCTTCATAAAAATCGGCGTCATTTGATTAAATAATTACTTGATTTTTCAAATCATAAAATTGGTATGCTTTGCTATTAATATCATAGCCTATAAAAACGCACTCATATGCTCTACTCGCCAATTTAGACCTCTTAGGGTCGGGTATACGTACATATGCTAAGCACCCCCACGTTCTAAAGTATGACATGTTGGGCTTAATATTTTTTCAAATTTCATAAGGAGATATTTTCATTTTAGTCTTAGGAATTCTATTAAGTACGTGACACACCGTTAAAATAATTTCACCCCACCAATGTGAGGTAGCCCCTGAATTTAATAAAATAGCAACAACTAATTCAGTTAATGTACTATTTTTTCTTTCGGCTTTACCATTCATTTCGAGGGAATAAGGGGCAGTTTTTTTCGTGAATAATACCGTGGGTTTTATAAAATTCAATAAATGGTGCAGAATCTTATTCGATGCCTCTATCACTACGTAACCTTTTAATTTTCCGATTAAATTGACTTTCAATTTCCTTTAAGAAAATTTTAAACATGTCAAACGCTTCACTTTTATTTTTCATTAAATACACAAATGAATAATCTGAGCAGTCATCAATTAAAGTAATAAAATAACATTTTCCATTTCTAGTGGTGGCACTATCCAATTTACAAATATCCGAATGAATTAAATCAAGTGGTTCAGATTCTCTAAAAATGGATTTATGTGGTGTCTTAGTAATTTTTGCTTGACTACACCATTCACATTTTTCAAAATCATTTAGTGATAATTCTGAAATTAATCCTAAAGTGCTCATATTTTTAACAATTCGTTTATTAACATGACAAAGTCTAGCATGTCAAACATTAAATGAACAAGTAATTTAAGGAGAAGGAGAAACTTTATTCATAACATCAACATTCAATTTAAACATCCCATCAGTGGCATAACCCTTGCCTATAAAAATTCCATTTTTGATCAAAGTAAATAAATCAGCACCAATAGTTTGAGTAAAGCCAGCTTTGTTGAGAAGATAACCCGAAGCCAAATTTTTTCTTATCTCAGGAGTGTGAAGAACATCTTTGAGGATCACAGTTTTTCCCGTAGTGAACTTTAATTCTACATTTAGAGTACCAGCAACCTCAGTGGAGTGAGAATCACCCAACAACACCTTCTTATCTGCAGCTTCAGAATAAGTCTTAAACAAAGTACGGTCATGATAGATATGGCGAGTAGCACCAGTATCCACCCACCACCCTTCAGCACCACTAACCATGTTGATTTCAGTAATCATTGCACATAGGTCCTCTTTGGTCAAATTCGCTTGTGCGGATGGCACATTGCGACATTTGCGAGCCATATGAATAGGCTTGCCACACTTAAAATAGAGAAACTGTCCCGAGTTGCTAGACAATCCATTTTCAGGGTTCTTATTCTCATTCTGAGTCTGAGTCTGATTCTGCTTGTGGCTCTTTTTCTGAAATTTCATATTTTTTCGTTTGCCTTTAAAAACAACTAGAGTGTGGTTCTTCTTCTGATTTTTGTTGTTAGACACAACAAGAATTTCATCTTTGTAGTCCTATTTTCAGGATTCCTCCTCAATTCTCAATTTGGTAATGAGTGACTCTAGTGAAAATTCTTTAGACTTACGCCTCAAAATATTTTTAAACTCTTTAAACAGTGGATGCAATTTATCAATAATTACAACCACTTGAAATTGCTCATCTAAAATCATGCCCTCGAAAATAATTTCATGGGCAATCATTTGCAAATCATGGGTTTGAGCAACAACAAATTTGTCATCCGTCATTTGAAATTTCAAATAACGGCCGACGGCATATTTTTTAACACCCGCCTCCTCGGTGTAATATTTTTTAAAAAGTGCATCATAAACATCTTTTGCAGTTTTATAATTGGCATAATAGTCATAAAGTTCGTCACTTAGAGCATTCAAAATATAGTTCTTGCACAAAAAATCATTTTCTTCCCAAGTTCTAATAGTTTTGCCTTCCTCAACAATAAGGGGATTATTTACTACGGGTTTGTCAAATTGAATACATGATGCGACCTTTTTCGTAGTTAAATAAAATAACAGTTTTTTGCTCCAACATTTAAAATATTGACCTTCATATTTGAAAGGCTTTTTTATATTAGAAGAGTTATTTCCGTCCATGGCAGATTTGCAGTCACCTTAAAATTGTTGTGGCAACAGTAATTTAAGTGCAAAAAATTAAAGGAACGAAATTACCCAATGACGTGCAGAAAAATCGAGACAGAAAAAATAAGAAACCCGGATGGATGAACCATCTATAATAATGGCTGAGTCACGGATAATGTCGCTCTCTTTAAGGTATTTCGTGGCTCTGTCTCTTGAATTTGTGCTGACAGATGATAGCCTCGCCACCCCCAGGATAAAACAGCCTCGGAAAAACCTAGAAATTACGAAGCAGCAGCACGAGTCCGATTCGTTCAACTAACACCCATTATTTAATATATATTGTTCGACTCTGTGTAGTATAATTAATATAGAATGAGATTAATCATTTCGTATAATAATTATTCAGGATGAATAAATATTATTCTGTGGGAGAAGAAATTCGACTGTAGCAGTAAAGAAATTTTTCGAATATAAAAGTTGCAGAAAAGCTGTGTTAAAAATGGAGGGCAGACTCTCCTTTTACGCAGAAAAGAAATTAACGTTAGTGGGCAAAAAACGTGGGAGAAAAAACTAGAAGACTGGGTTGTTAAAAGACTTTATCAACCCACGTTTTTAATTAATTAAAATTACCGTTAAAGAAAATAATTTTTAAAGCCCCAAAAAACGTCAATTTATTTGTCCAAAAATTATTTCTTAATGAGCCAAACCCAAGCGCCGGGCATGGGCCCACCAGACGGCGGCGACGGCGCGCGTGCGTGTGACTTGGCCCATTGGGTCTGCCCTACATACCCACAAAACATTGAATGCCCAAAGGGATGAACATTTAGTCCCAAAAAAGAGTTTATTAACTCTAGTGAAATTGTATAACCCACCGATGTGGGACAAAATAGCAGAAGCTGTTGGTAACCAAACACTTAAAGTTCATTTTCTTTTCAAAGTTTTACACTATGTTTCAATGCAGTGAAAAATAATATGGTAATATGTTTTCACCTATTTAGACTTAAATTTTCTTCTCTATTCTTGTTAAAACTTTCATAACTATATAGTGTGCACTTATTCATATTATCAACCCAACAAAAAATTAATTTTAAATATGTGAAAAAATATTTCATTATTTTACTTTTCAACGTTGTTAAAAATATTCACTCCGAACCAAACGAATCCTAAAAATAAATGAATTAGGCAATAAAAAATTCTTTAATCAAGAAAAAGTAAAATATATGCACAAAACCAGGATATTGAAAATTACATATTTATACATGGTTGATACATATGTTTTCCTATTTGGTACTTAATATCTCTCCTGTTAAAATTAATCGTTATAGTTTGACCAACTTTTGATTGCTGACAGTAAAAGTCAGAATGTAACTCAACACTATTTTTCTATTTTGTAAGATAAGTCAAATAAAGTAGTCATGTAAGGGGATTGAAGTCAAAGTGCCCAAAAATTTAAACTAGTGTAAAAAGTGATGTGATGTATGAATGATAGGCTAACTAATCAAGTTTAATAATAAATGTGGATGCAAAGTTGAAATAGGCAGGGACAAAAGGTAATCAATCCTCTTTGGTCTATTTGGTTCAGTGGTTAAGATTATCACAGGAATAATTTTGACATTGGGTCGGATTTGGTTTTTAATTTGATTTTTGACACTGTTAAAATAATATTTGATCAGTGAAAATTATGAATCATGAATGTAAGTTAATACTGGCTACAAAAAAAAGATAGGAACAAATGGTATGTAATAATCAAGGAGGAAGAAATATATCTAAGATATATTATTTCATAATATAGGGTTTCATATTGCGAAATTTGGCATTCTAAAACATCCCAATGAAAAATTTCATAATTTAGAGTTATGCATTACATAATTTTACATTGCGAAATATTCGGGTCTATGTGTCAATTTCGCAAAATTTTGCATTCCTATGTTTCAAAATCCAAAGTTTTGCAATGTGTGAATGCAAAATTACTAATTAGATTTGTAACATCAAAGAGGGTTGTATGTTTTTCGCAATAAAAACTTAAAAAATAGGGTATAACTCTTGAGACACGATAGATTTGCTTAAAAGTCTCACACATATTCTAATTTTTTTTTATAAAGTGTCAAAAGTATTTTTAGAGTGATAGTGCAATAGAATAATAAAAACCTGATTAAAAATCTTTAAGAATCCAAACAAAGGCAATGCAAAATTCTTTAAGCAGGAAAAAGTTAATATATGTATAGAACAAGAATATTGAAAATTGCATATTTATACACAGTTGACATACCTGCTCTTATCTATTTGCTATTTGACTAACTTTTGATAGCCTAACAGAAAAGGTAAGAATGCAACTCAACTATTTTTTTCATTTTGTAAAACAAGTCAGATATACTAGTCATTTCAATGGAATTAAAGTCAAAATGTCCAAAAATTTAAGCATATTTCTAGTTCCATACATAAAATCGATATATTTGTTGTGACACTGATATGTCGCATTTATATTGATTTATATTTGCACTTCACTATTGTTGGATTTGTGTAGAGCAGACAAAGTGGCGGATTCAGAAATATGAGTAGAAGAGGGAAAACATTATAAATTTATTTTTGTGGGCCCTAAAATTATAAAAACATAATTTTTCTTCGAAAAAGATAAGAAGTATAGGGTTAAATTTTGGAATTCTCAAAGGTTTGGTGGGCCAAGGTCACCCCTTGCCCCTTCCTAGATCCGACTTTGAGCGGACATAAGCCAATATGTATATGACACATTAGTGTTTCGCTTTAAATGTGCCGATTTTGTGTGTTCGCGTAGAAGGACTCACGTGGAGCCGGATACGAAGGTATACGATTACAACACGTCAATGTATCATACTAAATGTGTTGATTTTGTGTGTCGTTACATAAAATCGATATATTTAGTGTGACACACTGATGTGTCGCATTCATATTGACTTGTATTTGGACTCCACTGTTGTTGGAATAGTGTGAAGCGGACAAAGTGGCAGAGCTAAAAATGTCACTAGGGGGCAATCATTATATATTTATTTTTCTAGGCGCCAACACTATACAAATATATTTTTTCTTCAAAAAAATAAGAAGTTTAGGGTTAAATTTTGGAATTCTCCAAAGTTTTTTTTTTGGGGGTGGGGGGTGGGGGTGGGGGTCCGACTGACTCAGAGCTGACACGACCAATACGAATATGACGCATAAATGTTTCTCACAAAATGGAGAATGTCTCCATTTTATGTGTCGGCATAAAATGACTGGTGCGATGCCAAACACGAACCTATAAAATTACGACGCATCAGTATATCTCATTAAATATGTCGATTTTATATGTCGGTACGGTACAATTAATTTATACTAAGAAAAATGATAACATGTTTCACTCTCAAAATAGTAACTATAAAAGCTTCACATGAGTATTTATTCTTTATTAAATATATGTTTACAATTTTCGAGATCTTAATGTGTGCACGTAGAATATCCTTAAACTAATTTAAAAAAGTAATGTGATGTATGAATGATACACTAACTAATCAAGTGTAATAAATATGAATTAATGCAAAGTTTGAAAGAGGGAAGGGAATAACCTACGGTTTTGATCTAATGGTATAAAATTGTCATTCGGACATCTTTGAGAATGGATTGAGTTTAGTTTTCAATTCGATTTCTGACACTATCAAAATAATGCTTCGTCAGCGAAAGTCATAAATTGCGAACATAAATTAATTGAGGTGCGTTTAAAGCTGATCCGAATATTATGTGATATGATAAAAAAATAAAAACAAAAGAAGTAGGGAAGGGACAAAAGGGATGTAATAATTAAGGAGGAAGAAAGATGTGTAAGAGATGTCCCATATATATGTATGTATGTATATATAATTCTTATATGTAGGAAAGCGTGCGTGCCAAACTCCAAGAAAGAATGGAAGAAGGAATAGTCAAGCAAGGTTGAAGATACAGAAATCTTAGTAGTATAGTATGCATGAGAGAGAGAGAGAAAGTATAAGTATATACAGGGTGTTGGCAGTGTCCAATAAATGCAGAGGCATTGAGTAGGGCAAATCACACATCTTTAATATTTTGCATGCATGTAACATAATGTAGGAGTAATGTACAGTGTCAGAGGGACAACCCGAAATAAATGCTTACTTTTACTTTTGCTACTACCATTTTGTCTTTGTAACTCGTGTCTTGTCTGGATATCCCCCTACCTTTAAAACCGTCCCTTTCACTTCTTGTCACCCCCCACCATTCTACCGCCACCCAAATCACACGTACACACACTCACACACACACACACACACTCACCTCCCCCCCTCCCCCCCCGCCCCTCACTCTCACCTCTCACCCTTTCATGTTCTCATAAATTTCTTCTCTAAAATATCGAGATATGCGGATCGTATACGTGTTTGCATGTTATTGGTGAATATTTTGAATGACGCGTATTGGTGGATAATACGCAAGTATGTATTTTAAAATCATGTTCCATAATTGTTATATATATAAAGAGAGCTAGGTTTATGTGCATATTAAGTTTGCACATTATTTTTTTAAAATAATAAAAAAAAAAATTTAGTTGATTTTTTTGTGTGATATTTAAACATTTGAACGAACACATATAAAAAAAATCAGTTAAAAAAATTTATTTTTGCTAATTTTAAAAAATCGGTCAAACTTTTGATGCTTTTAAACATTTTAAAAGCTGTGAAAGTTTGACCAATTTTTTAAAAATAGCAAAAAAAGTTTTTTTTAGCTGATTTTTTTATATGGGTCCGTTGAAAAGTTTAAATATCACATAAAAAAATCAACTCGAAAAATATTTTTTAATGCTTTAAAAAAATTGGTGTGCGCCAGCACTGTGCAAACTTAGTGTGTACATGAGCCTCTCTCTCTCTCTCTTTCTATGTGTGTGTGTGTGTGTGTGTGTGTGTGTGTGTGTGTGTGTGTGTGTGTCGAAAATGATACTATGTGCCTCAGAACATATGTTTTGCGCTACAAAATAGAAAGTATGAGAGCTCTACATGACTATCTATCTGTGCCTTATTATATGTATGTCGAAATTCTTTGTAACAACCCGAGGTCTTGGAGACGAGGATTTATTTATTTTGGGAGAAATAAATAATATTTTATTTGAAGAATTATTAATTTCGCACTTGAAGTCAAAATTTGGGGTTGTTAGAAAGTATGTCGAATGGCGATTCTGAAGGTGTAGTTGTGTCCGGAAGGGTCGAGAAAGTCAAAATGACTGTACTTGAGGTCTATTTAGGTTTCGAAATAATTTTAAGTTCGTTTGGCTCGAATTAAAGTTACCGAGTCATTTAAAGTGTGTATAATCATTTAAAGATGTGTATCTTGGGAGAATAGGCTTATTAAGCCTACGGGAGATTTATTTCTCCAAAGAGAGAAATAGAAATAGAAAGAAAGAAGGAAAGAAAGAAGAGAAAGAAGGAGAAAAGAGAGAGAAAGTGGAGTTTTTCCGGCATCTACGCGATTGCGAGGACGGATCAGACCCTACGAACCCGAGGCAAGTGATTAAACTTGCTAAATAATTATTGTGTACATTTATTTCATGATTTGTGGATCAAATTTATGGGTTTTAGGTTTAGTTTATCAAAACCTAACTTTTGGGCATAATCTTAGATTTGTTATGTAGATCTTGGATTTGATGAAAGAAATTAGTTTAAATGTATTCTAGGATGAATATTAATGTTATATATGTGATTGAGTTGAAGAAAAATGAAGAGAAGATGATAAATATGAATTTTGGGATTTTTGGCTTACTAAAAAGTAGCCATTTTCGAACCTCCAGGTAGGCCGAGCCGAATCGATTCGAAAATATGCAGGTGTCCAGGTCTGAGTGATCGAATCGATTCGGACCCCAGCCGAATCAATTCGGCTTGAGACAGAGTCACAGGTCTGATGACCCGAATCGATTCGCCTTGGAGGCCGAATCGATTCGCTGGGCTGAATCGATTCGGAATTGGCCCGAATCGATTCGAAAACAGGGCTTTTCGAGGGATATTTTTCTAGGGAGAATTTCATTCCGTTTTGTTCGAGTTCATCGATTGGGAACCTTTATAGGGATCGTACGGAGTATGTTTTGGAGGCTTTTAGAGAGTTTTTGTTATAAGAAATTATTGGAGTCATATTGACTAAATTTGAGGAATACCGATTAGATATTATGGTGTATTCTAAGTGGGGAAGCCCACCTAAATTGGAGATTCTATTTGGAGACGATAATTATATTCATATGAAATAATGAGACTAATTTAGAGATGTTGGATCATAGGATCAAATCCCAAACGGGATAACTTTAAAGGTTCATAAAATGAATTGAACCCTATTATGGATGGAGAATTATAAATGCTATTTGATGTGCATACGGATATAGAAATATCCTTAATGATGATTGATTTGGGAGATGTCTCACACGATGAGAAATGCTAATTGAAGTGCATTAGGATAAAGAATATCATTAACATAAATAGAATTGAGAGACAATTCATAAATAGAAGCGACATATGAGCTTCAAGCGAGAAATAGGTATAGTGTATACTAAGTGGGGAAGATGTGTGAGAATTGACGATTAGTATATCAAGAGAGAATATACTAAACAATGACATTAATTTGGTTGCGCCTAAGAGCGTATAATAAATATGAAAATGATGTGACAGGTATACCTTATATGATGGTATATCTTTATATGATGTGATGATGTATGTATGTATATATATATATATATATATAGTGAAGCATACCCCCTCCTTACTATCATTGGGAAGTTGCGTGCGTTGAGGGTGAGCATCCTGGCTCAAAGAGCAGGGTGTGCATATTCCCCAGGTCATAGTCGTCCATTGTGATTATTATGCGATATATATATGCATTCTTTTGGGGGTGAGAAGTCGGGGTATGTGACGTTCTCACTTGCCGGTTAGGAACTATGACCGCTTCCCGGACGTTGTGTGCGTGAGTTGATCACAAGGTGGGTGTCGTTGAATTCCACCAGGTGGCCCCGGTTCGATACGTGTATGGGCAAATGGAAGATGATAGCATGTGAGCCTGCATCCTCGAGTTATAGCTCGGTTGGATGGTTATTGTTTATCGTGCTTGTACTTGGGTGTTGAGGGCATAATGGACATCAATGACTAACATTGCCAGGATTAGTGTATCGGGGGGGGGGGTTCCTTGTTTGGATTTCGCCTCGGCGAGACGTCCCACGCACGAACCGCAGTGTAATGTTGGAAATTGGGGAGAAGTTAGTCCTTAATGTTCATATTTATATACTTATATCACATATCCCGACAATCGACGGTGCCAGTATTAGTGTAACGGGGGGTTCCTTATTTGGATTTCGCTTCGGCGAGATGTCCCACGCATGAAACGCCGAGTACTGTTGATAATTGGGAATACTAATTAATTAAAATGGAGTAATAACAATTTGGGTTACATGCATCATGTATTGAGGGCATAATGAATCTCGAGGATCAATACTGTCAGGAGTAGTGTAACTGGGGGTTCCTTGTTTGGATTTCGCCTCAGCGAGACGTCCCACGCACGAAACGCAGTGCCGTATTGAGAATCGGGAGAAGTTTTGTCCTTAGATCTTGATGCTAATAACTCATATAATTAACTATATATATGTTTACATGCCAAATGAGGGCATAACTAGAATATATGAAACTCTAGTAAGAGAATGTTGATGTATTGTGATGATGTTATTATGAAGATGGTTATGCAACTTTATATGTTCAATAAATGAACAAATATAAAGAGAACTATGACACTTAAAAATAAAGTAATGTTGTAGATGGAATTTAGATAAGTGTAGATTGCGAGATAAGTTTGATGATCTTAATCGAATATTTATTTTGGGATCTAGTTAGATTTATTTGCCTAATTAGATTTGGGCATTTATTGGGAAACCACGTGCATACGTTTTGTCGCGCGCTCTAGTTGAGAGGTGAGTTAGATTTTAAAGAAGAGTTCGATTCCACCTTAATCATGTAATAATGCATTTATAATTATTATGCATTTTAATGCACTTGCTATAAAATGTTTTCAACTCGGGATCTGACCCGTTTATATTTTTCCCTCCATGTATATATTGTATTACTTTAGGTGTTCCTCCGCAAGGACACCATTGATGTTCATCCATCCAGTGGTATTCGTGGAGCTGTGGCAGTAGCGGACTGTTGTGACACTTTGTTTTAGTCGATTCCTATCTATTGTATATCTAGATTAGGATTGAGTTTGTATATTGAGTTTAGACTTAAGGGTTGTAGAATATCCCTTTTTCATTTCTCTTTCAGATTATTTGCATTGTCTGTGACCCGACAGCATATTCGGGTAATTTACTTTGTACAATTTGTTTTACTCTTGTATTCATTCTTTACATATTGTAGAGTTTGTTGTATCACTCATCATAGTTAGATGTAGTATTGTTGGTTGTTTGTAGTATGGTTGGTTTTAGTTGGTGTTAAATAAAAGTTTTAAATTTTTTTGGCAATCCGTTTTTAATGATTTCGGGTAGTTAGCCTTATATTATTTAGTATTGTCAGTTGATGTTGAGATTGTGCCATCTGAGATACCTGTTTTAATGTAGTATAGGGTTGGCCACCCGTTATTATTTTGAGCGGGTTGTCATAGATGGTATCAGAGCATCAGGTTCTAGTGTCTTTAGGATCTGTGCGGGTTACTACGATCTTCCGTAAGCATTCTTGATGTAGAGCCTTATTGTTAGGACGGTTGCATTCACATGTCCATATTTCTTCTGTAATTTGAAAATATTTGAAAGGCGTTCTGATACAATTGTTCTTATTTCAGATGCCACCGAAGGGAGGTCGTTCAGTCAGGGCAAACAAAGGGGCTGAAAATGTGCAACCCCAAATGCCTCAAAGGAATATGACTACTGATGAAGTTGCCAATATTGTGGCACAAACAGTAATTGCTGCCATTTCCACGATGGCACAACAATCTTCCGTTCAAGCAGCTCAAACCCATTTAGGACTGTCTTTATGGGAGAGAGTGAAGGAAGATTTTAGTATGGGGCATCCTCCCGAGTTTGTAGGGAGAGTTGATGCGATGGTTGCAAGTCAATGGAAGAATAGTACGCAGAGGCACCTCCGTATGGTTGAGTGTAGTGAGGTGCATAAGCAATTTTTATCCACCTTTAAGCTATCGGGGGCGGCTCTCCAATGATGTGAGTCTGTCACCACATCTGAACAGAGAGATACTTTACCTATAATAGAATTTTGGGAACTTTTTAACCGAAGGTATTTTCCTTCCCCGACTCGGAATGTAAAGATTTTTTAAGGTAATAGAACGGTGGCAGAATACGAGGAAGATTTTTCTAGATGGGTGAAATTAGTACCTGATGAGGTAAATACGGAAGAGAAACATATATCGAAGTTTGTTCGAGGTTTAGATTGGAAAATCCATCAACATTTGTTAGAGAGTCCTAAGTTAGTGACTTTCGTCGAGGTAGTGAACACGGCACTACTAAAGTGTCATGAATACCGTCTTCGTTCGCAAGAGGGTAAGAACTTTGGAGATTCGAGTTCATCAAGTAAGTTTGGCGACGAGAGTGCCAGTAATGCTAGTTGGTATAAGTCGGACTATAGAGAGTCACAACGACGTTTTGTTCCTCAAGATGGGTCGAAAGGAATTTCGGGTAGATGTTTCTTTTGTAAAGAAATAGTTCATAAGAAGAGAGATTGTCCTATAAGAGGAAAAGGACCATGTTTTGATGAAGTTTTGGAAGTGTAACCCCTACAACAGATTCGAGGTCACTTTAGACAGGGGGACTTTGTTTGGGAGCCCATTGATGAGGAAGGGCAATCGGACTAGAAATGGATGATACGAGTTAATTTCCTTTGTAAACAAGATAATTACTATATGAAGTTTTGGGAATATCGCATGAGAGATATTTGTGAATGTGTAGTGCTATAGCCCTACTTGTATGCTTTGACCCTAAGGGGAATTTTGAGCAAGTTAGGCTCTTATATTATTGTCTTGTGAAAGAATAGATAATTTTGTAATACGCTCAAAGAGAGCTATAAACCTTGTGGTGAATGTAAGAATTGTGGTTGTGTGTTAAGTAGTAATGATAAAGCTAATTCTTTTTATATAGTCATGATAGACTTATAAATAATTGTATTCCAGATATGGATGAGCCTTATAAATGGCTATATATTAGTATGATGTAAGATGTTATTTCTAAAAAGAGTTCAGAATTTGTGGAATGATGGGACACAGGAAAATTATAGCTCATAATTATGCTAATTTTTATGAGCTATATATTGTTATATGTATGATGATTGAAAAGACCTTGTGTTGGACATAAGGCACTTTATATAAATATTTTAAGACATAAACCAAAATATTTTTATAACTGTTTTTTAAAATAAAACTTTTTCTAGGCCTTGGGCCATATCAAAATGATTTTTCCTCAAAATATTTTCAAACTTTAGTCCGGATTTAACAAATTCTCAATCCCCGATGTCGATACCTAGTAGTGTATTGGGACGGTTCCTTGTTTGGATTTTGCTTTTGCGAGACGTCACCCGCACGAAAGTAGCGAATGTCAGGAATTGAGAGGAGTTATTTCTTTGGACCATTCAAAAATTTTTACATTATTAAAATGCTAGTATAAATTATACACTTGTGGAATTGTGGAACTTTGGAGGCAAATGAAGCCTCATTATGATTGGTACGAGCGATAGCTCGAATATAAAGGGTGTATGGGCGCCCTAGTTGTGGAAATTGGTTTTATAAGACTCAAAATCAACTTAAAATAAATTAAATTAAATTAATTCGTCGTGGGAAGTTAGAGATTTGGGTATAGTTTTAGTGAGGATGAGTGTCATAGGAACTCGTTGAGCTTTGGAGAATTAGGCTTAGCTAAATTTCGAGGACGAAATTTTTGTAAGTGGGGAAGTTTGTAACAACCCGAGGTCTTGGAGATGAGGATTTATTTATTTTGGGAGAAATAAATAATATTTTATTTGGAGAATTATTAATTTGGCACTTGAAGTCAAAATTTGGGGTTGTTAGAAAGTATGTCAAATGGCGATTCTGAGGGTGTAGTTGTGTCCGGAAGGGTCGAGAAAGTGAAAATGACTGTACTTGGGGTCTATTTAGGTTTCGAAATAATTTTATGTTCGTTTGGCTCGAATTAAAGTTACCGAGTCATTTAAAGTGTGTATAATAATTTAAAGATGTTTATCTTGGGAGAATAGGCTTATTAAGACTACGGGAGATTTATTTATCCAAAGAGAGAAAGAGAAATAGAAACAAAGAAACAAAGAAGAAGAGAAAGAAGGAGAAAAGAGAGAGAAATTGGAGTTTTTTCGGCATCTACGCGATTGCGAGGACGGATCAGACCCTACGAACCCGAGGCAAGTGATTAAACTTGCTAAATAATTGTTGTGTACATTTATTTCTTGATTTGTGGATCAAATTTATGGGTTTTAGGTTTAGTTTATAAAAACCTAACTTTTGGGCATAATCTTAGATTTGTTATGTAGATCTTGGATTTGAAGAAAGAAATTAGTTTAAATGTATTCTAGGATGAATATTAATGTTATATATGTGATTGGGTTGAAGAAAAATGAAGAGAAGATGATAAATATGAATTTTGGGAGTTTTGGCTTACTAAAAAGTAGCCATTTTCGAGCCTCCTAGTAGGCCGAATCGATTCACCTCCCTAGCCAAATCGATTCGGAAATATGCAGGTGTCCAGGTCTGAGTGACCGAATCGATTCGGACCCTAGACGAATCGATTCGACCAGAGACAGAGTCCCAGGTCTGATGACCCGAATCGATTCGCCTTGGAGGCAGAATCGATTCGGAATTGGCCCGAATCGATTGGGAAACAGGGCTTTTCGAGGGATGTTTTTCTAGGGAGAATTTCATTCCGTTTTATTCGAGGTCATCGATTGGGAACCTCTATAGGGATCGTATGGAGTATGTTTTGGAGACTTTTAGAGAGTTTCTCTTATAAGAAATTATTGGAGTCATATTGACTAAATTTGAGGAATACCGATTAGATATTATGGTGTATTCTAAGTGGGGAAGCCCACCTAAATTGGAGATACTATTTGGAGACGATAATTATATTCATATGAAATAATGAGACTAATTTAGAGATGTTGGATCATAGGATCAAATCCCAAACGGGATAACTTTAAAGGTTCATAAAATGAATTGAACCCTATTATGGATGGAGAATTATAAATGCTATTTGATGTGCATACGGATATAGAAATATCTTTAATGATGATTTATTTGGGAGATGTCTCACATGATGAGAAATGTTAATTGAAGTTCATTAGGATAAATAATATCCTTAACATAAATAGAATTGAGAGACAATTCATAAATAGAAGCGACATGTGAGCTTCAAGCGAGAAATAGGTATAGTGTTTACTAAGTGGGGAAGATGTGTGAGAATTGACGATTAGTATATCAAGAGAGAATATACTAAACAATGACATTAATTTGGTTGCGCCTAAGAGCGTATAATAAATATGAAAATGATGTGACAGGTATACCTTATATGATGGTATATCTTTATATGATGTGACGATGTATGTATACCTTATATGATGGTATATATATATATATATATATATATATATATATATATATATAGTGAAGCATACCCCCTCCTTGCTATCATTGGGAAGTTGCGTGCGTTGAGGGTGAGCATCCTGGATCAAAGAGCAGGGTGTGCATATTCCCCAGGTCATAGTCGTCCATTGTGATTATTATGCGATATATATATGCATTCTTTTGGGGGTGAGAAGTCGGGGGTATGTGACGTTCTCACTTGCCGGTTAGGAACTATGACCGCTTCCCGGACGTTGTGTGCGTGAGTTGATCACGAGGTGGGTGTCGTTGAACCCCACCAGGTTGCCCCGGTTTGATACGTGTATGGGCAACTGGAAGATGATAGCATGTGAGCCTGCATCCTCGAGTTATAGCTCGGTTTGATGGTTATTTTTTATCGTGCTTGTACTTGGGTGTTGAGGGCATAATGGACATCAATGACTAACATTGCCAGGATTAGTGTATCGGGGGGGGGGGGGGGGGGTTCCTTGTTTGGATTTCGCCTCGGCGAGACGTCCCACGCACGAACCGCAGTGTAATGTTGGAAATTGGGGAGAAGTTAGTCCTTAATGCTCATATTTATATACATATATCACCTATCCCGACAATCGACAGTGCCAGGAGTAGTGTAACGAGGGGTTCCTTGTTTGGATTTCTCTTCGGCAAGACGTCCCACGCATGAAACGCCGTGTACTATTAAGAATTGGGAATACTAATTAATTAAAATGGAGTAAAAATAATTTGGGTTACATGCATCATGCATTGAGATAATAATGAATCTCGAGGATCAATACTGTCAGGAGTAGTGTAACGGGGGGTTCCTTGTTTTGATTTCGCCTCAGCGAGATGTCCCATGCACGAAACGCAGTGTCGTATTGATAATCGGGAGAAGTTTTGTCCTTAGCTCTTGATGCTAATAACTCATATAATTAACTATATATATGTTTACATGCCAAATGAGGGCATAACTAGAATATATGAAATTCTAGTAAGGGAATGTTGATGTATTGTGATGATGTTGTTATGAAGATGGTTATGCAACTTTATATGTTCAATAAATGAACAAATATAAAGAGAACTATGACACTTAAAAATAAAGTAATGTTGGAGATGGAATTTAGATAAGTGTAGATTGCGAGATAAGTTAGATGATCTTAATCGAATATTTATTTTGGGATCTAGTTAGATTTGTTTGCCTAATTAGATTTGGGTATTTATTGGGAGACCACGTGCATACGTTTTGTCGCGTGCTCTAGTTGAGAGGTGAGTTGGATTTTAAAGAAGAGTTCGATTCCACCTTAATTATGTAATAATGCATTTATAATTATTATGCATTTTAATGCACTTGCTATAAAATGTTTTCAACTCGGGCTCTGACCCGTTTATATTTTTACCTCCATGTATATATTGTATTACTTTAGGTGTTCCTCCGCAAGGACTCCATTGATGTTCATCCATCTAGTGGTATTCGTGGAGCTGTGGCAGTAGCAGACTGTTGCGGCACTTTGTTTTAGTTGATTCCTATCTATTGTATATCTAGATTAGGATTCAGTTTGTATATTGAGTTTAGACTCAAGGGTTGTAGAATATCCCTTTTTCATTTCTCTTTCAGATTATTTTCATTGTCTGTGACCCAACAACATATTCGTGTAATTTACTTTGTACAATTTGTTGTACTCTTGTATTCATTCTTTACATATTGTAGAATTTGTTGTATCACTCATCATAGTTAGATGTAGTATTGTTGGTTGTTTGTTGTATGGTTGGTTTTAGTTGGTGTTAAATAAAAGTTTTAAATTTTTTTGGCAATCCGTTTTTAATGATTTCGGGTAGTTAGCCTTATATTATTTAGTATTGTCAGTTGATGTTGAGACTGTGCCATCTGAGATACCTGTTTTAATATAGTATAGGACTGGCCACCCGTTATTATTTTGAGAGGGTTGTCACATTCTTCCCCTAGTATTTTGGGGTTATTAGAGTGTGCCCTTATGACACATGTTATCAGGACCCTATATGTATATGTATCTATATAGAATGGACCTAATAGAATTTTAACAGAAGAAAATTAGTATTTATACTAATAATTAATAGATAATAAATAGAAATTTAATCTAAGCTCTGTGATACTCACCGTATCCTTGAGACGATTTACTTCTCTTCACAGTGCTTAAGGTTGTGAAGTATTGTTTCCAAAGTATAATGGATTACGGGTTTGAAGGAGCAACACTTCAATCTTTCAAACTCGGCAAACTCAAATTCTGTGTTTTTACTTGAACTGACCATTGTGGAATGTAAAAGAAAAAAGTGGAGGGAAATATAATTTTTTTATTTGAGAAATGAACAGGGCTATTCAATTTATAGATTTTCTAGTTGATTGTTCAGACAAAATAGTTACAAACGATTGTAATTGTTGGTTCCAAATAGCAAGCAAAATGGATTAAAAATTGGATTAAAAACCGACCCAGAAACTTAATTAATTTAGCCCCTTAATGGAAAGATTTTTATAAGCCTAAGTCTAAGAATAAGATCAAATAGTTTGTATATCAACACTTCACTTTTTCAACAAAGTTTCAATGTGGGACAAGTTGTTTACATACTCATTTTATTAAGTTTTATTCATTCAAATCGGTCACTTTTGATTTATATTTATAATTTATTGTTTAATTGTTTTGGATAAACAAATATACTGTTATACTCCTCATGGAGGAGAACGTATTTATGCTTTGTTTTGATTAAATCGGAGTATCGGTCCCACATTAAATTGCGCTTAAATTTGCTGATTTGCTATTTTTTCCAAAACTCATTTCAAACAATTACATTACTATATTCCTTCTTTTTCTAGGTCGATAAATTAAGTGGATCATAGAAAATTGGGAAAAACAATATCCATAAATATGTTTTTTGAAATCATTTTTCAAGTATATATTTCAAATTGAAAAAAATTAGTAACCGGAGAATGCTTTAAATGTTTATACCCTAAACCAAATGCATAACTTCCAATGCACTTGTGAGATGGTTCAGAGATATATTCGAAGGATGTACCATTGATCTAACAAACTTACGTTATTGCTTGTGAATTTATAGTATATTAAGATTATAGTGCTATTGGTGGGATATAGAAAATTTTAGCATGCCATTGACATAAGTGCAGTTTTTTGGGCTATGAGGATAAAATTTGAATTTGCGAGCGTGTCATACAAGAAGACACTCTTTATAGTATTTTTTTATTTAATCATAAAGTTAAATGGTTTGAATTCATTTAATTGCCTTATTCTGAGTGACTTCTTTGTCAAACACAAGTAATGATTGTCATAAGTTTTATAACTGAATTAAAAGAAGTTGATAAGTTTGGTGAGATATGTTTGTCGAAAGAATTTTTGATGCCGCTGGCACGGACCTACATCATTTAATGGATCTGGGTCCGCGCAAGTGAACTAACCAATCGTGCCACGGTTTTTCAACCCTCAACCTTAACCCTCATTAATAGATCATTTGAATTTCCAATGCTAATAACTGCTTGAGTGTTTCGGATTGACAATAAGCTTGCTTTATATCATGATCGCCTACCTTGTGCATTATTTCTTTTCACATGGACTAATTCTACTTTAATTAAATTTTCATGTTGTCTCCCAAATGCTATGTGGCATTTTATTATTGGTTAATTGTGTAACGACTCGACCCGGAGTTATAGGTCACCCGTGGTTAACTCGGTCTGACCCGAGCGTTAGGTATGAAGTGCAATGAAACAACCTAATTAATATTGCTAGTCCAGTTTTATTTAATTATCGTTTCACTTGTTTAGTATGCGATTTCCAATTAAAATCAGGCTACGTGAGGAACCCGTGGGAAGTGTCCCTGGAATCCAAGCATACAGAGCTACTAGCCTAAAATAAGAGGGAGTAATTATCTGTATAATGCTCTCAAAATACGAAACCACACCCAACCTACCATAACAAAATGAGGGAGTGAGCCGAATGCTTGGTGAAAAATATACAAAATGCAGTATAGAACTGAATGACAAAAAGAAACTCCAATACATATATCTACGTGCACATGCAACTACCATACACACACACACACACACACACACACACACACACACACACACACACTCTTATATGCATGAACTCATTTTTATTCTAAAAATGTTACTTATTCCGATTAATTCATCTTAATCTTACGAAAGCACTCCCATTTTATTATCTTGACATTTATTCCTTGATTTAACACACCTAGTTAAATACTTTAAACAAACACTTTGTCTAAGAAAAATCATTTTTTAAACCGAAATTACCCACTTTATTTGTGCCATTTTCCATTAGTATTTCTTTAAAAACCACCCTTTCAACAAACGCAATGCTGTGTTAGAAAATATTTATTTTTCCTTTGAAAACTTTTAATGAACACACTCTTGTATTAATTATGCGTTAAACCTCCTTAGGTTACTTAACCATGCATTTACTCAATTAACTTTACCTTTTTTTACCTTATGGGCATAAATCATTTTTTAAACATTACTTGTCCATTTTATCCTTTATCGGAACATTTATTAATTCATTCAAGTTAGGTTGTCTTAATATATTTTACCACACAATCCATTTCTTGACATGTTCTTTATTTCTTTATCTTATTCTTGGAATCTTCCAATAAACTGTGTACTTTAACGGGCTCCTCACTGCTGACGATGCCACCATATGATCTGGCCAGTGATTTTGGATCTTTCACCCGATGGCTCAGGGACCTTCGTAATTATCTAGGAGTCATTCGAGTTCCTTTTATGTGTTTTAACATTTTACAAATGTCCACATTATTTCTTCTTTCTCTTTTTACCCTGCCGAAGTCAAACCCGGGGTTTCACCCTAACTTTTGTTACACTTTGAAATTATTTTTTCATGTCCTTTACACCTTAACTTTGATTATATTTGATTTAGGAATAATTTGTATAACACCCTTTCCCACATTTTTATTTCATAAAAATGTTCCACTTTAAGTAAAATTACAATTCTACTCATTTGTTTCCAAACTTGTCCCTTTTCTTTTCAATCTCATAAGTGTTAATCCTTCAAACATTATTAAGTTATTATACACATCAACTTCCCAATGTTTAATCGTTAATACTTATTTGCCACCCTTGCTAACTGTGTTTCCAAATTAGACATTTCTTTACTTCTTTTATTCAAGAAATCTAATTACACTTAAATACCACTTTTATATAAAAATACCATTTCCTTTTTGTCAATACAAGTAGTCTTACAACCTTATATTTTTCACACATTTAACCCCTCTGTACACACTTTGAAGATTAGAATTTCTACTTTACTTATTTCTTGTTTAAACCCAACAAAACCTTATTTAAACTTGTTCACATATTTATCATCGAAATACTATAAGTTTATATGCATGAGAAAATGGATTTTAAATCCTAAAATCCTATTAAATGGGTTAAACATACATTTCATTCTAGAACTTCACAATACTTGCAAAATTATGCCTTTCAAGACATAAAGACATCTTTAATTTCTTCAAACTTAGATAATGTTCATTTTTTCTAAAATATCCATATTTTCAAGAAACTTTATTTCACAAACATTTAGCAAAATAAACATTATTTTTCAAACATTTTATTTCATGAAATGTTTAACATAAAATTTCAGAAAATGCACCATTTTCGTGAAATACCAATTTCAATATTTCAAAACTTTAAAATATTTACTCGTCCTTTATTTCTAACAAAAAATATTTTTACCAACATTTTTATTCGATAAAAATATTTAGTATTAATCTACTTGAAGCCGTCATTTATTCATGTGCATTGTACTAATGTAATCTAACACCAAGACTACTAGTAACGTAAATAGAGTCTTAAATACTAAAGATAGATTTTTTCACCTCTAAAGACTCCAGATGGTGGTAGAAAGTTGTTGTAGGAGGAGCAACCCCCACCTTTAAAGGTGGCCTCAAGGGGTTATCAAATGCATTTTCCATTAATGCTTCATTTAGCTTCCATGCAAAACCCCTTTAAACTCTCTTCAAACTCCATAAAAGATTCCATCTTCATCTTCTCCACCCCCCCCCCCCCCCCCCAACACTTTTTTAAAATACGTAGCTCCACTTCAACAATGGTGGAAATGGGTGTTGTAGGCTTGAATGTGATGAAATACTAGAAGAATAAGGTTGTTTAGGGTTGTTTTGAGGGGGTTTGAGGTGGAGAGTAGTTCATCCATGGTTGAAGATCATCCTTATCTCTTCCTCCCTTCTTCTTCTGACTTCAAAATACTCAAATGGACTAAACCTACCCTTATATAAACCCTTAAAATATCAAAATTCCCATCTTGTCCAATTTGGGTTCACCAGAGCTCAACAACTCATCAAATCAAGGGTCAAGAATGTGACAGCGTACAAGGGAAGCCTGATACAAAAAAATTTGAAATGCGTCTTTTGAACGACATTGACTCTCGTTCGAACGACATTGAGCCTCATTCAAATGACAATGGCATCACATTAGATACATAGCTTCTAACGATCTTCAAATGACCCTTAAAAGTTACACAGTGGGTTTTCGTTTGAAGCTCGTTTGATCCCCTACTTCTAACGACACCTAAATCTCGTTCGAACGATCCTACTTTCGTTCGAGCCATCCGAATTCCAATTTGGACCCTCAATCTTCCAACAATTACCATCAAGCCTTCAAAGTAGTCAAATAAGAATATATAAACTCAGTCATAATCATCCAAATCTCCATGTCCTTATATTATTAAAACTTATGCGGGGAAAATAAACAAAATATTGGGACGGGGTCTTATAAACTTCCCTCCTTGGGGAATTTCGTCCCCTAAATTCTCGATCCATCAATTCTTCAATTTCATAGGGTTTAACAACTTTCATTCTAAGTGAGGGAAACCCTCTAAGACAAAATCATCGAAGTCCTTAATGACAGATCACATTACTACCTTGGCTAATACCCAAAGCATATCGATGACTCCAAGGTAACCCTCTCTAGTGATCAACACTCACCCAGGAGTGAACTGTAATATGAAAAATCAACAAATTCACCATCAATAACCATTTCTAATCTTAGGATTACACATAATGCATCCCATGAATTTTCAAGTTATCCCGACTACCCAAATTTTGCCTGAGCTTGACATTTTCCATCCGTTGCTAATTTCTCACTCCGAGAAGTAATACACTTACCAAATCATCACCATGCATTCGGCTGACACTTTTTTTGCATCACTCTTATCACCCAAGTAATAACTTAGGTGTCTCACCTTAGTGCACTCACTTGAGCCTCACACTACTCCACTCCCCGTGGCAAAGCAACACCGTGTGCTAAGTTTTCCTCGATTTCTAACACTAAATAATTTCCTCAAGCCATCATTTCGCTCCTAACAACCAGAGCCACTAATTTCCATGTCGTCCACTCCAAAAAGTCATTATTCCTAAAAAAGGACAATACTATGAGAAAATTGTGTGGTCGAAAGGGCAGCCACCCGTACATAAAATATATGCAATAGAAAAATACCCCGACTAGGGTGCACTGAATTATCGAGCTGCATTGATCATACCCGGTCCACAACGCTCTACCAGGCACAACAGTGTCGTACCATAACATGGTACTAATATAAGTTACCACATACATGAGAATATCAATCCCCGGTTACCAAAATCGAAAGGGACACAAGAGAGTCAGAAGGAACAAGCAACCGTTTCGAGAAAATCTCGCCCATACGCATCAGACTATGATTTATAAAAGCAAGCCTATGCCATATGCTCTATGTCTTAACACTCATTCTAAATGTTCTCACTGGGTGCTAACCTAGCCACATACCCTGTCTTGGGTCACCAATCACGATGAATCGAATCGCAACCATTCATCCTCGTAAGACGAAAGTAACGTATGAGCCTATCGTGCTATAAAAAGTTAATGCCCGACTTCCTTCCTTGGGAGTAAGGCCCTTCTCCTCTTCTCCTCATAACCTTGGCACACACATGAACCAATCTAATTGGATAATGCCTGATGCCCTTGTGCACACTGTTTTAATCCATTTATCGGTGACGATGTCATCAATCTACTACACCTAGGTTATTGTATGCCTTGTGATATCATGATCGAAATCTCTAATGCCGCTAGGCAGTACTTAGTTCAAGAAGGACATTCCCCTTATTGTATCTTTGACTATACGATATTGTCATTAAGCTTGCTTCCAAGTTCTACCTAACTGAACTCATGTGACGGCTACACTGGTCGCCATCAACATTCTAAGGGTAGTAGGTATCATACATGTCTACATATTCTAATCCGTACCGACTTCGCAGAACATTCCAAGAACTAGTCCTCACCTTGCTAAGGCTATTCTAGAATATATCGTAAATACATACCAACTTTCTAATCATGGCGTCATTAACCCAAGTCTCAAATTCATTTCCTACTATTCCTCAAAATCAAGTGTCACACTGCCACTATTAGTCATTCCATGACACCCAGGCATTATGCCCCATAAACAACACGAGATTATAATTCCTCCTTGGAGGATGCACTACCCATCTGTACCAATTCGGGGAAATCGCACCCTATACGTACGTTATTCGACTCTTTTAAACTATGATCAATAACCTAAAATCATCACCTCACCCTCAACATAATCACTACTAGGATGATAATGCTTCTTCACACCAATCTTAACTGGTCTCCTAAGGACACCAGGCACATTCCATATAAAAGTCCCCAAATCTGAGAAGATTTCATTGTTCATACTTTTATTACTATGGGTGTGATCTACAAACTTTCAATACCCTTATCTTCATTACTAGGCACTCGCAAGGACATTAGTCCACGAGCTTCTACATATACTGCTCCTTAACTATTAAAAATCTCAAGGCGCCACAACAGTCAATTTATATCCCTAATGATGCCACACACAATAGTCCTACGGACACTCCAATATATCCTTAAACTAGACTCACACTAGGATTACCTCGTACCTGGACATTAGTTTGGCAGCTAAAATGATCCTTTACACTTATATAACAATCTCGTCTCTCTTCTAAATGACCATGAACAAAAGCCACGTACCAAACGACAACTAATACTACTAAGGGTTTTGTCAGGATACAGGACGTCGCTTATAACGTATAAACCTCTAGGTCTATATTTTCGCATCACTAAAGATCCTATTCCTTAAAATCACATCATATTTTCTAATATCCCGACATAAAAGACTATCTAGAGTTCACTCCTAAATCTCCTCAACCATCATTATTGCTTACATAATATACTTACCGCGATTTACCTCCAACTCTCATCATACCCTACATGGTGCAACCTTCAATCAAGAATCACAGGGACACCTACTTGTAACGATACTATCTTACCGACTTAGACCGAGTACACATCCCAAGTGTTGATCAACGCAGGTCATTATGACCACTAAATCATCAATTGCCTTACGACATGATACTATCCCGACGATTAAACTTGCCTAAGCACCTTATCGTACTAACAACCCAAAAGTACCTAGTCAAGGAACTTAACGTAGTTTGATCACCAATCAACACTATTTAGGTATGACATACTAGCTACCTAATCTCTACAGTTGACTTTACACGATGCGTATTTCTAACTCAATAAATGTCATTTACCATCCTTTACATATCAATTGACTTCTCATATCACTACGGATTGATAGACAAGCACCCCCACTAAAGCCTGCGATGTCGCCATTATTGGCTTGCATAGACACCCATAACTGAGTAGTATACTTAAATCAGAAGTGCGAAAGCACTTAACAACTATCAATTCGACCATCTTCCATCTGAAACTAGCTTACTTGTCGTGCTAACCTCTTTGACTTTACCATCGAGGACACGAACTAAACTGTCATCAAAACTATCATGATCGACCCAAATTGACGTCGATATTGAAAGATCCACTACCGACCTCACCACGTCACTCAAGAAAGGAACCTTGATCCTAGAGCTTTGATACCATTTGTAACTCCCCAACCCGAATTTATAGATTACCCGTTGTCAACCCGATCCAACCCGATCTTTATGTGTGAAGTGTAATGAAACAACACATATAATGTTGCTAGTCCAATTTTGTTTTAGTTAACGTTTCACTTATTTAGAATGAGATTCCAATTTCAAGTTCAAACTACGCGAGGGACCCATGATAAGCATCACCGGAGTCCAAGCATACAGAGCTACTAACATAAAATGAATAGAATATTTACCTGTATAATGCTCTCAAAATACGAACCCGCACCTAACCCGTCGTAACAAAAATGAGGGTGTAAGCCAGTGCCTAGTGGGAATGTACAAAATGTAGTTTAGAAATGAACGACAAAAAGAAAACTCTACACATTATACCTACATGCACACGCAGTTACCTTGTACATGTATAGATATTTATACATAATTAATGCATGAAACTGTTTTACTTTCAAAAACATTATTTAATCCGATTAATTTATCATATTCTCATAAAGAATTCTTCTTTATTAACTTGACATTTATCCCTCTATTTAACACACACGGTTAAATACTTGAAACCACTACACTTTGTTTAATCAAAACCATTTTTTTACCGCAATTACCCTATCCATTTAAAGCGATACACATTAGTATTTTCATTGAAAACAACCTTTTTTAACACACGCGAACACCGCATTCGAAAATACTTCTTTTGCCTTTGATAAACTTTCACAAAACACCCTTGTGTTGACTATGGCTTACACCTTCTTAGGTTTCTTAACTCACCCATTCACCATTACACATTCCCTTTCATTTATTTTATGGAAATAATCAATTTACACATTTCTTGTTCACTTTATCCTTTACTGGAACAATCATTAATTCATTCAAGTTAGTTTATCTTAATACATTTTATCACACAACACATTTCTTGACAGGTTCCTTATTCCTTTATCTTATTCTCGGAATCTTCTAATAAAGTTTGTATTTTAACGGGCTCCTCATCGCCAGCGACGCCACCATATGCTCTAGCCAGTGTTTTTAGGTCATTCACCCAAGGGATCTGGGTCCTCCTTAATTATCCCGGTGTCATCCGAGTTCCTTTTATGTATTTTAACATTTTACAAATGTCCACATTATTCGGTATTTCCCATTTTACCCGATCGAAGCCAAACTTGGGGTTTCACCTCAACTTGTGTTACATTTTGAAATTATCTTTTCATGTCCATTGCACCTTAACTTTGATTTCATTCCAAATCATATTAATTTAGGACTAATTTGTGTAACATCCTTTCCCATATTTTTATTACATAAAAACATTCCACCTTTAGTAAAATTGTCATTTTACTCATTTGTTTTCAAACTTGTTCTTTTGCTTTTTAATCTCATAAGTGTTAATCTTTCAAACATTACTAAGTTACTACACACACTAACTTCCCAATGTTTAACCATTAACACTTATTCCCCACCCTTGCTAATCGTATTTCCAAATTATACATTTATTTTCTTCCTTTATTTAAGGAATCTAGTTACACTTAAATGCTACTTTTATAAGAAAATATCATTTTCTTTTTGTAAATACATGTAGTCTTACAACCTTATATTTTTCACACCTTTAACCTCTCACGCTTTGAAGATTAGAATTTTTACTTTTCCTATTTCTTGTTTAAACCCAACAAAACCTTCTTTAAACTTGTTCACATATTTATCATCAAAATACTACAAGTTTATATGCATGAAAAGATGGATTTTAAATCCTAAAATCCTATTAAATGGGTTAAACATACATTTCATTCTAGAAAGTCACAATACTTGCAAAATTATGCCTTTCAATACACAAAGACATTATTAATTTCTTCAAACTTAGCAAATGTCCATTTTTCCTAAAATATCCACTTTTGCAAGAAATATTATTTTAAAAACATTTAACAAAATCAACATCATTTTTTAAACATTTTATTTCATGAAATGTTTAGCATCAAATTTCTAGAAAATTCCACATTTTCATAAAATATCAATTTTAATATTTCAAAACTTTGAAATATTTACTCATCCTTTATTTCCAACAAAACAACATTTTTATCAATATTTTTATCCCATTAAAATGTTTAAGAGTAATTTACTAGAAGCCATCATTTATTCATGTGCATTCTACTCATGTAATCTAACAACAAGACTACTAGTAATGCAAATAGAGTTTTAAATATTAAGGATAGATTTTCCCACCTCTAAAGACTCCAAATGGTGGTAGAAAGTTAGTGTAGGAGTATCCCTCCTTCAAAGGTGGCCTCAAGGTGTTACCAAATGAATCATCCATTAATGCTCCATGTGTGCTCCATTTAAGCTTCTAAGCAAAACCTCTTAAAACTCCCTGATTGATTCCATCTTCATCTTCTCTAAAATCTCCCAACACTTCTCCAAAATTTGTAGATCCAATTCAATAATGATGGAAATGGGTGTTGTAGGCTTGAATGTGTTGAAATACTAGAAGAATAAGGTTGCTTAGCAGTTTTGAGTTTGTTTAAGGTGGTTTGAGGTGGAGAAAAGTTCATCCATGGTGGAAGACCACCCTTATCTCCCCCTCTCTTCTTCTTCTAACTTCAAAAATACCTAAATGGACCAAATCCACCCTTATAATAACCTTAAGAACCCCAAAAATCCCGTTTTTCCCAATCTGGGCTCACAAGAGCTCGATAACTCATCAAATCAAGGGTCTAGAATATGACATGGCACAAGGGCAATCTGATACACAAAATTTCAAAATGTGTCGTTCGAATGACATTGAGTCTCATTTGAATGAAAAGGGCATCTTGTTTGATTCATGGCTTCTAACGACATTCAAACGACCCTTAAAAGTTACACAGTGGGGTCTCGTTCGAAGCTCATTCGATCCCTTGCTTCTAACGAGACCTAAATCTCATTCGAATGATCCTACTTTCGTTCGAACTCTCCAAATTCCAATTTAAACCCTCAATCTTTAAACAATTACCATTAAGCCTTCAAAGAAGTCAAAGTAGAATATAAACTCAGTCATTATCATCCAAATCTCCATGTCCTTATATTATTACAACTTATGTGGGGAAAATAAATAAAATATTAGGGCGGGGTATTACATAGGCTGTTTCGATTAAAGGGCCATTCGGTTAGGATTTTCATTTGGGAGTTATTTTTGGGCTTGTAATCAATTGAGAGGATATATTGGAGTATATAAATCCTTTTTAAATACCTTGAGATTTGATTCAAAGTTGTTAAGTCGGGTAATGTTTAGCAATAACGTTTATTGGATATAAGGCGAGAATGTAGTTGTGACCCAAGGAGTAGGGTAATGATGAATCTAGAATGATTATGAAAGCAATAGGTTGGAGATGACACCTAATTTAGAGATCTTTGGGCTCAAGTTTAAATTCATGATATTTTATGATACCGAATGGTGTTTAGTGATTGTATCAAACCTACAATAGTCTAAAATATTTATATAACCCATCGAGTAGGGTAGTGAACGTCTTAACTTATGTGCAATCATACAAAGTGTGTGTGTGTATCGTGGGGACATAATAGGAGGGGTTTAATGGGTCGTATATTTTTTTAATCATGATTTCTATTCCCAGTGATAGATATAGGCTATACCTAGGTCATATTTTCCTTGATCCTAAATGCTGAAGTACCCATCTCCCGAGTGGGATAACGGGAGGATGCCCTAGTACAACCTTCGATATGGCCCCCGTATGTGTGATAGCATAGAGATTTCCCGTTGGTGTTACTGTTAATATTTTAGGGTTGGGGTACCCTATAACTATACGTAGTATGCACGAGTGATCCCCGAAGGCATTAGTGATAGGCCTTCATATCTCTTATTTGCGGACTTGATCACAACCCATATAATTTATGTGAGTTAAGTACAATCATTTGTATTTAGGATTATGTGATATTTGTATGCATTATATCTTGAGATGATTATACTTGATTATGTTTTATACTAGAGAAGTATAGACTTGAATTTATGACTCAGGAATAACACGAAAAGATATACTAGAAACGTATATGCTAAACGATGACTTGAGAACATTAATGTCTGATACATTATATATGTACATTTAGAATCATAACTTGAGATCGTAATGCAAGAGAATAGTATTTAGTAATTAAATTGCGTTGATATAAGAGATTATAAAAGTGTAAGAGATTCATATCAAAGTAGACAAACTTAATATTCTTAAAATAAAGAATACTTATTTAAAATATGCAATTATATCATATGGGCCTCACACGGGTTGGGAGTCGAACTGCATGCAATTTAGGTTCTTTGAGTTTAGGTAACTTAAATTACTTAAACTCCACTTAAAACTGGAGGAAATGTTTTATTATTATTATTATTATTATTATTATTATTATTATTATTGTTTCCCAAATGTAATTATGTCCTTAAACACTCTAGACTTGCTAGGTTTAATCGTTGTTGTTGAAGTATTTTTTTGTAGGTCTCAGGCCACCATTGCTTCCACAGACTTTAGATATTTGTTGGAGTAGTTTGTCCAACACTATACCATTTATCATTTCGAGGGTGTAAATGTCGATAATTGTAGCCTCTTTGAAATTATGTATTCATTTACTTTTCAATTATCTATCTGTTATATTATTTAAAATTTCCTGAGTCTAGTTATTGTACAAGATACATTATTGTTATTGGAATATTTATTTAAAACTGGATATTATACTATCGAAATTTTTATATTCCAAAGTTGGAGTTTATTTCTATTGTCAATTATATGGTATCAAAGACGTTTTACTTTATTCAACATTTTATTATCTCAAATTATTTTTACTTGTATCATTTTATTTATTTCATTCATGATGAGAATGATACTATTTGGTTCTTACTCCCATGATTTTTTTTTTATTACAACTGATTAATATATTTATGGATTTTATGAGGTGTCATAGTTGTTATCAGACCATTCTAGATTCTAGTTTTATAAGGTCTTGATTGCATCCACCTCTTTTTTGTGTCGTGTTCTTTAACTACTTTATAGTTGTACCATTTTGGATTTATACTCTTAATAATGATAATCGTTAAGGGAGTTTCATGCCATTGGTTCTGGCGAATGACTCAGATAAACCAAAGTGTATCAACAGCGTTCCTTGTTTGAATTTTTTTTCTTGAGACATTTGACATATGAAGTTGATTCAGGTCAAGAGCTAGGGCCTATTTAAAATGAGACTTTTAGTCTGTGTTTAGCGAATGGTTTTAGGGGCTGTTTTTTCCTCTCACCATCGATAACAACATGATGAGAAACTTATCAAGACCCCATCAGGGAGATCAGAGGTATCCCATTATGAGGGGGATTTAAACCATCTTTCTCTTTTTGCACAAGAAGTGATCAAGATGAATCAAGTTATCAATAACTTTATATGTAAGGTTCGGTAGGTGCTAGTGGGTAACCATCCTTCAATATTTGCGCTTAGGTGGGGGAAGTTACCCTCCTCTATATCCAGGATCATCTTGACTATTGAAAGGACACAGTTATTACAGAAGAGAAGATTGGGTCCCAAAAGAGTAGATATGGTGGAGAGTCACCTCAAGCCCGAGGAGGGCCTCATTAGTAGAAGAGACCCACATAGGGGGAGACGACTCTAAGAGGCTCTAGAGAGTAGACAATCAATGTTTTTAGGGAAAAATAATTTTGGCCAGTAAGGTCACGACCAATGAGAACATGGCCAACGAGGGCCAATAGGGTCAGCAAGGCCTCCGTTTCAATGGTTTATTTAAACGGAATCATTACACTTGTGGCGAGCAAGTACCCATAGTAATAAGATGACTTAAGGTCTCCCAATTTTTTAGAGATAGGACCATGAAATTGTTATGTTTATGTTTTTTCCTCATGCGCACAAGTCTTATCTTGACACCGAGGGGTTATCATTCTTTTGTTAGTGGTATTTTCTCTATAATATTGGGGTATATATATATTTTATCACTGAGTTTAATTATTCATGGACGCCTCATTTTCAAGGGTTTTGCTTTATGTCGTCATTATAGAGACGTGTCAATTGTATTTGTCCGTCTTGGTTTTCTAAAGATTTATTTATTTTAGGCATGTGGGCTTACCAATTTAATTTTTAGCATGGATTAGTTAGATATGTATTATGTTTTGAGATACTATAGAGGGTAGGCTATTTTGTTTGTTATTGTCGAGTAGAGGATGTTTCTTATAATTATGCCTAAGCTCAGGGAAAGGTCTAGAACACACTTTTATTATATATACGTGAGAACATTTGAGGAGATTACAATTTCTTAGATTTGTTACCAATAGTTTGGAATTTTTTCCCGGTGTATTTGAAGAGGTACCAAGTTACCATCTAGACGAGAGATTAATTTTAGCCTTAGTTTTGGCACTAGCATTGGGCCCGCTATGAGGGAATCTTTTGGTTAGATTTGTTGGAGATAAAGAAATATTATGGAAGAAGGCATAGTGGCTTTTGAGCTAGAAATTTATTCAGGGAATACACTACCATGGTGAATCTCCATTCCTCTTCGTTAAAAGATGAGCAGTTAACTGAGTATATGTGTGGGGCATCGTGAGATGGGCAGGTCATGATATGAAACAAGTGTTTATTTTAGTGTATCAATGACCTATTTGAGTAGTGAAATGAGCATTTTTCATTTTGAAGATTGAAATGCACAAAAGTTATCACCATTTGTGGAAACAAGAGGAGGATATTTCGAAGGCATTTTTTGGACACAATATTGAGCATAAGTATTTAGGTAATGCTAATTGGGTTAACCAATGCTCCATTCATGTTCATGAAGTTTATATGTACTGTATTTAAACCATACGTGGATCAATTAATTGTTCAGATTAACGACATTAATTTGATGAAGGAAAAGTATTTGTAGCTATAATATGTCGCGGGTGGTTCATGCCCAAGAATTGAACTCTTTTACTAGGAGATGGTATGCGAACTGTTGTTGGGAGAAGTTAACTTTCTTATTTTTTTAAGACATGATTGTTGTTCCAAGGGAGATTGATTTTATCTGGGTTGCGTGATTCGTAGTTTACAATACATCATAGGCGCATTCATATATACCATAATATAAAGAGTCGATATTTTTGGTAAAGTGAAACATATATTTGATTAGCTTATGTCTAAGCATGCAAATTCTAGTAGATTATGTAGATCACCAGAGACATCGAGAGAATCGCAGTTGTTACAGATCTAATGTAGAAGTGGGAGAGTGGATCCATTGATTTTATCGTGGGGTACCGAGGTCCAAAGGGGACATTATGGCATTTAAGTTAGTGATCAAAATCTAACGAAGTTGGTTAAATCGGGAGTTGTCAAGTTGATTGTATCATATTATGTCCTAGGAGGAAGTGGATCTTATAATAAGACATATGAAGACTACTAGAGCACGTAAAAGAGTTTTGTAATAGGAGGAAGAATATATTAAAGTTCCATGAGGGAGACCAGATGCTTTTAAAGGTTTCCCCGGTGAAGGGAAATGCGATGTCTTTGTCCACAGTGAAATTTGGATCCTTGAGATTTTGGTCATTTTCATGATCTTAGATAGGGTGGGGCAGATGTCATTCGACCTTAACCTGACCACCTTCAGCATGTGCATGACATCTTTCGTGTGTACACAGGGGAAGTGTAACCCCCCGTATTTTTGAGAATTTTAAATTACACGTATACTCATAATTTAATTAAATTGAATGAATAAAGGATTAGTATTTATGTACAATTATATTTACATGGGTGATAAGTAAATGAAAATATGTTAAATTACATTACGTCGTAAGTGAGTAAAATCAATGACTTTAACGGTATCTCATTAGGGATATGCGAATAGGGTCGTGTTCGGAATGAGATAGAGATTTAATGTTATATAACTCATATGGTGATTTTGACTGCACCGATGATCCAAAATGGATCAAGATAGTCTGAAATAGGTACTCGGGGGTTATATTTGGATATTGGGGGCTTTTTAGGCTAAACGGGACCCATAAAAGGATATTCAGGTCATTTAACCCATTGGGACTGGCTTAATTTTGGGATTAATGGAGTTTAGGGTTATAATTAAGGAAGGTGGATGGAGTGGGTAGCCATTCCACCATCCAAGAGGCCAAGGCTTTGAGAGAGGGGATAAAAGGGAAGAAGAAATTGGGGAAAAAGTGATGTGGGAAGGAGATTGAATCATTCCGATCTCAAGAACACCATCAAAAGAGGGACTCAAAGCGGAGAACTCAGGACCTCTTCAATCATAAGGCAAGTATTTGACTTGCTATAATCCCAAGTGTAGATTTCAATTATTCCAGTGTAGGGAAACACATTTTTTGGGGTGGGATTAACATGTAAAATAGGGATTTTTTAGAATGAATTAATCGAGAAAGAATTCATATATGATTACATGTTAAATATAATATTAAAGAAATTAAAAATATGCAGTCTTGAATGATCAAAACAATAATTGATGAAGTCTTAAATTAGCGTTAAAACTATAAATGATAAAGGGAAATGGATGAATACCATCAAAATAATTTAGGCTTACTGCACATAATAGAATCGATTCTCCAGGGAGGGGAAAAATCAATTCTCTAGGGAGGGGCGAACTGGTTAGGTCAGTCAGGCTAATTGATTCAACTTGGCTGATTTTCTTCCTTTGTTTGTTTTGGTTCTCTGTGAATCATTTAGGGTTCGAATTGGGTTATGGAGTCCTATAGATGGAATATAACTTATGGGAATATACAAAAGATATTAAAAAGTGCCTTGGCTTAGACGGGGTGTAAATATGGATAAGAGATTACAAGTGTATTAGGGTAAATAGCACTTATGCAATGAGTATAAAACCGGGTTAGGATTTTTAGAAGAATTGGGCTACGGGCTTTAGTAGAATAGCATGGTGGCCAGAAATGTTAAATTAAAGGATTTATAATAAGTAAGTGAATACTTGATAAATCAGGAGTCATGGGTAGACTCGGGATTCTAGTCTAGTACTACTAGGGGCTAGAGGTTTATCATATTGGGCTACATTTAGTGACTAGACTAGTAAGGCAGGGTAGCATAACTAGGAAATTTAAATACATGTGTTAGGTGCGCACTATAGATAGGGGCGAGGATAATCTCATGCGAGTGCGACACCAGATGAACATGAATAATTCTGTTGCATTTTGATTATTGCATATTTAATACTTGAAAATATTTTTAAAATGGTTTTGGGCACTGAATCATATAAAAAATTATTGTTCAAAACCTTTTAGGTGCTCAGCCATACGGACGCTAGACATAGCTATCCTTCTAGTCAGACAATGATGCACGATGATGCAGTAACTGTGGATGGCTACATAGTTCGCTTAGTTACTTCTATCATTTCCATTTCACCCACTATTTGACAAATTTCGTTTTTAGACCTTGCTACATTATTTCATTATCAGTTGGATGATGTATTTGGAGTTATCGAGAGTTATTCGGTTATTCTATTTGATTTACGTCATCAGTATTCATTTTATTCTTATGATAGATGTTTTTAATAAATAACGAAATGTTTATTTTAATATTCGAATGTTTTAATAAGGCAAGTTATTAAGTTTTTAAAATATGATACCGAGCTTAATAGGTTATTTGTAATTAACTAGTTTTTTACGGTGATGCTAAAAATGAACGACTGAGATTCCTGTTTTATTTTAGTTGAGGATTGTCCACATGTTATTAGAGTAGGCGGGGTATCACATACGGTATCAGAGCTAGGTTTTAGTGTCCATAGGATCTGTGCGACTTATTCTGTTTTCAGCGTAGTGTCCTTTGATATTGAACCTCATGATTAGGACTGTCGCATTAATATTTAAGCATTTATGTTCTTTTTCTATTTGATATATATTACTTGTGATCTCATACAAATTTGATTTGATTTCATATTCCAAACAGGAGAGGATGACCAGTTAGGGCTGCCAGGAGGGCCATAGGAGGAGAGGCTCAACTCAAGCTTTAGGTACCACAGGGGACGGTGATAACTACTGAGGTTACCACCATAGTTCCACAAGTTGTTAATAATGCAATGACTGCATAGCTGATATCCTAGATCCAGTCACAACAGCCGGTGGCACCAGTTGTACCGAGTGCTGTCAATGTGGGAGAGAGTTAAAGAGGCCTTTCAGAAAGGCCATTCGCCATAATTCCATGGCTGTGCAAATGTTATTTTTACCAGTTAGTGGAAGAAGGATATACAACGACATCTCCATATGGTTGAGTGTAGTGACACTCAATGAAGATGTTGGCTATTTTTAGGCTGATGGGAGCAGCGTTGCAGTGGTGGGAGTTAGTCACCACATTTGAGGAGAGGGTTACAATGACTATTAGAGAGTTTTGGGTGTAGTTTGACCACAAGTTTTGTCCCTCTGCTATTCAGATAGTGATGTTGAGGAAGTTCCTAGACTTATCATAGGAGTGCCAGACAGTGGCCGAATATGAGGAAGAATTCACCGGTTTAGCAAACTTCATGCCTTGATCTCCGGGTCACTGTAAATACATTGTATTCCTTTCATCAAAAGAAAGAATGGATTCTAGGATATTCTTATCGACAAGAGTACCCGACTTTTTGTAATCTCTGATTCAATACCATAAAAGTGGACGTAGGCTTTCTTACATAGCTGAACCATTATAAAACCTTGTGTATCTCTTTTAATTATCTCATTGCAATTATATATTTTATCCGTGATTATAAATTTGGATCAAGTCCATTTTTTGACATCAAAAGATTGGCGCCGTTTGTGGGAACGTGTGTCTAATCACCGTTATTAATCTTATACATCCTTGCTCAAGGAAAAATGAATAATCTAGAGCCCAGTGATAGGAATGAGGGCAACCCAATCATTCCATCTGCTCCACCTACAGTAGCCGACCTAAATGGGATTATTACCAGTATTGCCAGGGGTTAAGATGCTATGCAGGAAATAATGAGACAATTGGCCCTGTCACTACAAGCCAAATATCTAGCCTATCTAGGTAGCAAGCAGTTCCATTTCCAAGGAGCGACATGTCACCTCCACCTCCTAGTCATAGTCGTCATAGCTATTCCAGAGGTTCCTATGATAGGACTTATCACCCATGAATCAGTTCATCGATCAGAGCCATGAAATTCTATAATGGACATTATTTCTCTCCTGAAAGGCCAAGCATCTTAGAAAGATTGACTAGAGCTTTGCCTTTTAATAGTTTGGGACCTTGAGCAAACATGAACCCTCCTAGAGCGTTATCTAGAACTACTAAACATCTAAACGATAATCATGAAGCCTCAGTCTGGTCAAGACCAAGCATCCGACAATCTATACATGTTGAGCAGACTTCTCAGGAAGAGATCCTAGCATAAACGCATGGTCGGGACAGCCGAGATAATTTGCATAGAATTGACGAGGCAATCCATCTTAAAAAGGATCAATCCAATTATTGGAAGATCAGTTGGGAGAAATGGCAAAAGTACATAATCCCTTATAGAGGAATTTCGTTAAAGGATCCCCCTTTGTTTAGGCGATTATGGATATTCCAACTCCATCTAAGTTTAAAGCTCCTATGGTCACCCCCAAATATGACAGCAAAACTGATCTAGCTTTGCACATTGAGCAATATCAAGCTGCCGCTGACATTTATTCAGTCCCTGATGAGATGAGATGTAGAGTATTCTCAAGTACCATTATAGGTTCTGCCCAAATATGGTACAATAACTTGCCCCGAGGATAAATCACAAACTTTAACCAGCTTGCCGAGCTATTCATAAATAATTTTTGTTTTGGGTCCAAGACAATAAAGATATTAGCCCATCTCTTGTGGGTAAGGCCGCGAGTAGGGGAAACAACGAGAGAGTACATCACTCGTGTTAATAACGAGAAATTGGAAGTGATTGGCTACGAGGAGAAAATAACCATCACTACTTTCATGAGTGGGTTGATTCACGAGAAGCTATATTATTCTCTGGTTAAAGACCCTCCTAAAACCATGACCGAACTCATGACTAAGGAAGGAAAAATAATGAACGCCGAGGAAGCAATGGCAACAAAATAGAGTCTAACCACTAAGCCTGATAAGAAGGACCAAAAAGAGCAGAAGATGAAGGATGACAAGCTTAAAAAATATGGAACCTATACTCCATTGACTGTTAGCATTCACCATATCCTAGAGGAAATCAAACACAATAAGGATTTGTGATGGCCTGAAAGGTTGAGGGCACCTCATAACAGGAAGGAAAAATCTAAATATTGTGAATTACTTAAAGATCATGGCCATATAACAGATAACTTCATCGCTTTGAAGAATCAAGTGGAATCTCTAATTTTCCAAGGAAAATTGAACAAGTTTGTTGATCGGTGAGAAGGTAGAGAAGCAAGAGAAAGGTCAAATTCTCCATGGAAGACTAGAGGTTACCGGAAAGGAAATCACAAAGATGGTTATGAAGATGATCCCGACCTACCAAAAAAGCCTAAGCAACCAGAACGTGAGGCAACTATGATCAATTTTGGTTCATTTGTGTAATACCCCATATTTTTCTACATATATGAGATTTAATTAATTGAGTAATTAAATGATTTTTATTTTAAATTACGCGAGAGAAGTAATTGAATTGAATTGAATAATGATGTAATTATTAAATACTAATCGAGAGTGAAATAAAGATTAATATTATGAATTATTTTTACTAAGTGAATAGTAAATGGTTAATGATTAGAAATTACGTGATAGCGAGTGATATGGGCGTAATTGGAATTTATCTCAATCGGAAGTCACGTGTAGACTAATTGGGGTTGAGATGGGATATTTATTTAGAGTGACTTCGATTATGATTATGAGGTCACGAATTAGTTCGTAAGGGTCGAATTAGTCAAAATAGTATACCCATGGATGTGGATTGAGTCACGGGTCGATTTTAAGCTAACCCAGGACCATAAGAGGGTATTTTGGTCATTTTACATTATGGGGTTTATAGACCCACGAATTTTAGAACTCTTAATAAACTTATAAGGATTGGGGGCTAGGGTTTAGAGTTTAGAAAACACATAGAAGCCATTAGAGACAAATCTTGGAACTTAAGGAAGGGTTCTTGAGAAATTCAAAGGAGTCTTACACCACGAACACTTGAGAAGGAAGATTGGAGGAGAAAAATAATCAACTTAACTTCTAAACCATGAAATCAGAATCTACAGTACTAATACAAGTGTTTATTGCAATCAATATGAAGTTATAATACCCAGGTGACTAGGGTTTCAATTATATTGATGATTTTTGGAAGAAAATATGGATTTAAATTCTTGTTTGGGTAGGAATTGCATGTAGAAAGATTTGATATCTGTAGAGGATAATAAAGTAGAGATTTTGTATGATTATCCACGAATTAAATTTGGGTTTTGATGAATAATAGAGGAAGAACATGAAAACCTAGGGTTCTAGAGGATTAGATGTTTAAATCCATTCTTGAATATTATTCGTAATGTTTTGATGCAAAATTACGTTAGAAACTTTCCTAATACATGTGAGAAGGATTTGGGACAATTGATTTGGAGTTTAGTGGAGAACATGGGACTTATAGGTGTATTATGGTGAAAAACACATCTGCGAAATGAAAAATACAAAGTTCAGAGGGGCAAACCGGTTCTGATCAGAGGCGAATTGGTTCGGTTCCCAAAAAAATGTAAAATCTCCCTTTTTTCCTAAAACTCCTAAATTGTTATAGGGAAAACTTTTGGGAGATTGTTAGAATATAATGAGGGATCTTTTATATTGTAGTAGACCATGATAGGGTTATGGGAGTTTAGTCGTATCGAGAGAATTAAGACGATGATTAAACGGGATTTAACGACAAAGTAATTAATTTGTAGGAATGAGAATGTAATTACAGAAAAGCGTGAGTGAGATTATGACATGATCTAGTAGGGCAAGGAAGACTTAGCTACTGAAATAAAGTAAGGGGTAACTAGGACCCTTAGAGTAGAGAATAATACTCGAATAATACGATAGTGAGTTAAATAGTAAAATAATAAGTACGGGGAGTATATGAGTGAATTATACTACGTACGAACGCTGATAATTAGGTTGTGTGAATACCTACTGAATATGTATATATATATATATATATATATATATATATATATATATATAGGTTGTGTTTGTACCTATATGATTGATATCATGATTTAGCATACCTACGCTGCTTGCTATCACCGGAGGTTCTCGAGTCCTTGACGATTCCAGTGAGGTCAAGATTGGTGCCCCAGAACATAGAACTTTGGGAGGCTCACTATGTGACATGTATTAGTAAGATCGTCTTGTCATTTGGGTACGTTAGGTTTGTGCGTAGCCCAAAGTCTTAAAACTATGTTCGCCGCCACTGTTTGATATTTGATTTTGGGTTCGAGGAGACATGCCGAACCAATAGTCCCCATTTAGTGCGAGAGGTACTTGGACTGATAGTAGAGTATGCCTATTGTTTCACGGTGATCCTATTGAGAGACACTGTATTGATATATATATACGATCGTGATTATTCTACTTATGTGTGACAGTAGACTGATAGATAGTGTATATCTAAAGAATGAATTAAGTAGCGAAACTTAATTAATTGAATAAAAGATAAGATGAATTAAATGATAATTTCAATGCTTAACATATGAAAAATGTTAATTTGGTTAGCGTACTGTATGGGCGGTACGAGGAGTTAGATAAGATTAGTCCAGATAGATACTTATGTCTAGTTAGCCTGGGTAGTACATCTAGGTGGCCTAAGTAGAGAACGTTAGGCCTGCACAATAGTTGAGGGGTGAGGAAACTCAAGAGAGTGTACGTGAACCTAACATGTGTAATTAATAACCAATTTTGAACTGTGATAAACTCTTACTAAATATTTTCAAAATGTTTTGATTACTAACTCTTGCAATAAAAATATTTTTTAAAACCTTTTAGGTGTCCAGCCACTGGGACGCCAGACTTATTCTGCTTTAGGGATACGCAGCTGCGTCACTGGTGGATGCTTGTAGAATTTTGGATTAGACGCATCTATTCTTCAATCATAGTGTAGGAATCTATTCAAGTTACATTTTCTTTTGGGCATATTGCCCCTTTCAGATTTATTATCTCAGTTCATACTTGTTTTGGATTTGGTTATTGGATTTTAGCCGATGGTTTATTCGGAAAGTCATTATTTATCTATATCTTGTGATGGATTAGACTTCATATTTTACATTGGTTTTCGCATGTTGTTATCTATTTAATGAAAGAAATTGGCACTGGTTTAATTAACTAATAGGATATTAGTAATTAATTTGATTTTCGACAGTGATGCTAAGAATGAACTAATTTGTAAATCCTGATTTAATTTAATAAATGACTGATCACCCGATATTTATTAGGAGGGGTGTCACAGATGGTATCAGAGCATCAGGTTCTAGAGTCCATGGGATCAGTACGAATTACTATGATTTCAGTGTAGCGTTCATTTGATTTAGATCCCTATTATTAGGACTGTTGTTTTATCTTGACATATCTGTTTTTTACGTACTTATACTATTTTAATTGTATTGACTAGGAATGCATACAAATTCGATTTATTTTTAGATACCACCGAGGAAAGAGCGAGTAGATAGGGCAGAGGCTAGAGAGGGTTTGAGGGAGGCTTGACAGGAGACACATGCACCACCACCAACATCTATGATTTCGACTGCCCAGGTGGAATAGATAGTGGCCCAGGCAGTTAATGCAACCATGACAGCTATAGCAACCCATTTTCCTAAGCCCTAGGCCAAGCTTCCAGTGACACCGGATGTTTAGGCTTAGCTAGGGACATGTTCTTGGCACCGAGTCAGGGGGACATTTCATAAGGGCCATCCACCCGAGTTTCAGGGCAGTACTGATGTACTTTCAGCATGTCAGTGGAAGAAGAACATTCAACGCCATCTGCGCATGGTTAATTGTACTGAGGTGCACAAAAAATGTTAACTACCTTCAGATTGGCCGAAGCGGCTTTACACTGGTGGGAGTTTGCGACCACCACTGAGGAGAGAGATTCGATAACCATTACAGAGTTCTTGGTGCATTTTGACCGAAAGTACTTTCCACCTACCATTGAGTCTGAAATGCGTAAGAGGGTTGGGGAAGTTATTCAGGGTGACCGCTCTGTAGCTGACTATGAGGAGGAGTTCACCCGTCTGGATAACTTTGTGCCATATGAGGTGATCAACGAAGAGTGAAAGAAAACTAAGTTTATGAATGGTCTGACCTGGAAGATCAGGCAACATTTGATAGGTAATCCCGCGTTGGTGACATAAACTAAGGTCATCAATGCCGCACTTGTTCACTACCAGGATCATTGCTTCTACTTGAAGGGAAGCAAGAGAGGAGTAGATCCTAGCCAACCGGTCAAGGCTAATGGTGGTGGTGCTAGTTGAGCACCTCAATAGCAGCAGATGGTCAATATGCAGGGGCAAGATTCCCGATTGGGGAATAATGCCAAGAGATTCAGGAATGGTTACCGACAGGGTTAGCAGGGCCCAAGATGCTTGCAGAATTTTGGAATAGACGCATAAATTCTTCATTCCTAGTATAGGAATCTATTTCAGTTACAGTTTTAGTTTGGCATATTTCCCCTTTAAAATTTATTATCTCAGTTCAGACTTGTTTTGGATTTTATTTGGTTTGGATTTTAGTCGATGGCTTATTCTGCAAGTCATTATTTATCTATATCTTGTGATGGATTAGACTTCATATTTTACATTAGTTTTCGCATGTTTTTATCTGTTTAATGAAAGAAATTGACACCGATTTAATTAACTAATAGGTGAATAGTAATTAATTTAGTTTTCGACGGTGATGCTAAGAATGAACCAATTTGTAAATCTTGATTTAATTTAATAAATGACTGATCACATGGTATTTAATTAGGAAGGGTATCACCGATGGTATCAGAGCATCAGGTTCTAGAGTCCATAAGATCTGTACGACTTACTATGATTTCCGCATAACGTTCGTTTGATTTAAATCCCTATTATTAAGACTGTTGCTTTTATCTTGACGTATGTGTGATTTACATACTTCTACTATTTTAATTGTATTGACTATGAACTCATATAAATTTGATTTATTTTTAGATGCCACAGAGAAGAGAGCGATCAAATAGGGCAAAGGCTAGAGATCGTTTGAGGGAAGCCTTACAGGAGCCACAAGCACCACCACCGTCGCCACCAGTAGATATGATTTTGACTGCCCAGGTGGCAGAGATAGTGGCCCATGCGGTCAATATAGCCATGACAACTATGGAAACCTATTTTCCCCAGCCCTAGGCCCAGCCACATGTGGCACCGGAGGTTCAGGCCCAACCAGGGACATTTTCTTGGCAGCAAGTCAGGGAGACATTTTAAAAGGGCCAACTGCCCCAGTTTTAGGGCAGTACTAATGTGGTTTCAGTATGTCAGTGTGCACATGGTGGATTGTACCGAGGCACAGATGAAGATATTGGCTACCTTCTGATTGGCCAGAGCAGATTTACAGTGGTGGGAGTTTTTGACCACTGCTGAGGAGACAGATTCGATGACCATTCAGAGTTCTGGGTGCGTTTCTACCACAAGTACTTCCCACATACCGTTGAGTCTGAGGTGCGCAAGAGGTTTGGGAAAGTTATTCAAGGTGACCACTCTATAGATGATGACGAGGAGGAGTTCACCCGTCTGAATAACTTTGTGCCATATGAGGTGAGAAACTAAGAGATAAAGAAAACTAAGTTCATGGATGGTCTGGCTTAGAAGATCAGGAAACATTTGATAGGTAACCCCACGTTGGTGATATATACTAATGTTGTCAACGCCGCACTTGTTCACTGCTAGGATCATCGCTTCCACGCGAAGGGAAGAAAGAGAGGAGTAGATCATATCTAACCGGGTAAGGCTAATAGGGGTGGTCCTAGTGGAGCACCTCAGCAGCAGTAGATGGTCAGTCAGCAGGGGAAAGATTCCCGACAGGGGAACAATGCCAAGATATTCAAGCATAATTACTAACAGGGTCAGCAGGGCCCAAATTAGCAGCAGGTTCCTTGGGGCCGTTAGAGGCAAGGGAACCAAAGGGGAGGCCAACGAGGCCGAGAACAGCAAGGCCATAAGCGTCAGGTCTAGCAGGGCCAAATATAAAGGTTATTCCCAGGTCAATGCTTTATATGTGGCCAACATGGTCACAAGAGGAGGGATTTCCCACAACAAGGTGGATCACAGTAGCAGGGTGCTCAGCAGGGACAATAGGCTCCAGTACCTCCTACAGCACCTGCACCATCAGCCTCACACCAGCAGCAGGGGAATATCTACTATGTGTGTGTGTATAACATCCGTGACGTAGCCATGCTACAACACCTCAGGCACCGCCGACAGTAGAGGGTACGTTTCCTATTCATGGGCTCGAGGGTAGGATTCTTTTTAATACTGGGGCGTCACATTCTTTTATAAAAACCAGATTTGCTAGAGCTGCAGGTTTATTAGAGACAACCGATAGTCCCCTTATGTGTGTAGAGTCACTGATGGGTAGTGGTTAATTGATACACTTAATTTGTAGAGGAGTCGATATTATTATAGGGAGACTAATCTTAGCGGCGGACCTCCTCGTGTTAGATATTGAGGGTTACTATGTGATTTTGGGTATGGATTGGTTGGCGGGCTATAGGGCGATGGTAGATTGCTATGAGAGGACCATTATGTTTTCCATTTCGGGGAAGGAGATGTTCCATGAGGCGATGCCTCTTCCTGAGGGAAGATCACGCGCCCACTTATATTATGTTGAGGAGAAGACTTCAAAGGAGGTAGTTATACCATTAGACTCGATTTCGGTTGTGAGGGAATTCTACGACGTATTTCAGTTGATACAAGGGCTACAACTAGTCACGAGATTGAGTTTGTTATAGATTTAACACTGGGTTTGAGATCGATTGCCTGGGCACCTTACCATATGGCACCTTCAGAGATGCGTGAGTTAAGAGAGAAGATTCAATAACTCTTGGGTCAGGGTTTTATTCGGCGTAGCACATCGCCTTGGGGTGCGCCATTATTATTTGTATACGTATCCATTACCGAGGATCGATGACCTTTTTGACCAGTTGAGGGGAGCGACGTACTTCTCCAAAATTGATTTATAGATGTGGGTATCATCAATTACGCATTCGGGAGAAGGAAATTCCTAAAACCACTTTTTTATCATGGTGTGGATCGTACGAATTTAGGGTGATGCTATTTGGGCTCACCAATGCGCCGACGGTGTTCATGGACCTCATGAACAGGGTATTCAGGGAGTTTCTAAACCAGTTCATATTTGTGTTTATAGACGACATTCTGGTCTATTCTCGCACCAAGGATGAGCACGTAAAGCATCTGCGTATGGTTTTACGCTATGGGACCATCAGTTATACGCCAAATTTGGGAAGTATGGATTTTGGCTTTGAGAGGTGAAGTTTCTAGGCCACATCATGTCCAACAGGGGCATTGCTATTGATCCGAGTAAGGTATCGGTGGTGAAGGAGTGGGGACAACCCAAGACACCGACCGAGATTCACAGCTTCTTATGGTTGGTGGGGTATTATCGTTGCTTCATCAAGGGGTTCTCAAAGATTGCGGGTCCATTGATAAAATTGACTCGTAAAAGTGTACTATTTGCGTGGAGCGATCATTGTTAGTTAGCGTTTGATGAGCTAAAGGACAAGCTGACATCAACACCCATACTTACTTTTCCTAGGGAAGGATTGGAGAACCAGGTCTATACCGATGCATCCTTGTAGGGACTTGGGGGTGTATTGCAGTAGGAGGAGAGGACTATAGCTTATGCGTCCCGAAAGCTTAATCCCCATGAGAAGAATTACCCTACCCACGACCTTAAGTTAGCAGTGGTCATTTTTGCATTGAGGATATGTAGACATTACATTCTAGGGGAGCAGTTCACATTATTCACAGATCACAAGTCACTTCAGTATCTCTTCGTACAGAAGAATCTGAACATTAGGCAAAGGCGGTGGATAGAATTTATGAAGGACTACTAACTTTATATACTGTATCATCCTGATAAGGCTAACATGGTGGCAGACGCATTGAGTCGATGACCTAGCATAGGTCTGGAAGGCGAAGTGAAGTGAGATTTAGAACGATGATGAGGTTGCCTAAGCATGCATGGTAGTTTTATCTATCACTCCTGAGATTGTGATTGGGGTAGTGAAGGCACAAGCATAGGATTAATTCTGTCAGGATAGGGTACGATAGTTGTTAGCCGAGGGCGCATCGTCTTACTCGATCAGCTCAGAGGGAGGTCTATGATTTAATGGGAGACTTATAGTGCCAGAGGATGAGGATTTGAGACATGTAGTTATGACATGCTCTCATGGTTTGAGGTTTACGGTACATCGTGACGGTGATAAGATGTACCAAGATATGAGTAGACAGTACTGGTGGTCGAGCATGAAGCGAGACATAGAAGAGTTTGTTTCGAAGTGTGTTACATGTGATCTTGTTAACGTTGACCATTAATGGCCTTTAGGAATGCTACATCCACTCGAGATTCCCGTGTGGAAGTGGAGAAATATTTTGATGAACTTTTATACTGGGTTACCGACATCACAGAGGGGTCACGATTCCATTTGGGTGATAGTGGATCGGCTGACCAAAATGGCCCATTTCTTACCAGCTCGTACCAATTACGAGATGAGTCAGTATGCACAACTGTTCATTACAGAGATAGTGAAGCTGCATGGGATGCCGGTTAACATTGCATCGGATAGAGATAAGGTCTTTATTTCTCAATTTTAGCAGAGTTTTCAGGAGGCTATGGGCACAAACTTGCGGTTGAGTACTGCTTGCCATCTAAAGACAGACGGGCAGCTGAGAGGGTTAACCAGATGCTGCAATACATGTTGAGGATGTGCATCCTAGATTTTTTGGGGAGGTTTGAAGCGATACCTTCCAATGGTAGAGTTTGCATATAATAACTCTTACCAATTTACCATCGGTATGACACCATTTGAGGTGCTTTATAGGAGGCCTTGTCGTTCACCCGCTTGCTGGTTAGTGGTGGGGGACAATAAGTTATTGGGGTTAGAGATGATACATGAGATGATTGCCAAAATTGAGCTTATTCGGGAATGCATTCGGATAGCTCAAGATAGGCAGAAGAGTTATGTTGATGCCGATCAAAGACACATTGATTTAGAGGTTGGCGACCAGGTGTTGGTACGGGTGTCTCCCATGATGAGAGTTATGAGGTTCGGTAAGAAGGGTAAGTTAGCACCAAGGTACATGGGACCTTTCCCTATTATCGAGAGAGTAGGACTAGTAGCATATGGATTGGGCTTATTGGAGCATCTTGAGCGGATACACGATGTGTTCTATGTGGCATCGCTGAAGAAGTACAGGAGGAACGAGAGAGATTTCGGGAACATTCCACTCGAGAAGATTAATTTGCAGCCAGACATCTCGTACGAGGAGAGACCCGTGGCTATTGTAGATCATAGTGAGTGAAAGCTACGGTCTAAGGTGGTACCTCTAGTCAGAGTGCAGTGGGGACACCACAACATTGATGGGTCTACTTGGGAGCGGGAGGATGGCATGCGAGAGAAGTATCCAGAGTTTTTTATCTAAGGTATGACCTAATTTTGAGGACAAAATTCATTTGTAAGGGGGGAAGTATGTAATACCCCGTATTTTCTGCATATTTGAGATTTAATTAATTGAGTAATTAAATGATTTTTATTATATATTACGCGAGAGAAGTAATTGAATTGAATTGAATAATGATGTAATTATTAAATATTAATCGAGTGTGAAATAAATATTAATATTATGAATTATATTTATTGATTGGATTGTAAATGGTTAATTACATCATAGCGAGTGATATGGGCGTAATTGGAATTTATTACAATCGGGAGTCACGTGTAGACTAACTTGGGGTCGAGATGGGATATTTATTTAGAGTGACTCAAATGATGATTGCGAGGTCACAGATGAGTCCGGAAGGGTCGAATTAGTCAAAATAGTAAACTTAGGGATGTTGATTGAGTCACAAGTCAATTTTAAGCTAAACCGGGACCATACGAGGGTATTTTGGTCATTTTACATTATGGGGTTTATATACCCACGAATTTTAGAACTCTTAATCATCTTATAAGGATTGGGGTCTAGGGTATAGAGGTTATAAAACACATAGAATCCATTAGAGACCAATTGGAGCTTAAGGAAGGATTCTTGAGAAATTCAAAGGAGTCTTGCACCACAAACACTTGGGAAGGAAGATTGGAGGAGAAAAACAATCAATTTAACTTCTAATCCATGAAATCAAACTCTACAGTACTAAGAAAAGTGTTTATTACAATCATTATGAAGTTATAATACCTACATGACTAGGGTTTCAATTATATTGATTATTTTGATGATTTTTGAAAGAAAAGATTAATTTAAATGCATGTTTGGGTAGGAATTACATGTAGAAAGATTTGATATTTGTAGAGGATAATAAAGTAGATATTTTGTATGATTATCCACGAATTTAATCTGGGTTTTGATGAATAATAGGGGAAGAACATGAAAACCTAGGGTTCTAGAGGATTAGATGTTTAAATCCATTCTTGAATGTTATTCGTAATGTTTTGATGCAGAATTTACGTTAGAAATTGTCCTAATACATGTGAGAAGGATTTGGGACAATTGATTTGGAGTTTGGGGGAGAAACATGGAAGTTATAGGTGTATTAATGGTAAAAAATGCACGTGCGAAACGAAGAAGACGAAGTTCGGAGGGGTGAATCGATTCGGATCAGAGGCGAACCGGTTCGGTTCCTCGAAAAATGTTAAATCACCCTTTTTGCCATGAACTCCTAAATTGTTGTTGGGAAAACTTTTGGGAGATTGTCAGAATATAATGAGGGATCTTTTATATTGCAGTAGGTCATGATAGGGATATGGGAGTTTAGTCATATCGAGAGAATTAAGACGATGATTACGCGATATTTAACGATTATGTAACTAATTCACGAGAATGATATTATAATTATCAAAAAGCGTGAGTGAGCTTATGGCATGAACCAATAGGGCAAGGAAGAATTTTCTACTGAAATAAAGTAAGGGGTAACTAGGACCCTTAGAGTAGATAATAATACTCGAATAATACGATAGTGAGTTAAATCATAAAATAATAAGTACGGGGAGTATGTGAGTGAATTATACTACGTACGAACGATGATAATTAGGTTGTGTGAATACCTAATGAATATGTATATATATGGGTTGTGTATGTACCTATATGATTGATGTTATGAGTTAGCAAACCTATGCTTCTTGCTATCACTGGAGGTTCTCACGTAGTGGGCGGTCCTACCTTGATGATTCCAGTGAGGTCCGGATTGGTTCCCCAGAATATAGAACTTAGGGCGGCTCGTTATGTGATGTGTATTAGTGAGATCGACGTGTAATTTGGGTACGTTAGGTATGTGCGTAGCCCAAAGTCTTAGAACTGTGTTCGCCTCCACCGTTCGATATTTGACTTTGGGTTCGAGGAGACATGCTGAACCAATAGTCCCTATTTAGTACGGGTGGTACTTAAACTAATAGCAGAGTATGCCTATTGTTTCACGGTGGTCTTATTGAGAAACATCGAATATATATATATATACATGATAGTGATTATTCTACTTATGATAGATATTGTGTATCTGAAGAATGAATTAAGTAGTGAAACTTAATTAATTGAAAAAAAGAGAAGATACATGAAATGATTATTTCAATGCTTAACATATGAGAAATGTTAATATAATACACGATAGTGATTATTCTACTTATGTGTGACAGTAGACTGATAGATAGTGTGTATCTGAAGAATGAATTAAGTAGTGAAACTTAATTAATTGAAAAAAAGAGAAGAATCATGAAATGATTATTTCATTGCTTAACATACGAGAAATGTTAATATAATTAGCGTATTGTATGGGTGGTACGAGGACTTAGATGAGATTAGTGCAGATATATACTTGTAGACACCCCATTCTGTTACCCCTTAAACTCCGCTTAGGTCCTTAGCACCTCCCTTCATCACTACAAACCCAGGTCATATCCTGAGTACTGACTTAGAAACCGTCGAGCACTCCCAGGCTCCGTTTGACCAAAATTCAAAGCTTTAGCTCGACCGAGACTGAATGAATATTCTAAGGGCCCTAAAACCCCTTTCCAACGGTCCGTCCCGTGCGCGATTCTGACTTACCATGCGGACGAACGACCCATTTTCCCCTGAAACTCAATCAGGAGGCCACCGGGCGCTCCCCGGCTTTGTTTGACCTAACTCAACTCTTCAACTTGACTGAGACTAAATGAATCTTCAAAGGTAACTCAAACCCCGTTCCAACGGTCTGCCCCGTGAACGATTCTGACTTACGGTACGAACGAACAGTCCGTTTTACTCCGAAAGGTCACTGAATGTTCCAGGGACCGGTTGACCAAAGTCATCTCCCCGAAATGGATCAAACTCTTTGGAATGTAGAAGTAAATCTCCTAACCTTTCCAATGGTTTGCCCCGTGCACGATTCGGACTTAACATACGGATGAATGCTCCGTTTGCGTCCGACAATTCCCCGTCCAATGGATTGACTAATGCTTCCAAGACACATTTGACCCAAAGTCAACTACCAAACCCGGGAGAGGTCCAAGGACTTTTGAAGGTATCTGAATTACCTTTCCAATGGTCTACCCTGTGCACGATTCGGATCAACGGTTTGCGCTATGCGACTGATTTTCCGAAAAGGCTTGAAAGACATTGCCAAACGGCAGGTCCTAGACACTGCCTATCGGCAGTGTGCCTAAATGCACGTGCCGATTGGCTGGACCAGGGCTATGCTGATCGGCAATGCTCTGGGCCTATAAAAAGGGGGCCCTGACCTCATTGAAAAAGAGAGGCCCAGATCAGAAGCATATCACTCTCAGCAAATCCAGAAAACCTCTCTCGAAGTCAGCGCGATTTCCACATCAAAATCCATTTCCAGCCTTCACTTTTCATCATCCTTTTCATCAAACTTGGTGAATTAACCACTCTCCATCATCATCCAAGTGAAAGGGCTGCCCTCCAACATTTAAGATCAAGCTCAAGATCTCCAAGAAGGTCCAATTTTCTCAATTATCTCCTTAAATTCTCATAAATTCGCATTAACTTATTTTATTACTTAACACTTTTAGTCTCTCATCTCACATATCCTAATATACTTTTTATTTAGTATTATTGCACATCTCTTATTTTCATACAAATAAAAAACCAAAAAATAACAAAAAGAGGGTTTGCTCATAAATTCCAAACGGGAATTCTCACACTTTTCTTAAACTTTTCTGACAACTAAAACACTTTTTCTACACACATACACACATAAGAGAAGTCCCTGGTTGGATTTATGTGATAAACCCCACCTCTTGTTTTTCATGCGAACTACGTGGACTTTGATGCCTCTATAGGCTACGTAGGCGTCTCGGGGTAAAATCTGAGATTCGAGTCCTATTTTTACTTTTTCTCTCATCTCCTATTCTCTCTAAATTCAATTATCCTAGATTACGTATATATACATATATTTGTTCTTAGTGGCGTATTATTCTACAAGCGTTGTCGTTCCGTCGTAACGATCAACGTAAGGATAATCGTATAAATCCTATTTTCTAATATTTTTATACCTTCCTACGGATGACTCACTTTACCTCTTCCATGGTACAAGTCTATAATTCCTATCTCCACTATATATACACATGCACACATATCACGGGGAAAATAACAAAAAATCCATGAGAGACCGTAAGGGCGGAATGGGTTCCTAACACTTTCCCATTTCGTAACTTAGCCTCCGGACCATTTTTGAAATATTTTGGTTTCGTATGCATCAGTATGTCTTTGGATGATGTCCTTCGGGATGACTCCCTTTCTTTTGTCTGTTTTGAGTAAAATAGACTGGCGACTCTATCTCTTTATATTTTTCACCTCACCCAAATGACGCTGGCCGAAGCGCTCTCGAGAGGGATGTGCGGGACCTAGGATCCTCCCTCACATCGCCAGCCCACTGCGATGATCAGGGATGGCCACAGTGGCGACTCTGCTGGGGATTATATGAGGGCTAGACTCTATTTACATGGGTGTTATATTTGTTTATATTTTCCCCCAATTTGCATGTTGCCCTTTTATTACTCATGTGTACCCCCATGCTTATGCTTCTATTCACACACTTGTAGAAAATTCTCCATGTACACTTCGCACCACATTCACCTAGGGTCACATAAATCCACATGTTGCACGCATCACCCATCTATACTTGGTGTACCATTGGTACTTGTAATTTTCTCCCTGTTTGGCATAATCAAGAAATACATTCTTGTAAGATACTAATAAGAGAATAATGCATGATTCACACGACATCACCAAAGAGCATTGTGACTGACCAAATTTTACCCAGTAACTGGAGGGTCACTTCGTTATGGGCGCTGGTTCCGCAGGGCGCTGTTAGCCTAAGCGATATAACTCTCACCTTCCATTGGCCAAGTACCTTCGACGTATATCGAACGGTACCCCCGCATTGTATCGCTTGACTGAAGTCATGATGGGAGGTATATCGCAGGGAACTCGTTCACATACGCTGAGTATATCGAATTTTCTCTCACATGTACCCATGAGGTATATAGTGAGGCAATTCACGAACACACATGTATATCAAATGGCTTGTCCACATGTACCGATTACCCGCAAGAGCAAGATGTATATTGTGTAAGTCACGCCAAAGGGGTGAACCCTTTCCGATTCACCCAACCAACTGCATACCCACATATAGGTGTCAATCCTAGGACACACATATAAGATTATCGGTTTCAACCCAAAACTCTGCCGAAATTTTGGGTTGGCATGCCGCCCGAATTCTCGTGCATTTTTAAAATGGGACCCTGTCCGTGAGCCTGGTCACAAGTCCAACCATAGATTTGCATATATTACAAACCCAATTTTTCTAGGCTCGGGTCCCGTCCGGCATTTCATTTTGCATTTAGGAGAACTAATACAAGTGAAAACATAATAATTGTAATAATCATGCTGAGACCGTCTCTCCTTTCTTTATCAAAAAATCCCCCCCAAAAAATTGCTCCTCTCTTTATCAAAAAGCCAAAAATATTTTGTCTTCCAATCTGAAAAAGAAAAAAGAAAAAAATGTCAAAATATTTTCATCCTTTTCTTTTTTTTTCCCTCAAAATAAATCCCATTTTGCGCCTTCTCAAATCGATCGCAATCCCTTGGCCTAGCTCCTTATTGGCTTCGATCTTCAGTCAAATCACCCCGGAGTTTCGTCCGTTACCCTGTTACTTCTTTCGAGTACGATATCCATCCTCTTTCCATGGAGAACACAGATCAAGTCCCTGTTATGCAGTCGGATCTGATGGAAATCCTAGCTCAGCTTGTGTCCAAGATTGAAAACCTCCAAACTGAGGTCCGAGAGATGCAATGAAACTAGGTTCCTATTCCTCAAGAGCTCAAGGCCCTATTTACTCATACTATGGGTCCACCCGAGTCTATCTAGGTTCCTGAAGAGTATCAACACGCTCCACGTGCCCCTCCTGCTAATGGATCACCGCCTGCCCAGCTTCTAATGCCGAATCTTGCGCAACATGGGGCTAACTTGTCTATGATCATTGATCCGAAGGAAGAAGTACTGAATAAAGTTAAAGAGGATCTCAATATGCTCACCAAAAAGTTTGACCAAGTCAGAATCTCGGGGAATTACATGGACTACACCCACATGTATCCTTATCCTAAGCGAGGTTACCCGAGAAGTTCAAGATTCTAAATATCGAGAAATTTGGAAGAAGTGGACCCCCGATTGTTCATCCCTGCAGCTATCACCGTTCCTTGACTCTACTAGGGGCTTCAGAAGAAGTGATGGCCCAAATATTTCAGCAAACTTTGAAGGATAGCGTCCTCTGATGGTTTTTGTCTCTCGAAGAGTCTAGAATTCGTAGATGGGAGGTTGTAGCCCGAGAATTCATGTCGCAGTACAAATACAATGAAGAGCTTGAGGTCTCCCATTGTGATTTAGAGCTGCTCAAACTGAACTCTGGGGAATCAATCAGTAACTTCATATCCCGATGGATGGAAAAAGCAGCAACCATAACCAATCGGCCTTCCGAGGAATAACAATTCAGTATAGTGAAGAAGAAATTCTTACCCCTTGTCCGAGCAATGATGGGAGGATAATATTATGCCCATTTCTGAGCTCTAAGAGAAACAGGAGTAGAAATCGAGGAAGATCTTGCTAAAACAGATGTCAAACTGAAGAAGGTGTCCGGACAGTTCACCCCCAGGAAATATAATAAGCTTAACAGTGCTGCAGTCTCAACCATCAACAACATCTCTCAACCAACCACCTCATGGGCACCAGAAAGCCGCCATGTCCCAGTCCAAAAGGAATACATCGAGCTCCATGCTCCTCTCTCCAAAGTCTATCAAGCCCTTCTAAGACAAAACCTTATCAAACCCTTGGATCCTCGTCCATTGCCAAATCCACTCCCAAGAAACTTCAAGGCATATGCCCATTGCGCCTTTCACCAAACAGTTGGCCATACCACTGACCAATGCTTTCACCTCCGAAACATAATCCAAGGTCTAATTGACCGGGGTACCATCACCCCACCAGCCAATTTTAAGCCAAACACTACTCACAACCGACTCCCAAATCATGCCAATGCCATCTTTCTAGAAAAGAACCCATAATTCAATCCCTTAACTCAAATCACACCCATATACTCTCCTAAACCTCTCCAAATTTTCCCATATCTCCTCCTACACCCTGCTAGCCTCGCTAATCAGGCACTGTCACTCCTTACCAGAGCTTACATCGCCGTTCGTATCCGTTCCAAAAATGGAAGTATGGAATTATCAGAAGTCTTAAACCAACTCCTAGAGTTCGGGCTGAAATTTCCCTCGCAGATGATCATTGATTTCCAAAGGTTCAGTACGCTATTCTTGGAAGCACGAAAATGGGCCCGAGAGTCAGATAGTTGGGTAGTACCGACCGATGAAGTCAGCCTGGATGATGTTGTCCAGATTATAGAAGAATTATTCCGACAAACCAACAATATTTGTAGTATCACCAAGTTATTCGATGCTTTGAAGCTACAAGGGCGCCTGGTCCCTTCACCATTACACATCCCAACCGATTGGGAAGACCTGTATAAAGAAACCGTTGAAGTTGTGGAATGTATCGACTTTATATGGAAAGACAGAATTGTTTCCACCGGATGGGGGGAAGAATTTGAATATTCAAATAAAGAGCAAGCTTCAGAGAAAACTAGCCCGGTAGACGACATGTGTGGGAAGATATCATTTGAATAACTTCTCAGAGAAATAAATAAGGTGGCAGAACAACCTGAGGTTGACAAGGAAACGGGATTCATGTTCTTCCCTTCTTCAGTAAATCACATGACCAGATCAGGGAGGTATTACCAGATCCCAAGCTCACTACCATCCAATGATAAGGGGAAGGGCATGGAAAACCTTCCTATGCCATAGCTGACCCTCGAGGAGAGCAAGATCCTCGATCAACTAAAGAAAATTCAAACTAACATCACTCTATGGGGGCTTTTCATGTCTTCTCAGCTTCACATAAATTCTTTGATCAAGTTGTTCACTGGACCCACAGTTCGTCTTTCTACCATACCAGAAGAAGTGGTAAATTTGGTCGGATCCTTGACCTCTACCCGAATGCTATCCTTTTTTGAATAAGAAATCCCCAAGATTGGGCTAAACCACAATCATACACTCATCTCCATCGAAGTTATGGGGAAGGTCATGCCACTCTCTCTTGTCAATAATGGATACGCTTTGAATGTCTGTCCACTGGGAACCTTCAAATGTTTAGGACTGAAAGAAAGTGACCTCGCTCCAACCTCCACTGCTATGCGTGCCTACGATAATACCCATCGGGAGGTGATGGGATACATAAATCTTGTAATAGGGGTTGGCTCTATAAACCCTGTCGTCAAATTCTAAGTTATTGACATCCCAGCTTGTTTCAATCTATTGCTAGGAATACCTTGGCTCCACAGTATCAAGGGTGTGTCTTCCTCACTCCATCAAAAATTAAAGTTCTTTGCCGACTGACGAGTCATCACCATTTTGGGCAACGATGATAATACCGAGGGTGCAAGTACTATCAGTCCCATTATTGAGATACATCACGGGTCAAATGATATGCTCCTATCAGGATTCTAAGTTGAACCACTCCTACTCCCGGCAGGGGACGACTTCAAAGAAAGGGTTTGTCCAGAATACGACCCTCATGGCAACGTCAATGTTATTCAGATGTTCAGAAACATGCACTTCATGCTCGGACTGGGGCTAGGACAAAGACAACAAGGTATACTGAGCCGATTGAACTGAAGAAAGATTTTCCTCCTTGTGGTTTGGGGCATCAACCATCAGAATAAGAGCTCAGAATGATTTTCCAATCTCGACCAAAGAGAGGACTAGACTGCATCCAGACTATCCCAGGTGACTCCTTGAATGGACGATTCATCAAAGAGGGAAAAAACTTCCCCTTTTGCAACTTTCCTGAACCATGGTATGACCATACAGACAAGAAGATGAAGACTGGAATGGAGATCTTTTTCCAAGACGGCTACCCATGGGTCGAGAGTTCCTAACACCATGTATAACCATTCATCAAAGATATCGAAGAGACTGAGGAAAGTGACTCCGAAGATTCCTTCAACTTATAGACACTAGGGCTAACACTCTGCATGGTTCACTCAGGCACTACATCACCGGATACATCCCAACTGATTAAAGTTGTTGATACACATCTCCTCAACTAGCATGCTGCGCCAGTTCTACCTGCTAAAACCTCCCCTAATCCTAATGTTTACCCCATTTCTTCTTCTGTTGTCTATCCTTGTTCAAATGTAATCGAGTCCTCCTTTGATGAGGTTCTTAATGCTATTTTTCCTATCAATGAAATAAACGAAGATTTTGAGTATCTTACTGTGCCTTACATTAACTATTTGGATTCTAATCAAACTTTTGATGATGATGATTTTGCAAATGAACAATTCTTAACTGATCTAAATAAGTTTAATAATAAACAACATAATCGCGTTCAAGTTAATGAAGAAGAGACTGTTGTTATTAACCTCGGTTATAGTAGCCAACTGCGGGAGATTAGGATAGGAGCTACCCTTAACGAGCATGAGCGTGCACAACTCGAAGAATTGCTAAAGGAATTCTTGGATGTCTTCGCATGGTCCTTTGACGATATGCCCAGCATTGATCCTAAAATATCTCAGCATGAGATTCCCACTCTCCCAAATTATAAGACGGTTAAACAGAAGTTGAGAAAGCTCTGCACCGAATGGTTGCTCAAGGTCAAAGAAGAGGTGGTCAAACAGTTGAACGTAGGGTTCATTCGTGTGATCGAGTATCCCATATGGTTAGCCAACATAGTGACCGTGTCGAAATCAGGAGGAAAAGTTCGGATGTGTGTAGACTATCGAGACTTGAACAAAGCCTCTCCAAAGGATGATTATCTATTACCAAATATTGACATGATCGTAGAGAACACATCTAGTCATGCTCTCAAGTCATTCATCGACAGGTTTGCTGGATACAATTAAATCAAAATGCACCTAGACCACCAAGAAAAAACTGTGTTCATCACCCCATGGGGAACCTTTTGTTACACTGTTATGCCATTTGGTCTTAAGAACGCCGGGGCTACCTACCAAAGGGCTACCACAACCATCCTACACGATTTGATTCACAAAGAGGTTGAGGTCTATGTGGATGATATAATAATCAAATCCGAGACTAGAGAAGGTCATGTTCTCGCTCTTCGAAAGTTCTTTGAACGACTGCAACAATATCAGATGAGACTCAATCCACAGAAATGCATCTTCGACGTTACAAAGGGAAAACTCTTAGGATTCATGGTCAGTGAGAAATGGATAAAAATAGATCCTGCCAAGATGAAAGACATAATTGAAATGCCACCTCCCCGAACAGAGAAAGAGCTCAGAGGTTTCCTTGGGAAATTTCAATACATCAGCCGATTTATTACCCAGCTAACCTCCATCTGCGAACCTATCTTCAAACTCCTCTGAAAGGATTTAGCTAAGGTTTAGAACGAGGCCTGCCAAGAATCTTTTGACTGAATTAAACAATATCTGACCCAACCCCAGGTACTCATGACACCACAGCCTGATATCCCTTTACTCCTATACCTAACCATAACTGACACTACATCTGGGGCTTTGCTAGCCCAATACCTTGAAGATTCCCACAAAAAAAGATCCATCTATTATGCCAGTCGCAAATTGGTCAGATAAGAGGTTAACTACACTGCTTTGGAAAAGGCATGTGTCACGCTTATCTGGGTCACCCAAAAGTTGCGGCACTACATGCTCACCTTCCCTATCAAACTTGTATCCCGAATGGACCCTATCAAATACCTACTTGAGAAACCCACCTTGTCTAGCCGAATGGCCTGATGGTTGATGCTCCTAGCCGAGTTCGATATCATGTACGTCACACAGATAGCCATGAAAGGAAGAGACATCTCTGACTACCTCACTGATTACCCCATGGATGAGGCCGATGTCTGGATCTCCGAATTCCCAGATGAAAACATTCTCTACACTACCCAGGACAACCTCTGATGGAAAATGTCTTTGACGGCGCAACCAACAAAAAAGAAATATGGCATTGGGATACTCCTGATCACCCCAGATGAATTCCACACTCCAATCGCCATCAAGATGGATTTCCCTTGTACCAACAACATGACTGAATACGAGGCATGCACTGTAGGCCTCAAAGTTACTCTCAAGAAAGGTATTCAATGCCTAGACGTCTACGAGGATTCTGCCCTCATCATCGGTCAAGTGCTCAGAAAATGGAGAGTTAAGGACAAGAAACTCCAACCCTTCCATGACCACTTAGAAAAGCTATCCTCCCAATTGCAAGACATCACTTTCCATTACCTACCTCAAGCAAAAAATAACCTAGCCGATGCCCTTGCTACCTTGGCCTCCATGGTCGACATGGCCAAAGGAATCACAATGACCCCCTTCCAGATTCAAAAGCAAGACAAACCAACCCATTGTTACCATATCGAGCTCATCACCACAGAAGATCCCGAGCTAGCCAATTGCTGGTACTATGATATCTGGTGCCTCCTCAAGCATAGTAAGTATCCCGAGGCTTCCAACAAGAAAGATCGAGCAACCCTTCGAAGACTGGATGCCCAGTACATCATCTGTTACAAAGCACTGCTAAAAAGGAACTTTGATGGAACCCATCTACTTGACATTGAAAAGATAATGCAGAAGATCCACAACGGGGAATGCGGACCCCACATGAACGATCATATGCTTACCAAGAAGATCATCCAACAAGGTTACTACTGGACCACCATAACCCAGGATTGCACCGCTTATGTTCAGAGATGCCTCAATGCCAACAGTTCTCCAACCTTCAGCATCTGCCTCCGCACGAATTATACAACATGAGCTCTCCCTGGCTGTTCTCTACCTGGGGCATCGACCTCATATGGAAGATTACGCCGAAGGCTTCCAACGGGCATGAGTTCATACTAGTTTCCATTGATTACTTCACCAAATGGGTCGAAGATGAGTCATACGCAGCGCTGAACGCCAAGAAAGTGGCCAAATTCATCAGGAAAAACATCATCTGTCGATATGGGGTCCCGTACGAGATGGTGTTAGATAATGGGTTACATTTTAAGGCAAAAGTTACAGAAGTGGTCAATGAGTATGGGATTCAAAGACACAAATATTCTGCCTATCGACCTCAGACCAACGGTGCAGTTGAGGTCGCCAATAAGTACCTCAAAGCCATCATCAGCAAAATGACCGAAAGCTGTCGAGATTGGGCCGATCGGATCACGTACGCACTCTGGGGTATCGAACCTCAATCCGAACCTATAATGGGGCTACCCCTTACTCTCTTGTCTATGGCATGGAAGCCGTCCTACCAGTCGATCTGAAAATACACTCGCTGCGCGTCATGCTTGAAAGAAAGATCAATGAAGAAGACTGGTGCAAAAGCCGTCTTAACGAGCTGACCCTCCTAGACGAAAGGAGATTAAAAATGCTATACCACATATAAGGGTACCATCACAAAATAGAACGATCATTCAACAAGAGAGTTAAGGAGTGTGGTGTCCGAGAAGGGGATCTAGTCCTCAAAGAGATCATAGAACCCATCTGGGACCCCAGAGGTATATTCAAGCCCAATTGGAGCAGCCCTTACATTATTAAGAAGATCTTGTCTTACAGTGCTGACATGCTCACTGATTTGGATGGGGAAGAGATGGCTCGTCCAGTCAACCTGGGCCGTCTCAAGAAGTTCTACCCCAAGTCCAAAATCTCGGCGCGCTACGACTCTTCTCATCTCCCTTCTATTCTAAGAAAAAAATAAACAAAAAAAACTCTTCATTTCCCTTTACCCAGAACTACGTGGGCCCGATCCTCTGTAAAAAACCATTTTCAAAAAAATTAAAACTTTTTAAAAACCCCAGAGGCACGTAGGCAGCTCATATACCTTATATGAGCACGACCATTTCTTTTTCACAAAATACTATTCTTTTCTTATCTCAGAGAACGATAGTTCATTCTAACATACACTTGAACAAAAGGATTATGTATGCCTTAGCGATCGGTATAGATAATTCAAAAATACAAAACTCATCGAAAGGCATAGCTGGATGATCAAAAACTTTTTTATTTCATTAATAGGAAATTGCAATGCAATTACATAAAGGAACGGATAACTCCCTTCCCCTACCTTCCTAAAAAAGCCAAAATAAAATCCCCACATTTATTCCCCATTATAAAATAAACTCTCCAAGAGTCCTAGCCGCAGCTACCAGAGGATCCTACTCCGTCATCATCATATGCATCCTGGGGTCCCCAATCTTCCCCCGCCTGAACAGAGTGTCACAAATGCTCCATTGACCGATAAGCTCGAACCATCTTCGAAAAAACTAACACACCTCCCTCCATGGTATTAAACAAAACAAACCACCTTTGTCCACTCTCCACTGCCAACATCTTGCTGACTACTCCCCTCCACAACCACTTCATATAATCCCCAGGGATATGCTAAACTCTCCCAACAGACTGATAAGGACGGGTCGACGGACGCCGATTCTCCCACATAGAGCCAAGACGCATGCACAAACACTCAATTAAATCTTCTACCGGAAAGAAATCTAGTGTCCTAGGTGGCACGACCTGCTCCCAACCAAATTGATTCAGAAGATGCCAAGGGAAATAGAAAGAGGTCTGTCTGAGACCAACCAATCGGACATACGGGTATTCTCCCAGCTCTAGAATAGGCATTAATTGTCCCCACCAGGGCACTGACCAGCACAAATTTAGAGCCCCGTGCTCCACAAGCAAATTCTCCCAGCTCTTAATATCCAAGCCAATGCTGATGAAGCACTGCGAAAATAAGTTGGGTACAATCGACAAAGAATATTCTGGAGGAGTCACCAAACGGAGTCTTTCAGACAACCACATGAACAGCATCACGGGGCTACCCTTCAGGAAGGCAGAACGACCTTCTCGCCAAGCATCCAGGCCATTCAAAGTCTCCGCCAGTATCACCGCCACAAAATTGCGACGGTATGACATCCAGGAGGTAATGGCTGCAAGTTGTAGGTCCATCAGCAGTTCCCCAGTCACTAGCAGTAATTTTAATACTAAGCCCAGAACAACGGCTCCGACGTATCCAGCATCGCTAGTCTCCTGCAAATGCACGGACTGTAACACCACTGAAAGGGAGATCATTCCTCCAATAACCAATGGTGTGTATGTCAAAGGCGAAATGCAAAGAAGCCCAGCCAACAAATCCCTGGGAGAATGGGAAAATTCGGGTAAAGTCGCGACAACACTGGAATTTATTCCCAACATGGCAGAAAATTCCTCATAGGTAGGACAAATTTCATCCAACTCAAAGCGGAATACATGGTCTTCGGGGTACCAAAATTGTGTCGCCTCCATCAACATGTTCCACTCAATGAGCCGATTACGCCACAAAGAGACTCGACGCATGTTGAAAGCATCGTAGTCGACATTATAAGAGCATATTGCTTCCAAGGCTTCGAGGTAGTTAGAAAACTCAATGCTACCAAGGAGAGCCATCTTGCAAGACAAAGAAATAGTAGGCGAGTAAGTAAGAATGTGAAGGTGTGATGGAAATATTCGACCCTTACCCCTTTTTATACTTGAGAACCCTCACAAAAGACATGACCCCTACATAAATCGTAAATCGGAGGGAATCCTACCCCACAAAGTACAAGAGGCTGAAGAGGGCACTAATCAAATCTTTGAATTGATGGGACTAGATTTGACTGCCGATAGGCATGACAAGGGTTTTGCCGATCGGTAACCCCCTATTTTTGGAAAATTTCCTTTTTTCCTCTTGTGTCAAAAACAGAAGCTCAATAAAAATAAATTGATATTCTCAAACAGAATTTCAAAAAATCCTCTTGCACCCTTATATAATTTCACATTTTTAAAAAAAACTTTCATCCAAGATCCCCAAAATATCTCTTTTTATGGTCTCAGCAGTAAAGTAAAAAGCGCATGTCTATGCATGCATTCATCCATCATTAACAAAAGATAATAAAAAAATCCCATTGAATTGTATATATATATTCTTCTGTGTTACATCAATGTTGCAGAAAATAAAAGAAAAGAAAAAAATAACAGGACTCAGCCCGTACCCACATTCTCTCTCTCTCTCACCTGCCCTTCACCCCACTCTTTAAGAGCTTCCACCCCTGCGATGCGCTCTCTTTCCCCCACGGCGAAACGATGCACCACCACTACCTAAGCCAGAGTCCTCCCCGGACGAAGCAAACGACATCAAGTAAAAAGGAACCGGGACCGCATCCCGAATATGCGCAGTCACCGAAAATATTCAGTCTCTAATATCCATCAGCCAAGTAGTCGACACCCGGACTTGCTAAAAGTAAAAGGAAAAATCATTATCAAAGAGGAAAGGATCAAAACAGAAAAGAAAGAAAGAAAAGAACAGAAAGGTATACGGCACGACGAAAAACCTCATCTGTCAAACCTAACTCCTCTGGATCCATCGCGTGAGGACGGTGTAACATAGGCACCATCCCTCCATCAGCCCGCCGAATGTTGTATGAAGGGGTATGCGAAGGAATGCGAAGGAAAATGCGAAGGAATGAAAAGAAAATGTGCAAATTAAAGAATACCTCAAGGAGATACGTGGCTCCAGTAAAAGTTTGCCGGCAGCACCAACTGAATGCGTCCAAAGAAAAATTGAGGGTCGCTAAAGTTAGGATTCCCCAATCATAGAGAGGGATGTTCGAAAACATCCTCAAATACGGCAAGAACCACAAGTGGACGACGTCGCCGATCGACACCACCATGAATCCTCCCAACACTAACAATATGAACATGCGAGCCATCTGCCTCACCTGTAGCCCATCCTACACATCAACCACTCTACTCAGCAGAACATCCTTTAGCAAGGACAACCAGATGGAATCCCCAGACACTATGCTCCCTACATCTCCGAGCGCTGCCCTCACCACCTCCGACCTCACCCGCCGAGAACGATCCACCTCTATATGCTTCCCATTGCAATCCAGCCCCAGCAGATGCTGCACATCTATGGGAGTCAAAGTCATCTCTCCAAAGCCAAAATGGAAGGTGTGGATAGTATCCCACCACGTCTCCCCTAAAGTGCACAGGACCGCTGTCGAACAAGGCGTCTCATCCAGCACAGACGCCAACCTCCCAAAACCCGCTGAAGATACCATCCAACGCACCACAGATGGAAGATGCTCCCAGACATCCTTAAGCCCCGTCATCCCACGGGAACGCATGTTCTTCAAAGAGATATCGGACTGTCAAAAGAAAAAACCTTGTCAAAAATTCAAGAAGGAAGGAAAAATCATCAAAAAGAGAAGAATGCCAAAAGTCTTTACTTACATAACCGCCAGGGTTCACCACCCTCGAGGAGCAATGACGTGACATCTCCCGTAGCAGTGTCTGCTCATCCGAAACCGGTTCAAATGCGTCAAAGGAGTTCTCACTCACCAAAGCAAGACGCCCCTGGACCTCCACTCGACGTTCGCCCATTCATCAATAGTCAACCATTCCCTATGCGTTGCAGTGCTCACAAAGGCGGCCATTTCTTAGAGATCGGAATGGTAGAATGATTTGAAGAGGAAAATCGTAGAAAGAAAGAAAGCAAGAAGTTGTGAAAAATGAAGGGAATTCTCCCCTTTAAATAGGATGACAAGGGTCATGCTGATCGGCACTGACCCCCTAACCACCGATCGGCACTGACCCCCTAACCACCGATCGGCACTGACCCCTTACCTTTCCGAGGTAGTCCAAAAGTCTGTGCCACTACTGAATGGTACCCTCTGTATCATGCCGACTGGCACCCCCTTAAAATTTTGTATAAAAATTCCCAGAAAATAACAGACAACCCTGAAAAATTCTCAAAAAATTCACAAAAGTCCCAGGAAGGATTTAGAACATTTTCACCAAGAAAATTTCGCACTCCCTCAAGCAAAACCCCTATTTCCCCAACGAAACTCCCAAAAACCAAGAAAAACTCATCCCAAAAATGTCCCCGGAGGATCTCTAAAGATCGCCCCCTACACCCCAAAGGTCTCAATTTTCCCCAAGCAATACATCCAAACTCGGGGCTACCTAATCACCTCTCGAGTGAAATTTTTGCAAAAGATTTCCCCAGCAATAGGCTCCCCAGCCGAAAACAAAACCACAAGATAAATTTCCCCGACAGAGTTCCCCAAAAACATCTCTACTTAAGCCCACATAATTGTCTTCGACCCTCAGAATTGGTCATCTCTACTTAAGCCCGCAGAATTGGCTTCGATCCGCAAATTGGTCATCTCTACTTAGTCCCGCAGAATTGGGTTCAACCCATAGAATTGGTCATCCCTACTTAAGCCCGCAGAATTGGCTTCGACCCGCAGAATTGGTCATCCCTACTTAAGCCCGCAGAATTGGCTTTGACCCACATAATTGATCATCTCTATTTAAGCCCACAGAATTGGATTTGACACACATTGGCCATCCCTACTTAAGCCCACAGAATTGGATTCGACCCGCAGAATTGGTCATCTCACCTTAAGCCCACAGAATTGGCTTCGACCCGAAGAATTGGTCATCTCACCTTAAGCCCGTATAATTGGCTTCAACTCGCAGAATTGGTCATCTCACCTTAAGCCCATAGAATTGGCTTTGACCCGCATAATTGGTCATTTCTACATAAGCCCGTAGAATTGGCTTCGACCCGCAGAATTGGTCATCTCACCTTAAAGCCTACAGAATTGGCTTCGACCCACAGAACTGGTCATCTCTACTTAAGCTCATAGAATTAAATTCAACCCGTAGAAATGGTCATCTCTACTCAAGCCCTTAGAATTGACTTCGACTCTCAAAATTGGTCACTCTCATCTTCAAGCCCTCATAATTGGCTTTGACCCGCAGAATCGGTCACCCTCATCTTCAAGCCCTCAGAATTGGCTTCAACCTGCTGAATCAGTCACCCTCATCTTCAATCCCTCAGAATTGGCTTCGACCCGCATAATCGGTCATCCCCAGCACCTCCTCAGGAATTGGCCTAAACCTTTCCTCCAAACCATCCCTTCGATCCTTATAATCGACCTCGACCCCCTGAATTGGTCATCCTTTCTCCCTCAGGTTCTCAGAATCGGCCTTGACCCTCTGAATTGGTCATCCTCCCTCAAAAGCATCATGCGGTGTCTATTTGACGGCTATCGTTTGTTCCAAACTCACCCATCGAGAGGCTCTGTAGACACCCCATTATGTTACCCCTTAAACTCCCCTTAGGTCCTTAGCACCTCCCTTCATCACTACAAACTCAGGTCATACCCCAAGTACTGACCTAGAAGCCATCGGGCACTCCCAGGCTCCATTTGATTGAACGTCAAAGTCTTCATCTCGACCGAGACTGAATGAATCTTTGAAGGGCCCTAAAACTCCTTTCCAACGGTTCATCCCATGCACGATTCCAACTTACCATGCGAATGAATCACCCATTTTCCCCTGAAACTCAATCAGGAGGCCATTGGGCACTCTCGGGCTTCGTTTGACCTAAGTTAACTCTTCAACTTGATCGAGACTAAATGAATCTTCAAAGGGCACTAAAACCCCTTTCCAACGGTTCACCCCATGTACAATTCTGACTTATGGTACGGATGAACGATCCGTTTTACTCCGAAAGGTCACCGAATGCTTCCAGGACCCGATTGACCAAAGTCAACTCCCCGAACTGGATCAAACTCTTTGGAATGTTGAATTACATCTCCTAACCTTTCCAATGGTCCAACCCGTGCACGATTCGGACTTACCATACGGACTAACGACCCGTTTGCGTATGATGATTCCCCATCCAATGGACCGATGAATGCTTCCGAGTCACATTTGACCCAAAGTCAACTCCCAAACTTGAGAGAAGTCCAAAGGAATTTCGAAGGTCTCTGAATTACCTTTCCAATAGTCTGCCCCTTGAACGATTTATATCAATGGTTTGTGCTCTGTGACCAATTTTTTAAAAAGGCCTGAAAGACACTACCAAACGGCAGGTCCCAGACCCTGCCTATTGGCAGTGTGCCTAAACGCACCTGCCGATTGGCAGGACCAGGGCTATGCCAATTGGAAATTCCCTGGGCCTATAGAAAGGAGGCCTTGACCTCATTGAAAAAGAGAGGCCCAGATCAGAAGCATATCACTCTTAGCAAATCCAGAAAAGCTCTCTCGAAGTCAGCACAATTTCCACATCAAAATTCCATTCCAACCTTCACTTTTCATCATCCTTTTCATCAAAGTTGGTGAATTAACCACTCTACATCATCATCCAAGTGCAAGGGCTGCTCTCCAACATCAAGAAGGTCTAATTTTCTCAATTCTCTCCTTAAATTCTCATAAATTCGAATTAGCTTGTTTTATTACTTAACACTTTTATTCTCTCATCTCACATATCCTAATATACTTTTTATTTAGTATTATTGCACATCTCTTATTTTCATACAAATAAAAAACCAAAAAACAACAAAAAGAGGGTTTGCTCATAAATTCCAAACGAGAATTCTCACACTTTTCGTACACTTTTCTCACAACTAAAACTCTTTTTCTACACACACACAAACAAATAAGAAAAGTCCCCGATTGGATTTATAGGATAAACCTCACCCCTTGTTTTGCATGCGAACTACGTGGACTTTGATGCCTCTATAGGCTACATTGGCATCTTGGGGTAAAATCCGAGATTTGAGTCCTATTTCTACTTTTTATCTCATCTCCTATTATCTCTAAATTCAATTCTCCTAGATTACATATATATACATATATTTGTTCTTAGTGGCGTATTATTCCACATGTGTTGTCGTTCCATCGTAACGATCAATGCAAGGATAATCGCATAAATCCTATTTTCTAATATTTTTATACTTTCCTACGAATGACTCGTTTTACCTCTTCCATGGTACAAGTCGATAATTCCTATCTCCACTATATATACACATGCACACATATCACGGGAAATATAAAGGAAAATAGCAAAAACCCATGAGAGACCGTAAGGATGGAATGGGTGCCTAACACCTTCCCATTTCGTAACTTAGCCTCCAGACCCTTTTTGAAATATTTTGGTTTCATATGCATCAGTGTGTCTTTGGATGCTGTTCTTCGGGATGACTCCCTTTCTTTTGTTTGTTTTAGGTAAAATAGACTGGCGACTCTATCTCCCTACATTTTTCACCTCACCCAAATAACGCCGACCGAAGCGCTCCCGAGAGGGACGCACGGGACCTAGGATCCTCCCTCACGTCGCTAGGATCAGGGATGGCCATAATACTTATGTCTAGTTAGCTTGGGTAGTACACCTAGGTGGGCTAAGTGGAGAATGTTAGCCGTGCACAATAGTTGAGGGATGAGGAAACTCAAGAGAGCGTACGTGAACCTAACATGTGTAATTAATAACTCATTTGAATTATGATAAACCCTTGGTAAATATTTTTAAAATGTTTTAAGTACTAAGTCTTTCTATAAAAATATTTTTGAAAACCTTTTAGGTGTTCATCCACAGGACGCCAAACTTGATATTCTGCTTCAGGGATACGCAGCCATGGCACAGATGGATTCTTGCAGAATTTTGGATTAGACACATTTATTCTTCATTCCTAGTGTAGGAATCTATTTTAGTTATAGTTTTAGTTGGGCGTATTGCCTCTTTCAGATTTATTATCTTAGTTCAGACTTGTTTTGGATTTGGTCATTGGATTTTATTTGGTTTGGATTTTAGCTGATGGTTTATTCGGCAAGTCATTATTTATCTATATCTTGTGATGGATTAGACTTCATATTTTACATGAGTTTTTTCATGTTATTATCTATTTAATGATAGAAATTGGCACCTGTTTAATTAACTAATAGGTGATTAGTAATTAATTTGATTTTCGACAGTGATGATAAGAATGAACCAATTTTTAAATCCTGATTTAATTTAATGTATTACTGATCACTCGGTATTTAATTAGGTGGGGTGTCATAATTTGATTGTCATGTAATTATAGGTGGCGATCCAGGAGGAGGAGATCACACTACTGAGAGAAAAGCCTACCTAAATGAAGCGTAAGCATGCTCTTATGTCTAGAAAATCAATCAGAACGAAGATGAAAGGCCCAGGAAGGTCAATAAAGACAAACTGGTGATCAAATTTTCCAAGAACGACCTCTCTGGGGTAGTCTACCCCCATGATGATCCATTGGCTGTGAAGTTTAGAATCCACGATGCTGTCATCGTCAGGGGTTTGATTGATAATGGGCGTTCGACAGATATAATGTTTTCCCCATGGTTTTAAAGCTTAAACTTGAAACTCAGCCAACTGGAACCTTACCACATGCCACTAATAGGTTTCTAAGGTGAAAACATTTTAGAAGTGTTGTTCGGCACCTGGCCAGCAAGCTGTATAGATAAAATACGCTTTTTTATGATGGATAAAAATGTTTAATTTGCCTATAATGTGATCTTCGACAGTGTAGGATTGAAGAAGTTTAAAGCTATACCGTCAGCAATCCATCAATGTTTGAAGTTCCCAACCTATTTGGGGGTTGGTGTCATTAAAGGCGACCAGAAGGTAGCTAAAGAGTGTTATTATTACTCAACCAAACAAGAAGACTTAGTTGATTTGAAGAAGAAGAAGATCACCACTTATCAGGTAGATACCACTGAGCCCAACAGTGATTCTGAAGTTGAAACTTTAGATCCACGAGAAGAGATAAAGTTAGTCAAATGGCAGATTATGGAAGCTACTAAAAAAATTTATCCTGGACGATGACAAGCCATAGAGGACTATGCAGATCATCTCAACACTGAATCCAATCCATAAAAAAAATTTGATTACGTTCCCGAGGAAGTGAATAAATTTATTTTCCTTGAGCCGTGAGGATATGCCTAGGATTGACCCCAACTTTCTCTATCATGAGCTCAACATCAATAAGGATGCCATGCTGATCATGCTGCGGCACAAGGTTTTCAGTCCAGAGAAAAATTAAGCTATTCAGGAAGAAGTGGAGAAACTTCAAAAAGAACATTTTGTTGAAGATATTAAGTATCCAGTCTGGTTGTCTAATGTGGTGATGGTTAAAAAGAAAAATAATAAATGGAGGATGTGTGTGGATTTTACTGATCTAAATAAGGCCTACCCAAAAGACCACTTTCCATTGCTGATCAACCTGAATCATCCAGAACTCAGGAAATGGCACAGAGATATGCAAAGGAGAGTAAGAAAGTATTCCACCATGGAACACTATCAACAGAAACCTTTAGCAGTGACATCCTGATGTGGAATCTATAAGTGGATGGATCCTCGTGTGTAACTAGAAGTGGAGAAGGTATCATACTCAGTACTCCTAATAATATTGATGTTGAATATGCACTTAGGTTTCAATTCTAAGCGTCAAACAATGAGGCAGAGTACTAAGCTTTGATTATTGGACTAGATTTGGCCCATTCATTAGGCGCCGAGCAAGTAGTGGCGCACAGTGATTCACAGCATGTGGTCAACCAAGTACTTTATTTATATGGAGTCAAAAGGGAGTTAATGACCAGATACCTTGCCAAGGCTATGGAATTCATTTCCAAGTTTCCCTCCATACAAATGAATAAGATATTAAGAATAGCAAATGCCCGAGTTAATTCCCTTGCTCAACTAGCTTCAGAAACAAGAATTGAGCTCAGGAGAACAATTCCAACAGAATTCTTGAAAAACCGAAGCATTAATGAGGATTTAATAGTTAATTTCATTGCGATAGATTTGGGAACTTCTTAGATGGACCCAATCAAGGCCTATATTGAAGATGGAATCCTACCATTTGATACTAAAAAAGCCAAAAAGCTCCGTTATAAATTCGTAAGATATGTGTTGGATAAAGGGGTTTTATACCCAAGGGGATCAACAATTTCCCTACTATGACATGTTCATCCATTAAAAGTGGAATATTTGATTAAAGAGGTGCACGAAGGTTTTTGTGGAGCTCATTCAGCTAGTCGATCACTACTTTAAAGAATCAACACTCAGGGATATTACTAGCCGACGATGAGGGCAAATTGTACAACCTTTACAAGAAAGTGTAACAACTATCAAAAGTTCTCTGCCATCCATAAAATACCCAACGTTGCTCTAGCACCAATAACTTATCCTTGGACTTTCGCTATTTGGGGGATTGAATTGGTTAGACCACTGCCGACCACCAAAGGTAGGTTAAAATACTTGGTAGTTATTGTTGATTACTTCACCAAATGGGTGGAAGTAGAGTCATTGATTGAAATTCCATATGAGAAGGTGTATTAGTTCATTTAGAAGAGCATCATATGTAGATATGGGTGACCCTATGCCTTTATTATAAACCATGGAACCCAATTTGACAACGATGAGTTTAAAGCATATTGTGTCCAATCCAAGATCTAGAAACTCCATTCTGTATCAGTCCATCCTCAAAGTAATGGTCAAACAGAAGTAACCAATAAAACTTTGCTAAATGGGGTGAAAAAGAGACTCGATGCTATAAAGGGAAACTGAATTAATGAATTGCATTTTATTCTTTGGGCATACAGAACAACGTCGAAAACAACAATTAGAGAGACATCTTACATTCTTGCATTTTGGAATGAAGCCATGGTGCCATCTAAGATAAGCCCACTAACTCACAAGGTTCTGAATTTTGATTCTCCAACTAGTCATTTGATGAGACGATTGGATTTAGATATGCTGGAGGAAGTCCGAGAAAATGTTGCTATGAGAAATATTGCATACCAACACAGGGCAACTCGCTTAAAGTATATACAATAAAAGGGTCAAATCGACCAACTTAAAAGAAGACTATGTCCTAAATAAGGTCATCCAGAAGAACAACAAGCATGAGGCTAATTGGTAAGGTCCATATCACATTTCAGCAGTCATCCGACTAGGGACATATCGGATTGACACTTTAGAAGGGGAAGAGTTCAAAAACCCCTGGAATGACGAGCACCTCTGAAAGTATTATTGATGATTTAAGGGATATCCATAGTTGTATTTCTTTTACTTTATGTTCAAAATAACTATTGTTTAGGTTTAAAAAAAATTGATTTCAGTCCCTTCAATTTTTTCGATTTTTTTTTGGAGTACGACGATATACATCCCGCCACAAAATAAGTAAAAAATGTCTCTTGGTCTTCAGCACTTGTCGATCAACAGCACATACATACTTAATTAGGTTGAACTTATTTGCCAATCCTGCAGAACATACTTAATCAAGTTGAATTTATCAAATTCCAGATGCACCATTAGCTTAAGGCATAATCGTTGTTCGCCCAAGATTAAACTTCATGTATGACTTCGTATGTACAAGTAACGAATAATAAGTAGTCATTAAACTCTGTATTAACAATCCTAACATACTTGGTTGTTAAGAATAATTTACTTCATGTATGACTTCGTCTTTAACAAGTCAAGAACAAGAAGTCTGTAAAACTTCGTATACAACAAAAACATTTGCAAACAAGTTTTACCCGATTAAGTTAAATGCAGGAAGACATGTAAACATTCCTAATAATTGGAATACACACATATATTCCTCATACACTTGGTCACCACTGATAACTAATGCTAAACTTGGATTAATAAATCTAAGTGCATTAGTAGAATCTATGGCCTTACAATTACAATTTAATAATTTATTAGTAGCCAATGATTCTATTGAATGATTGATTAAATAATCAAGAGTTGCCAACACAAAGATATGGATTTGTATTCATATATTAACTGTATTACATTCAAGGTTAAATGAATAACAAAATATAGTAAATTTATTCAATTGGACGTTTTCCTTGAGCTTTGGAAGTAGGCTACACTCTCTCCATTCTAGTAGGAGGATCATCCTAAGTATAAGGAGAGTTAATAAATTTAAAATCTCTTAAATTTCCCCTGTTATTGCTGCACGGCACATTAATCAAATGAAGAGGACGAACTCTTTCATGAACATCATGCAAACCATAGTCCCCCAAATACTTAGTAATTAATCACCGAGGAATAGCGTTAATGGGAATCCATGATACGTCCAACTTAAAAGGAGGATCCTCATAATCTAACAGGCCAGGCTCATTCTAGTACCAAAGTTTGCTGTTACGATCATGTTTTAACAAAGTTAAGCAGTTGTTCCATCCCCATTTATATCCCTCATGATGGGTCTCGGCAAGGTGATCATTAACATGTCTAAGAGCTTCACTGTAGCCTTTCATCCACACCTCTCTAGGTTGTTTGTGAAATTGAAAGGTTAATCTTTCAACTTAATGTTAAAGTTTCTTCAAAACATCACTCTTCACCTTTAACTTCACATATTAGTCAGCAATGGCATTATCCTTGGCTTTCATCTTTGTAGATAAATCAACAATATCTTGACTCTTAGCTTTCAGCTGGGCAACTTGGTCATCTAATATTTTCTTGGTCCTGGCCTCATCAACAGTTGGTCGACTTATCCTTTGCTATCTTGACGTTTCTCCAGGATTGGATTTCTTCAGAGTTTCAAGTTCTTCCATCAGTCTGGCATTCTCATTCTCCAAAAAATATGACCCTTCATCGGCATCACTGGAAGAAAATTGTTTCAAAGTATCCAACTCATTCCTGAGTTTATTATTCTCCTCCTCTAGGAGATTGGTAATTTCCCTGGCTTTATATATTTCTCAGTTCAGTAGGAATTCTTTTCTTTTGTACATGGAAGAATATTTTTCTAACTTCTTCTCAAAGCCTCAGCCTTTACTAAAGGCTTTGTATTTAGCTTCATAATCAGAGTGAAGTGAAGCCAGAGAAAATTTATGATCTTCCTGTAGGTCCTCAATCATTTCGTAATAAGCTGCATTGGTTACTACAGCTCTGTTCAACAAACAGTGAAGATGAATGTATAACTCTTTCACTTGGGTGGATGCTTCTGTTCCAAGCAAGACAACTAAGTCTTCTTCAGTTAAAGGAACTTGTCCAGATTCCAAAAGACTTCTACTCCGCTTGAGTAAGTCAGATTCAGCAAAAACTATTACTTGATTACCTAGCATCAAACTAAAAAATTACAATTGTAAGTAAACAACCATGATTACTAAGCAACAATGACACAAGTATAAGAGTTCATTCAAGCAAGCAAGAAAAATAAAAGGTATACTGAGTACAACACATATAGTAGACAAGAGTAAATGTTTTCATTGATAACCAAAAAGGTGTTACAACTTGTTGAAACTGTGGATCCTATTACAAAGGCAGAGAAACATAAAAAGAAAAGAACAAAGATTTAAACCTTCTCCTTATCGTGGATATTATTTTCAGATGGTTGGTTGACATAAGGGGATGATTCATCAATGGTCTTTAAAGCAGACCCAGTAGGTAGAAGGGAAGATTCCCTAAATCCCTCATCATCATCATCAAACTTTTCCTCCAAGTTGGGAGGAGATCCTGGATTATGCTTCAGAAATAATTTAGATTCTGCTGGCGTGCTAACCTCCTTAAGTGCCTCTAACCAGCCATCTTTAAAATACTTCTTCCTCACGAACTCAATCTGAGCAGAGGCTGCCAAAAATTCCTTATCCCAGCCCTTGTTAAAGGAGTCAGAAGATAGACCAATAGCTTTCTCCTCGGTAGATTTCAGGAGACCTTGATTTGTAGCTAATTTTTCCTCGGCCAACTTGGCCCTACTCTCAGTAGAAGATACATTGGCCTCAGCAGTGGCCAACTTTCCTTCAGCAGTTGTCAAATTGGTCTCGGTAGTGACCACGTTTCCCTCAACAAGAGTGTCCTTATCAACAGCCTTCTTCATCTCAACATCCTATTTTTTTTCTTGGATTCCAGCAACTATTTGGATGCCTCAACAGACTTCCTCAGACCCTCAATGGCCTCTTCAACTTTTCTACCAGAAGAATGGACTTACTCATCCTTCTCAAGCATCTGATTAAAAATTGCACAAAGGACAATATCAGATTGTAAGGATCATCAAGATAAAAAGACACTAAGAGGCAATTAACAAAGAAAACGTGATTACCATTGACAAACTTTGGCAAGAATTTTCTGCTAATTTAAGTCTTGGCAGAGGGGCAAGAGTTTATCTATCAATAGAGTGAGTACCGATTCTAATTAATTTCCTGGAAACACAGGGATGAATAACAATGGATGATGACTCAGTAATAGTCAGGTCTTTAATTTTCTCGACCAACTCCTGGTCGATAGAACATTTTTCCACTTGCCTTTATGGCAAGCCTTTCTTTAACCTCTTAAATTGAGGAGAAGAAACATTCAATTCCTTAGTAATGATGACATGAGGAACTTTCTCAGTACCAGTAACCTTGGAGGCCTTATCCTACTTCTTGGCATCCCCAGCTTTGTTACCCTTTTCGACAGCCTTCTTAGCAATTGGAGATAAAGCTCCAGTGATTAAATTAGGGATTTTCCTCTTTCCCATAGTAGCAAATGGATAGGAAGGAATTTTTTAAATGTCCAAGTATTTAAAGGAAGAGGAGGTCCCCAAATCTTTTTCTGCATCAGCAGACTCTTTAACAAAGGAAATAGGGATTAGTTCTTCCTCAAGATTGATGGGATCAGAAACTATAGAAGCGGTAGGTCGAGAAACAAATGAAGTTACAGATCTCCTATAAAACATCAGATAAGATGCAGCTCTGGGGTGTTCCTCTCCAATTCTTTGATGGATGCTCTAAAGGAACTTCAATTCACGAATGTTCACGCCCTCTTCTTTAGAACACTTCTTCTTGCTCTCAACTGTGCAAAAATAGAACAAGACAAGAAATTATGGATTGGATATCATCAAACAGATGGTAAACAAGAACAAAATAATATAGTAATAAAAATTGACAACCTATGCCATGACCCACTTGAGGGCACCTGGGCCCATCATACACTTCTCTAGTTTGTAAAGGAACATGTTGCTAATTTTTATCAATGACTCCATAATCAAAATAATCTTTATTAGAGTCTGGAAAATTAACAACTAAGGCCCTATTGACAAACCTAGTCTTCAAATAGTATGTACTGTCACTGGTAACCCATTTGTAATAAAACATCAGCTCAGATATGCCAATATGGGTTCCATGTATCTAATTCAACCTATGAATCCCATTTATTACCCTCTAAGTATTAGGGGCTACCCTAGTTGGGATGACATCAAAATATTGGCAAAATTCTAAGCAAAACTTATTGGGGGAAATGTCAAGCCACACTCAGCAAGGAAGAGAGAGGGAATTCAGGGACCCTCAAGCAATGGCAATACTTCAATAGGTGGAATGGGATGTTCTAAGTCCACCCAATCAGGAATGTTCCTTTTCCACCTAAATTTCTTTAAGGAATCCCCATGTAAGATATAAACCATGGCTACAGTAAAAGAAAGAAAGAAAACTAAATAACAGGGGAGAAAAAGGCTTACATAAAAATGGAGACTGAAGCAAAGGAATAATGCAAAGTAAAGCTCAGAAACAGAGAACTTGGAGAAGAAGTAGAGTTCAAAAGATTGAAAAAGGTTTGATAAAGAAAATTGGGTAAAATATCACCTTTTATAGTTTACCTGGGAAACCATGAATCAAATGATTACTTGCTTCGACGGTTGACGTTCTGACGGCTTTGCAGTTCTGATAATGCAAATATACCCATTTACCCTTTGGCACTTCGCTAATTTTCAAGAATACCATTACAAAATCAAAACATGGAAATTTTTTACAAGTCCCACACATCGGCAGATGCCGACCAACTCTGAAGTAAATATACTCCATCCTTTAAACAAAAGCATCAAGAATGAAGTATTGAGGACTTCTGTTGATATAAAAAATTATCCACCTACGTGGGCCAATCAAAAGTGGAAAATTATCTTCCTACGTGGTAGAAATCCGAATCATCAGATAGTAGCTCGGCAGGCATGCCAACCAACGTGAAGAATGCAAACCATCAATACATATGAAGCACTAGCATATGGGAAGTACAACCAAGGGTCTTATCGCATGTGGTTCATGCAACCAACCATCACATTTATTATGTACGGGTGTAAGTACTTAAATATATAAAGGCCTTCCAACCCTTGATCTCCGGGTCACTATAAATACAATGTATTCCTTTCATCAAAGGCAACATAGAACGCATTCTTGGATATTTTTATTGACAAGAGTACGTAACTTTCTGTAATCTCAAAAATCAATACTATAACAGTGGACGTAGGCTTTCTTACATAGCTGAACCACTTTAAAACCTTGTGTCTCTCTTTTAATTATCTCATTGCCATTATATATTTTATCTGTGATTCTAAATTTGGATCAAGTCCATTTTTTGACATCAACAGGAGCCAAAAGAGTTAGGGAGTCTAGCTAGTAGAGAAAGACATGAGGTAATGGTGCTAGTGGGGCACCATAGCAATAGCAAAATATACGATATGAGTAAGATACCCAGTAGAGGACCCAATTAAGAGATTTCGATTAGGGGGATTTCGACCAAGGGATGGTGGATTCAGACAGGGTCATTAGGTCCAGTAACAATGAGTTCCTCTGGGCCAGTAGGTCCAGGGAATAAATAGGGTTGGCCATCGGGGTCGAGGCCACTAGGGCCAAAGACCACGGTATCCCCGACATGGCCAGCATAGCCAGAGATAGGGGGATTTCATGGGAAGGTATTTTATATGTAGAGAATAGTGCCACATGCGGAAAGTAAATTTGTAGTGGGCTAGAGGACAACTACAGGGTGTCTATTAGGGTTCCCAATAGGGAACATAAGCAACATTACTACCTGTGGCACCACAACCTTCAGCGGTCCTACCTCAATAGGGATTGCTAAAGTATATGCATGTCTATGATGTCCAAAATGCTATGATTCCATAAGGGCCGCAACGTCGCCAATTGCAAAGGATACGTTTCCTATCCTTGAGCATATGAGTTAGGTTTTATTTGACACATGGGAAACCAATTCATTTATTATTACTAGATATGCATGAGCAACAAATTTATTAGAGATAATCGATAGTATCATTATGTGTGCGAATTTGCCATTAGGTCGCGGAGCCCTTATCCATTCTGTTTGTAGAGGAGTTGGCATATATGTAGGGTGATTATAATTGACTGTAGATTTACTCGTGTTGGATATGGTTGGGTTTAATGTCCTTCTCAACATGGACCGACTGGCAGGATAAAAATAATAGTGGATTGTTTTAGTCGGACCATCATGTTCGTCATTGCAGGACATGAGATGTTTTTGGTGCAAATGCCTTTTCCTAAGGAAGGGTCGAGCACACACCTTTATTATATTAAGGAGGATACCTCACAGGGAGTGGTCATCTCATTAGATTCGATCCCAATGGTTAGGGAATTTGCATATAGTTTCTAGGAGATACCATGTTTATCGTCGAGACAAGAGATAGAGTTTGGTATTGATTTAGGGTCAGAGACTAAGTTGATAGCACGTGTGTCCTATCACATGGCTCCGTTGGAGATACGAAAGTTGAGGAACCAAATTCAGCAGCTCTTTGGGCAGTGATTTGGCATAAATTCTTTGTATTTATCCTCGTAATTTAGATGCTTTTATCACTTAGAGAGATGTAATTTAGGTGGATTTATCTCATATTACTGCTAATGACTCTTTCCTGCAAGTACATTGTGTTTCATGTATTTCTCTTATATTTTACACCTATTTCATACACATGAAAGCAAGAAAGAAATCGAGATTAGAACCGAAATCAAAGATAAAAAGTTAAGGGTAGCAACATAATTGTACAACCAGAATTAGGATATAGAACCTAAGAGAATTCGAAGACATCGAGTTCACGAGTACATAGGAAGGAACGACACTCAAATCCGAGGCTTGGTTGAAAATATATGAGCATGTGAAGCTTAGAAGAATCAAAAGGGCAAAGCTAAGGATTTCTGAGAAGTAGTACTGGTTCGATTCAGAGACAAAACCCGTTAAGATATCTGATGCACAAAAATACAATTTTACCCACTTAATTTTTAGAGTTGGGTATGGTTTTCACTCTTGTAAAAAATGGGGTAAACATATATCTCCTTTATTCTAGAGTTTCATAAGTGATTTTTTTATCTAGTTTGAGGAGATCTTTGAGGCAAGTAACCTTAGATGCAAAAGGTATTAATAAATCATCATCTTCTTCATTATTTCATGTGATGTTCTTTATTATAAGTATTCTATTCTATTGCTTTCAAGATTGTCCTTATTTCTAGAATATTCTCCTTTACTTTCTTGCTGGAAATTGTTTATATATGTTTAGCTGTGATCTTTATGAAATATTGAATTCATGCAACCTAAAAACCATGCGTAATCATAACTACACCATGTACGTCTAAGTTTCTTAGAGGGATGGGGTACATGAACCCAACCTAAGTATTACAGATGGACTTAAAATTGAATAAAATTTAATTACGATTTTAATGGTTTGAAATCTTATTGAAACAACTGTTGTAGGTCTTGTAATTACTTTTTCTCTAGGTAATCAAAATGTTTAAGAATATAATACGAGCTTTGATGATTTATCTTATACATTAAATATGATTTTTGATTTGATAATGTGAGGATTAAAATCCGCATATATCCGATGCTTAGAAAATATGTAATGTTTCTTTGAATCATGAATTGAATTCTTGAAGCTTTTATGTCCAAAGTAATTACAGACAGATCGGAGAAATGTACTCCAACTCTATTTTCTCATATAGATTAAAATCAAACTAGTTATTCTTGCATGCATAGTTGATTATCAGTCTTTACTTAAATTGCATTAGTTGATGGATTTTTTGAAACCAATCATCTTTTCCTTTCTTTCTCTAAGTCAATCGTGAGGATATTTATCTTACATATTTGTCGTTACGTTCTTCATATGAGTACCTTGAGTTCTACACCCGGCTTTCTTGGATATTAGTTACGCGACTAGTTTGCACTTGAATTGAAATTAGCAAGCACTAGAGACAAATTTTGAGTCGCATCATATTTTTTGCGTCATTGCCGGGGACTAGGTAGACATTTAGGTTAGGTCGAATTAATATAAAATTTGACTCTAATTCTTAAAAAAAGAATTAAAAAAATAGAATCTCTCAAATCATTTCATGCAAAATACTCATCCAACTTCTCACTCTACTCCTACTAGAATTCAGGAAAATCCCATAGTTGAGTACAATTCCGATAGCCCGCACACTCCACGCATTGCACAATTTTGTGTTCCACCTCCTATACCACCTAAATCCATCACTAGTCACATGTTTAGAGAGTCCATAGAGGGTAGTGATATTTTTAGTTTGAGTGAGATGTCAGATCCAGGTAGTCTTGGTACGGGTTAGGATGAGATGTCGTATCGCCCTGTAAGAGACTTCTTATATCCCGAGCGAACCGTCGCTCCAGGATGCATTATATTCCTGTATAATGCGGGGTAGTTTCATTTTCAAAATGGGATGATTATTATCGTCCCTACATTCCATGGTATGGAGTCAGAAAAGCCCTACCTCCACATTAGAGAGTTTGAAGGGGCATACGAGACTTTCACTGACCAAGCTTGCACTCAAGATGTCATTCGCCTCAAACTCTTTCCCTCCTCTCTGAAGGATAAGGCCAAGACTTGGATATGGTCTTTGGCACCAAACTGGATTGAAATGTAGAGGGACATGCTAGAAAAGTTTTTCCAAAAATTCTTTCCGCTACATTGAGCCCTTCGATTAAATCTCAAATTCAAACATTAGACAGCTAAAAAATGAGCCTTTTGTTATATGTTGGGAACGTTATAATGAGTTTCTTAATACACTTGATAAGTGGAGACTATCTCCTTTTTCCATCAAGGGCTAAACTTAAGTTCCAAGCAACTTGTTGAAACCATGTGCCTCGGAATTTTCTAGGGTTAGACGCGAACGATGTAGTGGCTCACCTCAAGTATGTCATAGAGACTAATCAAGAGTGGGACACATCTAATTCAAACACCCAATCCGGGACTGATAAATGTCCGTAGTTTCTTCTGCATTCGAACTCTATCATTTGGACAAAGAAGCCGATTTGAAGCTTTAAATTAACCAACTTTATAAGAGGTTAGAATATGTAGTCGAATTAAGAGGGAGAGATAGATCCGACTCCACTCAAGCATTGAGATAGGATATTTGTGCAATTTGTGAGGCGGGACAATAAACAAAGGAATTCCTGATAATACTCACCTATAAAGTGATGCTTCAAGAGCAAGTGGAAATGGCTGGAGCTTTTAAGGGTAATTATAATGCCCCTTACGGGAATTAATATAACCCTTCATGACGGAAGCATCCTGGTTTCAATTATGGGCAACCACACGCATAACCTCTTGCACCTTATAACACCCCACCTTGTGGAAATCTCAAGGATACTTTAAACCAATTTATGCAAACTCAGTCGATGATCAACTCTCAAAATTCTCAAAGTTTTGTCAAATTATAGGTGTCGTTGTCTAAGTTGTAATCTTCCTTAAGTGTCAAAGAGAAGGGCATATTTTCGATCCAAGGCCAAAGACCTACCCAAGGACAAAATAGTGTTAGCTCTACTTTCTACGAGAATAAAGAGCAATGTCAATCCGTAACCACTCTACATAGTGGGAGAGTTGTTGACTTATCACTTCTTCCACACGACGAGCTTAAAGACAAGGAGGTTTTTCTCGGTACGAAAGTGGATGAAGATTCCCCCTTAAATGAGACTGATAATGATGACACTATTAGGCCCAAGGTTGTAATGAAACTTCCCACTATTGCTTGTTTCCCTTAATGGTTGGTTCCTCATACTAAATGAGCCTCTCGTGAAGATGTGCTAGATGTTCTAAAGAAAGTCAAGCTAAATTTACCTTTTCTTAAGGAAATAGAGCTGATTCTCGCCTATGTAAAGTTCCTCAAGACTTATTGATGGTGAGATGTATATTAATGGTGAAAAAGAATGTTTTCCTAGCATAAAATATTATCTCAACCCTTTTCGAGTGCACCCACCATTTCTTGCATCATTGGAGAGAGATGCATTGAGAGAGCCTTATTAGATTTAGGGGAAATGTTAACATTTTCCCTTACTACATCTATAGGGAGTTAGATTTGGGGGACCTCAGTCCCATTAAGATTACTCTCCAAGTCGCGGACCTTACCGTGAAGATACCTCGAGCAATTATTGAGGATGTGATAGTCCAAGTGGACACTTTGTACTTCTCGATGGATTTTGTCATTTGGAACACATATCCCTCCTCTCCCTTGAGTAATCATGTTATCATGATCCTTAGCTTCCCATTATTAGTTACAGCTAACGCACTGATTAATACTCAAAATGGGCAAATAAAACTTAAATTCGGGAATATGACTCTTGAAACTAATATCTTCAACATTGCCAAGCAATTGGGTGATGAGGATGAGTTTCATGAGGTGGATCTTATAGAGGAGGTAGTAGATGAGCACATTGAGGGAAGTTATAATGGGGATTCACTAGGAGCATGCTTTATTTAGACTAGTGAGAGTTATGGGACACGTACCGATTTCGAGCGTGAGGTGAGAGAGTTGAGAGTGATTTTGGATGAGACTGCAACTGATGAGGATGTGAGAGACGTTAGCTGGGTTTTTAGATTCAACGAATTACCACTCAGGGAATCACGCATGGTTCCCTCCAATGAGAAATTCTTCACCCTCGAACTGAAGGGTATAAGTCTCCTAATTTTGAGTGAGAGAGGATGAGACATTTCCCGTTGTTGTCTCCTCGAGCCTAAATATGGAGTAAGAGGGTAAGCTACTAGCTATTTTTAGGAATCATTGTTGTGCTTTTGGTTAGAACATCATGGATTTGAAGGGTATAAGTCCCCTAATTTGTACCTATAAAATCCACCTTGAGAAGGACGTGAAGCCTTCGAGGGAGACTTAGAGGCGTTTCAATCCCACAATGGAATATGTCGTGAGGGCAAAAAGCATTATGTTATTGGACGCCGACATCATTTTCCCCATTTCAAATAGCAAGTGGGTGAGTCTTATTCAAGTCGTCCCAAAGAAGTTGGGAATGATTATGGTCGAAAGTGCAAAGGGTGAGCTCATTTCATAACGTACCACCACTGGGTGGTGCGTTTTCATTGACTACTGGAAGCTCAATGCCGGCACAAGGAAAGATCATTTTCCCTTACCATTTATCGACCAAATGCTAGAGTGAGTGGCGGGACACCCATTCTATTACTTTCTTGAAGGTTATTTAGGGTATAAACAAATGGAGGCAGATGTGCTAGATCAAGAAAAGACTATGTTCACATGTCCTTGTGTCATGTTTGCCTAAAAGTGTATGCCATTTGGATTATGTAATGCACCCGCGACCTTTCAAAGGTGCATGCTTAGTCTTTTTAACGATCTGGTTGAAAGGGGCCTTGATGTTTTTATGGATGTCTTTAGTGTCTTAGGTACCTCTTTTGGCCTTTGCTTTGCTAATCTCGAAAAGGTGTTAGCCCGTTATGTGGAAATGAACTTGGTACTAAATTCGGAGAAGTGCCATTTTATGGTTACCTAAATCATATTTCTTGGCCACATTATTTTATCCAAAGACATTGAGGTAGATAGGGCGAAGATTGATGTCATCGTTGAACTTCCCCCACCTAAGTCACTAAAGGACGTGCGCTCTTTCTTGGGCCACACGAGTTTCTATCGTAGGTTTATTAAGGACTTTAGTGCCATCTCTAGGCCCTTAAGCAACATACTTTTGAATGATACCCCTTTTGAGTGGAGTTAATCATGCCAAAGTGCTTTTGAAAAATTGAAGAGCATACTTATTTTCACTCCCGTTATGCAAGCTCCAGATTGGTCCCTTTTATTTGAGCTTATGTGTGATGTGAGTGGTTAAGCGATTGGCGCTGTTTTGTGGAAAATAAAAGTTAAGAAGGCTTAGGTCATGTACTATGCTAGCTGGACCTTAACCGAACCACAACTTAACTACTCCATCGCGGTGAAAAAATTTCTAATCGTAGTCTTCACCCTAGATAAATTCCGCTCTTACCTATCGGCTCACCCATTATATGCTTCACCGACCATTCGGATCTTAAGTATGTCCTTTCCAAAAGGGATTCTAAACTGCGCCTCATAAGGTGGATCTTACTCCTTTAAGAGTTCAATCTTTCCATAAAAGATAGGAAAGGAGTAGAAAACGTCGTAGTCGACCATTTATTGAGGCTTTCGTCTAACATACCTAGTGATTCCATAACCATAGACGAATACTTCCTAGATGACCAATTATTTTCCACTTCTTCTCTCCCCTAGTTTGCGAATATAATGAATTATCTAGTCACGAGGTCCGTTCTCCCCGATTGGACACTGCAAGAGCAAAAAAGTTCCTCACTTAATTGCGCATGCTATTCTATGATGAGCCCTATTTATTCAAATATTGTGCGAACAAAATCGTCTGAATATATTTACCAAATGACAATATACCTAGCGTCATCGATTTTTGTCATACGGAATCTTATGGAGGCTATTTTTCTACCAATAAGACGATCGTTAACATTCTTCAAAGCGGTCTCTATTGGCCGACAATCATTCGAGATGTAAGTGTTTATTACAAATCTTGCGATGAATGCCAAAGGATGGGAGCCATCACTCGACGAGACATGATGTCATTGACCCCTATTATCATCATTGAGTATCTCGACTATTGGGGCATTGACTTTATAGGTCCCTTTCTTCCCTCCTTTGGTTTCTTATACATCCTTATCGCGGTAGATTTTGTGTCTAAATGGGTTAAGTCCATAGCTACTAAGGCAAGTGACAACAAGGTGGTGATAAAGTTCTTACAAGAACACATACTTTCTCCCTCCGAAGATCGAAGGAAATTAGTAGTGATTTTGAAATGCACTTTTGCAATAGGCCATTTGAGAAACTCATGAGAAAGTACGGAGTCATCCACAAGATTGGGATGACTTATCACCCCCAAACAAATTGTCAAGACGATCTAGCAAATCGTGAGATTAAAAAAATTCTTGAGATGGACGTTAATCCAATCTGAAAGGATCGATATCTCAAATTAAATGATGCGCTATGGGCTTACCAGACCGCATACAAGAACCCCATCGGGATGTCCCCATTTTACTTTTTTTAATGGCAAGCCTTTCCATCTCCCCGTGGAGCTTGAGAATAAGGCATATTGGGCCATTAAGAGGTTGAACTATAACTTGGATTAAGCCGGTGAAGCACGCAAGCTTCAATTGCATGAGTTGGATGAAATACGCAACGATGCATATGAGAGCACCACAATATCCAATGAAAGGATAAAACTCACTCATGAGCAAAATATTGTCAAAATGAGTTTTATTTGAGTAAAAAGGTGCTCCTATACAACTCCCGATTACACTTATTTCCCGATAAGTTACATTCGCAGTAGACCAGACCGTTTGTAGTGAGAGATGTGTTTCCCCATGGATCCATTGAGGTAGAAAACCAAAAGGGGGAGACACATTTATAGTTAACGAACAATGCTTAAAGCCATATCCTAAAGCATTCATTGAGGAAGCCGATACAATGTGGTTGTCGAATCCCGTTTACGGGTTAGAGTGAGTAGGTTGAGAGGTCTTTATATCCCTGATGCGTTTGGGGTGATTCTTGTTGTATTATAGTAACTCGTGTTCGATTAGGTTAGTATAGGTTCAGGAGTCACGATTTATAAAGGTTAGGTTCACCGATGCACAACACGAGAGAGTCTATATTGAACCACTGTCAGATTTTGAGGTGCCCTGAGGTCTTAACATTGGTAAAAGAGTGTTGGAAATGTTAGATAATTAAGTCGGGAAATTTGTCAACGTTTTGAAGTTGGGAAACGATGAAATTTAGAGAGAAAAACACCAGAGATCCAAACCGGTTTACTCTGGGTTTACTATTGGGTAGAAATGGTTCGACATTCCAGTAAGGGGTAGAATATGTGCGAATCAGTTCGCTCTGTTTATTTTTATAAGGACGAACGGGTTCGATTTTATGGACGAGTAAAAATAAGACCCAAACTAGTTCACTCCACGATAAAATCAGCTTGAAATTCTGGTAGTCTACATTCATCCCCTCCATTTTCTTCCCTCCTTTCCAATTCCCCACATTCATTCCTCTTTTCAATCCGAATTTCATCCTCCGAAACATCCCTCCACCCAAACCTTTTCCCGTTTCATCTCCTTCTAACCTTTCCCTAAACATCCATTCCCCTTTTCTACCAAAATCATCCCCTCTTCCACTATAAATACCACTCCACACTACACCATTCCACTTTCCACTTCCATACTTTCCAAATTTTTTCTCTTCCCAATAACTCCAATCTCTCCTTTGCTATGGCCCACGGTAACAATGCCATCGAAAAATATAATAATACTAAAATCCTCAGCAAAGCTGACCATAACTACCGCTCCGATCAAGAACTCGATTGGTACGACGCTTTCTTCTCCGCCTCCCACACCCTTCATATCGAGCGGAAAATACTTTTGGGGGAGCTACTCCAGGCGGTTATCGCATTGTTTCACCACCGGGTATGGTGTAATTTATTCGAGCAACCCGACGCGGAGGTTTGGCACGACGAAGTCCATACTTTCTATGACACTCTCATAAAATTATCAAGAACAACTTGTGAGGCCTATGTTGATGAGACTATAATTCGCTTCTCTCTTGACCTCGTAATCTGTAAAATGTGGGAAAATCGGGTTGTTAACCCCAATAATATGCTTACCCCACTATGGGCCAAACATTGACCAAGGTCCGTTGCATTACAAGAGTTGGCGCCAGCCACAATTGGCCTCGCAATTTTTTTGTTGTGGGCAATCTTGACGAGTGGGATTGATTAGAATTTATCAACATTTGCGGATCCATCTTGCAAACCTCCAATAACTCCGCACTCCGCATTTACCAAGCCAACTTCTTCAATAACCTCCTTGACGAGGAAACCACCATCCATCTCGATCGCACATTTTACGAAGAAATTATGCATGCCACATATGATAAGATCGGCAAGATTGCCCTTTATTATGACCGATTCATCACTTAAATCCTTAAGGATACCGACATTTAGGCACCACCGATGTAACCACGCCTATGAAAGCCTATTGGACGTACCTCCCTCACAAGGAGTTCTCGCCAAATGGGGAACTCACATCCTCACGCACTAGAGGCACATGTGGAAGAAGACATTTTAATGGGCGAAGTGGAGGAAGAAGAGTATAACGATGAGGAGGATCCTGACTACGAGCCGAACTCAGCAGATCTCTTCCATCGCATTGACGGACTAGTGGATAGGTCGACAAGCATATTGCATAGTATAGGAGGATAGGCACATTCCCACCCTAGATTATCAGCGAGACATGAGTATGATGCTTCGACACCAACGAGGTATGTACCGTTTGCAAGTGGGGCTAGACTCTCCCATTCTGAGCTACTTTTATGACCCGTACACCCATGATCCAAATGCGCGCAGCACATTCGACGTGCCCCTGTAGCTCCCGTTGTTTGGTGTTGGTCAAAATTTTTCTCTTTATGTAGTTCTTATCATGATTTACTTTATATCTTTACAAGAACTATGTAATTCTTTCCTTTTATTGCATTGTAATTGTGTTGTTGTTAATAATACAAAAAATTTCATTTTGTTCATTTGCTCTCTCTTTACGCACCTTTTTTTTTTATTTCAGTCCTTCTTGCATCTGGAGTCTAAGTTAGGGGGTATATGTGCGTTTCAAAGTTTCAGAAATTTCAAAATGTCAAAAAAAAAAAAAATAGAAAATGCAAAAAACAAAATCCAAAAAAATTGAAAAATGTCAAAAAAGCAAAAAATATATTTTTTCAAAATATATAAAAATTGGAATTTAAAAAAAATCAAGAGCACTAAGGCCAAATTGACTTAAAATGGACATTGAGCGAAAATTGACGACTTAACGAATAAGTGTGAAATTAATTAACCTGGTGAGATTTTGAGCCAATGACCTTTTTTTAGTAATTAATTCAATCTGAGTTAACATTAACTCAAAGTTCAATTTAGCTTCAAATAAGACATTGAACATCTCGATTTATTTTTCTTTATAGGTTATGGGAAACGAGTGTGATGTTGTCTTGAACAGGTGCAAAAATATCTCTAAATTAAATGAAATTCGAAATGCATTTGGTAATGTGATTAATAATTCAAATAAATGATGTTAGGCCATCGTTTGTTACCAAAAAATATTAGCCATAAAAAATTGGGAAAAATATTCTTGTATAAACCAATTTGAGCCCAAAATGATATTCCTTTTCGTTTGATTAACCCAAAAAACCCAATTAGCTAGGAGTTGTGAAAATCAAAAAGTTAATCAATAAAGTCCAAATGGTGCAATAAAAAGGGGTAAGAAAGAAAAAAAATGCTAGAACAAAAAGGGCAAGAAAAAAATAGAAATATAAGAAAATAATGACAAAAAAATGTAGAAAAAGAAAAAAAGGAGCAAATGCCCGAAAAAAGTGCTAACGGACATTGTAAGCAAAATTTTCCAACTCCGAAGTTCCCAACCATTCCAATTTTACCTAATGCACCTTACAACCCGAAAAGTCCGAACCAAGTCCGAATAATGACATTAATTATCGCATGGAGAGCTAAAGACACAAAAAGATAATAAGAAATATTAATTGGTGTGGATAAAAGTCGAGGTTTCCCATTTTCTATTAATCGTAATCTAATGATGAGATCTATTAACCTCAAATATTTCATCTTTTAAGTTGTGTGCGTGAATTCGCGTTACATTACATTTACTCTTAAAAATCACTCACACCGAGAGAACTAACCACATTTCGAGAGATTCGTTTGTGAGAGTATCCCATGAGAATCGAATCCAAATAAATTTTTAGAAAGTAACATAATGATTAATCGGTGGAAGTTTGCGGTCTAGTTCTCGGCTTAACACACACACACACACACACACACACTATGAGTTGAGACTCTTAAATATGAATTTATGGGGACTATTTTTGGGAAATTAAAATTATAGAATTTTTTAATATTTCGATCTTTCTTTGAGTCGAAAACCAAATTTTGTGGGTATATTGACTACAAATCCTAACGAGATACCACTCGTCCTACTAAGGTAACCTAGAGATTTAATGGCTTGTTGCATACGCTAAATGCAATCGGTCATCCGTAAAAAAAGACATTGTATCCCAATAAAAAAATTTCCAAGTGATTAAACCATGATATGATTCTTTTACATTGCTTAGGACGATCAAAGTTCTAAGTTAGGGGGTTTGATTAGGCATAGATTCTTTGTATTTATCCCCATAGTTTAAATGATTTTTATCACTCAGAGCGATGTAATTTAGGTGAATTTATCTCATATTACTGCTACAAACCCCTTCCTGGAAGTACATTGTGTTTCGTGTATTTCTCTTATATTTTACAGATATTTCATACACGTGAAAGTAAGAGAGAAACCGGGATTAGAATTAAAATGCAATGAAGGAAAGTCAAGGGTAGCAATGTAATTGTACATCAATAATCTGGATGCAGAACCTAAGAGAATTCGAAGACATCGAGGTCATGAGTACATAGGAAGAAACAACAACAAATTCGAGCCTCATTTAAAAAGATATGATTATATGAAGATTAGAAGAATCAAAAGGGCAAAGCTAAGGATTTCTCAGAAGTTGAATCGATTCGGTTTTGAGGAAGAATTGGTTTAGATATCCGATACACGAAAATACAATTTTACCCACTTAATTTTTAGAGTTGTGTATGGTTTTAACTCTTGTAGAAAATGTGGTTGAGATATATCTCATTTATTCTAAAGTTTAGGAAGCGAGTTGTTGACCTAGTTTTAGGAGATCTTGAAGGTAAGTAACCTTGAAAGCAAGAATTTTCATTAAATCATCATCTTCTTCATTATTTTATGTGATGTTATTCAATATAAGTATTCTCTTTTATTGCTTTCAAGATTGGCCTTATTTCTAGAATATTCTCCCTTACTTTCTTACTCGAAATCGTTTATATATGTTTAGTTGTGATCTTTACGTAATAATGAATTCATACAGCGTAGAAACCATGTGTAATGGTAACTACACCATGTCCGACTAAGTTTCTTAGAGGATTGGGGACATGAATCCAATCTAGGTATTACGGATGGACTTAAAATTGAACAAAAATTAATTACTAGTTTAAAGGTTTGAAATCTAGTTGAAACAACTGTTGTATGTATTTTAATTTCATTTGCCCTAGGTATCTGAAATGTTTAAGAATATAATACGAATTTTGATAATTTATCTTACACACTAAATATGATTTTTGATTTGATATTGTGAGGAGTAAAATCCTCATATGTCCAATGTTGAGAAATTTTTTAATGTTTCTTTGAATTATGAATTAAATTATTGAAGGTTTTATGTCCAAAGCAATTACCGACGGTTCGGGGGTGTATTTTCTCACTTAGATTAAAATCAAACTCGTTGTTCTTGTATACGTAGTTAATTCCCAGTCTTTACTTAAATTGAATTAGTTGATAGAATTTTCCCAAACCAACCATCTTTTCATTTATTTCTCTCAGTCAATCATGAGGTTATTCGTCTTCCCTATTTATCGTTGTGTTCTTCATCTTAGTCCTTGAGTTTGATACCTGACTTGCTCGAAAGATTACTTACGCGATCGGTTTGTACTTGAACCAATAGCACGCACTAGATACACATTTCGAATCGCGTTAGCTGGGCTTTATCCGCTAGAGTACAACATCATCGTAGGGTGCTCCGATATTATTTATGAAGAAAAGGGATGGATATCTGAGATTATGTGTTGACTATAGAGAGTTGAAAAAGTCATGATTCGAAGTAAATACCCGTTACCTCGTATCGATGACCTGCTTGACCAATGGAGATAAGAAACTTACTTTTCGAAGATAAAGTTAAAACCTGTGTACCCTTAACTATGTATCAGGGAGCATGATGTCCCTTAGACTGCATTCCTAATGAGGTATGACTCGTATTAGTTCAGGGTTATGCCATTTGGGATAACCAACACACCAACAGTATTCATGGATCTCATGAATAGGATATTCAAAGATTTCTTAGACCAGTTCGTTATTATTTTTATAGATAACATTTTAGTTTATTCACAAACAAAGGGAGAGCATGGAGAGGACTTGCATATAGCTTTGTAGACTTTACGGGACCATCAATTGTACTCCAAATTCGAGAAATGAGGGTTGTGGTTATGGGAGGTGAAGTTCTTGGGTCACATTGTGTCAGACAGGGAAATTTCAGTGGACCTGGGTAAGGTAGCAGTAGTGAGGGAGTTGGGTTAGCCCACAACACCGATAGAGATTTATAGATTTTTGGTATTGGTTGATTACTATCGCATTAAAGGGTTCTCAAAGATTGTGGACCCGTTGGAAAATTTAACTCACCAAGGGGTGCCATTTGTTTGGGATGATTAGTGTCAGTTAGACTTTGATGAGCTAATGGATAAATTTATTTTGTCACTAGTACTCGCACTGCCTAGGGGAGGAGTAAAGTACTTTATTTTTACAGATGCACCATTATAAGGACTTGGGGATGTATTATAGTAGGAATATCGGGCTATATCTTATGATTCTTGCAAGCTTAAGGCCTATCATAAGAATTGGCCCATACATGATCTGAAGCTTGCAGTTGTAGTTTTTTCCTTGAGGACATGGAGGCACTATCTCATAGGGGAGAAATTTAGTCTTATTCACGGATCATAAGTCGCCGCGTATCTATTCACACAAAAAGATCTCAACATGAGGTGGCATAGGTTGATCGCGATTGTGAAATATTATTAGTTTGACATCGAGTACCACTCAAGGAAGGCTAATGTGGTGGCAGACATGTTGAGTCGATGGACTACGGGGGAGTTAGTAATAGTCTAAAAAGATAAGTGGAGTGAACTTCGATAAGATGATGTAGTGGCTAGGGCTTGTATGATAATTTTGACTGTCACGCCTGAGATCATCATGAGGGTTGTGAAGGCGCAGGTAGGGGATGAATTTCATTTGGAAAATGTGTGTCAGTTACTAGTAGAGGTAGCAAAGTCTTACTCGATCAGTTTAGAGGGAGTCTTACGCTTTAATGGGAGACTGATAGTCAAAGAGGATGGGGACCTACAACATGCAGTGATGATAGAGTCTCAAGAGTCGCAGTTTTTGGTACATATTGGCGGGGATAAGATGTACCAAGACATGAGAAAATAATATTGGTGGCCATGGATGAGGGGGATATTACTGAGTTTGTCTTGAAGTGCACCACTTGGTGGTTAGTGATGGTAAACCGTCAAAGAACTGCTGGGATTTTGTAGCCATAAAAGATTCCAATTTGGTAATGGGAAGCATATCGATGGACTTTATCACAGGGATACCGATTTTATAGAGGTGTCACGATTCCATATGGGTTATTGTGGATTGCCTGACCAAGGTGGCCCTTTTTTTTTCCAGTTTGGACAGATTATACGACAGGGCAACATGCCTAGCTTTTAGTAGTCGAGATAATGAGGTTGCATGGAGTGATGATTAATATTAGGTTCGATCGAGACAAGATCTTTGTGTATCATTTTTGGCAGAGTTTTTAGGAGGCTATGGGAACTGAGTTGCGATTAAGTACAACTTACCACTCGTAGATAGATGGATCGATTAAGAGAGTTAATCGGATGTTACAGGATATGTTGAAGATGTGCATACTTGATTTCATAGGAGGTTGGGACCATTACCTTCCACTGATAGAGTTCGCTAATAAATAATAAATACCAGTTCATGTTCGACATAGAGCCTTTTGAGGCATTATATATCCAACCTTGTCATTCACCTACTTGTTGGTTAGAGGGGGGGGGGTACAATATGCTTCTTGGTCCAGAGATGATCGAGGACACTTATGCAAATATCGAGCTAATTCGAGGTCATATATGAATAGATTAGGACGGGCATAAGAGTTATACAAATGCAAATTAGAGACACATGGAGCTTGAGGTGAATGACCAATTATTATTGCGAGTGTCTCCTATGAAGGGAGCTATGCGGTTTGGGAAAAAGGGGAAGTTGGAGTCGAGATATGTTTGGATTTTCTCGATTATTAAGAGGATATGTCCAGTTGCGTATAGGCTCACTCTTCCAGAAAACTTGCAGAGGATTCACGACGTATTTCATGTGTCATCGTTGAAGTAGTACTAGAGGAGTGAGATGGCTTATTGGCATGTCCCGTTGGAGGATATTGATTTACAGTCACACATCTCATACGAGGATAGATCGGTTGCTATCCTGGATAGTAACACGCATATGCTTAGATAAAAAGTAGTGTTTCTGGCTCGTGTTTAATGGGGGCATCAAAATGTTGATGAGTTTACGTGAGAGCAAGAGGATTATATGAAAGAAAAATATCCAGAGCTCTTTATACCAGCTATGTCCAAATTTTAGGGGTGAAATTCTGTTGTTAGGAGGAAGTATGAAACACCCCATATTTTTTTGCCTTGTAAATTACACGTGTGGACGCAATTTAATTAAATTGAGAAACAAATAAAATCAAATAAATATTAATTAGTGAATAAAAGGATCAAATAAATATTATGAGAAATTATATTTACTTGGGTGATAAGTAAAAATATATATATCAAATTACATTACGTCCTAAGTGAGTAAAATCGACGAGTTTAATGGTATCTCATTTAGGACACGCAGATAGGGTTGTGTTGGGAATGAGATGGAAAATTAATATTAGATAACCCTAATGGTGATTTTAAGTGCACGATGATCCGTAATGGGTCGATATAGTCATAAATAGGTACCTGGGGGTTGTATTTCGGTATCGAGGGCTTTTTAGTCTAAACCAGACCCGTGAAAGTGTATTAGGGTCATTTAACACATTGGGCCTGACTTAATTTAGGGATTAATGGAGTTTAGGGTTATAATTAGGGAATACAGATTGAGTGGGAAACCATTTCACTATCCAAAAGTCCAAGGCTTTGAGAGAGAGGAGAAAAGAGAAGAAGAAATTGAAGAAATTAGGGAGAAAGTGATCCGTAAAGGAGATTGAATCATTCCAGGCTCAAGAACACCATCAAAATATGGACTCAAAGGGTAGAACTCAAAACTTCTTCAATCATAAGGAAAGTATTTACTTGCTATAACCCCTAGTGTATATTTCAATTATTCATGTAAAATTGGTGTAGGGAGACACAAATTTTTGGGTGGGATTAACGATAAAATGGGGATTTTTATGAATGAAATCACCAACGAATTCGAATATGATTACATGCTAAATCTGATGTGAAAGAAATTATAAAGATGCAATCTTGGACGATCAAACAATAATTGACGAAATCTTGAATTAGGATTGAAATTATGTTTAATTCTTGACGATAATTGATAATCCCATTGAATTATATGTTTTTGTATTGATTTGTACATGAAAATCTGTGGCAATATGTTTGGATTGATTTAGAACTCGTAGTAGGGGTTTAGGTGAAGATGGTAACACCTAATGTTAAAGGGAAATAGATGGATCCAGTCAAAATAATTTGGGTGTACTCCCCAGAATCGATTCGATTCTCTAGGGAGGGGAGAATCGAATCACCAACCAACCGGTTCGAGCAGTTAGGAGAATCGATTCGGCATGGCTAATTTTCTTCTTTTGGTTGTTTTGATTTTTCCACGAACCGTTTAGGTTTTAGCTTAGATTATAGAGTTTAATAGATGGAATATAACTTCTGGGAATATACAAAAGAGATTAGAAAGTAACTGAGGTTAGACGGGGTGTAAATTCGAGCATGAGATTATGGGTGTATTAGGGTGAATATCTCTCGAGAAATGATTATGAAATCGGGTTAGGATGTTGGGAAGAATTAGGCTATTACCTTGAGTAGAATAACATGGTGGCCAAAGACGTGAAATTAAAGGATTTATAATAAGTAAATGAATACTTGATAAATCGGGAGTCGATGGACTCGGGATTTATGGTCTAGTTCTAAGAGGAATATGTGTACAAATAGCCGGTTATATATATATATATATATATATATATATATATATATATATATATATATATATATATATATATATATATATATACTGAAGGAGATAGAATATTATATGAATATATCTATTTGTGATTGATATATTTGAACATACCTACTCTAGGGATGCTATCGTTGGAGGTTTCACGTAGTGGGCGGTCCACTCTTACATGACCAGCCTGTGTTGGGTCGTTTCCCTAAGTCATAACACTATTGCATGACCATTGTATGCGAGTTTGGAGTCTGGTGGGGTAAAGTTGTATGGTTATGACCCATGTATATATACCCATAAATGCCTCCAGTTTATGTGTTTACTATTTGGGATCAGTGGTGAGATACCGACCAGTAGTGTAGGAGTGGTACGTGATGTACCTGGAGTCTAATAACATACCAGGGAATGCATCCGAGAGGAAAGATTTGGGATGCTATATATACGCATAAACAAGATTTATATGTATATGTGTGATAAAATGAATATGTGAACATTGAAATTATAACTAGTGTACAGTTATGCTCATTGTTTAACAATAAGAATATAATTGAGAATTTTAATGATATAGCTTATGTGATAGGTATGTAAGAACAATGCAAAGTATAATACGTGTATAAAGGTTGGGCTAGAGGGTTAGCATATTCGTCTACGTTAAGTGACTAGACTAGTTATGCGGGATATCATAACTAGGAAATTAAAATACATATGTTAGGTGAGTACTATACATGAGGGGCGAGAATAATCTCATGCGAGTACGATACCATATGAACATGAATAATTTTGCTGCATATTCATTATTGCATTTTAGACACTTGCAAATATTTTTAAAATGGTTTTGGGTGCTGATCCTTATAAAAAATCCTTATTCAAAACCTTCCAGGTGCTTAGCCATAGGGACGCCAAACTTAGTTGTCCTTCCAGTCACACGATGCTGCAGCAGCTGTGGATGCTTGCAGAGTTTGCTTAGTTGCTTATTTCATTGCTATATAAATAGGATGTTATTGTAGTTTCTCTTATTTCGAGAATGTCTCCAACTGTTGGACAACATTCCTTTTTATACTTGGAGTTACCGAGAGTTATTCGGTTATTTAATTTATTTTACGTCATCAATATTCATTTTATTCTTGTGGTGAATGTTTTTAATTATTAATGGAGTGTTTATTTTAATGGTTGAATGTTTTAATGAGGAAAGTTTTAAAATTTTTAAAATTTGACATCAGGCTCAATAGGTTGTTAGTAATTAACTGGTTTTCAACAGTGATGCTAAGAATGAACCAGACTAAGATTACAGTCTTACTTTAGTAGAGTATTGGCTACCCGTTATTAGAATAGGCATGGTCTCACAGGAACATTCTGATGGACAGGTTGGATTTTTGTCACGTAAACTTTATAAGTTGAGTCATAGCCGAAGACGAGTTACAACGAAGACCATAGTGCATATTGGGTCGAAGAGAGAGTAAATTTCTATTTTGTATTGAAAGGAATTTATGCGGGAGAGGTATTGTTAGACTTTCAAATTAGGTATGTCAAGAATCTAATTTTGAGGAATAAATTCCCTATTTAAGAGGGGATGAATGTAATACGCCATATTTTTGAAGTATTTAATTATTTGTTAAATTGATTATTGGTTTGTGATGAGTTGTTATTTGCATATGACACGTGGTATGTCATTTCATGATATGAGATGCTAAAAATTTGATAGGATGTTTATTACATCGAGATGTGACTTTGAGATGTCACATGTGATGGATTAAGCAATTAAGTTATGTGTTGATTTGACTATATTGCTATAGCTATTAGCGGACTCATGATAATTCACTAAGATTAATAATTAAGCGACTTAGTACTATGTGTATCTCTGGAATGGTCAGGGTCTAGGTGTTAGGGGTTTATTTATTTGGACTATTCCTTTGACATCGGGTACCCCCGATTATGAAGTAGGTTTTTATAATACCGAGTGGCATTATAATTAATTTATAATTAAAATTTGAGTTAAGCTATGTGTATTTGTTTTTTTAATTAGTTTTATGAGTTAAACAATTATCCTAATAAGATGTTTGACTTGTAAAATATGTTAACCTATGAGTAAGTTAGTATGACATTTAAAAATTATGATTTGAGCTTATTTTAGTGGAATATTAGCTCGTCGGGCTTGTATATGGTTTGGGCCAAACTTCAAGCCATTTGAAACATGTTTTGGATATTTTTTGAGGCTATTTAGGTACCAAGATTAATTACATGAATAGTGATTTGATATCTTTTATTATCTTAACCTAATTATAATAACACACATGTGAGAGAACCCTAAATGCTAAGGTAGAGGTAAGGAAACCTTAGCTTGAAGAATCGAGGATTTAACCTATAGAATTGGGGATTTTGGGATTTGATTCATACAATTAGGATGAGGCAAGTATACTTTGTTTAACAATATGAATAGATTTGTGTTAGAATAATTTAAGACATTTTTATCTATTAAGTTAATAATTATAAATCTAATTTGGTGCATAATGAAACCTTTATTAGTAATTACGACTGATCTAACGATGAACCCTAGTTTGAATTAAATAACATATGTAATGTTGTTAAATAATCAATCAATCAAGACTTGAATCAATAGAATACTGCTTAGATATTATGAAATGTGAATCGTACATGATTTAATATGTAAAACCCCTCTTGTAATCATGTTTATTGACGTTAATCCGTACGCAAATTAAACTATTCTTGTGAAGAACATAAACCTAGGGTTTCATTGATGATATGCAGTTAAGATTTTTGTAAGAGTTTTTATTCATCGAAACGTTGTAGAAATATATTCCTAGTATTCATATATTGGTTGTATGTGAAGCAAAATGACCAATTTGGAGTTATACAAGATTTAGGTTGTGAAGGTTTTCATCCATGACCACACTAGTTAAAAGGTTGAAGAATAATTGGATTTGGGACCGTTGGGTTGATCTTGCACAGGCTCAAATCGATTCGAACCATGTAAGTTGTATATAATTGAATTATGAATGAGGGATGCGGGCTTTGTAATTTTTTAGGTTTTTGATGAATATCTTATGAATATTTTTTAAATAGTGCGTAGGTCTAAGTTTTTCGTTATGGGATGAAGGGTTGGATGTGTATGTGTGTGTGCATATATGTGTGTGTGTGTGTGTGTGTGTGTGTATTGAGGCGAATTGTACATATATGTATGCATATTTATAGTTTACACCTAGTCCCGGATCAATCCGACCTTAGTGAGCGGTCAAGGATGTTTCAGTTATACGGTTGTTCGATTAAGGTTTTGATTAGGGAGCTATTTTTGGATTTGTAATCAATTAAGATGAGTTTATAGGCAGTAGGTTGGAGTATATAAACCAAGTTTAAAGATCTTGATATTTGCATTTTAGTTTTTGAAGCTGGATAACTTTTGGAGATAACGTCTATTAGATATGAGGTAAGAACATAGTTATGACCAAATAAGTTGGGTAATGAAAGCAATATATGGGAGATAACACCTTATTTAGATGCCATGGTTTTGGGGTTGAGATTTTATGATATTCAGCGATCATTAACGATTGTATCGGACCTACGACAGTCTATAATATGTTTATAACCCATCGAATATGATAGTGGTTGTTTTAGAATGATATGAACATAGGTGTGAGACGGCATGTAAACTTTTTAGCCTTAGGAGTTAGGGATAGTATACATACATATATATATATATATATATATATATATATATATATATATATATATATATGTATGTGTGTGTGTGTGTGTGTGTGTGTGTGTGTGTGTGTGTGTGTGTGTGTGTGTGTGTGCACGATTATGGTTGATGTGCTTATTAACTTATATTACTAGAAATTTATGTGCAATCTAATTGAGTATAAGTTTGTGATTATTTACTTGACTTATGTACAATTATACCGAGCGTGTGTATGTGTGCTCATGGGGACATACTATGATAGATTTGATTGGGCACGTAAAACGTTGATCGTACGTGGTATTACCACTGACAGGGATGGACTCTATCTAGGTCCTATTTACTGTGGTCCAATGTGCTGAAATACCCATTTCTGGGTGGGATAACGGGGGGATCTTGTCATACAACCTTGGGTATAGTGAGTATGCACGAGTGATCCCCGAAGGCATTAGTGAGGCCTTCGTATCTCTTATTTTCTAGCTTGAGCCCGTGTATTTGATGTGAGTTAAGTAAACTCATGTGTATTCTAGATTATGTGAAATTTGTATGTGTTATATATTGAGATGATTATACGGTATTATGTTTTATACTAGAGAACTATATACCTGGGATTATGACTCGGGAATAACACTATAAGATACACTAGAGACATTTATGGTAAACGGTGACTTGAGAACATTGATATCTGATACATTATAGATGTACCTTTGGAATCATAACTTGATAGCGCAATGAAAGAAAATAATGTTTAGTAAGTGAATTACGTTAATGTAAGAGATTATCATATAGTAAGAGATTCATAACCCAATAGATAAACTTAATATTGTTAAAGTAAAGCATGCTTATTTATAAGATGCAATTATATCACATGGGCCTCACATGGGTTGGGAGAACAACTGCATGCTTATTTAGGTTGTTTGAGTTTAGGTAACTTAAAAAACTTAAAATCCCCTTAAAACGGTAGGAATATGTCTTATTATTTTTGTTTCCCAATTAGAGTTATATCCTTAAACACCGTAGACTTGTTAGGTTTAGTCCTTGTTGTTGAAATATTTTTCTACACATCTTATGTAATGCTCCTACTCGGATTTATGGTTTATCCATGGTCAACCCGATCCAATCCCAGCATTAGGTGTCAAGTGCAATGAAACAACCTACATAATGTTGTTAGTCCAATTTTATTTAATTAATATTTCACTTGTTTAGCATGTGATTTCCATTTAAATCAAGCTACATGAGGGTCCCGTGGGAAGTGTCCTCCGAATTCGAGCATACAGAGCTACTAATGTAAAATACAAAGAATATTTACCTGTGCAATGCCAACCTATCCTAATAAGGACAAGGGAATGATCCGAATGCCCAGTGGGAAATTACAATAATGCAGTATAGAATCAAACGACATAAATGAGGCTCTAACATGTTTATTTACGTGCACATGCAACACACACACACACACACACACACATATATATATATATATACTTGAATGCATTAAATCGTTTTTATTCCAAAAAATGTTTCTTATCCTAATTAATTCACCTTAATGCTACAAAGAATTCCATTCTTCTTAACGTAATATTTATTTCATGATTTAACACATCCAGTTAAATAATTTACATAAATACACTTTGTTTAAGGAAAATTATTTCTTTCACTGAAATTACCCACTTTATTTATACTAATTCACGTTAGTATTTTCACTGAAATCATCATTTCAACACACGTAATTTTTCATTAAAAACCTTTCTTAAACACATCCTTGTGCTAATTATAGGTTAAACTTCTTTTGGTTGCTTAACCACCTATTTAGTCACTTCACTTTACCATTCCTTCACCTGATGGACATTAATCAATTTTCACATTACTTGTCCATTTTACCCTTTACCGAAATATTTATTAGTTCATTTACGTTAGGTTGAATTTTCATATATTCATCACACGACATATTTTTTTAACATGTTCCATTTTCATTATCGTTTTCTCGGAATATTTCAATATCCACATACTTTAACTGGCTCCACAACGTCGGCTATGCTACCATATGCTCTGGTCAATTATTTTAGTTCTTTCACCCCCAGACTTCGTGCCCTCATTAATTATTCCAGTGTCCTCCGAGTCCTTATTAATGTGTTTTGACATTTTGCATATGTCCACATTATTCCACTTTTCCTTTTCACGACCAAAGCCAAAACTCGGGGTTTCACCCCAACTTGTGTTACACTTTAAAATAATCATTTCATGTCCTCTACGCCTTTACATTTATTTTCATTCCAAAATCAAGTTCATTTAGGACCATTGTGTGTAACACCCTTTCCAATATTTTTATTTTATAAAAGTATTCCACTTTACGTAAAATTAACATTTTACCCATTTGTTTTCAAACTTGTCTTTTTCTCCATTTTTACAGGTGTTATTTTCCAAACACCATTGAGTTATCACATTAACACTTTCTAAACCTTTTGGTGTAACATTCTTCTCAAGTTGAAAACATCTTTATTTCATTACTTTCCTTTCCAAGAAATCATTGAAAATCTAAGAGTACTTTATAAGAAACTATCATTTTCTCTGTTAGTATACGTAGTCTCAAACACTTAAAAGATTTTCCACCCATTATTACACTCTAAAAGCTAAAATTTCTATTTTCATTTATCTCATATTCAAATCCATTATGACCCTCATTAAACTTGTTTATATATTCAACATCAAAATACTAAAAGTTTATATTCATGAGAATATGGGTTTTAAGTACAAAATCCTATTAAATGGGTCTGACATATAATTTATTCCAAAAATTTCACATTACTCGCATAAATATTCTTTTCAGTCTAAAAACATTTTTATTTCTCTAAAATTTGAGTAAATGTCTAGTTATATAAAAATCCCAATTTTCATAAGAAGACTTGAAAATATTTGCTCATAAAACATTCCCAACATTTTTATTTCATAAAAATGTTTAAACACCAGGTTTTCTTGAGACATACCATTTTCTCAAAACCATTAAAACCATTTGTAAGACCATTTTTACAAATCCTATGAAATATCTTTCTTAATTCATGAATGCATCTTACTCGTATAAACTCTAACCACATGACTAACACTGTGGAAAAATAGAGTTTTATACTAAAGAGTAGAGTTTTCGTACCTCAAATGTAACTCTAAAATGGTGGATGATGAAGAAGAAGATGGAAACTCCCCACCTCCTAAAGTGACCTCAAGGAGGTTACCTAGCTCCACAAACCTTGCCTCCGCTAAATCTCCAAGGAAACCCCCTTCAAACTCCACAAATTTCTATTTTTCTTGTCCAAAACCCCCCAACAACGCCTCTAAAATTCATAGATTTGTTCAACCAAGGTGGAAATGGATGTATTAGGCTTAAATGTGGTGGAATACTAGTAGTATATGGTGGTATATGGTGGATATATGGTCCTGTCATGGTAGTTGTGGTGGTAAGAGTTAGAAAGAGAGAAGAAATCTGATAATGGTGGGGATAAGAACTCCATATCTCTCTCCTCATTACCCTTAAAGCAACCCACATAACCCCAAACAAGCCCTTATAACAACACTCTCAAACATCAAAATCCTATTTTTGTTAAATTCAAATTCATCAGATTTTGATATGTCATCGATCCAACGACCCAAAATGTGACAACACACAAGGGCACCCAATTTAAATTTTTTGGGTAGCCTCATTCGAATGAAAAGGGGCCTCATTTGAATAAGAAAGGGGCCTCGTTTGAACAACCTTCTAAGGAATTCAATACAATGGGATCTTATATGATCATCATTTGATCTTCACTTTAAAGGACCAGGGAATTTAGTTAAAATCAATATTCCTCGTTTGAGTGAGAATGGCCACTCATTCAAACGAGCTTAATGTAATTCGAACCACTGTTTCCTAATTTCTCCAATTTTCACCCCAAAACTTCTACAATTACCATCACGACTCCAAGAACAATCAATTACATACATAAAACCATTAATAATGATCCAATTCCCAAGGATTTCCAAATTATGTGGAAAGATTAATAAAATATTAGGCAAGAGTATTACATATTAGGTCATTGTTACTGCTACAGACTTTGGCTATTTGTTGGTGGATTTTCTCCAACACCATACCATTAATGATTCATATGGTGTAGATTTTGAGAATTGTATCTCATTTATAGTTTTGTATTCATTTACTTTTCAGTTATTAGTCAGTTTTAATATTTAAGATTTACCGAGTTAGGCCCTTATACGAGATACATTATTATTATTATCGAAATATTTATTCAATATTAGATATTATACTGTTGAGATTGTAATATTATAGAGTTGGAGTTTATTTCTATTGTCAATTGGATGGTATTAAAGAACTTATACTTTTTTTAACATTTATTATCTTAGTGTTTTTAGTCATATTATTTTTTTGATTTTGTTCATGCCGAGAATGTTAATAATTATTTTTTACTCACGCGGCTTTTATAGTAGAACTGATCAAACTATTTATGGATTTTATAGGGTTTCATATTATGTTATCTGGAAGTCCATGAATCTTCTGTCCATATCTAATGTTAATTACTCCAATGAGGTAGGATATCCTTAGTTGTCTTTAATTGTATACAATCGATTCATTCGATGAAATTAAACCTATTCGTATAGAACTTCCTTCATGGGAGGAATTTACTAACTCACATTTTATTTCAAGGAACTATCACTTAAGAGTATAAAGAATACCGAATGCCATGATTGAATCCATCTGATGTGGGGACAAATCAAGCTAATACGAGGAAGTAATCACATCACATTTTTAAAGACACCAATGGAGATTTTGGGGTTTATGTGGTAACCCCTCTCCCACTTAATATTTTGAACTTGAGGGTTTTTAAAAAACAATTCATTCGATTTTAATACAAGAATTAAATTCTTAGTAATTTCCAATTTACTTGCACAAATTATATTCTCAACATTACAAATTAAATCCTTAGTAATTCACCATCAAAAGTGGTGTCACATGAGACATCATCATCAATAACCACATTATATATCTCCATTACTTTCTTTTTATCCTAGTTATAAAATCGATATGCTCGACTATTTTGTGAAAAATGAATAAATAACCCTTCTTTTTTCTTTGAACCAGACTTGGTCAAATATTCCACGTAATTAAGAATGCATCACTTACTTCCAAACAGTTTGAAGTACTTAATAGTAAGATTCTTTCCTTTTGAAAGCTCATATATAGTCTTCTTAGCGAATGGTCTAAGAAAAAATCTATTGGATGTATGACAAGACGTTTGCATATATTAGGTCCAAAAATTGTGAAGAAACTTTTTACCTTCTAGCATGCACCTTACCATATCTTGCAATGTCCAATTTTTTCTCTTAATAACTCCATTTTGTTGCGGAGTCATAATAGTCAAAAACTCATATTTGATATCTAATTCATCATAATATTTTCAACCTTTCAATCAAAGAACTCAGAACTATGATTATTCCTAAGTGTTATACTTGGTAGCGATTTTTAATTTTGAATTTTTTCCAAACATAAACAATGACCGTAAAAGAATCACTTTTCTCTCTCTCAAATGCCACAAATGTTAATCTTGAATAATCGCCAACCATAATAGAACAATATATTTTCCCTCTTATAATCTCCATATTTGAGGGACCGATGAGCTCTACATGTACCAATTCTAGAGGTTTAGAGTTAGTAATATCACTCCATTTCTTATGAGAACTCTTGATTTGTTTTCCTTTTTGACAAGTTCCACAAACCTTGCTTATGGATTTTCCTTACCCAGGAAGACCCCTAAATCTCTATTTGTTTGACAGAATATATCAAAATATTTAAAGTTTATATGCCCCATCCTCTAATTATATAAGTCACTGGACTCCTCTTTTGTTTCAATCATAAGAGTATAAGAATTCTAATTCGATCTTGTCCCTATGATCGACTCTCATTTCTCTTCTTTTCTCAATAATCACTCACTAGAAAAACTCACAAGGTGGTGAGCATCACAAAGTTGATTTATGCCAATGACATCAATGGCAAGCCCTTTAACACAAATTATATTTTGAAGTGTAGTGTAGTGCTCTCAAAAAGTTTAACCGTATCTTTACCAATAATAAGAGATTTTTTCCCATTTTCATAAGTTACTAAATTCTCATTATAATCATCCAGTGAAGTAAAAAATGACTTATCTCCCATCATATGCCATGAGAAACCATAATTAACATACCAATTGACAGAGTTTGTGGCCTCAAGAGCTGCGATGACATCATAACAATTGTGATGCTCCTTCGTAATCCATATAGGTTTGGGTTAAATACCCTTTCTCAACTCACTCACATCCTTTCAAAGTTTTTTAAATTCATTTTGAAGTCTTTTATTAGCCCTTTGAAACTAATTTCTCCTTGAGAACCAAGTGTATGAATATTTCTCATCTTATTGAAGTTGGTAATAAAAATGTCTCAAATGTCCTATCGTGTAACAACAGGAACATTTGTAAGTTTTAAAAGGGTGTTTGAGAAAAAATCGTATTTCTATTGAAAAATCTTGTTCTCTTTGGTTTTGATAGACACACTCTTTCTTAAAGTCATTTGCATGATGTTTGTAATTAGGATTTGTTTTTTTAAAAACTTTCCTTTAATATACTTGCCTTTGAGGTCTTTGAACAAAGTTAGACCTTTTGAATTAAGAATCTTTTTCAACCTTTACAACATTTACTCTTCCATTCTTATTTGACAAGACATTCTTATGAAGTTCTTTTCCTTTGACATTGTTTGAAGAAATATTATTTTCATTACTTTGAATAGAACTTTCTTGTTCAACGATATTTGACTTTTCAAGCGCAAACGTAGTAGTGTATTTGAAGAAGAATTGAAAGGGTATCATAGACTTCTTCATAACGTCTTTTTAAATTTCTCGAATCTATCCTTTAAAGAAATTTTGATTTTCATTACAATAGATGAATCACTTATGAGAGAAGTAACTTTTTTTGAAATTATTTTACCGTTCATTTCAAACATCTTATACTATTTCTCAAGTTTCCTATTCATTCCAAGGAGGTCAAATTTCTCAATTTCTAGGGAAGGTTTTAATTATTCACACGCTTTAACCAAGTTTGAGTTAAAAAAATCATTTCATCTTTCTCTTTTAACGTGTCATTTTCTTTTTAAAAAAATTATATTATGTTTTTCACCTTAATGTTAGATTTATTCAATTTTAACCATTCATGAAACAACATGTTATATGCATAATTGATTTCATTGATCTCCACCCCATCACTCAATTCGTTTTCATAATGTGCAATTTCATAGCTTGACTCACTTGATGAATGAGATGTGTTCTTAGCTAAGTATTAATGTGGTGATTAGTGAATATCATCCAAACTAACTCCCAAATTACAAAAACTCAAAATCTCCATGTAAGCACACATATAAGCAAACACACATTTACAAATAAGTATCAACTCATGATGTTAAGCCCTAAATTGAGTAATCGTGCATTAGTACCAATTGATGATGTAAATGTGTGCATACTGGATGTAAACCTAGAGAGGGGAGGGGGTGAATAAGTTTCTAACTAATTTTTCCCTTACACATAAACTAGTAACCTAGATCTAAGGCTTTTTTAATTGTAGCAATTAAATCTAAATCAACTTGGATGAAAACAAACAATCTAACAACAAAGCAATTGTACAACACTAATTTTATGAGGGAAACCCCCAATGTACGAGTAAAAAACCTCGGTCTACCCTACTTTCTTATTTTATTTGAAAAGGTCCTTTATACAATGTAAGAAGATAATTATCTCTTATGCTCTCCTAAGAAATTATCTATGAATGTTGAATCTACCCATCCGTTATAATAAGAAATCTAACCAAATCTCCATTGAACGAACATGAATGTCACATTCTTTATCCTCGATCCACATCTTGATTGAACTCTTCTTTAGATAAAACACCCGTTTTTTTATCTTCGAGTATATATCAAATGTAATGAATTTTAATCAGATGTAAACCATGCCTATTGTTGATTTAGACATCTTAAATCATATCTCAAATGTAGATCTAAGGTTAGATAAAAAAAATATATCAATTTGAGTTTGAACACTTGAACTTGAAAAGGAAAAGAAAATAGATGCTCTCAAATATGAAAATCTCCAAAGAGCAAGTCAATTTTGAAATATGGAAAAGTGTTGTTACTTTTGGGGGGAAACAAGGTCTATATATAGACAGATTTTAAACTCATAGTAGCCTAGCGCACAGGTAAATGAGGCATTGTTTTTACGAGTTTAGCCATAAGAAAATAGATTGAAAAAATAATATGGTCGTGCTCACAGGGGCAAATCAATATCTTGCACATGTTTTTTTTGTCAATAATCTTTGAAGCCTAAAAACCATGCCTCTGGGCACATGTGGTGATTTCACATTGTGTGAACGAATCAAGGCTATAAAAATATTTTTAATATAAATTCCTTTACATCCAAGCATAGATCTTATCCTTTTTTGAAAAACATACACATACTCCAAGAAACTAAAAAAACTTTTAGAAAAATTAAACTAAATTAAACATCGTGACTGTGTGCATTACCAACTGATAAAGAAATGAGGCACTCCGTGAAAGAATATACTTCGACAGATCAGCATTAAAAGTCTTAAATGTGGAGAAGCCACAATATCTTTAAAGTTAATTATCCATAGGTAACATGCAATACCTTGTATTTTCTACACATTATTTAATTATTGAATTTATTGTTTATTTTGCCTATTATGATAGTGAAATGTCACTTATTATATTTTATCTATATTATTAAATGATTTGTGTTATGTGAATTAACACCTTTTGAAAACTAATATAATGCACATTAACATATTTATTAAATAATTGAAGTGACTTAGTATTATAATCGACTATGGAATGGCTAGGGATTAAGTGTCGGTGGTTTCCTTGTTAGGATTATTCCTTCGGTATCGGGTTCCACTGACTGTAAATTAGTTTCTTATAATTCCGAGTCATATGTAACTAATTAATAATTAAATTTCTAATTTAACTAACTCAATCATGCCTATAAGTTAATTTAAGGGAAGAATATTTATTAGAATTTTTCATATTTCGTGTTGACCTTTGGGATATTTAAAATGTCCCTTTTGATTTAAAATAGTAAGATTTAAGTCCATTTGATTATATGTGGCTTGGAGAGAGTTTTGGACCATTAGGAGTACTATTTGTGCTCATCAAGTTAAGCCTTATATTGGTCCTAAGCCTATATTCGTGGGTAGAACTTTCATTAGGTTAGTTAGAAAAACTTAAAACACACTTGAGACATTTTAAAAAACCCTAGAGAGCTTGAGAGAAGAACTAATGATTGAAGTGTAATTGAAGGGTTTAAGAAATTGATTCTTCAATCGATCCAAGGTAGGTATACATCGATTAAGAATTTGATATGTATATTGGTTAGGATAATGATAATTCATTGGAATCTAATTTTTATAATCTAAACCCTTTTTTTGGAAATTAGTTTAATTGATGAATTAAAAATTAATCTCATGTTAATTAGTTAGGATAGTTTGATATCAATTCCTTTGAATTAACCTTGTAATCTTGATGAATTTCATATCTTCTAAACCATTCTAAGGAATCCTATTAAATCCTACTGGTTAAAGTCGAAATTTAATCAAATATGAGTTGAATTGGTTAGAATTATGAACTTAGAGTTCTTAAACCCGTAATGTGAATTTAATACCATAAACCTTGATTTAGTCACCTAAAACTGGTGGATTTAGGTAGTATTGTTGTTGTACATCATATATATAAAGTAAGATGGGATTAGGTTTCTATTAGAGGCTTTGAATTTAGGTTTTTGTTTGATAATGTTCATTTTTGGCATTTGGATAAGATGAACTTGTGTCAATATCATTTGAATGAGATTTGAACGTTGTTCAAATAAGATTACTAATCTCATTTGAATGACTTCTTAACTGGTTAGAACGAATTTAGTAGTTTCGTTCGAATGACCTGAGTTTTTGTTTGAACAACATTGTGTAGTTCGTTAGAACAACTTAGTTAACTCGTTAGAGCGAGCTTCCATATAAATTGATAATTACCCTTTAATTAATTTGAAGTAATTAATGGGATATTTGAGATACTATTTTAATAATCTGTGAGTGTATTAGATTGCTATATTTTGACTTACTGTGTAATCATACCATGGTGTGTGAGTCCTCGGGTTGGATTTCTAGGTGGAATTTTAATGGGGCGCATAATACATTGATTGCACTGGTACTCCGGTGATGAGACATGTTTTACCTTGGTCCATTTACCCCGACGCTATGTGCTAAAAGTTCCTATTGTTCCCAGTGAAGGTTAACGGGGAGTTCATCCGTTTAACTCGGGGTACGGGGGCATATGATTGGTGTGAAGGCATAGGGGTTATACCTTGTTGAATCTTCAAGTTTATACATTTAGGAAGACCTAGAACCATACCTATTATGCATGAGTGATACCCAAAGGCATTAGGGATACGCTTTCATACATTTATGTTCAGACTTATGCATAACCCATTTATTCAAATGTGAAGAGGGATATGCTCACTCGAATACTGGACTTATGAGATTGTCTATCCTTATTGATATTACACTAAGTGATGTATTTATGAGACCTTTGATTATGAAATCCTTTAACTATAAACAAATGAGAATAATTTATAATTATACATTACTGGGTTCACTTGGGATATGGGATTAAACCTAGCTGTGATAGCTAGGTTGTTTGGGTTGCGTTAATTTAAAAGCAACGAAAATACAAGATGAATATGAATTTCTATTATTACAACCCAATTTAAGTTAATTATTACTTTTCGTAGACTTCCTAAGTTTAATCCTGGTTGTGGAATCTATTTTCAGGTCCTAGGAAACAGTTGTCACTACATACCTAATTCATTTGCATTCATTTCTAGTTCCAGATTCTAGGATGTAGGTGTCAATCCTGCGTGCTCATTTCCATTTATCGCACTTTCATTTGCTTATCATATTAGATATTGGATATTTGTATTGGTATTTATTTACTTTGAGGCATGCCATTTATATACAGAGGAGAGTATTATGTCTTGAGACAGTTTTGTATTCCAATGATGGAGTCTTTTACATATGGAGTACGGTATCAGATTTATGTTGGTTTTATTCTTATTATTGTTGACATCTATTTATCATTTTAATTTATATTTATTTTAGTCATGCTTAGAATTAGAAAAATTATTTATACTCATGTATTATTTGTATTTGGGCTCAATCAATATAGCTATGGATTTTACGGGGTGTCACATAATAGAACAAGATCCTCTCACACATAAAGTATAACATGCGTCAAGATTTTGGGCTTGACTTATTGCATGACTCAAATGATTTGACATGAAAGTTAGCCAACCAAGATAAATATAAAATGGTTACATTTTTAGGCAACTTGTCTTAAGAGTCGTTACAAGTTCCATAATTTTATTGAAGATGTTTCTAATATTTGTTTTGGAGGCTTATTTTGAACCATTAGTATGATGACTAAATAGTGATGATTTTTGTCTGACGATATCGTATTTGTCTATTAGGGTGGTACCTCTTTCTCAAAGTGGATGCCATTATCAGATACAAATTTATGGGGGAAGCAAAAGCAAAAATGATGTTTTCAAGTATGAACCTCGCATCCTTCTTTACATTAAGTAAGACCTAAGAATACGCCTCAACCCCTTTTTTTCATTGAGTACGTCCTCAGATTATGACTTAACCCATTTTATAAAGAAGTATATGGGAACCCATCATAACTCATTCCCGGTAAATGACTTAGGATTATTTTTGCCAATCATTTTATTCAACATGTAGGGAAAAGTCATAGCAAAGCCATGTAGTATAATTACCCCCGGGGCAGATGTTGTGTGGGTATATTGTAGAACCTATTTGTTCCATTTTCAAAAAAAATTGATTCCCAAATTTCAAAAGGGGCTCTTCATTCAACCCATTTTCTTCACTGTTAAAGGATAGCAAAATTACTGGAATGAACTATATAGACTGGAAGAAAAACCTAGACATTGTTTTAAATGATGAGGATTAAAAATTTGTTTAATGAAAACCTAATATGCCAAGCCTGAAGAAAGGTAATCAGAAAGGGGTGGCAAAGCTTATTAAAGGTGTAAAAAGGTTTATAGGATGGCTCATTCCTACATACTGGCCTCTATGGAAAATGTGTTAAAACTCCAGCATCAACACATTTCAAAGGCTTACGACATGATTATGAAACTGGGAACATGTTTGCGGATTAGAATCATGTTGCAGGATTGGATGCTTTGGCATGGTTGGTTAACACCAAGATGCGAGATGATACTCCTTTACACGATTATGTTCTTAAAATGATGTCCATCTTGGGAGAACTAGAGGTGATTGGATATAAAATCCGTGGTGAAACCTAAGTCGATTTTCTATGTCAAACAACACCAAAGTTCTTTAAACAATTTTGCTTAAATTATTATATGAACAAATTTGATTACTCTTTTACCCAACTGCTTAAACAACTCCAAGCTACAAAGAAATCATCAAGAATAAGTTTTTAGTTAAGGTTGATGAGAGAGGCCCATATTCTTCTATCCCCTAATGTGAGAGAAGAAGAAGGGAAATTTGAATTTTTGGGATTTTTTTTAGTACTTTTATGACAAAACTAGGGTTAAAAACAACTAGTTATTCATAAAAGACTTTAAATGTTTTTTTTTAATTATGAAAAAAAAATAGCTTTTCGAATATATGATTTTTAAATATTTTTTTTAAAAAAATAAGTCCGAAAATTAATATTCTTAAAATTGACCGAAATCCCCGGCAACGGCGCCAAAAACTTGTTGTCAAATTTTATTTGTTATAAAATTACCTCAAGTGCACGGGCTATTGAAATATAGCGTGTGTAAGTACGGGTCGAACCCATGGAGATTTCGTCAATTTTTATAAAATATTGACTGTCCAACTAGACATATGAGTGTATAAAAGTGATTAAGTTTCTAAACTAAAAATAAAGACGGAATAAAAGAACAAGTGCAAGAGATAATATTAAATGTGGAAGAAACTAGGACATCGGTTCCGTTTGTCAATTTTAATTAAATTAACACATCAATTTAATTTCGTAGTTCCGAATTTATAACACAAAATATACCGACTCTAGTCACGTACATTTCGAAGAATAAAACATTACATGCGCTCAAAATATTTTAATGTCTCTTGAATTAGACACCATGAATCCCTATTCCCTCAAAAATATCATGTTTTAAATTTTTAACGTGTATTTAAGCATGAGGTATCAAAACATCTAAGTGCAATCATAACCCATCAAAAATGACAACTTTAAATTTTTTAAAGTATGAATTTATAATTAATTCATTGAGGTTTAAAAATACACTCTCGTGTAGTTTTAAGCGAATACCGATTTTTTTTTATTTCAAATTAGAGCACGTCGGAATATGTACGAAATTAAATTAACATGTGTGGTTTAATTAGTCATGACAAACATCACCAAAGTCCTAGTAATTAAACTACTCACACGACATAATTGACACACAAATATTGCAAGCTGAAAAATAATTTTCATTAATAAATGTCAACTTACAAAATTTCGAATCCAATACTTGAATTACAATACACAATATGCTCCTCCAAAGTGTGCCTCCCAAATACTCTCAACACAATTTTTTTTATCTCTCAAAGTGTTTTTTTTTCTATCCAAAAGTGTTCTTTTCAAAGTCTCTCCAAGTTCCCCTAAATGTCGAAATTGGCTCATCATTTATACCCCAAAATGGGGTACAAAACGTGGGGGAAATGGGGAGGAATTATGGGAGGAAACATGGGTTGGTGGGAGTTTTATTTTTTTTTTCTTTTATTTCGGCAGAATAGGAAAAAGGGTTGGTGGGATAATGGGTTTAGCAGGTGGAGTAATGTGTCTAATTTTTTTTGTAAAAAATTTTGCCAAAAAATAAATGGGGCAGGCAGGGGTCGAACCCCTAACCTCCCTTGTGCATGGCCAATACTCCAACAACTTAACCAACTACCATCTATGTTTATAATATGCCTCCAGCTATATTTAACATCATATTAAATTCCAAATTTCATAATTTGCACAATAGCCCAAATCACCATAACTTCTTCATTCGGAGTCCGATTGACTTGCCGTTTAAACCGATGTGTCCCTCATTTCGGGCCCAACAAATTTTCAATTGTGTTCAGGTCTCGAGGTTAACTTCGGGCGTTGACCCGGAGCTTTGACTTTGACTTTCTTTTGAATTCGAACTTTGTACGGTCATAACTTCTTCGTTTCAACTCCGATTGTCACGCCGTTTGAACCCAGGCGTCCCTTGATTCAAGGCCTTCAATTTCCGTGTTTGGTCCGAGTCTGAAATAAATCTTTTGAATTTATAATTTTGCCCCTGAAGTTGCGTAGGTGCCCTTTTCATGCTCATTTTGCGTCCGGACTTCACCGCTTTCTTTTTAAATATGCCAATACTTAAAAATAAACTTGCACAAGAGATTAGATATATAAGATGTGAGCGTGAAGTTCTCAAAATTGCATTATTAACCCCGTTTATTCTAAAATTTGTATTTTTTTTTCTTTTAAATAAAAATAACTCTAAAAGTTCTTTATTAATGATATAACGAGACTAACAAGTCCTAGATTTGGGTATAAATGATACAAAATAATGCACTCATCAATGGGCATTATATTGATGGACGCCCCTCCATCCATTGGCGCTATAGGGAAATTGATCCATTCAATGGTAGTCTTCAACCATTATTCTCCCTCAATGATGTTTAAGCCTAAAGCAAATACATAAGTATGAACTACAAAAAATGTAAAGTTGCCTTCATCTTGTTTTTATTTCCCTTGGATTTTCTAGAACTTAGATTGAACTCTTTCCATCAATTTTGTCTTTTTCTATAATGGATTTCACACACATTTTGGTATATACCTATTGGCGATACATAAATCCAATCAACGTTATCTCACTAATGGCAGTCCTTCTCATTTATAACAATGACTCACAATCAACTCCATAAAGTAAAGTGTAAAACCTCACATATACTCTCAAATGGACCACATAAAAGTTGCAAACAATAATAAGAGATTTTGAGATTTAATCATGATTAATTCAAGAACTAAAAGTAAAACACATAACTATAGTCATATCCATCAAGTGTTATGCAAGTGCAATTGTAAAGTGAAATCAAAACCAAATATTTTAACAAATTTGGGTGTCATGATTCATCAAGTGATATCTAACTTATCATTGACATTATCAACGTTTGCATTCAAAAAATTAAAGGTACATATTTCAATGATCAATCAAGTTAAGTTTCCTCATTAAATGAATGAATCAAATAACTCAATCACATAGTCACAAAAGGAAATAAAATGAAAAATATTTTTGCCATTTTTGAATAAAGAATGATGCAATATTTACATTCATATCTTGTAAGGAACAAATCGTATAGAAAAAATATTGTATATGAACAAATGCATGAAAATTCCTCACAAAACATGACAAATTATCCAAATTAGAAATTCAAACTCTCACCCACATAGATTTGAACCCCAAAAATCAAGGAGTGCCTAGGAAGGGGATCTATAACAATATCACCCTATGTATCCTAAGAAAAATATAACCTAGATAACGATGGACGTGACATCTCCGAGATCCTTGGGAAGAATGAACATAATTTCCCTTTTAAAAAATTTATTTTGAGGAACCTCAACCTCAATTTTCTTTCTCGAAGTGTTCCTAGACATACCTCTTACATTCCTTGGCATCACCTCACATTCCAATTATGATTCTTATGCCCGTTCCTTGGAATTTGATCAAAATTTCTTGGCCCAGGGAAATCCTTCCTAACCGCACTTAAACCATTGACTGGAAATTTAACACTCTTCATCAATATTAATTCTATAATTGAATACCTACGGAAAACTTTCCTCCTATTATTTGTGAACTTCATAGTCTCTCCTTCAAGAACTTATAAGTTTGATTTGAATGTCCTTGCATCTCACATAAAGTGAAAAAATGAACATTTTTGCTGAAAATGTGTTTAGCTTCGTGATCTCTCATCTTTGCTTCCTCAATTCTCTTCCTTTTGAACCAAAAATGAGCAATGTGATTCAATTTCATTAAAATAAGCAACCAATTTCATTTTTCACAGATTTTGATTCGGGATCAATTTCTATCTTTTTCAATGTAGTAATTTGTTCATATCATTCTTTTCACACTAGAAATTTCCACTTTTAATTTCGAAATTGCAACTTTCTCCGTTGATGGTTTAACATAACCAATGTAGTGTTATCATTTTTAATTTGACAATAATTAATCTAAATGTTATCTAGAACAATAGTTCTATCAAGCATATCAATTTTTAAGTCTATGTCATGTTGGAATTCAAGTTTCACTTTTTCAAAATCAATTCTCAAACTATCTTCTTGAAGTTCAATTTCTTCTATCTCTCCCAGAATGGTCTTATTTTGGTTTTTCAAAGAATCACATTTCTTTTTCCTAACACCAACTCTTTGTTTAAGTTCTAAACATTCCAATTGAGCATTTTCCATTTCTTTAGGTTTATCCGCACGTTCACATTGAAAAGTTTTATTTTGTTCAAATGTTTGATGTTTGACGTTTTTAACTTCAATGATTCTTCACAGATTTCATTAAAAGCCTCATTTGTATCGTTAACTTCGCTATCTGTATCCTCGAGTAATCTAGGATCAACCTTTTGTACTACATAAAGATGAATCACTAAGTGAACTATTACATGAAGATTTGATCATATTCTTCCTCATCACACTCTCAAGTGAAATACTTTCATCACTAACCTTTTCAATCTCATCAAGTCTCACCATAAAATCAATTTTTCTACCACTCTCCTCACTAGTAGTTATCTTCTTGGAATAACTTTCGGAGCCATCTAAACTAGCCTTGTAGATCTTCTTCTTCTTATCTAGTTCCTCTCTCTTCACTTGCTTTCTTAAATGAGTCGGGAACACATTGATATAATGTTCCACTCCTCCACAACCATAACTATGGTCATCACATTTTCCTTATTCTCTTGGAATCACTATTTTCACCATAAGAGTTATGTTTGGTGGATTTTTAAGGTTTAGGATCAAATTTTCTACCATTTTTGAAAAACTTTTTATCATCCTTGTATAATTTTCTAAACTTTTTTACAAATAGAGCCATGTCCACCTCCATATTCTTTATAGGTTTCTCTTCTTCTTTGCTTGATGCACTCTCCTAAGATTATACCATAAATGTTAGACCCTTTTCAGGTTTTAAGACGCTTACATATTCCTATTTGTTAAAATTTTGAAGTGAACAAACTTGCTCTTCTAAAGTATAAGTGTCAGTGTCCCTAATCTCACATATGAAAGAAACTTTGGTTTAAATGTAGAAGCTAAATTTCTAAGTGTTGGGGTTTTATTCTTAAAACCATATAAAGATATTTTATTTTAATTAATAAAGGATTGTCTTGTTCATTTTGAAATGAGAATCATGTTTGTGAGAATTATTTATTTCTACGTTTTGAATATATAATTTCATAACTATGTTGGTCAAATAAATTCAGAAGGAATTCCCGTGAGTTAGGATTTTACTTGATCACAAGAGATAAGAATTCCAGTTCTAGTACAGTTTATAACCTAAATAGGGAGATGATATCCTATTGTAACAATTGTGATACAATCCTAGTATTTTATATTAGAATACGAGAACCTGTTTGATGGTTTGAGAACTTGTATAATAGTTAAAAAGTATATTATGATCGGTACATCCTAGAATGTATTAAACAAGACCCCCTGTGGGATTTAAGTCTAAGGGGTATCTTGATTAGACTTAGATAATCTCACACCATTTCAAAGGGTGTATAGATTCTTAATCTCTAGAATTATCAGTATCGGAATGCTTACATAATTATTGCTCTGATTGTTACGGGTGCGATTTGATCTTAGATTGAATCAAATTATCCCCGCATATTAAGTGATATTTATGTGAGTTGATATGAGATAATAACTCAGAGGAATCGCATCTGGGGATACATTGGACTATATGTACTAGCAAGATTTTATAATTTCTCAGAGTTTAGATATTTTGGTGCATCTCATTACAAATCAAACTTTGCATCCGCATATGCTTCCACGATCTTTGAAGACATGTTAGTGAATGAGCATCGTTTCTAAAATTCAAGTCATTGGAACCGTCATGAACAAAAAATGGAGGTATATGGATTTGAGATGTTTGATTATACCCAGTGAAATTTATTCTAGAATGTTCTATTTTTACTCGAGGCATTTTTATAAAATATTTTTCAGAAAATAAATTTTTCGTTCTTGATCTCATTAGAATGAGAAGTGGCTCTCGTTAGAACAAACTCCTTTGTTTGTTCGAACTAAGTGTCAATGTTGTTAGAACGAAGTTCTGAAGTCATTATAACATACTACTAATGAGCTTCAAATGAGTGACCTCTATTTATAAAAAAATAATCTCATTGGAAGGTTGTTAGAAGGTCGTTCGAACGAGCTAGGCCTTTCGTTCAAATGAGATTAAACCTTGTTAGAATGCTGCATAGGTTTTGGTTTGAATGAAGTGGAAATTTTGTTCGAATGAAACCGCCACCTTGAAAGTTTTTTTTCTATAAAAATAATTATTCTCGACAGTTTTACGCAACAATTTTGGAAACAATACAATTCTTATACCTATTCCAAAAGTCTTCATCCTTTTGTTCCTTTGAAACACCATTTTGTTTTCCAAATCACTCACCCCAATAATAATTTGTTGAGTGTTTCAAACCCTAGTTCCATACACATCATAAAACCCGTGTAGAGTTCTCTCTACAATTGACTTTTGTGGAGTAGTAAATCTAATCCTGAAGAAGAAAAGATTTCGGAATCTTAAGATTGACCAGTGCATACTGAGGGAAATGATGCTTCCTGTGGTTGATGCTGGACTACATCACATTTTGTTGAAGATTTGAAGACCCTGTTCATTATTCTTAGTGGATCTCTAAGTAGTTTGTAAGTCATTGAGTTTGTCAAACTCTCTAACAATGCTGAATATAGGTTTTGCCTGAAAGGGATTTTTCCACAATTCTTTTTTTGCTTGGTTTGGCTAAGTTTTTGCGTTTGACATTATCTTTCACGCACATCTGTTTTTAACAAAATAAAATTTGTCTAAACAATTAATCTTTATGTTTGTGACCTAATATACAAGTGATTCTATATAGCCCCTTCTTTCTCAAAATGGTATCGAAACTAATTATAATAATTTATTTGCAATATCTAAATTTGGGATTATATGGATAATTTCTATAATAGGCTACCTATTTTTTATGGGTTAAATTATGCTTATTGGAAATCTCAAATGAGGTTGGCACTAAAAGCTATTAATGAGAGAGTCTGGCCTATTTGTGAAAGAAGGTGGACACCACTGTGGCCATCTCTAACCTTTCGGACTCTTTCCCTCTCTCTCGTATGACTTGGGAGGTTCCCGAGGTTCACACTCAGGGAGGGAGAGATGGTCTCACGCCCTTTCTCTAGGAACGTTGTTGTCGTCGTTGATGTGGGGTGATGTAAAGAGATGGAGTCTCTAGACTATTTTTCACAAAACAGGCAAAAGAACATGTCGCCGCCTCTAGAGAATGACATCAAAGACAAAATCATGATTACAAAACCAATAGTTCTGAAGTTCGGGGGCTAAGTTACGGAATGGAAAGGTGTTAGGCACCCATCCCACCCTTTAGGTCTCTTATGGGCTTATGTTACTATTTTCCTTAATTTCTCCATGAAGTGTGTGTGCGTGTATATAAAATATGGAGGTCAGAATTGCTCGACTCATATCATGGAACAAATTGAGTGAGGTCATCTAAAGGAATGTTCCCAAAATAATAATTAAAAAATATGATGTGCATGCTTATCGAGATATTGATCGTTATAATGAAATGATAATTTTTGTTAGATAAAATGCAAAATATGAATCACAAGTATGATATATAGGGTAATATATATGTATGAAATAAAAAGGATAATAATGTGAAAATAGGAAAAGTAGAAATGTTGAAAACTGGACTCGAGTCTCAGGTTTTAACCCAAAATGCCTACATAGCCCATAAAGGAATCAAAGTCCACATAGTTCGCACAAGGCATAACGGTGGGGTTTATCCCATAGATACAAACTAGAGTTTGTTTGTATATGTGAGTAGAAAAGGTATTTTAGTTTTGCAAAAATTTGATGAATAATCCCGTTGGAATTTATAGGTGTAACCCACTTTTTCTTTGTTTTGTTTCTTTTTTTTATAGAAAATTAGTATGTTCAATATAACTAATAATGGATGAGATGTTAATGTGTATGATCTAAAATAAAAGCTAGATTAAGAATTTATGTAACTAATGCAAAAATAAAGAAATTTAAAAATAGAAGGATGTTTGGACCTTCTTTGGAGAATTGAGGCTTGATCTTGATCCTTAATGAGCTCCCTTGAATGTTGGGATGAATGTTGGATGAGAGAGAAATAGATTTTTCTAAATTGGGTATGAAAATGATGGGAATCAAAGATGGAAAGGAATTTCACACAAGGAAGCTTCGCTGATTACAAAAGAATGTTACTGAGATCACTAATATTGATGGATCTGAGGTCCTTTGAGAGTGAGATCATGCCCTTCTTTTATAGGGTAGGGGGACTACCGATCGTCATACACCTGACCCTGCCAATTAGCAGGTGACCTTAGACACACTGCCAATTAGCTGGGAAATGGACCTACCAATCGGTAGTCTCATGTAGATTTTTTTGGAAAAATGATCGTATAATGAAATTCATAGATCCAAATTGAAGACGGGGCATACCATTAAAACATTATTCAAAGACCCTCAAGAGTCCTTCAGGTCGGTCCCGGGTCCAGGATATGACTTTGAGTCAAACGAGCCTCGAAATCACTCATTGGTCCTTTAGATGGGAGATCGTTGGACGATAATGGATTGTTCATCCAAATCGTAAGTCAGAATTATACACTGGGTAGACTGTTGGAAAATTTATATTGGGAACTTCGACGTTCCAAAGTGCTTCGCTCAGTTCGGAGATGACTTTGGTAAAATCGGGCTCGAAAGCCTTCTATGACATTTTGAAGTAAAAGGGGTCGATTATTAGTACCGTAAGGCTAATTTGCACACAAGACGGATCATTAGAAAGGGTATTCAGTTAACTTTGAAGATTCATTCAGTCTTATTCGAGTTGAAGAGTTAACTTTGGTCAAACCGAGCTCGGGAGAGATTGGAAGCCTTCGAATCAGTTTTTAGGGGAAATGAATCATTCATCTGAACGGTTATGCCGTTTCATGCATGGGGTAGATCGTTGGAAAGGAGTTTCGGTGCCATTTGAATATTCATTTAGCTTTAGTTTTGATGACGACGTTGATTGGGGTCAAATTGGGGCCTAGGAGCGCCCGGTGACCTCTGGATTAATTTTCGATAGTAAAATGGTCCGTTTGTCTCAGTCGTTATGTTGATTCATGAACATGGAAGAATATTGGAAAGGGGATTCAGAGGCCTTCAATTATTCATTGAGATTTTACTCTGACGATAAGGTTGACCGGAGTTAAACGGGGTTCGAGAGCGTTCGATGGCCTATTGATCGGTACTCAGAGTAAGAACTAGTGCGAGGTTCCAGGGACCTAGGAAAAGACTTAGGGGGTCCTAGAATATGGTGTCTATAGATACCCTCGGCGAGTTAACTTGGAACAAGTTAAAGCCGCCGAATAGACACCAGATAATGCTATAGGAAAGAGGTTAATTTTGCGCACTTAAAAATATGAAGATGAGTGGTTCAGAGGGTCGATGCCATTTTGTGGACCTAAGGTAATGCTGGGGATGGGAAATTCTGAGGGCCTAAGTCAATTATGAGGACCTTAAGCTGGAACGACCAATTTTGAGGGTTGAGGTCAATTCTAAGGACCTTAAGTGGGAAGCGACCAACTCCAAGGGTCGAGGTTAATTCTGAGGACATTAAGTGGGAGCGACCAATTCTGAGTGTCGAGGTTAATTCTAAGGACCTTTAGTGGGAGCGACCAATTTTGAGGGTCGAGGTTAATTCTGAGGACCTTAAGTAGGAGCTATCGATTTGAGGGTCGAGGTCAATTATGAGGACCTTAAGTGAAAGTGACCAACTCTGAGGGCCTTAAGTAGGTAGGGAGTATCTCTCTTGGGGGATTTTTGTTTGAGAATCCATTGGGGAGGAGACATTCGTCTGGGGATTATAAACTTTTTTAGTGGAGTTAAAAGTCTTAGTCTGGGAGTTCTAACTGGGGAGAGTTGATGACTTGAGTTTGGGGGATTTTGCTGGCGATTATGTTAGAGAGCATGTCCAGTTAGGGTTTTCGATTATGTTTGGGGAAATTTGGAATTTTTTTATGAAAAAGTTTAATTGGGAAATTACTGCTGGAAAACATGTAGCTTTGCTGAGGAGTTTTTTTTATTTCTGCTGAGTTTAAGTTCTCAAGATTCCTCTAGGGAGTGGTAATGGGTGCACTATGTTTTTAGGGTTTAAGCTGGGGATAAAAATGTGGTATTAATCTAGTTGGGGATTTGAGATCTTTCAAAATGATTTTTTTTATTAAGAAACGTTCCTATATATTTTTTGATAATTTTAGGAATTTTCCAGGGAATTTTTGGATTTTTCTGGCATTTTTTGGGATTTTTGTACAAAATTTTAGGGGGTTGCCGATCGACAGGTTGTAGGCATTGTTAAATGGTAATGGCATGATCTTTTGGAATGCCTTAGGAAGGGGAAGGTAAAAGCCAATCGACTGGTGTCAACGAATTACCTATCGGCATACCCCTTAGCCTCCTATAAAAAGGGGCGAGTTCTCTTCATTTTTCACAGCTTCCTGCTTTCTTATCTCCTGCTTCTTTCTTTTGCGATTCATTCCTGCATCCATTCCTAATTTTAGTTTAGAAAATGGTGGACTTTTCTAGCAGTGAGATTTACATAGCGTGGTTAGGTGTTGATGATTGGGCACACTTGGAGTGGCGGGTTGTGGTGCCTTTAGTATTGGGCAATGAGAATACCTTTGATATGTTTGAGCATGTTGCCAATGAACAAAATTTTCTACATGATGCTGTGCACGATCGATTCTCCAGGGTGAATAAAACTGATGGTTATGTAAGTAGTGCATGACTTTTGGCATTATTTTTTGCGTTTTTCTTTTGCATTCTCTTATTTCTTCAAATTTTGACAAAAGGTTTCCTTTATTTTATTTGGACATACTGATATTGCTGTGACGAGTCTTCACTCTTGAGGGAAGATGGGGTTTAGAGATGTGTGGGAGCACCTTCCTCTGGTGGTGCACTGGTTAGGTTCTTCAGTAGGTTTTAGCAGCCCGACGTCTGCATTGGATAAGATGCCTCGCTCGACGGATGTTCTATGTGCTCTGGGGGATAGGTAGTGGGATACTACCCACACCTACATTCGGGTTTTTGGGGAGATGACAGAGACCCCCATTGAGGTACAACAGGTGCTGGGGTTATACTATGAGGGGACCCAGATAGAGGTGCATCACATTATGAGGGTGACGCCTGTGGTGGTGGAGGCGATGCTGGGCGATGTTGGAAGGATAGTCTCAGGGGACTTGATCCGTATATCTATTCTTCAAGAGTTTTTTTTTATTCAGCAAATCGACGAGACCAACGGGCTGTAAGTTCGTCAGATGGCTTATTTATTTAGTCTTTTACTATTGGGAGGATTTTTGGTGGCGTCGAGCGGTGACGTCGTCCACTTGTGTTTTTTACCATTTTGAGGGTATTTCGAATACCCCTCCTTTGACTGGGGGTGCCTGACTTTGGCGTCCCTTTATTCATCTTTGAATGCTTTTAGTCGGTGCTGTCGGCAGACTTTTACTAAAGACACGTATCTTTTGGAGGTATTTTTCCTTTTTGCTTTTTCCTTTTATGCATTTTCCTGATTGTTTTTTTCTCATTACTGACCCTTGTCCTTTTGCTGACGTGGCTCTACGAGGTGATTGGTCGTACTTCCCATTTTATTGGTATATAGGATGAGTTAGTGGGGGGCTTCTACTGGATGTACTGGTGGCAAGAAGTCCAACCGTCAGTCATGGCGGTCTCTCTCCTTAGCGACGGTGCATCGGGACTTGAATGACCTGATGAGTGATCGGGTTATCTCTACTTTTCCCTTTTGAGTTTTCTTCTTTGGTGTTTCCTCTGTGTGAGTATTGACTTTACCTTGGAAAAGTGTAGGTGAGATTCTGTCCCTAGGGGACAACCATCCAGCGTACGGGGTGACTGGAGGGAATGCGCAGATGCACCGACTACTAGTGCACGAGTTTGGCTAGTCCTGGTATCTGGGGGAGAGAGTAGTCCCAAAGATTATGGAGGATGAAGTGGCAGTCCCACCAGTGATGCCCCCGAGATATATAAGGCAGGTGCAGGAGATGCCGAAGGATGCCCGAGTGGCGGCGATGATCAACGAGCCCTATTCTTTGAATATAGACATGGTGGTGACCTATGACTACCTCGATTTCATAACGAGCAGGATAATGTCGTATTACATCTACGATGTCTTGAATATGCCTTTCTTCCTACAGTTTCAGGAAAGGGTACAAGTCGTCCAGTGGGTCTGCCCACAGTGCGGTTGGTGCGTCGATGTCAATAGTGGGGGCGATGTCAGAGGTTCCATTTATGCGGCTTGATCCTCCCTCTTACAACATCAGACTGCCTGGGGGAGGATAGGTGAGTATGATGCATTTCCCCAATGTGATGGACCCAGAGGTCTTGGGGTTAACTGAGGATGTTCTTCAGCCTGAGGTATAATTTTATCCTTTGTCTTTTATTTTTCTGATTCCTTATTTGCCTCAGACTGACTAATTTTCTCTTTTTTATTTTTCTTGCAGCATGTCCGGGTGTCGACTACCTGGCTGAGGGACATCTGGGATTGGGTGGCTTATGTGATCGCTTATATTCAGGACTGGATCTCGGTTCCTTCTTATCTCGTGCCATCTGCTTTGTGTGAGGATGGATTTGGATAGGGGAGCAGAGGCTCCTCCGCTCGTTGCTGAGAGAAGCGCATGTCACCGGGATGGGGGATCATATGGAGAGAGATAGTGGGAGAGAGAGAAAAAAGATAGGTGAAGGATCGGGATGAGTCCTGTTGTTTTCCTTCGTTTCTCATTTTTCGGTAAATAAATGTAATGATGGCAACATATATATATATATATATATATATATATATATAATGAACGAGGTTTTATATATTTATCTTTTCTTTAAATGACTTAATCTATATGCACTTTTTACTTTGTTTGTTGAGACCATAAAAAGATTAGAATTACTTAAAAGGGAATTTATTTTAAAATAGGATGAGTTTATAATATAAGGAAAGGACTATCCGGAGAAAATATTTCTATATAGTTTTTTTATTTTGACAAAAAAGAAAAAAGGAATTTTCTTAAAATGGCGGGATGCAGATTGGCATATCCCTTGTCCTGCCTATCGGCAAGTCAGTCTAGTCCAATCATCCCAAGGTTTTGATTGCACTTTCTTCAGCTACTTTGTCCTTGATGGGGTAGGGTTTCATCCGAACTATGAAGGACCCTTGTCTTTAGTCAAAATTTTCAAGTATAAAAAGGGGTAATGGTGGAGAGTTTTTCTTTACCCATCCACATTTTCTTTTTCTTACTTATATCTTGCTTGTGTTTTTGTTTATCTAAAATGGATCTGCCCCTAAGTTCTAAACTTTCCTCTTATCTAGAGGATTTAGAGGCTGTGTGCTCGTATAATGTAGACTACGATGTCTTTAACTTACCACGAGTTTTCTTATCATGCAATCGACCCATTTGACTGGAACATGCTTATGGTGGCAGTACAATTCTGGTACCCCGAGGATCACGTCTTTTGTCTTGTCTTGGACGAAGTCTTATCGACTTTCAAGGAGTTTTATTCTATGCTGGGGATAAATCCCAATGTGGTGGTGGCCATGCCCGAATTCTCTTGTTCTAGTCGGGAAGTGTGGATAAAATTTCTCCATATTTCACCCTCGGAGACTTGGTCATTAGTTACTGGAGGAATGATCTCCCTCCCTATTGTATTGTATTCCATGCATCTGTGGGATGTCAATGATGTGGGCTACCCCAGAGCCGTTGCCCTTAGCTTAACTTTGAAGCTACTGTTGGTGATCAGGGACCTATTAGTGGACCCTCAAATTGCTACCATTACTGCGTGGATGTCATATCATCACAATCCTGTGATGGTGATACTGACAAAGACCCTGAATGGTCTAGATGCTTGGTGGGAAGGTCGTTCTAATTTTTAAAGAGGTAGCCCAGTCATGCTGTTCGTGTGGCTGTTTGATAGATTCCATTTGGCGGTCCCCCTGAATATCCCTTGGCAGCTGTGGCAAATTTCTTCACTCGTTATTTCGTTGGTTTTTACCCGAACATCGAGAACTGGGTAAATTGATTTGTAAAGCATGGGAGTCGATGTATGTTCTGGTCAGTACCCTGGTGGGGGGAGTTGTAGCCCATTCTGGAACTAGGGAAATACCAGTATGCTTGGCTAGTTGACCACCAGTATACCTTCTTTTATTTTCTTTAGTGGCTCCTACGTCAAGTTGGATCGGAGCAGACTGTGCCTTCCCGCATATTGGGCTTCTTACTTATGGAGTATTTGACAGAAGGCATGCGCAAGCGGTTAGGTTCTTTATGGGAGTGTCTTCTGTCGTCGACCTGTCCTTCCCAATTTATGGGTAGGGTTTGGTACGTTTTTAGGGATTACATGAAATGGATGAAGGTAGTGGCTAAGATGTTATCCAAGGAGACAGAGCAGAGATGGCTTGCTATGTTTGACACCATGGAGGAAGGCATAATGGTTTTCCTAGGCTAGTTTGGGCTTACTGTTCCATGGAGAGCCTTCGGTATTCCATCCAAGAAGGAGAAGTTTGGGGGCCTCAAGATGTAGATGATGATGGAGATGGATCTTCTGGCAGCTGCGGGTAGGGACTTTTTATGAAGCTGGTGATATTTGTGAAGTTGGTTATGTGTTTGGTTATATGAATAATTTTGGGAAGGTTGTTTAGGAGCAGTTTTTTTTAGGACAATAAGGTTGGCGGGGGAAGTTGTTTGACTCTCTACACTGATATATCGTGTAATCGTACCGGAATTTCCCATAATGGAATAAAAAAAGATTTTAATTATATTGTTGTGCCTCCTGATAAGTTTTGCGTTTGAATTATCTATACCAATCTCTAAGGCATACATAATCCTTTTGTTCATGTACATGATAATATGAATTGTCATTCTCGGAGGTAAGAAAAGAATAGCATTTTGTGAAAAATAAGGGGACCCGGATCATGTAAAGCGTATGATCTACTTACATACCTCTGGGGGTTTTGAAATTTTTTCTAAGTTTCATTTTTGAAAGAAAAAAGGATTTTTTTAGGATCAGTCACCATGTAGTTTTGAGTAGAGGGAAATGAAGAACATAATTTTATAATATAAGTGGGATGAGAAGCTTCGTAGCACGCTGAGATTTCGGACTAAGGGTAGAATTTCTTGAGATGGTCCAGGTTGATAGGACGGGCCATCTTTTCCCCATCGAGGTCGATGAGCATAGCTGCACCACTAGATAGGATATTCTTCATAATGTAGGGGCCACTCCAAATTGGATTTAATTTCCCTCTGGGGTCTAAGATGAGTTCTATGATTTCTTTAAGGGATAAATCCCCTTTTCGTACTCCACGATCCTTGACTCTCCTGTTGAATGATCATGCTATCCGGTGAGAGACTTTAGCCTCCTTTCGTCCAAGAGTGACAACTCGAAGGTATTTTTAGCTCAACGGGTAGGACTCCTTCCATATCGCATACTAGAGAGTATGGGGTATTTCCAGTAGATACTCGAGCTAAAGTGTGATAGCCCCATAGGGTGCAAGGGATCAGGTCGTCCCAATCTTAGTAACTCATGGTCATCTTACTATTGATTGATTTGAGGTTCTTATTAGCGGCTTCAACTGCACCGTTGGTTTGAGGTTGGTAGGGAGAAGATTTGTGTATCTGAATCCCATACTCGTCGACCAATTCCATGACTTCTTCCTTAAGATGTAACCAATTGTTTGACACTAGCTCATGAGGGACCCCATATCGATAGATAATATTTTTTCGGATAAACTTGACCACTTTTTTATCATTCAGCACTGCGTATGACTCGACTTTGACCCATTTGGTGAACTAATCAATGATAACCAGGATGAACTTATGCCCGTTTGAGGCTTTAGGTGTAACTTTACTTATGATATTGATGCCTCATGTAAAAAACGGCCGGGGAGAGGTCATGAACCATAGGAGGTACAATTCCTATGGAAGCAAGTGCTGGAGATTAGAAAACTGTTGGCATTTAAGGCGTCTTCGAACATAAGCGGTGCAATCCTGAACCATGGTAGTGCAATAGTAACCTTGTTGGATAATCTTCTTGGCAAGCATATGTACATTCGTTCGGGGTCCTCACTCCCTGTTGTGGATTTTCCGCATCATTTCTTCAATGTCAGCCCTTACAATGCAGTCTAAGTTGGTTTCATCGAAGTTTCTCTCAAACAATGCTTTATCGCAGACAATGTACTTAGCAGCCAGCTTGCGGAGGTTTTCTTGGTCTTTCTTATTAGAATCTTTGGGATATCTACCATGCTTAAGGAGGTGCCAAATGTCATAGTACCATCATTTGGACATATTAGGATCTTCTTCTATAATGAGCTCGATATGGTACCAGTGGGTTGGTTTAGCTTGCTTTTGGACTAAGAAGGGGGCCATTGTTTTTCCTTCAGGCATGTCGACCATGGAGGCTAAGGTAGTAAGGGCATTGGATAGGTTATTCCTTACTCGTGGCAGGTAGTGGAAGGTGATATCTTATATTTAGGAGGCCAACTCCTCAAGGTGGGGGGTGAAAGGGTAGACGCTTCTTATCTTTGACTTTCCATCTTCTAAGGACCTAGCCGATGATGAGGGCTAAATCCATGTACTCATCTAGACATTGGATTCCATTCTTGAGAGTGACTTTGAGGCCTACGGAGATTAGGAGTATCATAATGCCATATCCTTTCTTGTTGGCAACACCGTCAAAGAACATTTTCCACCGAAGGACTTCTTGGGAGGTACAAAGGATATCTCCATCCGATAATTTAGAGATCCAAACAACAATTTCTTTTATAGGGTAGTAAGCAAGGTAGTCAGAGATGGCTCTTTATTTTATGGATTTCTGTGTGACATACACGATATTAAATTCAGCTAACAACATTAACCATTGGGCCATTCGGCTAGACATGGCAGGTTTTTCAAGCAAGTATTTGATAGGATCCATTTGGGACACAAGTCTGATGGAAAAAGCGAGCATGTAGTGCCATAATTTTTTAGTGACCCAGATAAGGGCAACACATGCTATCTCCAAGGCAGTGTAGTTGACTTCGTATCCAGCCAGTTTACGACTGGAAGTGTAGATTGCCTTCTCTATACAAGATTCTTCAATGTATTGGGATAGCAAAGCCCCAACTGTTGTGTTTGTTATGGTAAAGTATATGAGTAAGGGGAGACTAGGCTACGATGGCATGAGTACCGGAGGTTGGGTTAGATACTCCTTGATTCGGTCAAAGGCTTCCTAACAAGCTTCGTTCTAGAATTTGGTGGAATTCTTTCGATGGAGTTTGAATATGGGTTTACAAATTGAAGTCAACTGGGCGATGAACCGACTGATATACTATAATTTTCCTAAAAATCCTTGGACTTCCTTCTCCGTTCGGGGTGGTGGAATTTTGAGTATGGCATTCAGTTTGGCATTTGCTTCAATCCCCTTCTCGCTAACCATGAATCCCAAAAGTTTTCCTTTAGTAATGCCAAAGACACATTTATGTGAATTAAGTCGCATCTGGTATCTTCGTATACATTCTAAAAACTTTCGAAGAGCGGGAACGTGACCTTCCCGAGTCTTAGACTTTATAATCATATCTTCCGCATTGACCTCGACTTCTTTATTTATCAGATCATGTAATATGGATATGGCATAACAGTGTAACAGAAGAATCCCTAAGGGGTGATGAATGCAATTTTTGCTGGATGATCAAGGTGTATTTTGATCTGATTGTATCCATCAAACCCATGCATAAATGACTTGAGAGCATGACCGGTCATATTATCCATAATCATGTCGATATTGGGTAGCGGGTAATCATCATTTGTGGAGGCCTTCTCCCAACGCACATGAGAACCTTTCCTCATGATTTTAGAGTGGGTACAATATTGGCTAACCATGTTGGATATTCCATCACCCAAATGAAGCCCATGATCAACTGTTTGGCCACCTCTTTTTAACTTTGAGCGACCATTCGGTGCGGAGATTTTGTAACTTTTGTTTGACCAATTTACATTCTGGGAGAGTTCAAATTTTGTGTTGGACGATCTTGGGATCGATGCCAGGCATGTCATCATTGGACCATGCGAAGACATCCATAAATTCCTTTACTAGTTCTTCAAGTTGCACGCGCTCATGCTCATCAAGGGTGGACCCTATCCTAATCTCACGCAGTTGGCTACTAGAAATGAGATTAATAACAACAGCTTCATCTTTATTAATTTGAACGTGGTTATGTTGTTTGTTATTAACCTTATTAATATCAGTTAAGAATTTTTCATTTACAAAATCATCATCATCAAGAGTTTGATTAGAATCAATACAATTAATGTAAGGCACAACAAGATACTCAAAATCTTCGTGTATTTCATTCTTATGAAAAGTTACATTGAGAACCTCAACAAAGGAGGTCTCGATTACATTATGATCACAATAAGGATGAACAATAAAAGAGGAAGAAATAGGATAAACATCTGGGTTGGGTTGCATTTTAGCTGGTGGAACTGGTACATCAATCGAGTTGAGGAGGGGTGCATCTGTAGTTTTGATCAGGATGGATGGATCTGATGATGTAGAGCCTGAGTGGATTATGCAGAGTGTCATCCCTAGTGTCTGCAAATTGAATTAGTCTCGAAGTCACTTCCTTTGGAATCTCTGATAACAGTTGTAGTCTTCTCCATGAGCAGTTTCACATGACGCCGGGAACTTTTGACCCATGAGTAGTTATCTTGGGAGAAGATCTCCATTCTTGGTTTCATCTTTTTGTCTACATGATCATTCCACGGTTCGAGAAAGCCATAAAAGGTAAAATCTTCACCCTCTTTGATAAATCTTCCATTTAAGTAGTCCCCTGAGATAGTCTTGGTACTTTCTAGCCTTCTCTTCAATTAAGGTTGACTGATCATTCTAAGTTCCTCTAATGATGGTTAATAACCCAGGACACATGGAGGAAAGGCCTTCTTCAACACTATGGGTTCCAGTATTCCTTATTTTCATCATCCTAGGCCCAGTATGGGCATGAAGTGCATATTCTTGGACATCTATATCATATTAACGTTGCCGTAGGGGCTGTGCTCTAGATAGACTCTATCTCTAAAATCATCCCTTGTTGGGAGTGAAAGTGGATCAACTCAGAAGCCTGACAGAAGCATATCATTTGCCCCATATTGTATCTCTAATAACGGTTTACTGGTGCTTTCATTCTCAGTGTTATCATCGTCACCTAAGATGGTGATGATCTGGCCATTGGCGAAGAACTTCAGTTTCTGATGGAGAGAGGGAGACACCCCCTTGATACTGTGCAGCAATGGTCGTCCGAGCAATAGGTTAAAACAAGATGGCATGTTAATGACTTGGAACTTAGTAATCGGATTTATAGGGCTAGACCCTATTATAAGATTTATAGACCCCATCACTTCCCGGCGAGTATTGTCATAAGCACACATCGTGACGGAAGTTAGAGCATGGTCGCTTACTTTCAGTCCCAACCAGTTGATGGTTCTTAATTGGAAAATATTAAGTGTTGAACTGTTATCGATAAGAGAAAGCGGGACGATCTTTCCCATAACTTTGATAAAGATACTGGGAGCATAGTTGTGATTTGGACCAAACTTAGGAATTTATTCTTCGGAGAAAGAGAGCATTCAAGTAGAGGTTAGAGATCCAACTAACTTCATGGTTTCTTCTGACGTGGTGAAAAGAGGGACTGTGGTCCATGTAAGCAGTTTAATCAAGGATTTTTGGTGAAGTTGGGAAGACATAAAGCGTCCCCATAGAGTAATGTTAGCCTGGGTTTTCTTCAATTGATCGAGGATATTGCTCTCCTCGAGGGTTATTTTTGGCATAGGGAGTTTCTCAATACCTTTTCCCTTATCTGCCTTTGCTCATTGAGGGTTCAGAACCTAGTAATGCCTCCCAAATCTAGTCATATAATTCACAGAAGAGGGAAAAAATAGAAACCCTATTTCTTCATTTATCTCGGGTTGTTTAGCCATTTTGTTGATCTCTCTCCTAATAGATCCTCAAACGATATCATTCCACATATACTACTTACTGGGCTAGTCTTTTATGGGTTTTTCTCTTCCTCCCCACACCCGGTAGCAATGATATCATCCTTCCATGAGAAGTAAATGCATTCTACAACCTCAATAACTTCTTTGTATAGATCCTCCCACTTAACGGGGAGATGTAGAAGCGAGGGACCATGCGCCCTTGTAGTTTCAAAGCATCACGTAACTCAACCATACTGCAAGTTTCATCGGTATATCGGAATAAGTCTTCCATGATCTGGATGGAATCATTTAAGCTGACTTCATTGATGGGTACCACCCAATTATCCGATTCTCGAGCCCACTTACCAGCATCCAAGAATAGTGCGCCGAACTTTAGGAGTTGGTTCAATACCGCTGGCAATTCCATTTGTTTCCCATGGAACGAGTGTGAATGATTATACATGCTCTTGTAAGAAGTGACATGGACTGATCTGTAAAATAGGTAGGGTGTGGGAGAAAGTGCGGGCAAACTCTGAGGCTGAATATATAGGTATGATGGGCGATTTACTGGGTACAATCTGGGTACACAGGTTAATTTCTGGGTCTTCTTCTAGGAACATAACATTTGCATTATTTGGGAGTGGATTGTCAGTAGTGTTGGCTTAGTATTGGATGGTAGGGCGATAACACCCTGGTGAATCAAAACTTAGATTATATTTTGAAGATGGAAGCCCTAATCTATGGTATGGCCGGCATTTTAATGGAAATCACAATGAGCGTCGGGTTTGAAATTTTTGAGAAGTGAGTTTGGTAATAGACGAGGGTCTAATTGCTTGATAAGATTTCATCTCAAAAGGGCTTGGCATACTTTGGAGAGGGGATCATGAAGCTCAGTGTATTACTTTATGACTGGGTTAGGGAGGCTTTCTGGTGCCCATGAAGCTGTAGGACGAGAGAAGTTAGTGATGGTTGAAACTATGGTATCGACAGGCTTCTCATATTTCCTAGGAGTGAACTGTGTGGATACTTTCTTTGGCTCAACTTCTCTCTTGGCAAGACTTTCTTCAATCTCCACTCCTGCTTCGCAGAGGGCTCGAAAATGGGAGTACACTACACCAAAAACAACAATTTGGCACATCTTGATATTACAAATTTCGCACACCTAAAAACTGTGCCAAATTCTAGCACGGTTTAATGACAATCGGGCACACTTTAAAACCGTGACAAAATTTGGCACTGTTTAAAAGTGTGCCAAAATTGAGCACACTTAACTAAAATATAAGTACCCTAAAAAAATAATACTCCTCATAATTTTTGTTCTCTCCCGCTCACTTTGCTCTCTCATTCTAGTCTCCCGCTCTCTCTCTATCTCACCTTGGTAAAGAAGGTTCCGGGTTCTAGTCAAGCCACTTCCTGCCAGTGTTGTCGAGCTTTGATTTGTGGAGGTCGGGTTCAGGGCTGGTGGTGGTGGTGGTTTCGGGTTAGAGGGATCCGGTGCTGGTGCTGGGGATGGTGGCGGTTTTGGGGCTGACGAGTTGATCCGGTTTGGAAGGTGGAATGGGTAGGTTCATGGATTTTTGGGTATGGGAAATGGGCCAAGAGAATATCCGTGATGAGTTTGACCTTCACTCAAAGGCCACAATCGGAGTTGAGTTCCAGACCCAGGTGGTGGAGATCGATGGCAAAGAGGTCAAAGCTTAAGTATGGGACACCGCTGGTCAAGAGCGTTTGAGAGTTATCACTTCCGCTTATTATAGAGGCGTTGTTGGATGCCTCGTTGTTTATGATATTAGTCTTAGGACCACTTTCGACAGCATCAAACGTTGGCTAGATGAGCTCAAGAGTAAGTCATTTATTATCAAATTTAAACACTGTTTCTGTTTTTTTATTTTGTGGGTTTTCTTGGATCTGGGGACTCATTTGAATTTAGACCTGTACTAGTAACAAATTTTAGGTTAGCAACCAAGTCTTGACGATAAAATCTCATCAATTAGGGTTTGAACAAGGATTAAAATTATGGAAGCCAACATATTGATTTTTAGGCTCTGTCATATTCGTGATGTCAAATTTTAGAGATTTTTTAAATTAGTAAATCTTCTATATGTTCACAAGACATTTTTTCTTTTGATATACTCTTTTTTTTGTACTTTTCTTTTCGTACTTATTTTCCATACATATATCCACTACTAAATCATTTGAATCCTTTTGGTTTTTAGATCTCTCATATGTATGAATTGTTTTTTATGTTTCTCACTCTTGGATTCACTGAACTATGGTTCCCATTAGGTATACTCTGTGCTTTATTTTACTTTTTATATGTTAGGTTTAGAGAATTCAATCTAGTTGATATATAATTTTAAGGTTCACAATTGTATTTGGGGTTTATTGAAACTAATGACTTGGTTTATATGTTTTTTTATAGATTTGAAGGGTGCTATTTTCTGTTATTTTTGTAGTGTTTAGAATACTTTGTTGTCCTTAATTAGGATATATTATTTATGTTTGTAGTTAACCATGTTCTATTTGTAGTTAATCCTTCTCCTATTTTCCACGCCTTACGGGTATACCTAATTTGTGATGGTGTACAAAGAAGGAAGTGCGGCAGTTGTCTTTGAATATCCATAATGTCCTCATTGGAGGCAGGGGCTGTAGGTAAAACTCTTCAAAATAATCATCTTTGAAATGCTTAATTTTCCTTTCAAATGTGCACTGCAACTACTAATATTGTTGTACATAACATTTCAAGTTTTTGATGTTAGTTTGATATCATAAAAGAAGAGGACCAATTAATAATGGAATGTGATTTGTGCGGTGCCTTGAAAATGTTTGCTGAAATGAAGACAACAATATAGATAAAAGGGGTTATTTTGGGTTCTTTTTGGTATTCCACGGCCTTGAAAAGGATGGATGTTGTATCCATCCACTGAAATGGTTGTTTTCCACTTCTCTATGAAAACAGTAATGCAAACTAATTATAATTCAAACTTAAAGCTTTAAAATTAGAATTCAAACATAAATCATTACAATTGGGATTCAACCTTTTTCAATTAGAATTCATTCGCGGCAATACCATCGCGAGGTATCGTATTTTAGTTGCGGAACTGAGTCGCATCAATACCATCGCGAGTCCGTAAGTAATTCCTGCATATGATTTTTATAATTTCAAATATATATATAAATTATTAGCTTTAATTATGTTAATGACTTGCTGAATAATGATCCTCACATTCACGTTCCTACTGTCATACACAGTTGAATACTTACTTTTCCAAACAATACTAATTGATAGCACATTGATAAGGAACTTTATCCACACAGCTCCCGCTCTCCGTGCAACTCTCTCTCCACTCGTCCCGTTCAGGTAACCTCCTTCTCTCTCTTTTGGTATAATCTAACTCAAAATAAGGACTATATTAATTTTCTAATGTAGGTTGAGAATGTTAGGTGGCGAAGATCTCTTTTATGATAACTTATTGCTTATTTGTATTATACATACTATCACTCAGTTATTTATTTCACTTGTGTTTTGTCTTTCCGGGTTAGCTCAAATTTATGGGATTGGTTCGTTAAGAGCATCTCTGTATGTTTGTTGAAAAGTGTCAACTAATATCAGTTTGTGAATTTATATATGTAATACCAAATTGAAGAAATTTAAAACATTGGACATCCCAAAATGAATCTAGACCGAATACAGTGGCAACAAGTCTGTTATCCACTACTCTGGATGTTTTTGGTACTATATTAGGCAAATGACTACTGTATATTCGCAACAACATCATTTGCTAATATAATTTGAAAATATCTAGATTAGGCTTAAAAACAAGTTGCTAAAGGGTGAAAACCCAAGCCAGCTCCCAAACGGTCCCGAAAGAGGCACGAACACCTCACATGGGACCATTTTAACTTGTAGGAACTGATCTCGTAGTCACGGGCGTCTTGATTTGAGAATATGACGATAATTTGAAAATATATAGATTAGGCTTAAAAACAAACCGTTTGAGGGTGAAAACCCAAACCACCAGCCAAGCGTCCCCGTAAGAGGCACGAACACCTCGCACGGGACTAATGTAACTTATAGGAACTGACCGCGTAGTCACGGATCTCCCGGTTTCAAAATATGATGATAATTTGGAAATTTCTAGATTAGGCTTAAAAATAAGCCGTTTGAGGGTGAAAACCCAAACCAGCAGCCAAACGGCCCCGTGAGAGGCACGAACACCTCGCATGGGACCAATGTAACTTGTAAGAACTGACCGTGTAGTCACGGGTCTCCCGATTTGAGAATATGATGATAATTTGAAAACATCTAGATTAGGCTTAAAAATAAGCCGTTTAAGGGTGAAAACCCAAACCAGCCGCCAAATGGTCCCGTGAGAGGTAGGAACACCTCGCACGAGACAAATGTAGCTTGTAGGAACTGATCGCGTAGTCACGGGTCTCCCGGTTTAAGAATATGATGATAATTTGAAAAAATCTAGATTAGGCTTAAAAACTAGCCGTTAAAGGGTGAAAACCCAAACCAGACACCAAACCCCCCCGTAAGAGGCACGAACACATCGTACGGGACCAATCTAAGTTGTAGGAACTGATTACGTAATCGCGGGTCTCTCGGTTTGAGAATACGACGATAATTTGAAAATATCCAAATTATTCTAAAAAATAAGTAGTTAAAAGGGTGAAAATCCAAACCAATCCCTAAACGGCCCTATAAGAGGTACGAACACATCGCAAGGGACTAATGTAAGTTGTAAGAACTGATCGCATAATTGCGGGTCTCCCAGTTAGAGAATACAACGATAATTTGAAAATATGCAAACTAGGCTTAAAAACAAGCAGTTAAAAGGGTGAAAACCCAAACTAGCCCCCAAACGACCCTGTAAGAGGCACGAAAACCTCGCACGGGACCAATGTAACTTATAGGAACTGACTGCATAGTCGCGGGTCTCCCAGTTTGAGAATACGACGATAATTTTAAAATATCTAGATTAGGCTTAAAACAAGCCGTTTGAGGGTGAAAACCCAGAGTAGCTGCTAAATGCCCCGTAAGAGGCACGAACACCTCGCACAAGACTAATGTAACATGTAGGAACTGACCGCGTAGTAACGGGTCTCCCAGTTTGGGAATAGGATGATAATTTTAAAATAACTAAATTAGGCTTACAAACAAGCAATTAAAGGGTGAAAACCCAAACCAGTCCCCAAAGGGCCCCGTAAGAGACACGAACACCTCGCACGGGACCAATGTAACTTGTAGGAATTGACCGCGTAGTCGTGGGTCTCCTGGTTTGAGAATATGCCGATAATTTGAAAATATCTAGATTAAGCTTAAAAATAAGCTGTTTGAGGGTGAAAACCCAAACTAGCCGCCAAACAGCCCTGTAAGAGTCACGAACACCTCGCACGGGACAAATGTAATTTGTAGGAACTAACCACGTAGTCGCGGGTCTCCTGGTTTGAGAATATGCCGATAATTTGAAAATATCTAGATTAAGCTTAAAAACAAGCCGTTTGAGGGTGAAAACCCAAACTAACCGCCAAACAGCCCTGTAAGAGTCACGAACACCTCGCACGGGACCAATGTAACTTGTAGGAACTGGCCGCGTAGTCAGGAGTCTCCCGATTTGAGAATATGATGATAATTTGAAAATATCTAAATTAGTCTTAAAAATAAGCAGTTAAAGGGTGAAAACCCAAACCAGCCCCCAAAGAGCCCCGTAAGATGCACGAACACCTCCCACGGGACAATTTAACTTGTAGGACCTGACCGCGTAGTCACGGGCTTCTCGATTTGAGAATATGACGATACTTTGAAAATATATAAATTAGGCTTAGAAATAAGCGGTTGAAGGGTGGAAACCCAAGCCAGCTGCCAAAAGGGCCCGTAAGAGGCACGAACACCTCGCACGGGACATATGTAACTCCTAGGAACTGATCGCTTAGTCACGAGCCTCTTTGTTTGAGAATATGACGATAATTTAATAATATATAGATTAACCTTCGAAATAAGCCGTTGATGGTTGAAAACCCAAGCCAACCCCCAAACGATCCCGTAAGAAGCACTAACACCTCACATGAGACCAATGTAACTCATAGGAACTGATCAGGTAGTCGTAACTAGTGTGAGATTTTTAATTTTAGAATATAATAATAATTGCAACTAGTATATGTAATTTTTAAGCTTGAGTAAGATTTTTTATAAATTAGTTGGTTACTAATATCGTCTCTTTTTTGTATCCTATTTTTTTGCAGGATATCATTTTATCGTTAGCATTTATTCATGTGGAATACACGGAGAAGTAAATGGTTTACAACAAGGGGTTTATTTATTCAATGTCGTTAATATTCATGATTCTATTTTTTCGTGTTATGGCCGTACGGGCTTTTGTAATTTTATTGTTATCTTTTATGGTCGTGCGGGCTTTTGTAAGTTTATTGTTATATTTTGTGGCCCTTTATATTAGCATATTTTAGAATGTCCAGAAAATAAAGGAAACTCTGCCCAATTTTTTTTTGGGTCTATGAACTACTAAAGACTTGTAATATTTTGAAGTTTGTATGTACATTAGTTTATCAACAACGTGCAAAATATGCAATTTGTGAATTTTCTTGTTTTCAAATATATAATTTTTTTTCTTTTATCCAAAAAATTGGCACAGTTCAAAACCGTGCCAAAAGTGTATCAAATTTTGGCACGGTTTTGAATTGTGCCACAAGTTTATCAAAATGTGCTCAATCTGGCACATATCAAAACTCTGCCAAAAGTGTGCCGAAAATATCAAATAATGGCACGGTTTAAAAGTGTGCCAAAAGTGTTCCTGTTTTGTCAAATCTGGCACAGTTTTAAACCGTGCCAAAAAAAATGGCCATTTTGGAACACCTGATTCTGGCACAGTTCAAAACCGTGCTAGATTTGATCTGGCACAATTTTAAATCGTGCCAGATTCCTGTTTTTAGTGTAGTGGTAGTACTGTCGTCCCATCGCCGCTCGAACATTGGGTAAGAAGTTCTTCTTCACAATACTAACTTGTTCTTCTTTGGAAGGCCGGTTGGTCATAGTGTCCGCTTTCTCTCTCCACCTTGCTATGAAATTACTGAAAGTTTCCTCAAGATTCTATTTGACAAGGTCTAAATCATGGCGAATAACCTCCAACTCCTCATTGTACTTGTACTATGACATGAATTCATACGCAACATCCTCTCAATTGTGAATTCTGGATTCCGTGAGAGATAGAAATAGTCGAAGAGTGTTGTCCTTCAAAGTATGTTGGAACATCTGGGCCATTATTTCCTTAGAGGAACCTAAGAGAGTCATGGCTCGATGGTAACTTCAAAGATGAACAATTGGGGGACTCGCTGCCCCCAAATTTGTCAATGTTGGGCCTCTTGAATTTTTATAAAATCTTTGCTTTAGGGTAAGGAGACATAGGGGTGTAATTTGTTGGAATAAGGATAGGCCCCCAATATAAAATACAAGAGTATATTTCCTTTGAAAGATATGTGGAAGCGAAGATGATGGTTCAAATTAAAACAAATTACCAAAATTTAAATTTCTTTTACAAATTAAAATTAAATCAAGTGAAATAAGATAAACACACACTAATGAAAATTTCACTTAAACCAAGTTAATTAATCCAAGTCCTAGAAAAATTAATCCACTACGCCACGATGTACGAGGAAAAACCCACAGCGGGAAAAAAAACCTCAAACGGCCCTAGCCTCAAATCCACTAAGTACGAAAATATATAAATACAAGCAAGATGACATAAAACACTCGACTCGATCCCTCTCAAGCCCCACGCATCATCTTGTATCAACCTCTTCTTAGATAATAACTACGGAGCTCCACCGCGGTCTCGAAATCCACCGATAGGACTTTATATGGTCACCGTCACCCGAACTAGGAGCCTTTCTCCAAGTGAGTAAATCAACGATAACCTCTTCTTCTTTGTGGGATTTAGAAGTAAACCCAAAATGTCTCTTCAAACGGTAAATATGGAAACCTATACCAAACGTCCAATCAAGTACAAATATATCTATGGAAGATTGGATAAACAATATGGGTGTAAAACTAAAGTGTATAATCAATTTTTCTTGAAAACTTAGACACTTTAAAACATGAACTTTTTCCTTAATCAATTTTTCTCTCAAACTCTCTCTTGGAGATAGATGTGTATGGAAAAGTTCAACCAAAAAGGTTGGTTCCCCACACTATTAAGTTCTGTCAAAAGTTAGTGGGGTAAGGAAGTGGGAAACATGGGTAGAAACTACCATAAAATTTTCCCGCCTGAAATCTCGTTCGAACGATATTTTCGTTCGAATGAAGTCTCATTCGAACGAGCCTTTCTAAATAAGTTCCAGTAGCTTAAAATTGAACGCATTAGAAATCTCGTTCGAACATCCATCTCGTTCGAACGATAATTTGAACGATGTTCCAGTGGCCTATGGAGAAGCTGATTGGCAGCTTCGTTCGAACGACATTCTCGTTCGAATGACAATCTCGTTCGAACGACAATATCAAACGAGAAACCAAAAAGCTGAAAATTACAATTTAGCCCAGAAACTTTATATACTTTATATAGAAGTTTAATAAAATCTTTTTGACAAATAAACAATAATTTTTAATAAAACCTACACCCATTATAAACCGTTCCAAGCTCCTATATATATGTGTAATGCATTCATACTGTGGGAGCATGGAACCACTATTGATGACGTAGAAACGAGGCACTTAAACTCATCATTTTGATGAAGCTTTATACACTTGGCCGCTACGTCTTCAACAAACACGTCATAGGCTTGAAGGATGATCAAATAACTCTATCCTATGACTCAAACATTTTTGTCCGGAATTGAACTAAAACTACAATGGACTCAATTGGAAATTTGTGTCCTTACAAATCTCCCCCTTTGGCTATTCCGGGACAAAAACAAAACAAAAATCCTAAAGGGCCATCAAGCTCTACTAGACTAATAAAAAGTTCCACCCAAAATAAAAAATACAATGCTTGACTCAAACAACCCAAAGGATCAAAATCTTTACCGGTGAAAGTTGCCACTTATAATATAATTCCTTCACACTTAAGCAAACACATTACACGCATAGGGAATATCAAAATATTTAATGTAAGTAAAGTAAGTTCTCCCCTAAATTAATTCTCTCCCTTTATCAATAATGATCAACTTAGAAAGATGTCCCCCCCCCCCCTCAAGATAAATCTCCCCCAAACTAAGATACGATCATCTCATTCTCCCCCTTTTCGTTCAGGAATAGACAAAGGTTGAAGAATAAAACATGTAAGTGTGCATAAAGTGATGATAACATTAAAGCATATGGGCAACAAAAGCACAACTAATCCAACAAATAATAACAGATACCAACTAGGATACAAGAAAATGATACCAATAAGATACATAAAGTATTAAGCATGCGATATCAACAAAGAATGCACCAAGATAGATACCAATTATGAATTAAGGCATATATGGACTAGAAATCAAGGCAAAGACTAAACAAAAATATCATATTTATACGTACTCTATATATACCAAAGATGCACATGTACATATATATAGATATAAACACACAAATGACACACATAAAATATAATAGGAGTATTTCACACTCGTATGGCAAAAATGTGTCATATGGAAATGGAAGTGTTGGGGTGTGGATAAGTAACAATTAAACTTAGACCCAATCACTTACAACATGTTCACGAAGTTCTCAATTGATTGCAAACTTCATCACATTTGAATATAACCTCATGTGACAATTTAGATTGAACTCAATGAACACCATACACAATGCATACAAGCCTAACATGTTGATGATTCTACAAACTAATAGAGTCATGACATTAAAAACACAACTAGGATAAACGTACATTGTGCAAACCGTTGATATACCATCCAATCTCCCTCAATAAGCATATATATTTATTTTGAATGAATATATCAATCAAACATAGGCCTTGGCAAATAATTTTCTTTTTAATGCCATATTTTCTGTTTTTAGGCCTTTGGACCACGTATTTCTTTTAGGTCCCAATAAACGGTGGCTTACTATTTGCAAAGGAAAATAAATCCTTTCGGAGCCCTTCCCCGTGCACATTTATATTTATTATTTTCTATTTCTCACAAATCTCACGTGCAATGGATTTTGACATGCACTAGTCCTCCTAGGTCACAAATATGTAGATGACAAGATCGGTAGGAGAACACCTCACAAAGCTCAAATATATATATGAAGTTTAAATTTCAAGAGAGCTCGTGCATGTGTGAGTAGAGGCATATAAAATTAGAATCCATTTAATCAACACAAAATTCAACTACTCCATGTAAGCATGGTAAAGAACATAATAAGGATTGGCAATCTAAACCAAAAGTTCTAGACACATGGGAGCGTAAAATATGGAATTCTAACACAAGTATATGCCACATAAAGTGTGTCAAACTAAACTACACACAAAATAAAAAAATCTTTTTGAGTTTTTGAAATTCTTAACCAAAAATAACAATATACACTCAAAAGACAAACAAAAATCATTTGAATTTTTCATTAATCTTAAATTGCTAAAAAGATGAAATGCAAATGATAAACCAAAAATATTTTTGTATTTTTCATTTGATGCAAACAAAATGAAGGAAATATAATACAAAAGATAAACAAAAATCATAATTCTAGCATGTGATTAAGCATGGAGCATAGACTAGAAAATGATTAAATAAGCATACAATAGCATGAAATACAAAAGCTAAAGTATGCAAATAACACTAACACATTCAACCTTTAGATTTTGCAAGAGATGAAGCATGTGAAAGTAAATGAGAATCAAATACCCTATCTTGTAAAGCTACCAAGTCGGATCTCCTAACCCAAACTAATGATGAGTGACTATCTCGGGGTGTAGGAATCTTGGCTACCTTGCTTGCCTTACATTGGGATTTTCTAGAAAATCTTTTAAAATCAAAACAATATTTCTTAAGATGATCTTTTCGACCACAATGAGCACAAGTAAAAACATGTCGAAAAGATTTACCTAAGGGGTGATCTCTAAAGGTTTTCCTAGGCGATTCTCCTAAAACATTGGTTTTAGCTTTTTGAGTTGGTTCATTACAAATATTGAAGCCTAAACCACAAGTGTCATTTTTAATTTTGACTGTTCCTAATATTTTATCTAATTTTTCTAAACGACACTCCAAATCAAATTTGACATTACTAGAGACTTTTAATTTATTTTCTAATTCTAGGATATTAGACTCTAATAAAACATTTCTCTCTTCAAACCCGAGAAGCTCCTTTTTCAAAGATTCCATTAAACCTCTAAGGCTATCTCTCTCGCCTTCTACATATTCAAGCTTCTCTCGAAGAGTTCTCTCACGTGTCCTAAGGTCTTCCACTAACGCACTATCATCAATGACCTTGACACGCTCTTTCAAACAAGCTTCTAACTTCAAATTAGCTCATTTTAATTTAATTGATTCGTTATATAATTCTTGAAAAGCATTTTGACGTTCACTCACATTAACCTCTTCTTCATTTTCACTCTCTCTTTCTTCTTCACTCTCACTATCATAAAAAATAAGGGAATCATAAACTTTGACCTTGGAAGTGTCATGTGATAAATTTTCATCTATAGATGAGTTCTCACTATCACTCACATGACTAGCTATAAAAGCCACAAAGTTGGGCTTAGTGGGGGAATCGGGTCCCTCTTTCTTATCACTATCACTAAGGATTGCATTATATGAAATGGGTCACTTACCCTCTCTCCTTAGTTTAGTGGGGCACTCAGAAGCCCTATGGCCATAACCCTCACAATCAAAACACCTATTTGACTCGTCCCTATTTAAATTTTCATTAATAGTTTTAGGGATCCTCTCGGCTTTTTCATGCTTAGAAGTTTCAAATTTCTTAAAGTCATTTTTAAATTTATCTTTGTTAATTTTAAGAAATTTTCAAAATTTCCTAGCAAACAAGGCCATATCTTCCGAGTCACTATCACTCTCGATCTCTACTACTTGTTTATTTTCTTTTCGGGCTTTTAAAGTAATGCCCTTTTCTATTTTATTTTCAGTTTTAGAGTGAAACATGTCCAGTTCATAGGTTTGTAAATCACCTACAAGCTCTTCTAATTTCGTAGAGGCTAAAGTTGGTAATGAATTTAACACGGTCACTTTAGGAATAAATTTATCGGGTAGGGACCTTAAAATTTCCTTTATAACTCGGTTGTCGGGTATTTTCTCTCCCAAGTTAAAAGATGAATTAATAATATCGAAAAGTCTAGCATAAAATTCATCAAAAGTTTCTTTTTCATTCATTTTTATAGTTTCAAATTGAGTGATGAAGTTTTGTAGTTTCAAAGCTTTAATGACACTTGTACCTTCATGAGTGAGTTGTAAAATATCCCAAGCTTCTTTAGCAGTCTCACATGTCATAATGTGTCGGAATTCATCCGGTGTGACAGCGATAAACAAGGCATTTAAAGCACGGGAATTAAAGTTTGAAATCTTAAATTCACCCTCACTCCATCTATCGGCCGGTTTGGGAACACGTTCATTTTCTACTAAATGAGGTGTTGGAGACCACCCGTTAACTACAGACATCCAAACCCTCTCATCGATAGATTTAAGTGCCGATTTCATACGTGCTTTCCAATACGCGTAATTCGAACCACCGAAAATAGGAAATTTTTAAAATGGGGAAAATTCCATTTTAGCCAAAAATTATTTAAAGGATCTTAACGATTTTATTTTTTCATTTTGGCTCTGATACCACTTGTTGGAATAAGGATAGGCCCCCAATATAAAATACAAAAGTAAATTTCCTTTGAAAAATATGCGGAAGCGAAGATGACGGTTCAAATTAAAACAAATTACCAAAATTTAAATTTCTTTTACAAATTAAAATTAAATCAAGTGAAATAAGATAAACACACACTAATGAAAATTTCACTTAAACCAGGTTAATTAATCCAATTCCTAGAAAAATTAATCCACTACGCCGCGATGTATGAGGAAAAACCCACAACTGTAAAAAAAACCTCGAACGGCCCTAGCCTCAAATCCACTAAGTACGGAATTTACAAATACAAGCATGATGGCTTACAACACTCGACTCGATCCCTCTCAAGCCCCGACGCGTCTTCTTGTATCAACCTCTTCTTAGCGAATAACTATGGAGCTCCACCGCGATCTCGAAATCCACCGATAGGACTTTATATGGTCACTATCACCCGAACTAGGAGCCTTTCTCTAAGTGGGTAAATCAACAAAAACCTCTTCTTCTTTGTGGGATTTAGAAGCAAACCCAAAATGTCTCTTCAAATAGTAGAGATGGAAACCGATGCCAAAACTCCAAGCAAGTACAAATATATCTATGGAAGTTTGAATAAACAATATGGGTGTAAAACTAAAGTGTATAATCAATTTTTCTTGAAAACTTAGACACTTTAAAACATGAACTTTTTCCTTAATCAATTTTTCTCTCAAACTCTCTCTTGGAGATAGATGTGTATGGAAAAGTTCAACAAAAAAGGTTGGTTCCCGCACTATTAAGTTATGTCAAAAGTTAGTGGGGTAAGAAAATGGGAAACATGGCTAAAAACTGCCATAAAATTTTCCTGCCTGAAATCTCGTTCGAACGAAGTCTCGTTCAAACGAGCCTTTCTAACGAAGTTCCAGTAGCTTAAAATTGAACTCGTTAGAAATCTCATTCGAAGTCTCGTTCGAACATCCATCTCGTTCGAACGACAATTCGAACGATGTTCCAGTGGCCTATAGGGAAGCTTGTTGGCAGCTTCGTTCGAACGACATTCTCGTTCGAATGACAATCTCGTTCGAACGACAATATCAAACGAGAAACCAAAAAGTTAAAAATTACAATTTAGCCCAGAAACTTTATATACTTTATATATAAGTTTAATAAAATCTTTCTGACAAATAAATAATATCTTTTAATTAAACCTGCACCCATTATAAACCGTTCCAAGCTCCGATATATATATGTAATGCATTCATACCTTGGGAGCATGGAACCACTATTGATGACGTAGAAACGAGTCACTTAAACTCGTCATTTTGATGAAGCTTTATACACTTGGCCGCTACGTCTTCAACAAACACGTCATAGGCTTGAAGGATGATCAATTAACTCTATCAAATGTTTTTGTACGGAATTGAGCAAAAACTACAAAGGACTCAATTGGAAATTTATGTCCTTACATAATTCATATAGTTCTCAGAGATTCGGACTTGGTCAAACCTAATGGTCAATATCTTAAGGTCCTCCTCGACCTTATTCAACTCTTCTTTTTTCTAATCAATGAGTACTAGAAGGTTATCCCCTGGATTGGCAAGATTTGGCATAGAGAGCTGAGCTGGCAGTTGACCATTAGCAGGAGGGGCACATGGAGCACGTTGATATTCTTTTGGGACCCAAATATGCTCAGGTGTGGCCAAACCCATAGCGTGGGGGAAGAGGACCTCATGCTCTTCTATAATGGGAACCCGATCTTACTGTATCTTATGAAACTCAATTTGAACGTTGTTAATCGTGGCAGTAAGTTTGGTTAGGACCGTCATCAAATCTGGATGCACATTCGGAACTTGGTCTGCGTTCTCCGTGGAAAGAAGGCGAAGGTGGATTCCAGACACAAAGGAAGTAGAAGGATAACTGACGTAGATTCGAGGTGTTTTGACCGGAGCCAATAGGGAGTCAAGCCAAGGGTCGGGTATGCAATCGATCTAAGAAGAAAAATGATTCGAATTTATTTTTGAAAGAGAGTTGGAAAAACTTTTATTATTGAAAAAGGGGTAAAATGCTTTTGATATAATTTTTTTTCTAGACAAAGGGAGGAAAAAATGTCTTTTGACATCAATGATAAAAGGAAGAATTTGTTTTTTTGGTATTTTGATAAAAGAGGGGGGAAAATGTTTTTGACACTTTTGATAAGGAAAGAGGAAAAAAAGAGAGAAGAGTCTTATTATTATTATTATTATTATTATTATTATTATTATTATTATTATTATTATTATTATTATTATTATTATTATTATTATTATTATTATTATTATTATTATTATTATTATTATTATTATTATTATTATTATTATTATTATTATTGTTGTTGTTGTTGTTGTTGTTGTTGTTGTTGTTGTTGTTTTTTCACTTCTATTAGGTTTACCGTATTGCAAAAGAATTTTCGTACGGGACCAGAGCCTGGGAAAATTGGGTTTGAAAAATATTTAAAACTCGGTTGGACTTGTTGCCAGGCTTACGGACAAGGTTCTGTTTTGAAAAAAAATGAAATTGCGTGAAAATTTCGGCGGCATACCGACCCATCATTTCGACAAAGGTAGTAACCGACAAACTAAGTATGAGTGTCATAGGATTGACGCCTGTATAAGGGTATTCAGTTGTTGGGTTAGTGGAAAGGTTCCCCCCTTGGCATGACATCCATGATATACGTTTTGTGTTTGAGGGCAATCGGTATGCGTGGATAAGCCAATTGATACACTTGAGTGTACGTGAATCGCCTCACTATATACCTCGTGGGGATTGTACGTGTGAGAGAGAACTCAATATACTCGACGTGTGTGAACGAGTTACCTATTATATACCTCCCATCATGACTTCAGTCAAGCAATACGATGCGAGGGGAACCATTTGATATACATTGAAGGTACTTAGGCAATAGAAGGTGAGAGTCGTATCGCTTAGGCTGATTGCGACCTTCCAGACTAGGACCCATCACAAAGTGACCCCCAGTTTCGGGACCAAATTTGGTCAATAACTATGCTCTTTGGTGATGAAGTGTGAAAAATGCATGATTCTTGATTAGTATATTAAAGAGAGAGTATTTTATTTAGCAAGATGAGCACTATACTAATAGGGAAGAATGTACAAGTATCATGAAAAGTAAATCTAGAATAGAGCATGAAGATATCACTAAGAATGGATATGTAAGAGTGAGTGATGTGTGACCTAAGCATGGATCAACTACAAATGGTGTGTGATAAGTGTGAGTGAGCATAGATATATACAAGTGTGATAAGTGGAGATGTGTTCTACTGACACCTAATCATGGATATTCTAAGTGGTGTGTGTAACATTTGGAGTGAGGAGTGATATAAGCATGAGGTGGATATATGAGAAATAATATAGAAAAGAAGTTGAACATGCGGGTAGGTGCATTACGCACAAAAGCAGAAAATCATAACATCCATGCAAACAGACTTTATTCCTCTTGTGAACCTCCTCAGCAAAGTCGCCATTGTGGACATCCCTTCCCTTTTTGGGATTTCCCTCTCTCTCGCGCCTCAGGGGGTTCCCGGGAGGGAGATAAGGTCTCGCGCCCTTTCTCTAGGAATGTTACAGCCGTCGTCGATGTGGGGTGATGTAAAGAGATGGATTCGCTAGCCTATTTTTCACAAAAGAGGCAAAAAATATGTCATCGCCTCGAGAGAATGGCATCAAAGATAAACTAATGCTTACAAAACCAATAGTTCAAAGGTTCGGGGGCTAAGTTACGGAATGGGAAGGTGTTAGGCACCCATCCCCTCCTTTCGATCTCTCATGGGCTTATGTTACTATTTTCCTTAATTTCTCCATGAAGTGTGTGCGCGTGTATATATAAATGGAGGTCAGAATTGCTCTACTCATATCATGGGAAAGATAGAGCGAGGTCATCTAAGGGAATGTTCTCAAAATATTAAATAGAAAATATGATGTGCGTCCTCATTGAAATATTGATTGTTATAATAAAACAATAATATTTGTAGATAAAACGCAAAATATGAACCACGAGTATGGTATATAGAAGTAAAATATAAATAAAATAAAAAGGATAAAAATTGGAAAATAGGAAAATTAGAAATGTGGAAAATTGGACTCAAGTCTCAGGTTTTAACTCAAAATGCCTACGTATCCCATAAAGGCATCAAAGTCCATGTAGTTTGCATGTGTCATAAGGGTGGGGTTTATCCCATAGATTCAAATGGGAGATTATTATATGTGTGTGTGTAGAAAATGTATTTTTAGTTTTGAGAAATTGTGGTGGATAATCATGTTGGAATTTATAGGTGTAACCCTATTTTCCTTTGTTTTGTTTTGTTTTCATAGAAAATAAGTATGTGCAATATAACTAATAAAGGATGAGATATTGATGTGTATGATCTAAAATAAAAGCTAGATTAAGAATTCATATAACTAATGCGAAAATAAAGAAACTTAAAGAGAGAAGGATGTTTGGACCTTCTTTGGAGAATTGAGGCTTGATCCTTAAAGAGCTCCCTTGAATCTTGGGATGAATGTTGGATGAGAGATAAGGAGATTTTTCTAAATTGGGTATGAAAATGATGGGAAAGAAAGATGGAAAGGAATTTTACACAAGGAAACTTCATTGATTGCAAGAGAATGTTGCTGAGATCACTGATATTGATGGATCTGTGGTCCGTTGAGAGTGAGATCATGCCCTCCTTTTATAGGGTAGGGGAATTCCGATTGGGATACCCCTAGCCCTGTCAATCGACAGGTGACCCTAGACACACTATCGATTGGTAGGGAAATGGACCTGCCAATCGAAAGTCTCGTGTAGATTTTTTTGAAAAAATGGTCGTAGAACGTAGTTCGTAAATCAAAATTTCACACGGGGCATAAGTTAGAAAGGTAATTCAGAGACCTTCAATAGTCCTTTGGTCTGCTCCCAGGTTCGAAAGTTGACTTTGGGTCAAACGGGGCTCAAAAGCCCCCATTGATCCTTGGATGGGAGATCATTAAACGGTAATGGATCATTTGTCCAAAACGCAAGTCAAAATAATGCACGAGATGAACCATTGTAAAGGTTATATCAGTTAGTTCAAAGTTACAAAGAGATTTTCTCCGTTGGGAGAGTCAACTTTGATCAAATGGGGCCCAAAAGCGTCCGGTGATCTTTCAGAGTAAAACGGGTCGTTCGTTCGTACTGTAAGGATCATTTGTGCATGAGGTGGACCGTTGAAAGGATTCTAGTTCCCTTTAAATATTCATTCATTCTCATTCATGATGAAGAGTTTAACTTGGTCAAACGGAGCCTAAGAGCGCCCAATGGCGTTCAGTTTTGGGTGAAAATAGATCGTTGTCCAAATGGTTATGCCATTTTGTTCACAGAGCAAACCGCTGGAAAGAGGTTTAAGTTCCTTTCGAAGATTCATTGATCTTTTTCTTTGACGATGAAGCTGATTGGGGTCAAATCGGGGCCCAAAATGTCGGTTGACCTTTAGATCAATTTTTGATGGTAAAATGGTATGTTTATCTTAACTGTTATGCCGATTTATGCACATGGCGGACCGTTGGAAAGGGGATTTAGAGACCTTCAAAGATTCATTGAGATTTTTCTCTAACGTAATGGTTGACAGGATTCAAATGGGCCCGAGACCTAAGAGCGCCCAATGGCCTCTAGATCGGTACTCCTTGTATGATCTAGGGTTTGTAGTGAATGGAGGAGGTTCTAGGGATGTAAGAAGAGACGTAAGGGGGTCCTAGATTATGTTGTATACAACCACCCACTGTGGCTAACGATAGTGTCGAAAGTTTTAAACCTTTTACTACCTAGATAGAGGATGATTTTAAATGGAGTAATTTTAACTTCAAAGGATTGAGTGTAATTTCTGGAGCTATTACTCCTGACGAGTTCCGACACATCATGATGTGCACCACATCAAAAGAGTCATGGTACAACCTCCAGCTCACTCACGAGGGTACCAATGCTGTGAAAGATTCTAAGCTACAAAATCTCACTACACAGTTTGAAACTATCACTATGCTAGAATATGAGACTTTTGTTGAATTTTGTACTAGATTATCTAATATCGTCAATTGTATTTTAGATTAGGTGAGATGATTTCTGAGATGATAGTAGTGTAAAATATTTTGAGATCCCCGCCATCTTATTTTTTCCTTAAATTTATGATCCTTAATTCATTGGGAATTTCATATACACTTAGGGTAGATGAACTCGTAGGAGACCTTCAAACTTATGAAATTGATAGGTTCACTAAAGTTCAAAAGCTGATAGAAAAGGGGATTTCTTTGAAAGCTCAACTAAAAATGATAGAGGAGGTCTATTTTGACTCCAAATTTATTTTGATCTCAATGATATTGCCCTTTTGGGAAAATGTTCAAAAAAATTCTCAAACTAAGAAAGAAAATTCTTCCAAAGAAAATAAAAGTTTTGATAAAAATAAAGATTTTAAATAGAGCAAGAAAAATTTTAAAAAAGAGAGGAGAGTGCCCTAACAAAGGCGAGGAGAAATGCTTTGAGTGTAAGGGTCACAAAGAGCACGAGTGTGCGATGAGGCTAAAAAGATAGGGTAAGGAAAAACCACCTATAATGCCACTGTTAGCGATAGCTGGTGAATTCTAGGGATGAACGACTGCATGGATGTAACTTCACTATGTTCATGTCTAATCATATTAGTAAATAGAGTACATCTCACATTAATGAGGAAGTTGCTAAACATAATGACCTCGACAGTGAGTCTAGTCATTCCAAATAGAGTGAGGGAGATGCCAATATGAGTGAGGGATAAAATGGCCTTCGTCGAGCCTATACTGAGTACTTTAAAATAAAAAAATAAAAATAAAAATTTGGTGCTTAGGGTGTTATCGCTAGAGAAAGACTTGAGAGATTCGAGAGAGACCGAGACCTCTGTGAGAGTTTTTTTGGGGAATAGAATTGTTTTAGTGCAGAAGGAAAATATAAACTTGACCAACAAAGTGGCTAGTCTTATGAGAGATATTTTAGCATCATTGGATACTCGTGAGAAAATTAAATACCTTATATCCCAACTCAAAAAATATCTTGAATGTGCTTGGGAGGTAAAGGTTACTATAGAGGATACATTAAAGAATGTAGGAAATATGTTCCTTGGTCACGCGTTATGTTTTAGGGAGAGGCAGTGAATAGGTTACGATGGTGCATCCACTTCCCATGCCACACCAAAATCGATTCATAAATTTGTGGAACATCCTTATAGGCCTCTTCCTAAATTAGAAAAGAAAGTTCAACCTAAATAAACGAACCAAGGTAGACCCAAACAAGTCTATGTTTGCACCCATTGCAAAAGGAGAGGTCAACTTAGTGAATTTTGCTACAAGTTACGAAAAAATACATCTACACATACTCCCATGAGCCGCTATAGAGACTTTGCTAGTCTTAGAGAGAAAATTGAGTTCCTAGCCACGACTTCTCAAAACTTAATGGAAGAATTTTAAAGGATGTTTATGCCTCTTGAGAATTCTTTCAATGCTACAACTATAGCCAACAACTATAAGGGAAAATAAAAGACTACCTCTACTTGGGTACCTATACAAGATAAAAAATCCATTATTTTTTATCTTGATCTTAAAGTTCAAAATACTTTGCTATGGTATTTTGATAGTGGTTTCTATAGGAACATAACAGGTGATTAGTCGTATTTTACCTACCTTGTGAATTCTAAGGAAGGAAAAATCACCTTTGGAAATGGGAGAAGGTCTAGTATTTTAGGATGTGATTATGTTAAGATATTCGAATTCCCTAAGCTAGACAATGTGTTGTACATCGAAGGGTTAAAAGAAAACTTGATTAGCATAAGCCAAATTTGTGACACAAACTTCATAGTAAAGTTTGACTGGTCTAAATATAATGTATATGATCAATCCATTGAACTATTACTACAAGGAGTGAGGATCGACGATAAATTTTATGGAATCATACCCAAGTCCTCCTTTGTGTGCAATAATGCATGGGTATCCACCATGGACCTTTGGAATCAATGAATAAGTCTTGTGAACTTTAGATATCTTAAGATATTTGTTAAGAAAGACCTATTTCACGGATTTTCATCGCTTGGGATACCAACTTCCTCGACTTTCCAATAAGGAAAACAAACTCGGTGTCCCCATCGTAAGTTGAAAATCATTACCATTTCTCATGTGTTGGAGCTAATACACATGGATATTGTTGCTTCTACTCATAAAAAGAGCACTGGTTGAAAGGGATACATTCTCGTGATGGTCGATGACTTTTCAAGATACTCTATTGTGGGGTTTCTTAGATAAAAGTCTGAAGAAATTGGGTTCTTAGCAACCAAGTGTTGTTCCCTACAAGACAAATATGGTGTTACTATTAATTAGATGTGTAGTGACAACTACATTGAATTGAAAAAAGTTAGAATGGATAGATATTGTGATGAATTGGCCCTCAAACACGAGTTTTTCAATCCTTCATACTCCTGAACAAAATGGGATATTTAAGAGAAAGAACTGGATGATTTAAGAGATGGCTAAACCCATGCTTCTAGGGAGAAACGTGCCTCGATATTTTTTTAACAGAGGTGGTTAATACCGCATGCCATACATGAATAAGATATATCTTCATCCACATACATTACACACGCCATATAAGTCATAAATAGGGAAGAAACCCAACCTACCGTATTTCCATGTCTTTGGGAGCCCTTGCTACATTTTGAAAGATAGAGATTAATTAGGAAATCTTGACTCTCGAAGAAGCGAGGGGACATTTTTAGGATATTCATCATCGAGTAGTGCTTGCATGGTGTTTAACCATGTAAGATCTAAGGTTATGGAATCAATAAATATAATGATTAATGGCGATGACCCGCCGATGTCTATTGACCCTAACCCCGAGTGTGAGAACGATGCAATCCCAATGACGTTCCCATTATTCCCCATATTAATCGATGGGCCCCACTCTTAATTTATAGTATCCACCCTCTTGGGTTCCAAAACTTCATGACCCTTTCACTATACTTGGTGATTTCACACTAGGTGTCAAGACTCGTGCTCAACTTGAGAACGTGGTTATCTAGTCCGCTTACTACTCGACATAACATGTCATATACAGTTCAACTTATAACAAATGGATGTCAAAAGTTTCTTCCTTAATGTCATTCTATAGGTGGAAGTGTACGTGGAACAGCAACAAGGATTCAAAGACCCAAACAACTTGGATACATCTTTTATCAGAATAAGGCTTTGTATAGTTTGAAGCAAGCGCCCCGTGCTTGGTACAATACACTTACTTTTTATCTCTTAGCTCCTGTCTTCAATAGAGGATGAGTGGCTAATCCATTGATTGTGAAAATAGAGAATGTTGCTATCTTGGTTGCCCAAGTATATGTGGAAGATATAATATTTAATTCCACGTGCTCTTGACATGATCTCACGTTTGAGGAGGAAATGAAGAGTGAATTCGAGATGATCATAGTTGTTGAGTTTACGTTCTTCCTAGGTATCCAAGTGCATCAAATTGAGGATGGGATATTCATATGTCAATCCATATATGCTAGGGACTTAGTGAAGAAGTTTGGTTTAGACTCTTCTAATCGATCACACACACCTATGAGTACATCGACTGAGCTAAGTAAAGACACTTTAGGCAAGGACATATATCAAATCCTATATAGGAGCAAGATAGGTAGTCTTTTTTACTTTACTGCTACTTGTCCTAACTTTACCTTTGGTGGTTGAGGTTGTGCACGTTACCAAGTGTCTCCGAAAGAATCTCACTGGTTTTCACTTAAACATATCATCAAATATATGAGTGGTACTCTTTCCTATAGTATTTTGTACTTTTTGATAGCAATGACCATTTGTCTGCCTATTCGGATACAGATTAGGACGAGGATATTGATGGTTATAGGAGCACCTCGGGTGGATGCTTTTACTTTGGGAGTGGTCTTGTCTCTTGGTTGAGCAAGATGCATGACTCCATATCTTTATCCATGGTGGAGGCCGAATATATAGTTGCCGGCAGTTATTACACACAAATCATATGGATGAAGCAAATATTGGAAGATTATGGGATCAACCAAGGTACAATGACTATTTCTTGTGATAATATGAGTGCAATTCATATATCCTGTAATCTGGTCCAACATTCCCATAAAAGGAACTTTAGGATACGTTAGAATTTTTTTCATGATCTCATAAAGGATAAGGTAGTGTCCTTGAGCTTTGTGATCACCGAAAGCCAATTAGCCAATGTTTTCATAAAGACTTTAGATGCACTTAAATTCGAGAATCTTAGGAAATCTTTTGGTATTTGTTCCATTTATTGATTTCGAGTACTTTATATAGTGTAGGGTGATTATGATGTTCATATCATTTATCCCTATTTTTAGGTTATATTTATATATTTCTATATTTCTTATATTTGAAAAATACAAAAAGATTTACGATATTTAAGAAAAAGTTTAAAAATTCCAAAAAGATTTTATTTTCGATAAATTTTTTGAAAAAGACAAAAAGATTTTGGAATTTCATTTTCACCATACGAATGTGCATTTAAGATGTTCAAATCACCTATACATCCTATCCATTCACATGACTTTTTCATGGTGTTTTGAGACATGGAATCATTTCTTTAGTGTGCTTAATAATGCATGGTTTGCTAGGGATAAGTGTCGAATACGGTGTTCTCATAGCAGTAGTATTTAATAATGAACCAAATTTTCTAGGGATAAGCTGTTTTTGTAAGAACCATTTCCCTAATTATTATTTCCCAAAAAATTAGTTTTATTGTAAGGAATGGAAATGTGCAACAAAAGAGCTTTTTTACTTTGCATTAAAGCCACTATTTACAAAGAGCCTAAAAGATTAACGTACCAAAAAAATAGAGGTGACATGGCTAATTTTATTTAATTGATGCTTCAATACACATGAGCATTATAATATCTTCAAAAATTTGAGAGTGGCTTATTAAATATTGGAGATTTTGAGGATGTTATAAACGAGAAGATTATGGGTTTGCACAATGGACTCTCTTGAAAAACATTAAATAGTTTTGCGTTATTATTTTGAGCAGAATTTAAATTCATGGAATGTTGTATAAGTTGAGTCAATTTCATTTAGGTTCAACATTCTTACACCTAAGTTTGAAATTGAGTTATTTCTTTATAAGTATCTCATGACTTCGTGCGTTTATGTTATGAATGACTATGTTGATTTTCCTGTGGAAAATGTTCACATATTTAAATTCCTCATTCATGATTCGGATATTTTAGTGTTATTACATGGTGTGTTATATTTGTACATTCTTTACCTTTTACACTTGAAAAATTGAAATTTAAAAAAATTGTCCGTATGTCTTTGGGAAATTCATCGCATGTGCTTTATCGATTAACCTTGTTATGATAATTCCATTGGATGTGTGTGGTTCTTATTAATCATGATTAGTTTCTTACTTTTTGTCTATTACAGACAAAAAGTGGGAGAACAAATTAATACGGAGTTTATTTATTTTAAACTCGTACGCGTTACGGTATTTCTTTAGTTTCATGTATGTAGGTCCCTTCCATTTTTATGATGATCTCATAGACTGCACAAGACACATAGTTTAAGTTGAAGACATTGTCTCGAATGCCATTCCATTATAGATTTGGGAGGGCATTAGTTGTACAATGTCTTAGGTTTGAAGTTTGATTTTGGTTTTGTCTCTGTACCGGAATAGTCAAAGGGGGAGATTTGTAAGAGAAATATTTTATAATTGCTCATAGTTTAAATATTTTGGTGTATTCCATTACAAATTGAACTCTACATCTACATATAATTCCATAATTTTTGAAGACATGTTAGTGACCGAGCAACATTTCTGAAATTCAAGTCGTTGGAACTGTCACAAAGACAAAATGGAGGTATATGGATTTAAGGCCTTTGATTATACTCAGTTTATTCTGGGATGTTCTATTTTACTCGTGGGATTTTTATAAAAATGTATTCAAAAAAAAAATTTCATTTTTTATCTCATTAGAACGAGATGTGGCTCTCCGTAAATCAAACTTCGTTGTTCATTCAACGAAGTGTCAGTGTGGTTAGAATGAAGTGCTAAAGTCATTATAACTAACTACCAATAAGCTTCAAATGAGTGACATTTGTTTGTCAAAAGTAATCTCATTGGAAGTTCGTTGGAAGATCGTTCAAACGAATTAGGCCATTCGTTCGAGTTCAATTGGAGCTTGTTAGAATGACACATAGGTTTTCGTTTGGACGAAGTGGCATTTTTGTTCAAACAAAACACCCGCCTTAAAAAATGTATTTTTTTTATAAAAATAATTCTTTTGGAGAGTTTTACACAACATTTTTAGCGAAAATCGAATCTCATACCTGTTCCAAAAGTCTTAATCTTTTTATTTCTTTGAAACAACATTTTATTTTCTAAATCACTCATCCCTAGAATAATTTTATGAGTGTGTCAAACCCTAGTTCCATACATATTATCAAAACCTTGTAGATTTCTTTCTATGGATGAATCTTATGAATTTATGACTCTACTCTGAATAAGGAAGGATTTCGTAATTTCGAGGCTGATCGAAGGATACCGAGGGAGGAGATACTTCATGTGGATGGTGCTGGACTACATCACATTTCATTAAAGATTCAAAGACCATGCGAGTTATACTTAATGGATCTCTAAGTAGTTTATAAGTCACCGAGTCTGTCAACCTCTTTAAGAGTGTTGAATATAGGTCTTGCCCGAAAGGGATTTTCCCTTAATTCTTCATCTATTTGGTTTGGCATTATTTTTGTGTTGGACATTATCTTTCATGCACTACTAATTCTTAACAAGATAAAATTTTATTTGAAATTGAATACTTGTGTGTGTGACCTAAGATACAAGTAATTCCATATAGCCCTTGCTACTTATAAGTTTTATTCCCCAAATTAAACCTAATCAGTGGATTATTTCACAATTCAGTGGAGTAGCAAAATAAGTTAAGTATGAGAGTTAATGAACTAATTAAATGTTAGTTGAAGTCAATTATCTGAAAATTTATTTAACTAAGTGTGTATCGGAATCTTAATGTGGGGAATCATATTGTGCATTAATATCAACTTTGCAAGGCCTCATTATATACGAGTGATTTTTAAGATAATTAAATTGGATTATAGTCATAATTATTTAATGTAATTAATTATGACTAAATAAATAAAGAAAATAAGTTACGAGATTTGTTATTTGGGATTTTGGAGTATTTATTTGGAATCTAATTTAAGAATTTGTCTTGGATTCCTAGTATAGTCCACATACCTAAGTGGTGAGTTCCATACTCCAAAGAAGTCCAGTTTGGCCCAAGCCCACCACTTAAACAAATATATATTGGTTTTAGTTAGGGATTTAAGCTGAATAATTCATTACTATAGTTTGAGAGCGGTGATAAAAACATTATTCATATTTTTTCAAGGAGCCTAGAGAAAGAGGATTATACATTAATCAAAAGCAAGAGTTTTCTTCTTTAAAGGGAGGATCGTACACTAGAAGATCCAAGTGTTTCCGAATGTTCTAGCAAGATTTTAGAGATTAAAAATAAGGTAGACCTGCATAATTAACAAATACCTTTCTCCCCAGCAAAGTGCAACCATGTTCACAAAGGTATTGTATTCAAAACCCTAGGTTTGTTCTTCATGCTTAGTTTTGGATTTTATAATTTTTATTGTTTGATTAATCAAAGTTTCAAGGGAGGAATTTTTTTAGTTTCGCATATATCAAACCCTAAGAATTGGAATCATAGCTTTTGGTTTAGATTAATCATGATTTCAAAAGATCTATATTTCCAAACCATAAAAGCCCTACTTTTGAATGTTATAGGATTGTACATCTTGATGTATGGTTTTGTTCTTTAATGGCTATGCAGAAATTATTTATTTTAATCCTTTCCGTCATGGTCACATATGTCTTTTTATGTGAGTGTATCCTACAGTGGTTTATCTATGATTATTTTTCACTCCCAGATTTGATAAGGTAGTAATAATTAAGTTTTAATAACAATTTCATTATCGATGTATTTGGGGGCGATTATGGGGGAAATGTAATGTTTATTTACACTTAAAATCTTATATTTATGAGGGATTGGGTACTAGAAAACGTTTCGTGATGTTTTAGATTATTTATGGTCTTTTTTTCATGCAAATGTTGTAAGGAAGACAAAGTTGTCAATACACAGTGGCGAATCGATACGGTGCCTGGTTGCATAAACCTAACAATGACAGTTTGTGGAGCTAGTTTATTTTCATGGTATTTTCTGACTGCATTATGTGATTACTCTTCCTCATCATTCTTCCCATTCTAGTATGGATTATTTCCACTTGGAAAGATCATCAATAACACCTGTTTTCATTCAAGTCTACTTCGAGTTGGACTTTTCATCATAAAGAAGTCTTCTACAACAAGGATTCTTTGGCTTGAGGATTTTACTTCAAGGAGAATTTTAGGTCATAATGGAATGGGAAATTTTATCCTTTTAATTATTTCTGGATTTATTTATTTATTTTCTATGTCTCATTATTATTCTTTTGTTACATGATTTCATGTGGTAATTAATTGAATAATTAAGGACACCCTATTTTGTGGATAAGATGGTTTCTTTTATTGAGAAAGTTCCCGATCATCGATTTTCTTTGAAAATTTGTGTTACTTTATTCTTTTCTAAATTGATTTAAATCGAAGTACTTAATTTTAAGGTGGAAATTAAATTTAGATCTCAGCATTTTATTTTATTTTAATTTAAAATATTAAAATTCTTAGTTTTAATTTTTAAATTTAAAATACGAGATCAAGAAATTCAATTTATGCAAGTAAATTTGAAAATTGCCAAGTACTTAGTTCGGGATTTTGGAATTGAATAAATTATTTGGCGTAAACCGTTAAGTTTTTTATATAACTAACTGGGAGAGAGGTTTAAACATAAACCCCACGGTCTCCATCGATATTTTATGAATGTGGTATGATTTATTCCTCGCGTCAGTTAGTCTCCCCCCCAGATGGAATTAATTAGGGCATCCGGTATTCTGAAAATTTTTAAGTAAAAATTTTGAGAATTACACTGTGAGTGAGTTCCATCCCCCCCCCCCCCCCCCCCCCCCCAACATACAAGTCTTTCACGAGTTGAGTCTATTTCAAGGAATGAACCAGTGGTAGACACAATTAATGATATCCTCCTCCAGGGAGTCACTGACATTAATTGTGTGACAAAAATACAATGACTATTAATTTATGTTTGATAGATGATCATGATGAACTCTCTGGAGTACATAATTAAACGATGAAGTCGACCTATTTTAGGGTGGGGTTATTTATGCTCCCAATAAGAAATCTCAATCCATAAGGGAACTAGGATGTTCGTTGGGTTTTTACTTTTAAATGGTGGCGAGGGATGCAACTTTAAAATTTTAAAAAAAAACTCAAATGTTTACTTTGAAATTAATTCTCTTTTCAAAATTGATGATTCCTAGATTTCAAAATAAGATGTTTTTTCAGCCCACTTTCTCCAGTCTTAGTGGACAACAAGTTAATTGGTATGATTTATATAAACATGAAAAAAAACGTAGACATTGTCCTTACTTCCAATTACCTTAAGTTTGTTTTGAGTGACACATATGCAACCATACCTGAGGAAGTTGCACCCTAAAGGTATGACCAAGACTATAATAGGTGGCAAAAGACTGATCAGAAGGCCCATTGCTACATATTTCCCTCTATGCCCAATGTGTTGTAACACCAGCATCAGCACATGTCAACAATTTACAACATGATTCTGAACCTGAGAGAGATGTTTAAGGATCAAAATTATGTTTCAAGGATATATTCTAAGGCAAAGTTTTTAAACACCAAGATGCCCAAGGGTACTCTCATCTAAGAGCATGTTCTTAAGATAATGTTTGCTTTGGGAGAACTGGAGGCGCATGGATCTAAAATTGAATGGGAAAGCCAAGTCCATTTTTGTGATCCAATCACATCCGAAGTCCTTTAAACAATTTTGCCTAAAATTTCTATGAATAAGTTTGATTACTCTTTAATGCAAGTTCCAAAGGAACTCTTGGAGGTGGAGAATATCAATAGGCATAAGGGTGTGATTTAGGTTTCGAAGAAAGGCCCGTCTTTTTCAGTCTCGAAAGGTACAAAAAAAAGAAGGAAAAGTATCAGGGACAACCTGTGGTGGTCAAGATGAACTTTAAGCCTCAGGGAAAGGTAAAAAGATGAAAAAACTATTATATATGCAAACATAAAGGATGTTGGAAGAATTAGTACCCGGTCTTCTTAAGACAGATGAATGGAAATGGTAATTTCTCCTTAACCATCGAGAGATGTTTTGCAGTGCAATCTACCGGTACCTGGTGTTAACATCCAGAAGTCACTAATCATGTTTGTAATTATTTATAGGGATTCCAAGTAACCAAGGAGCTCAGTGATGGATAAATGCTTTTTATTATGGGCAATCATCATAATGTAGCAGTAACAGTAGTAGGCAATTTAGTTTCAAATTTTGGTGGAGATAATAAGTTAATATTAGTAGATTGTTTTTATGTTCCTAGAATTAGGAGAGATTTTAATTCAGTTTATAAGCTTGTGATGAATGTATTTTTTGTTTATTTTAATAAAGTTATTTTTTATTAAAAATAAAAAATCTCTTATCTAGTCTGGTACATTAAAAAATGATCTCTATTTATAAGACCTGTCTCACCATGATTGCTTTATACTAAATTACATAACTTAATATTTTGCACTTATGCTTACGTCATATCAACATGAAAAGTATACAAAGGCTGGTTTCAAATGGATAATTGAGTTCATTGTAACAAGAGTCACTTCTAATCTATGAATCCTACTTAGAGGGTAAGATGAATAGGAGACCATTTATGGTCAAGGGATATAGAGCCAAAGATGTATTGGAAATGGTTCATTATAATTTGTGTGCACCTATAACTGTCCCGTTAGAAGGTGGATATCAGTAATTTGTCAATTTCATTGATGATTAATTGGTGTTTAGATATGTTTACCTTATTCCCGACAAGTTTGAAGCCTTTGATAAGTTCAAGGTGTACATACTTGAGGTGGAGCGTAGGCACGTTAAACTAATCCATACTCTACGATTGATTATAGAGTGGAATAAATTTTGGGAGAGTTTATAAGGGTATTAAAACTCAATTTTCTGTTCCGGTCACACCATGGGAAAGTGGTGCAATAAAAAGAAAGAATCAAACTCTTTTGGACATGGTTAGATCCATGATGAGTTATTTGGATTTGGCGAATTTATTTTTGAGTTTTTCACTAGAGATGGATACATATTTATTAAACATAAATCATTATAAATCTATCCAATTAACGGCTACATAACTTAGGATTGTGTGCAAGCCTAGTCTAGGACATGTTCAGATTCTGGGTTAGCCAACACATTTACTGCGAAGGGATCCTAGGAAGTTAGAATCAAGGACATATGTATGTCTATTTATGGGTTATCCTAAAGGAACCAAAGGTTGTCAATTTTATAATCCTAGGACCATAGGGTATTTTCTAGCATGAATGCTTGGTACTTAGAGTAAGATTGTATGAGTGATTACAAACCTAAGAGCATGATTATCTTGTAAGAGCTAAGAGGAAATGACCAATTAACTACTTTAGGACCATCCACACATGATGAATTACAACATGATATTTATAGTACACTACCTAGTGGTAGTGAGAGTATTACCGATGATTAGGATATAAGTGTCAATTATACTAGACCACAAATGGATTATGTCATAATGGGAGAATCAGATATCAATATGATAGGTTGGTGTCTATAGGTTAACACTTTTGTGCAGTCCTAAGGGAAAACAAACTGGGTCTCGACAACTATGACAAGGCACTATACGAAAAGGATGTTGAGCTTTGGCTAAAGGCTGTGAATACCCAAGACAAACTCAATGTATTCGAATCAGGTTTTGGAACTTGTAGACTCACCCTATGGGATAAAACCTATCAATTTCAAATGGATCTATAATAAGAAGAGAGAGGTATAGGAGAAGGTGAAAACCTTCAAGGAAAGGCTTGTAACGAACTTATAGCCTTTAGCCAAGGGAATGTGAAAACCCTTAAGTTGAGACTCTAAGGGAAGGTGGAAACCTTTAGGGAAAGACCTAACCTTTAAGGAAATTATTTTAATAAGTAATTTAGACAACTTTTATAAAAATAAAAATGTGTTACATTTTCATTCAAAGTGTTAAAGGCCTTATTAGTATCGACAAGAACTTCTAAATCCTTATTTCTTCTAGAAATCTATTGTTGAAGATCAACAATCATCTCCAAGTCCAATGATAGGATGAGATACGATATTAAAAAGGTGAACCATAATTGAAAAAGTAAAGGAAAAACATAAGACACCATAACTACACTCGAAAGACCTTATTATTGGTCTAGTCAGACTCCTCTCCTCGGATTATGTTGCTGAAATAGGCCTTGTTAAATAACGTGACATTGTATTTTAAAACTCTATAGCACGATGAGAGTTTGCATAAAAGGTGTTTAGTTAAAACTTTATATTTCCATAAAGATCCCTAGATATGAGGATATCAGTTACAAGGTGACTTTTACAGGACTGATATTCCCATTGGCTCCCTTGGATAAAGTCATATCAACCTCCTTTTTAGATTTCTTGACAAGATTGGGGTTGATAATTAGTTACTTCTCTCTCTTCTCAGAGACCACATGAGAAGGTTGTTAATTTGGAAAAATATCTTCTTGCCTATCTCTAAATAGATGAGGAATGATCATATTCTAATCTTCATTAGAGATACCTACAAAACGATCTATACAAAAAGGAAAACTTATTAAAAATCTCAAGTAAATTAGAAAGTCACAAAAAAGTGAAAGATAAGGGATACTTACAATTTTTTTATAGGGGGTAGGGGTCATAAATAATTCCATGCAACTCAAGCCTGGATATAGTCATTCGCTTCTCTAATGTGTTAAGGACCATGTTAATCACCCCGTCTACTTTTTTCCACGAATGAGGACATAGGCCAGAAGAGTCTCTAGATACAATAAAGAAATCACAACATAAATGTTAGACTTAATAATTAAACGCAAGAAAATATAAAAAGAAATAATCTAAGCAAAGTATATGTGGGTACCCGAAAATTAGAACTATGGGCCTGGACGAGTACCCCAGTCCTGGCGGCCCAAAGTCCAGGCCCCTCATCTTTTATAATTGATCCGGTCTCCCCCCACGATCCCATTAAGGGAAGTTATAGGGGAAATGGAAAACATGGAGGAACCCATCACCTCCACTCATCTACATGTACATGTATATATTACACCCTAGGTCCGGGGAAAATGATAAGTTGTATTCTCTGTAATCACTCTCCGGAGTATATAGAAATAATATCGACTGCACCACCGTGGACGTAGGCACATCTTGGTTGAACCACATACATCCTTTGTTGTGTGATTGGCATCTTGTATTCCTTGTTCTTTTCTTGATAATTATTTCTCTCATATTTATTTGTGTTGCATAATAATTGCATCTATAATTGGCGCCGTCTGTGAGAAACGTTCATCTTTCCCTAAGAAGAGCCCACGTCAAGAAAGGAGTTTAAGATGTCTGGCCACAGCAACAATGCTCCCCAAGAAGGAGATATTCAAGAGCCACATGCTCCTTGCAGGATTAGGTCTGAAGTTCGACGTTCAGATCAGAGAGCTCACCTGGAAAGACCAGCCTCAGAAGAAAGTCAGGGACCAGCGAGGTCCACGTAGATATCTAGGTTGATTGATGCGTACGAGGCAAGGATCCATGAGCAGAGGGAGTCTTCTCTCAGATATGAGGCTGAGAATGCTCGCTTGAAAAGAAGACTGGAAAGACTGGAGAGGGAGCTTCGTCCTGATAACAGGAGATGCCCATATCGCACCCCTAGCCCTCAGGCGAGCAAATCTTGCAGCCGAGGAAGGAGCCCTAGGCGAGAATCTCAAAGAGATGAAAGAGGCGAGTCAGACGACGACCTCCGCGAACAGCTGCGAAGAGCTTGCCGCTACCAGAGCCCTGCTTGTAGCGATGAAAACTTACGAAACATGGTCCGCAGGGAAATGGACCAGTATCCCGCTCACCACGAAATATGATCAAGTAGAGAGCTCGCAAGGCGAGCTCTCAAAACCCAGATGAAGTCGCCTTTCACAAGAGAAATCGAAGAGGAGGAAGCTCCGAAGAAATTTGTCATTCCAAGGTTCAAGATTTACAACGGAAAGACTGATCCCATCGATCACATCAGGCAATACTGACAGGCCATGACCCTCTGGAGTCACCGAGATGCCTTGATGTGCCGTATTTTCCCCTCGAGCCTTCATGATGTAGCACAGAAGTGGTTCGAAAGGCTCCCCCACCGGTCGATCAAGAATCTCAAATCCCTAGCTGAACTTTTTACGGCCCGATTCATCACCAGTAGCTCCCATCCCAAAAGGATGGATGCTTTACTAACAATAAAGAAAATGCCTCAGGAGACCCTTCGAGAATACGCGAAGAGGTACTGGGAGTTATTCAATGAGATCGAGGACTGCGCGGAGGAAGTGGTAGTGGCCTCCTTCAAAATTGGGCTCCCTAGTTCTTCCCTCCTCTACCAATCCCTGACGAAGTAGGAAGCTATGACTATTGACGACCTAATGGCCCAATCGAGAAATACGCAAAGGTGGAAGATGTCACCCGCCCTAATACAGGAGAAAACGGTCGAGCTAAGCTCACTACCAAGGTAGGTGAGAAAACTGAGAACCAGAGGAAATGAGGAAAAAACGGAGGCAAAAATGTCTCCAAGAGCGGAGGGAACCAGGACGCGTCGAAAGCATTCCAGGCGATCAACACCGTCTTTAAAGAACCAATTTACAAGGTTCTCGCGAAGATCAAGGATAATCCATTCATCAAGTGGCCCAGGAAGATGGGGGGAGATCCCTCGAAGAGGAACAATGCGTTAAGATGTGCTTTTCACAAAGAGGGAGGACATAAGACCGAGCACTACAAAGATCTTAAGTCTCACCTCGAAGAGTTGGCCCAGTCCGGGCATTTGAACGACTTTGTGGAAAAAAGGGCAGAGAAAGTGACTGCCAACAGAGAGGTGAGACCCGACAACGTGCTGGAGGATGATGCTGGACACGAGTTCGCAGTAATTCACGGAGTATCTGACATCAAGCAGATACAAGGGAACTCAGCTCGAATGGAGATGAAAAAACTTACAACGGTAATGCAGGCTTTTCAAATCGATCCAGCAAAGTCACAGTTAGGAAAGCGCCGACAAGTAGAGGACGTCAACTATAACAAGCATATTATTTTTACGAATGAAGATTTGATGGGAGTAAGGACCCCACATCATGATGCCCTGGTCATTACACTCAATATAGCCAACTTTGACATCGACAAGCTGCTCGTCGATCAAGGAAGCTCATCCAAAGTAATGTACCTCGACCTATTCAGGAAATTAAAGTTGAGCATCGCCGACCTAAAGGAAGCTACTGTTCCTTTGGTCAACTTCGCTAGAAAAATGACCATGCCCCTAGGCAAGATAATGCTGCCAGTTCATGCCGGGAACGTCTCTAAGATGATTGAGTTTTTGGTAGTTGACATCGAATCACCATACCAGGCCATCCTCGGCAGAGGGTGGCTTCATGCAATGAAGGCGGTCTCCTCAACCTACCATCAGAAACTCAAGTATATAACCGAGCGAGGAGTAATGGAGATCCACGGCGACCAAGCGATGGCGAGGAAGTGCTTCATAACAGCCATCCGACCAAAGCCAGAGAAGAAGGCCGGTCAACCCAGCGAGAAAGTTAAAGAGGGTGTGATACCTTCTAAATAAAAACTAAAGTATGGAAGACCAGGAGTAGAGGAGACCAGGATCCTCTCCCCTCCGAGCGTGTCATCGAGGACCTGGTAGAAGTTATAGCCGAAGTTGGTGATAGTAGCAGAGTCTTCTTGATTGGAGCATCTCTCATCGACCAAGAACAAAAGGAGTTGACGACCTTGCTGAGACATAACATAGATGTTTTTGCATGGGAACCATACGAGCTGCCAGGCATTGATCCTGATATGGTCTGTCATCAGCTGCACGTCGACCCCATATTTAAGCCAGTCACGCAGAAGGCACGAAGAACTGCACCCGAGAAGGCTAAAGCGGTCGAAAAGGAAGTCGAAAAACTGCTGGATGCAGGATCCATACGGGAAGTAAAATTCCCTAAGTGGTTGTCCAACCCAGTAGTAGTTCCGAAGAACAATGGGAAGTGGATAGTTTGCATCGACTTCACTGACCTCAACAAAGCATGCCCTAAGGATAGTTTCCCCCACCCAAAGATAGACCAACTAGTAGATGCCACTGCAGCTCACGAGCGAATGAGTTTCCTGGATGCATACTTCAGATATCACCAGATCCCCTTGTATGCCCCATACCAGGACAAAACGACATTCATCATGACAGTTGGGTCGTATTGCTATAAGGTCATGCCATTTAGGATCAAGAATGCGGGAGCAACCTATCAGCGACTGGTCACAAAAATGATCAAGGATAAAATGGGAGACACAATGGAGGTTTACATCGATGACATGCTCGTTAAGAGCAAGAAGAAGGAAAATCACCTCTCAGACCTGTCAAAGACCTTCGAAATCCTCAGGAAGTACCGAATGAAGCTTAATGCGAGCAAGTGTTCCTTCGGTGTCCAGTCAGGAAAATTTCTTGGATACTTGATCAGTAAGAGAGGCATAGAAGCTAATTCGGACCATATCGATGCAATCAATAGGGTACAACCCCTTCGAACAGTCCGGGACATGCAGAAGCTCACTGGAATGTTCTTCGCCTTAAATCGCTTCATTTCCAAATCCTCTGAGAAGTGAAGCCTTTTTTTCAGCTTCTAAAAGGGAGTAAACCGATAGAATGGAGTTCGAACTGCTCGCGAGCTTTGGACGAGCTCAAGTCCTACTTAAGCTCTCCACCGCTACTTGTCATACCACATCAAACGAATTCTCTGTACTTGTACCTCTCGGTATCCAATCACACTGTCAGCTCGGCGTTAATATGCGAGGTCGCGGGAATCCAACACCCCATTTACTATGCGAGCAAGACCTTATTAGATGTCGAGAAAAGGTACCTGCCATTGGAAAAGATCGCTTTTGCACTGGAAATAGCCTCGAGGAAACTGAAGTATTATTTCGAAGCTCATACTATCATCGTCCTTACATCGCACCCCCTTAAGGCGGTCCTAAGGAAAGCGGATTTATCGGGCAGATTGTCTAAGTGGTCAGTCGAGCTCGGCCGATTTGACATGCAATTTCAACCAAGTACCGCTATCAAGGGTCAGTTCCTCGCTGATTTCATAGCCAAATTCACCGACGAAGAACTCCCCGACCAACCTCAACCAACAAAGTAAAAGGAGAACCCAGCAACAGTGGAAACCTGGAAACTATTCGTTGATGAAGACTCCAACTCAAAGGGGGAAGGCGTAGGCATTGTTCTCATCACCCCAGAAAACACCATCCTTGAGCAAGAAATCAGGCTTGGATTTGCAGCCTCCAACAATGAAGCAGAGCACGAAGCCCTAATAGCCGGTCGTCAAAAGGTACAAACTCTGGTAGCAAAACTTTTACAGGTGTTCGGCAATTCTCAACTAGTCTCCAATCAGATAAGTGGAGATTACAACGCAAAGGATGAAAGAATGGCAGCCTACCTCGCCCTGGTGAGAAAACTAATGACGAGCTTTGAGGAGATCAACATCCAGTAGTTTCCCAGAGGGCAAAACAGACATGCCTACGCCTTAGCAGCCCTAAGCTCGGCAGTTGATTCTAGCATTAAAAGGGTCATTCCTATCGATTTCCTCATTTGTCCAAGCATTAACCACAACAGCAAGCTGCCAAACGTGGAACAAATACTCCAGGTGGGATCAGCCCCCAGCTGGATGGACCCCTTAAAAGACTATTTAAAGGAGGGCACGCTCCCAGAGGATAAGAAAACCGCCCACCAAATAAGTGTCAAAGCTGCTCGCTTTCACTTATCCACAGGAGGCGACTTGTATAAGAAGTCCTTCTCCGGTCCCTACCTTAGATGCGTCCACCCAGACGATGTCGAGCAAGTGTTGTGCGAGCTTCATGAAGGAATCTATGGAAGTCATGTCAGAGGAAGGTCTCTAGCCTTTCGAGCAATGAAGGAAGGCTATTGGTGGCCATATATGCAAAAGGACTTCGTAGTATATGTCCGCAAATGCCTGAAATGCCAACTTCACGCTCCTATGGTCCACCAACCCGCCAGCGACCTGAAATCCCTGACCAGCCCATGGTCCTTCGGCCAATGGGGAATGGACATTGTGGGACCATTACCCACTGCTACCGGCAATCGCAAATACCTGTTGGTTGCAACTGACTACTTCACCAAATGGATCGAGGCAGAACCATTGACAAACATCCGAGATGCTGATATGATAAGGTTCATATGGAGGAATATAATCACTCGATTCGGAATCCCCAGAACCATCATCACTGATAATGGGACACAATTTGAGAGTGGCCCCTTTCAGGACTTTTGTAACGAACACGGGATCAGGCACAACTTTAGTTCGATGGCCTACCCTTAGAGCAATGGGCAAGCAGAAGATTCCAATAAAACTGTGATCGATGGATTGAAAAAGCGATTAGAGCGAACCAAAGGCGCATGGGAAATCGAGCTACCCCATGTCCTATGGGCATACCGAATAACTCCTCGGCGAGTAACAGGAGAAACCCCATTTTTGCTAACATATGGCATGAAAGCAGTCATCCCACTAGAAGCGGGTTTGCCAACAATGAGATCCGACCTTGTCGACCAAGGCCAGAATGATGAGGCGTTGCTCGCTAAACTCGACCTCACCGACGAGCATAGAGAACTTGCCCTAGTGAAGCTTGCGAGCTATCAGCAACAGCTCGCAAGGCATTACCACAAAAGGGTTAACTCGAGAAGATTCCAAGTTGGGGACTATGTTCTAAGGAAAGTCCTGGGCAACACAGTAAAGTCATCAGACGGCAAGCTAGGCCCAAACTGGGGAGGACCCTTTAAAGTAACTGAAGACAACCTGCAAGGTGCCTATCATTTGGAAACGATGGAGGGCAGAGAGATACCACGAGCATGGAACGCAGCTAATCTCAAGAAATTTTATTTTTAGATTCTCAAGGAATTCTATTGTTGAATCTTTTTCTTGTATTTGTTATGTGAAAGGACAGTTCATTCCCCTTATTACTAATGAAATCAATAACAGTTGCATTTTACCACACATCTTTTCCAAATCACAGGCACGATGGTCGATATAGCAAGGGAATACCCCTCCTCAGGTCATCGTCATGAAACACGAGAGACCTCTTAGCATTGCCCCTAGTAGTATATAAAGCCCTACAGAGGATTCTTAGGCAATGCGACCAGATTTTATACTGGCCATCAAACCTACTTTGGTTGAGCAAAATCCAGATCGGATGAAGACATCCAATACCAGGTGTGTCCTCGTCAATTGCCCTACTTAGGCCTAAGGGAGTGTGACGACACAACCTAAAAGGTAAAATGGGGCATAATGGTATTTTGGTATTATACTGGACTGGGGGGACACTTGCATGACAAAACAAAAAGGATTATGAAGCAGCAAGAATATAAAAAGATTGGATGAGCACGTTTAGTCGGCAAAATTGCCCAAAACACGAACTTTTCATTAATCTGTTATATTTACGACAATGATAATACATGTTTAGTCGGCGAAGCTCGCCCAAAGCATTTACATTATCAAAAAAGACAAAAGAATAACAACTTGTTATATTTACAACAATGATAATACATGTTTAGTCGGCGAAGCTCGTCCAAAGCATTTACATTATCAAAAAAGACAAAAGAATAACAACTTGTTATATTTACAATAATGATAATACATGTTTAGTCGGCGAAGCTCGCCCAAAGCGTTTACATTATCAAAAGAATAACAACTTGCAAAAATTCAAGAAGGTGGAAGCCTCCGAACAAGATAATCTGCCACTCTAGCTCTTCGTCCGTCATCAGGAGCGGGGACCAGCTCTTCCACAACCTCATCTGCGTCCAACTCTAATAGTTGCCGAGGAATAGCATCAATGGGGATCCATCGATCATCCCTCCTGAATGGGTTGGGCATCAGAGTAGAGGAGGACATCTCATGACGATACCATAACACCGAGTTCCTCGGGACCTGAAGCTCTTTTAAGGCACTCAACCACCCTCTTATGAAAGAAAGTTCCTCGAACTCGGATAGTCTTGTTGGAGCATCTAGCCAGCCTTGATCATAATCGTCAGTCCACGCTTGTCGAGGACCCTTCTTGAATAAGTGCCGCTAGGGGTGTAAACGGATCGGGTCTGGATCGGGTCTGGATATATCCAGATCCGATTCGGGTATATTTTTAGCGGATCGGGTCTTACCCGATTACCCGACGGATCTCAGAAAATGGATCCAGACCCGGATCCGTTAAGGACCCGGAGACCCGACCCGGAGACCCGACCCGAATATATATATATATATATATTAAACTGTTTTTATAATAAAAAACTATTTTTATAAAACTGTTTTTTTATTTATATATAACTTTTATATATATATATATATATATGTATGTAAATATGTATGTAAACTGTTTTTTTATATATATGTAAATATGTATGTAAACTGTTTTTTAAATATGTATAAAAAAACAGTTTACATACATATTTACATACATATATATAAAAAAGCAGTTTACATACATATTTTTATAAACTGTTTGTATGTAAATATGTATGTAAACTGTTTTTATAAACTGTTTTTATAAGTTATATATATAAAAAAACAGTTAGTTTTATATTATAAAAACAGTTTACATACATATTTACATACATATATATATATATATATATATATATATATATATATATATATATATATATATATATATATATATATATATATATATATATAAGTTAGTTATATATATATTTAGTAACTATATGTAAGACTATATATATATATAATATTATATATAAATATATATTATTATATTATATATATATATACACATTCGGATCGGGTCCTTATCGGATCGGAGTCATGTATATCCAGATCTGGTCCATTAACTAATCGGGTAATCGGGTAATCGGATAATCGGGTCTATAAAATTTGCTCAGATCCGTTAATTTAGGTCGGGTCCGGATCGGGTTCGGGTCCAGACTCGGTCCATTGACAGGCCTAAGTGCCGCAATTGGGTAACGTCCCTTTGAAGCCCAGCACCAATTACATATGCTCGTCGGATATCATCACGGAGCTCTTCCATCTCCTTATCATGCTGTTCTTCTGCTTCCCTGTTCCTACCCCTGGTGCTCCTACCAGCTCGCGGGAGGGGAGGACGAGTGGAACCTCGCGGCATAGGAGGAGTGTGTCCAGCTCGCGAAGATGAGGAGCCTTGCAGAACCGCTGAAGCAGTGCTCGGTGCATGCTCTCTAAGTTGCAAGACTTCCCTCCTCAGGTTTTCATTCTCCTGCTGCAGGAACTCCCCAACTTGGTTTATCTCGGTGGCCTCTAGTAACCTTGCTCTCAGTATATTGACTTCCTCTTGTACAGAGGCACCAATGCCTTCCATCTCCTGGAGCCTGTCCTTCAGCTTAGCCACTAGCTCGGACTGCTCCTTATACTTTTGATTCCTTGACCTGAGAGATTTGCAAAGCCTAACAAAGGCCTGACGAACCTGAGGACTGGCATTGGGACCAAGAGTCCTTCCCAATTGAGATGTGGCAGGAATATACTCTTCTACATCAGTCAACTACAAGACATAAAAGGGCAATGGAAAGAAAAATCAATCAATGCACTGAAAAAAGAAGCCTTTTCATTTCATTGATAAAAGTCAAGTACATCGAGCAAAAATTGGAAAAATTACAAGAAGAAGTACAAAAATAGCAAACTCAGGCTGCCCAGAGGTGGCCGGCTGCTTCCCCTTGTCAGCAGCAGCAGAGGCATCCCCCTCTACAGGGATGCCCTCATTCGCCTGGGCAGGACCATCATCGACAGGAATTGTCTGAGAGGCAAGATCAACACCCTCGATGGCTGGGGCAGGGGCTTCTTCGTCCACAGTTGGCCTCGGACTCGGGTCATGCTCATCGAACAGAGGAGATTCAGCATCAACACCAGCAGCTAAGAGGGCCTTATTCCAGAACTTCTTGAAGTTCAAATGGCTGATGTAGCCTATCTGAACTTTGGCGTCTTCATAAGCAGCAGTCCACCCGGAGTTGTATAAATCCTCCTTGATGGTGGCTACCTAGGAATCTTTCTCCTTTAACTGCTCGGTCAGAGCCTTGTTCTCCTCAACGACACCCAGCTTGCTCGAGCAGACTAGGTCATAGGCCTGCCTCAGCTCGCTCAGCTCCTTAATCGGCGCATCCCTCTCTCGATTAGAATTGATGAGGGCCAGATCAGAGGAAGCTTGGGCGGCATCAACAGCCTTCAAATCAGCCTCTAGCTGAGAACCCCTGACTTCCAGAGCGGACTTCTACTGCTCCAACTCGCCATTCCTTCTCACCAACTCATCGCGAGAACGGTAGAGCACGGCAAAGTCAGTCACAAACTGCCAAAAATAAAGAAGAGATCTAGAAGGAGAAACAACTAAAACTTGTTAGGGAATTGAAAAATAGAGAGGATCTTACCAAGGCTAGACTCTGGCTAGATTTTAGGGCCAATTGATCAGACCCCAGCGCCCTCTGGCGATCTGCAGGAAGAACTGCCCTCTCGAGCAGCACAGGTGCCAGCTGAGGAGAAATGGCAACTGAGGCCCCCTCGGGCAAAGCAGACACCGGGACCAAGGCTTGCCCAGCCTTCATCCTCGACTCCATCTTTCTCCTATCTTCCTCTTTCTCCCTCTCCATCCTCTTCCTCTCCTCCATCCTCTTCTTTTCCTCCACCTTCTTTCTTTCCTCCTCTTTTTTCCTCTCCCTCTCTCTCACCTGCTCTTCCTCTCTCCTCTTCCTCTCTTGCTCCTGAGTAGAAGACCGAGAACCAGTAGCCATGGCCCCTAAAGTGTACTTTTGTTTCTTTGACCTTTGTGCAAGGATCACGTGGTCCTCATCATCATCGTCTCTAATCAGGTTCTTCCTTGGAGGCATCTCTTCACCTGAACTGCTGAAAGTGCTCGACGATCCTCGAGCTTCAGAATCCTCTTCACAGTCAGAAGAACTGCTACTGCCAGAGCTCCCTTCACCCAAATTACTTGCGACTCCTGCATGCTCACTCTCACAGCTGCTCTCCTCTTTGTCCAACTGGATATGCTCAGCAGTAGTCTCTCCGAAAGAATCAAACTCTGGAACACTATACACAGGCCGTGCTATGAAGCTGGAGCCTACGTTCTTATACTCGAGCAAAAAGGCAGCATACCTGGGATGCTCGCCGTCACCCAGAGGCTCCCTGATATTCCAAGCTTTCACCAACTCCGAGATACGAACCTCGCTGAGAGCAGGCTCCAAATTCTTTGTCCTCGCTGTGGAAGAAAAAGCAAAGAGGGGTTAGAAAAGTCACAAATCAGCAAAAGTTGAAACAACAGTACAATGTCTACCTATATATTCCTCTCCGTAGAAAGGAACAGAGAACCTCTCAGACCTCGACCCTTCAAACTGTGGAGGGAACTGCCAATTCCTAACGAGGAAACCCCCTTGCCAGTAGTCCTTATGGGAATCAGGTAGGTTTACTACCAATACCCTATCAGGACTCCTAGCTTTGAGGTATAAGACACCTGAACTAGTTCGAGAAAAGGAATAACATAAATAGATCTCGACAAGTCTTAGCCTAGTACCATACAACTGGTTTATTCTGTGGATGCCATTTACTATCTTCCACACATTGGGCGAGCACTATGGAGGGAACAATATTGAAATAGCTAAAGAAATGCAAAAATAGATCATTAGGGGGAAAAGTAATTCCCCCCTGGGAAAGCAACAAAATATGGATCCAGTGGGCATCCTCTATATCCCTAACGTTCCTAGGAGGGGAGGCACAACATTCAATATCTACCCACTCAGGAATGTTGTAGAACTTCCTGAATTCAGAGATTGACCTATTTCCAATCTTCACCATTGAAAAACTCAAGAAAATCTACAAACAAAAGAGAAAGTGCAAAGAAAGGGCACGAGAAACTTACAAAACAGAAGATCGGTTCAAGTGATGAAGAAGCACGAGCTCAAGACGACTAAGAAGCAATGGGAATGGGGATTAAGAGAAGAAGGTACGAGGCGCTAGAGTTCTCAGAAGAAGGAAGAGTACTAGAAAGGATGAAGCGACGGAAGAAAAAGTGGTTATCCCAACAAGCCTTCAATTCTAATCATAGAGCACAAATAGCGAAGCGGGTGCCGCCAAAGTAACTTCACAGTTTTCGAAGAATCGCAAATCAGCCATAATGGCTAATCATTTAAATCCATTGGACCCATAAACATGGCTCAACAAATTTAGGGGCAATTGTGGGTACCCAAAAATTAGAACTATGGGTCTGGACGAGTAGTCCAGTCCTGGCGGCCCAAAGTCCAGGCCCTTCATCTTTTATAATTGATCCGGTCTCCCCCCACGATCCCATTAAGGGAAGTTATAGGGGAAATGGAAAACATGGAGGAACCCATCACCTCCACTCATCTACATGTACATGTATATATTACACCCTAGGTCCGGGGCAAAAGGACAAGTTGTATTCTCTGTAATCACTCTCCGGAGTATATAGAAATAATATCGACTGCACCACCGTGGACGTAGGCACATCTTGGTTGAACCACGTACATCCTTTGTTGTGTGATTGGCATCTTGTATTCCTTGTTCTTTTCTTGATAATTGTTTCTCTCATATTTATTTGTGTTGCATAATAATTGCATCTACAGTATACACCGCCGAGAGAGTATGTGTCCCATTAATGAGGGACTCTAATAGTGCCTTCTCGATCTTCATCGGACAAAAATCCCAATGACCCAAAAATAAAAAAAATAAAAAATCTTCATATTATTTTGGGATGTTTGAGAAACCTTAACAATATTGACTTCGAATTCCACAGGCCAAGAAAATAATACCCAAGAAAGTTTTCATCAGAGGCATTGATATAGATACTTTGAAAAATATCACATGTAATGTTGTCAACATGCACTTCCCTTCATGCAACAATAAATCCATAGGATACTCTCCAAGAATTGGGGAAAATTTCAAAGGTGATACCGATAACATAGAAAATACACCTCTTCACAAAAATGATTTTTTTCCCCAAAACTTTGATTGATCATGCAATAAAAAGAAGAAAAAGAAAACTAGGTTTGAAGCTTAAACCTAGGGTTTTGAATCACAATACCATTCCGGATCTTGTATGTGATCCAAATGCGGAGAAATAGACTATGAAGAAAGTGAAAGGGATGATTTTTATTGTCCTCCAAAACCTTGGTAGAACACACTGACAACCAATACTCTTCTTGTATATGATCCTCCCAAAGCAGACTATGTGTGTTGGAACTCTTATAGGTGAAGACTTGATGTTTTGAGTTAGATATGACATTATATCTTTACACCTCTTCACAAAAATGTGAATATCACTTTTCTTATGCATCTTTAACCCTAAATAATGAGTATAAAACTTAAAGCCATATCTTACACCAATACTTAGAAGGCTGAAATTTCTTAACTGCCACAGTTTCTACTCTTACTAATAGTTTAGCAAATTCTTTGTTGTTATTACCGTGTGTGTGTGTGTGTGTGTGCGCGCGTATATATATATATATATATATATATATATATATATATATATATATATATAAGTCATGGGCTTGTGCTAAATTTGGTTTCTAAAGAGTCTGGGTTTGCTACTTAGGTAAATTGACTATACTAGGGACATAAGAATAAATAATTAAATTGGATAGAAAAATGTACTCAAAAATACAAAATTCCATAGACATAATTTATGTCCTTTCTTTATTTACTTCCAATTAATTCGACTAAGTAATCATGACTTCACTCCAATTTAATTATCTCAAAATTAGTTGAATGATGATATCTTGTTTGAAAAGTTATTATGGTACATAAAATGATTTCTCGCATTAAGCATGCAATACCTACTTAGTCAAATCAATTCTTCGCTAATAAATTTTAACCAACTTCTCATATATTCCTTGATTCTCCAACTTACCTTATTTGACACTTTACCAGATTATAAATAATCCACCAATTGGCTTTGCTGGCAGAACCAAAACTTTTAAGCTTATCAAGAGGTATCGTAATCAAAGATCTTTCATAGTCCCGAATTCTTCTCAAATTTGATGTCAATTGTACTTGCATAATTATTAACCAACTTTCGAAGATGTATTGAGAATCAAAATATGCAAAAACATAAACCTAAAAATATTTGATTAATCATGCTATAAAAAGTGAAAAAATAAAAAATTAGGTTATAAGGATTTAACCAACGATTTTGAATAATATACCTTTGCAAATAGGGTTTCAATCCGAAAATGAAGAAAATGTATTTTTGAGAAAATGAACCTTGTTTTGACCCTCCAAATCTTGCTCGTGTCCACATAAATGCTTGGCTCATTAAGTATACAATCCTCCTAATGCTAGGTAGGTGTGTGGGCATCGTTTGACATGAAAACCTTTGGTTTTGAGTGATATACGGAACTCTCTCTCTAAGGCTCTTAAAAATGTGAATAATATTTCGTCCCTTCTTCTCTGCCAATTAATACTTATTATGCACCTAAAAACCCTAGACCACACAAAAATATATTAGTATAAGTTTTGGCATTGGGATAAAATGGTCCTCTAGAGAGTTTTTCCCGAACTACTACGACACCCCGCTTATTCTAATCATGGGTGATCAGTCCATTATTAAATTAAATAGGAATCATTAATGGTGTGATTCTTAGCATCACTGTCGAAGTTCCTTTTATTACACAAATACCTTAATGGCCCGGTGTCAAAATTTTAATCTTTTTTATTAACATGCAGTAAATATAATCCGAATCTTATTCACCATTTCCATGCACATAACAATGAATAATGAGATAACAACATAAATAAATAACTGAGTCTTGAATAACAATCCAGATAAAATCCCGATACAATCATCCATAAGTAAAGTCTAAATCAATACTCTAAATAACTGTAAATACAAAGTCTCTGCAAATAAAATCCAACTAAGAATAGGCGACATGCTCGACTAAGATAAATAAGGACAACTAAGAGCTGAATATATATGGATCCATCTAATAGAAAGGTACTGACACTTCCACATTAGCTACAATACGTCAAATGTAGGAACTCCTATGTCTGGCGTCCCTGTTGCTGGGCACCTAAAATTGTTTTAACAAAAAGGATTTGAAACAAGTCAGACCCCACGTAAAATAGTTTGAAAAAGTTAAGCAAGTGAATAAAATGCATTAAGATAAGATATTATATACATGTTAGTACCATGTGCTCTCACTTGAGACCCTCACCTCTCAACTAATGTTCATTCCTAACGTACTACTCTAACCCACCTAGTTATGTTACCCGCCTAACTAGTCTAACTTACATCTTTGCTTCCTCATAATAGGTTATTATGCCCACTCGTATTGCCCATACAATACAATACTACCATTACTAATTCTTTATATTCACTACGAGTTACCAGTAAATGATTTAGTTCTCATGCACTTCGGTTAATTTAGATATCACTATCTATCTTATCCACTAATACACTCGTAGCAGGATCAATCACACGTATATACACTTTCATAACTCTTATCATATATACGTATACAGTACCCCTAGGTGGAAACCTGCGGTGCGAGCATACTCTACTATCAAGTCCTGGTACATTACATACTATATAAGGACACCGATTTGGTTAATCTCCCTCGAACTATAAATTAAATCACACAATATTGTAGGCGAGCATAGTTCTAAGACTTGGGGATACGCTCATACCTAACGCACCCAAATGACCGGTCACACCCTTATTCACACAAGTGGTGTTCAATCCCTAAATTTTATGTCCTGAGGTACAAGTTAATATCCCCCCAATTTGGATCATCAGAATAAGACTGTCCATGATGCGAAACCTCCCGTGATAACAAGTAGCCTAGGTATGATTACACATACAATTCAAACAACATGTATACACACCACCCATATATATAAAAATATTATAGGTATACACGTAACCTAAATTATATACCCCATATGTAGTATAGTAACTCTCGAATATTCTACGTAGCATACTACTTCTCATTATATAATCCCGAGTGTTTCCTGTTGCCCAAATGGTTACCAATTGTCCCTTTAGTAAATTCAGTAGGTATATAACTCAAGGCCTATTGGTCTCGGTCCTACATTGCCATAAATTTTACATGACACGAGATCATTATCTGAATAAGCCTTTATTACTCGTTAAGCTTAATTAATTATAGCCTCAAGCTCTCCTCATTTGATTAACCTCAAACCTAACATCAACCTACTGGTAAATAGGATATCTCTCATTAGGATTTAAAATTTATTCAAAGGTCAATCTAATCGTCTCCCATGAGTTCTAAGAAAAAAGGGGAAAAATTGTTCAATTCTAGGAAATCAAATCATTTCGGCCTTGGTCCGAGCCGATTCACTTTACAAATAGGTTAGTCCAAGGAGTTGAATCGAGTCGCTGTAACAGGTATCATCTTCTCTATTAAACTATTACGGGGTATCATCTTCTCCATTAAATTTAGAATGGCTGCTCACACTTACAAGTCCATATAAATGTATTTCTTTTTTGGTTAACTTCATCAATGGAAGAGAAATTATGGAGAATCCTTATACAAAAGTCGCTAATAAACAGCTAGTCCAAGAAATTTTGTAATCTCAGTGACACTGGTCGGATTTTTCCATCCAAAAATGGTTGTGATCTTTGCTAGGTCGACTTGGATTCCGTTTTTAAAAATCACATGTCCTAAAAAATTTCTTCCTTCATCAAGAAGTCACATTTGCTCTTGTTGGCATACAAAAGGTGGTTCCTTAGGGTACCTAACACTGTCTCTAGATGTTGGGTATGTTCTCTAGGATTTTGGGAATTAATGAGGATATCATTCATGGATATAATTAAAAACTAGTTGAGAAATGGTCAAACTATATAATGCATTACATCCGTATAGGCTGCAGGGGCATTAGTTAATCCAAAAGATATCATGGTAAATTCAGAATTTCTATAACAAGTTCAAAATACGATTTTTAGAATATCATCTTCTCTAACTCGTAGCTAATGGTAGCCAGATCGCAAGTTTATCTTTGAAAAGTTCCTTTCTGCCCTAAGTCGATTGAATAAATATCCAATTTTGGGTAATGGATACTTATTCTTAACCGTTGCAGAATTCAATCTACCATATTCCATCAACAATCTAAAACTTCCATCACTCTTATTTACAAAAAAACACGGGATCTCCCCTAGGAGATGAACTAAGGTGGATAATTTTTTTTTCAAGTAGATCATCCAGTCGGGTACGAAGTTCATGATTATCTAAGGGAGAATTCGATACCTAGGTATCAAGATAGGGTAAATATTTGGGAAAAGACTGATTGTAAACATAATATCTGTGGAGGGTGGTATCCTAGAAAACTCTTATGGAAAAACATCATCAAATTGTTATAATATTCTAGAAAGCAAAGGGGAGCTGGTACTTCGGATTTGAGATGTCGAAGGTTCGGACTGACAGGTTCCATGGAACATAAATGGGTGGTTCTCTTGGTCTCGAAAGTATGCTATTTTCATATGACAATCGATATAAGAGTGGTGTGTACATAACACATCCATTCCAGTAAAAAAATTGAATCCGTGTATATCTACGACTATTAAATTCACAAAGAGGGTACTTATACGTAGATGAATTTCACATTTTTCATAACTTTGAGTAGGTTTGCAAATTTCATTGGTATGTAATTCTATCTTTAATGGAGTATCTAATGATTTTGGTGAAATATGCACAATTTCAGCTACTTCAAGACCAATGAATGAATGAGTTGATCCATAATCAAATAAGATATTAGATGGATAGTTATAAAAGAGTATCTTACCTTCCACCACATCGTGCAATTTTTGTGGAGTCAATACATCACAATTCTTCTCATGATGAGGAACTGGATCAAGCTTTCCACCAATGTTATAAGGCATTCTCTAATTGTAAGAAGGATCAATTCCTCTGGGTATCGAGGAAGTAACGAGTCTGTTTCTCATCACCGATGGGTACAACAAAGGACACTACAGACGGATGTGTCCTACCTCTTGACACTCATGGCATTGATAGACTGGGGGGTTGTTGCGGTGTCGCTTCACCGACGCTGGTCGTTTGTTATATTTGTTTCACCAGCTCTATACAAAAACCTAAACTATTACTACACTCTTTTAAGGGAGTGTAGCGGCCAGTCCGGGTATCGAATCGATAAAGACAAGTTGCTATAATTTAATTCGTTTAATATTCCTAAATAAAACTGTAATAGATAATTTCTAACAAAACAAAATATAAATAAAGGAAAAGATTATACTAGGCGAAAGTGTAATTAAACTAAATTAATAAAGAGAATAAAAACTATAGGTTTCGTCGAATATCCCTCACCCAAGTTAATTAGTATAAAATGGTTACATATGTCGATGAGTTATTAAAATTGCGTCTCGTTTCAACAGTTAATTAAATCAAGAGTTGTCACACCCCTAAATTCGTATAAAAGTCTAATAAGATTTTAGTGTCAACAAATACCCCAGAAATTACGCACGCAAGGTCGTAAATACGGAGCATACATGATATACCCCGTTAAATATTCTAGGCACACTAACTAGGACAACACACTCAAAATAAATACGTAAACTCCATCACCAAAGCAAAGCAACACGTCAACCCCAGATGAGTTCAATCCGACACAACCTAATTTAAATTAGCCCCTAAGCATATTAAATGACATTAAATAAACTAACTAATTAACTAAAGCAACTAAATAAATTAACAACTAAAATTATCTAGGCATGGAAATATTTAACTAAGCATTGAAATAAATGGACAAAGCACAAATAAAAGGAAAATGACAATGAATACTACAAGGAACTTACATTAATGGATAAAATCCAACACAAATGAGGAGAGGAGTGGTCTCCAACAATAAACCCCCAAATGTTTACTAACCCTAGGTTTGAAGAGAGAAGAGAGCTAAAAATCTAATATATATCTACAAAAATAAACAAAGATTCCTTTTATACCAAGTGGGAAAAAGGGAATAATAGAAAAAGATACAAGAAAATTAAAGAAGATAAGTCTCCTAATTAAGGAAAGAAAGAAAAATAAAAAATAAATTAAAGAGAAAAAGAAAAAGGATAGCTGGCACAAAAGATATCACCAAAAAAAGAGTACTGGTCGACTGGGGGTGGGAGGTCGTTCGACCGCGGAAGAGGGAGAGGCACACCAAAAACAACGCAATAAAAAATGAAGAACCCGGTCGACCGGGGCTAGAGTAAACACCCACGCATCGCTGCAACACTCATTTTCCAAGCCACACCAACAAGACTCATCGCACCAAAGAACCCACAACGCAACATCACAACATGATGGTCCAAGACCCATATCTCCATAACTACATAAACGAACATGTTGCGCAACCCGAGACCACTTTGTGCCCAAATCGAGATAAAAAATAAATTGTACAATAAAGAGAGTACAATAACACCAAAAGAAGTTTTATTACTTAATCGGTTGATAAAGTCCCTAAATTGAAGATTCCTTAAGTAGGGCCCTCTAAACAAGTTGTGTTAGAGGAAGAGGAAATTGAAGAATAGGACGGAGAGGAATAAAAGGAGGAGATGACATCCCTATAAAAAGGAGAGTGGTCAATATGGATGATGACAATCGAGCTATATTGTCTGATAGGATATTATCATTGAAGAGAATAGAGGGTGATTCCCAAAGGACTTGTGGCTCCCGCCCGAGATCAATTAGGATGAGAAATAGAAGGAGAAGAATAAGGGAGAAGAAAAAGAGAAGATGAAAGAGAAAGAAAGATAGAGAAAGAAAGAAGATGAGAAGAACAAAGAAGAGGCTGGCCTTGAAGGACACCATTGTGTCTTTCTTCACGACTGCTGCTGAGGGGTCCAGTGTGGTCAACACCCCAATTCTTGCTCCTCACCTGCTAAAGAGGGCCATGCTTGTGGCCGACCGTGAGGGCTCCTCTCGGTTGGGGTCAGACCAGCTAGCACGCAAGTCTGCCCAAGGACTTTATCTAGTGAGTTTCTTCTCTTTTTTTCTCTACATTCTTCTTTTTCCTCGTACTAATCTTGCTCTTTCTATATTTATAGTTTTTAGATGCGTTGACTACCCTCTTCAGATCCATTTGATTCCAAAGTTTTTGAAAAACAAACTTCTAGGGTTTCAATAAAAAAATAGATCCTTAAGAGCATTTGTGTCTCTTGGTTTTTATTTCATATTTTGTGAAACAAATATGCTCAAAAATAAAAAGGAAACACATAGGACCCTGGCTATCTTTGAAAGCAAGGTTGTTCTTCTATATCTGATCTTATGTTAGAAGTTTCTTTTACAAAATCATTTGAATCAATTTTTACATGTTATTTCTGATTTTATTTTTACGATATAGACTTCTAGTCTAGTTTGGATCTCAATTGGTGGTTTACAATTTCTAAAATCTTTTTAAAATACTGAAATTATATAGGACCTTGGACGTCTTCTGAGTAAGGTAACCTTGAGATCTGTGGATTAATAGAAAGATCAAGATGTCTTTATTTGTAAAATACAGACTTTGAAATATCCTATTCATTTTAGAACTGTTTGTAATTTGATAGGAATGTCTGTATAAAAAATATTGATAGGGTGAGTTGCATATCTGCATATAGTACACATCACAAACACTTATCATAGGAACACTTAGACACAGTGGTTTGTTTGAGACTTAAAAGTTGAAAGAGTTGCTGGAATCAGAATTCAAAGAGAAGGAGGTCAAGGGAAAGGAAAAGGAGCAACAAAGAAGAGATCAGTTCTAGTCAGAAACCTTTGGAGTGGAGTAGCTCATATAGGTATACTTATGAACTTAGATTTAGGATCCTTGTGTGTTTGCTTAAGTGTTGTAACTTGAATATTATTAACTATTATTGTGATTGGTAGTGCATGGTAACTTTAGTAGATGTTTCTTAAACTTTAAAAAGAAGGTAATCAACTATCGAGTCTAAGCCATACATGCAAAAAGATTTTATAACACATCTTGTGTTTTTTTGGAAAAGAGTTTTACCCAAAAAGTTTATTCGGAGTTTACATAATTCATAACATTTTGTTATTAACCTTATAAACAAGGTTTTAGCATTAAAGCTTTTATTTGACTGGTATCAGAGAAGGAACGCCTTTTGCGATTCTGAAACTTGAGAAATTGTCTTGGAAACTTCTTTCTGAAAATTTTTGAATATGGAAGAAAGATTTGAGAAGTTAGGTAACCTATCCAGACCACCACTCTTCGATGAAAACAACTTTTCATACTGGAAAGTATGAATGGTTGCTTTCATTCAAGGAACCTTTGGTGATGATGTCTGGGACATGATTGAAACAGGGTATGAACATCCTACTAAACCTACCTCTGAAATTGATCCAATAAGAATTAAGAAAATTCTCAGTGAATTTACTAAGGAAGAGAAAAAGCATCTCTAGATAATAACAAGGGAAAGAATGCCATTTTTATGTCCATTAACGAAGATGAATTTAAAAGAATATCCATATGTTCTACTTCAAAAGAGGCATGTGACACATTAGTCATTGCTCATGAGGGTGATGAACGTGTTAAAGCTGGAAAAACTCAAATGCTCATCCAGCAATATAACACCCTGATTATGAATGACAATGAATCCTTTGACGACTTCTACATAAGGTTAAATAATATCTTTACAAAACTTCATGCCAATGGTATAACCTATAGTAGAAAGGAAATTGTTCAAAATATTCTTAGGTCATTGCCATCTAAATTTGACAACAAGAGATATTCGATTGAAGAAATAAATGACCCTAATATGACTCCTGAATTACTTAGCAGTAAACTGAGGACTGTAGAATTGGAACTAGACTTCAAAAAGAAATTTACCAGACAGACTAATAAAGCCTCTAATTCAAATATTTTGTTTTATTCTAAATAGCCAGTGCCTAAATCGAACACTCTAGATTTTGACACTAACTGCCTTGAAAACTGTGATTTGGAAAACCTTGACAATGATATAGCTCTTATGAGAAAGCATTTCAAAAAGATTTTGAAATTTAGAAATGTTGTAGCCTCTAAACAAGGCAAATAAAATTATCAAGGTAATCAATTTCCCAGACCTCATGACAGAGACAATACCAAACACACTTATGACAATAGGAAGAACTATGACCCCAACAGACCTAAGCCTGACATAAAATATGTTAAATGTTGTAGAGGGGGCCTGAGGGTAATCCTGGGATTAGGGATAATCCACCAATTAGCAACATTGTTTTGAGGATAAGCTCAGCGAGGCAGCTTAGCGTGGAAGCTTGGCGTGGCAACTCGTACTTTAGCTTATTGTTACTTTGTCATATTATAGCTTTGTTTATATTGACTACGAGTTGTAACGACTGTAATGTTATAACGAGAATAATGAATGGGTGTGAGGTCGAACGGTACTCGTGAGAGACCAGGCTTGGCAGGGCCTGGGAGAGCTTTCATTCTCTATCGAACAACCTCACCGTGGGAACTTTAGAGGGACTTGGTTTGGAGGATTGAGAAGTGGGGCACCGTTGGGGCTTGTCCTGACCATCTTAGATACACCTGGTAAAACACCGAAAGATCTTCACCATGGAACCTAGAGCAAAGTAGCTTCGAGTTCCATCGGGAGCTTTGTTGTGAACCAAACAACCCTCTACTTTATGTCCCATCTACTGTAGGTGATGTCACTAGCCAGCTAGACAACGTCAAGTCTGCACTTGAGTAAACCACCATGGTATTTGGGGCTGTCAGATGGTTGGTAAGCAACCTCTGTGGCAACAGCCCCCTGACACACAGTGGTTAGGCAAAAGGCATGTCTTGGCATTTAATGGTTATGACGTAAAGACAACTAGTGCATCAGGTATTTAATGCTAGTGACATAAGGTATGAGGGAGGTCTTTCACAGGCATTAATGACTTAGCTGCCTCGGGGGTGGTGTGGGGGCTATTTAAGGCCCCAACCACCTCCAAGGAAGGGCTTCGATCAAAAAGTTCTAAAAAGAGTTCTTTTGGAGATATTCTTTTAAGATTTTGAGAAATTATTACTAGAGAAAGAGTTATTGAAAAACCAGAGAGTTCTTCCACCCACCATTTGTCATTTATTAAGGAGCTTTAATAACTTGACATAAATCCTTGAAGAAGACCTTTTCGGTGTGTGTGTTCTTTTACCTGCCTACTAAGGTGTATCTAGGATGCTTACTTCTCTCTCCCTCTAGCTAAGTTATTTCTGAGTTCTTTATTATATTGTGAGTTATACACGAGAGATTTGTGGGTTTAAGCTGGGTTTCATACGTTCCAAACTGTTCTTTATGTCTTGTGGCTAAATCACTAGTGTTTACTGATTAACCTTGTCATCACCATACTCAAAAGGGGTTACGCCTCCATCTTATCTAAACCACCCTCTTACATTTGGCGACTCTGCTGGGGAGGCATTCTTCTAAGGAAGGAGTATGACACAAGACAACGTTAATCGAAGGCTCAACTTTAATGATATCCAACACAGTGAAGAGCAAGCAGCGGTAGAATTGGAGGCTTTAAGGAGCGGAGCTCCTCGAATAGAAGTGCCTCCAATTCAGACAACAACAGGCGCTCAAGGAGTGACGCAGGCTTCCACGAGCGCTGGGCTGGGACCTGCCCAGATAACCCTCCTCATGAGAAATTTCTATGAGTTTTTGCAAACTCCTACAGCTTCAACGGTGCTGGGAGGACTCGAAGCCAATTCCTTCGTAACACCAGGGGCAACTCCAACGGTTCCACCAGGCGCAGGTACAACGGGAGCAGCCCCGGAAAGCATACCCTCCGTCGTGAATCTGGCGGTGGGAATCTCTGGAGTATCAACGGCGCCAGCTGTAACGACGGCACCAGCTGTAACGATTTCTCCAACTGTAACGGTCATTCAGCCAACACCCCCATTGGTCGTTGCCCCATCGCTCATGGAGGAAATGAGGAGAGAAATGCAAAAGGAGATGTTGAAGTTCATGCAGGCTTCCTCACAGTCTATAGGCGAGGTAGCTTCAGTCTATGACGACTTTAGGACACCTTATCCTCAGGAATACAACGATGAGCCTTACCCGAGGGATTATATTCCCCCCGTCTTTGAAAAATACACAGGGAAAGGTGGGAATCCGAAAGAGCACATTAAATGTTTTATTGAGCACTTGGGGGCGCATTGCAACAACAAGAAGCTTAGCTTGAGGGAGTTTTCCAAATCCCTAACCGATAAAGCATACACGTCGTATTCTCATTTGGCCCCTAAGAGTGTTTCCACGTGGGAAGAGATGCATGTGCTGTTTGTCCAAAAGTTCTTTCTAGCAGAGGATGAATTCACTCTGACCCAACTAGGGAGAGAGAAGCAACGACCAGGAGAAGACTTGGTGGCATACGTTCGGAGGTTCAGGGAAAGGTCTCTGGATGTGAGAGAGGAGGCCAAGGAGTCTAAACTATTACAAATCTGTGCCGAAGGACTACTCCCGGAGTACATTTGCCATCTTATCAATGAGACGCGCGAGGGAACTTTTTCGGCGTTCATAAAATCTGCAAGGAACATCTCATTGGTCATACGACCAAACCCGGTGGCGGTGCCTATGATATTCAGGCAGCCGATACAACCTGGGGGAGTAAGGCCTCAACCCCCACGAGTAGGATACACCGAAGGAACAGATGCACATCATGAGGCTATAATATCTACCTACCACCAAAAATTGAAGTGTATTATCAATTGGGGCATGGCTGAGATTCATGGCGACCAAGCCATTATAAGAAAATTCTTCATCACGACCATCCTCCCTAGGAAAGAAAAGAGAAAGGAACTAAAAGATTGTCCAAAGGAAGCCCAAGAAGGGGCTACGCCCTCTAAATAGAAACTATGGTATGACTGACCAAGGATGGAGGAAACTAGGGTCTGCCCCGTTGATAGGGTCATTAAAATTTTGGAGGAAGTTGGAGCTAATGACAACGTGCTAGAGAGATCATAACTGCACTTACCAATCACGAAAAAAAAATTAATTGGCTTCTTGAGAAGCAATCTCGATGTTTTTGATTGGGAGCCACATGATCAACTTAGGATTGATTCCTACGTATCTTGCCATCGACTGCATGTCAAACCAACCTTCAATCCAATCACTCAGAAGTCTCGTCGAATAGCTCTCTAGAAGGCTAAAGCGTTAAGAACAAAGTGGGAAAGCTTCTGGATGCATGAGGCATTTAGGAAGTTCATTTCCCCAAGTGGTTATTTAACCCAGTAGTAGTACGACAAACCAATGGCATTTGGATGGTCTATATTGACTTTATAGACCTCAACAGGGCTTGTCCCAAAGATACTTTCCCACTACCTAAAATTGATCAGTTGGTTGACGCTACAGTAGCACATGAAAGGATGAGTTTTCTGGAATCATATTCGAGGGACCACTAAATTTCGTTGCTCAGCCCCGACCAGGATAAAACATCCTCAATAATCCTAATTTAGTTGTACTGGTAGAAGGTCATGTTGTTTGGCCTAAAGAATGCAAGCGCAACCTATCACGAACTGGTCACAAAGATGTTCAAGTGGCAAATGGGAGGCAAAATGGAGGTCTACATCGACGATATGTTAGTCAAGAGCAAGAATATAGACTACTACCTCACGAACATATATAGAACCTTTAAGATCCTTAGGAAGTATTGAATGAAACTTAACATAAATAAATGTTCATTCGGTGTCCAGTAAAGCATGTTTATGAGCTATTTGGCTAGCAAAAGATGAATTGAGGCCAATCCATATCAGTTTGATGCAATCACCAAGATCCAGCCTCTATGAATGTTTCAAGATGTTCTAAAGCTTACTGGTATGCTCTCATCACTAAATAACTTCATCTCCAAGTCCTCGAAATTCTATCGATCATTCTTTTAACTTTAAAAAAAAATAAAGGCCTCATGTATAACGATGACAGCTCAAGAGCTTTGGAGGAGATTAAGTCATACCTCAGCAAATCGCCCCTACTAGAGATTCCTGATGATAGGGACCCACTATATCTTTATCTCGTAGTATCTGACAATGCTTTGAGCTTAGATTTGGTATGTGAGAAGGGAGGAGGACAGTATCCTATCTATTACACCAGCAAGGCACTTTTGGATGCAGAACAACGCTACCTGCCCCTGGAAAATCTTGCCTATGCATTAATCGTTTCCTCAAGGAAGCTAAAACACTACTTCAAATCTCACTTAATAACAGTGATCACTTTTGATCCCCTCAAAGTTGTTCTTCAATAAGCTGACCAATCTAGACAACTCTCGAAGTGGTTGGTCGAGCTCAAGAAGTTTGATATCCACTTTCAATCAAGAACATAAATTAAGAGACAAGTCATGGATGATTTTATCTCTGAGTTTACAAAGGACCAGTCTATCGATCAATAAAAAAATAGAGCATTAAAAAAATAAGTAAGCATAGTCTAAGAATTGGACCCTATATGTTGATGGAGCCTCCAATTCTAAGGGGAGCAGAGTTGGAATCTTTCTCGTCACCCTAGAAGATGTTGTCATCTAACTAGGAATAAAATTGGGATTTTAAGCTTCCAATAATGAAGATCAATACGAAGCACTCATCGTTGACTTGCACAAGGCCCAAATGTTGGGGGCAAGGTACCTCAACGTATTTAACGATTCCAAACTAGTCTCCAAGAAAGTAAATGGAGATTTTAATGAAAAATATGACAGGATGGCATCTTACCATGCCGTAGTAAGATAACTTATGGTAAGATTCGAGAATGTTGATACTCAACAGTTCCCCCAGGGGAAGAGCAGTAACACTAATGCCTTAGCATCCTTAAGCTCAATAATGTACTCTAATCTTAGAAGAACTGTCTAGATAGAGATCCTTGCCCAGCCAAGCATTGATAAGATGATGGTTGTCAAACAATTCCTCACAGAGAAGGCCCCGAGTTAAGTGGATCCCATTATTACCTATCTATGGAGTGACATGCTACCTGATGACAATAGATTGGCTCATCAAATAAGGGTAAAATAAGCCCATTTCTACCTCGCCTTAGGAGGAAAGCTTTACAAGAGATCATTTATAGGCCCTTACCTCCAATTTATTCACCTACACAACACTGAGAAAGTTCTCAATGAACTTCAAGATAGTATTTGTGGGAGTCACATAGGAAGGAGGTCATTGGCCTTTCGAGCGATTAAGTAAGGCTACTGGTGGCCTCACATGAAAAAGGACACAAGTACCTATATTCGCAGATGCAAAAAGTGTTAAAATTATCTCCTATGGTCCATTAGCCAACTAACGGCTTGAAATCTTTAACAAGCCCTTATCCATTCGCGCAATGGGGACTAGATATTATGGGACCAATACCTACTACAATTGGAAATTACAAGTATTCGCTAGTCGGCATAGAGTACTTCACCAAGTGGGTAGAGGCTGAACCATTGGAAAAATGTTCGTGACGTCGATATGCCCAGGTTCATCTAAAAAACGTCATAACACGCTTTGGGTATCAAGGACTATCATCGTCGATAATGGAACATAATTTGAAAGTAACTTCTTTCAAGGTTTTTGTGACGAACATGGCATCAAGCACCACTTCAGTGTTGTGGCATATCCCTAAAGTAACGATCAGGCAGAAGCTTTTAACAAAACTATGTTCGATGTCCTAACGACGAGGTTAGAAAGAGCAAAGGGTGCCTGGGTGGACGAGCTCGACCAAGTTTTGTGAGCCTACCTTACTAATCATAGGAGGCCAACTAGGGAAACACGCTTCATGCTCTCCTATGGAATGGAAGATATTATCTCGCTTGAAGAAGGTCCCCCTACCATGAGAACCACCTTGGTTGACCAATGCCTAAAAGATAATGCCTTGAGCACTTAAGTTGAATTAGTAGATGAGAGAAGATAACATACCATAGTCAAGTTGGCTTCTTACTAACAACAGCTGGCCAAGTAGTACAATAAAAAAGTCAATTCAAGGAAATTCCAATGGGGCTATGTCCCAAGAAAAGTCCTCGGTAGTTTTGCCAAACCATCCATTGGAAAGATGGGACCAAACTGGGAAGGACCCTTTAAGGTAATGAGGGATGACCTTTAAGGAGCATTTCACTTGGAAACATTGGAGGGCAGGGAGATACCAAGAGCATGGAATGCAGCCAATCTCAAAAATTTATACTTTTAGTCCTCTTTATCTATTATCAACACATTTATTTTATGTAAATTTGTCATTTAAACTTATGTCACTTGCAAGTTATTATTCAATGAATAAAAGCCAATTATTTTTTGCATTTTGATCCCGTATAATGGTTTCTTCAAATTTCTTAGTATATATATCAGTATTATTCATCCTTTCCAAATAGTAACGCCCATAACCATAAGAAGAGATTACCTTTGGTTAATAGGAAAATACGTAGCTTATCTTAGACAAAGAACTTCCTCGTGCATAGCAAAACTCATGTGGGTTATAATAAGTTGTTTAACTTATTTCAATGAAAGGATTTCATTATGTCGAGAAAGGTTCACAATAATTACAATAAGTTATTAAAGAATTCCAATTCCTATAACCCTCATGTCTTTGTCACAAACACAATAGACCTCATGAGTTGCCTCGAGAACAACAAAATTCCTACGGGGGATCCTTAGGCAAAAAAGGCAACTTAGGTTAATTGCCAACTATGTTGGATTCTTAAAACCTGATCGAGTATATGGCCCACTAACTGGGTATATTTTTTCCATTATATCACCTAGGCGTAAGGGCGAGTAATGGAACGACCTAAAAGGTAAGGCATATAGAATGATACTACTAAGGTATATTGGACTGGGAGTATATTCGAAACACAAGTTAGCAAACTCATTTAGTTAGCAGGGGCAAAAAATGGTTAAAATTTATTCTTGAATTATTTAGTCGACCAAAAAGACCAAAATGATTAGTCTCAAATACTAACACATTTAATTGGAAAGAAACCTAAAATGATCAACAGTATCACATGGTCGACAAAGGTCCTCAGTGGTCAGTAAATTTCATCTTTTTCCAGTTATTAGTACAAACACAAAGATAGTTATTGACTCATATTTAGTTAGCACAAGCTCAAAATATGGAACAAGTTGATAAATTAGACTTTAAATATTGACAAAAATTGGAAAGTATAATTAGAAGAAGATAAAATAAATGAACACTAAATAAAGACCTAGACTAACTACGGATGGTGAGCAAGATAATCTGTTACACGTGATCTTTGGCCATCATTTGGGTTAGGTGCGAACACCTCCTCATTATCTTCAAGGTAATGGTTCAGGAGATGGGCAGGAATGGCATCGATGGTGATCCATTTTTCATCCTTTGAGAAGGGATTGTGATGATAAGCATGGAAATCAACCTAGCACTTATACCATAGGTATGATTCCGTAAGAGTCTTGACTTCCATGAGGGAAATCAATGACCCACTCTTAAATGCAACATTCTAGGCCTTCTTTAGACTTACTAGCGAATTAGTCCATGCCTCATCATAACCATCAACCCATGTTTCTCTAGGGTCCATTATGAATAAATGTCTCATCCTCATAATCTCTCTTTAGAGTCCGACTGCAATAACATACCCCCATTGAACATCCTTTTTTAGCTCGATGACCTCCTTCCTCAGAGCATTGTTCTTTGCTTGAATCACTTCTCCCACTTAGCTCACATCCTTGTTCTCGAAGAGATTGGCCCTTAAACCTTTTATCTCCTCTTTCACCAAGGGTTCAATAGCTTCCATGACCTGGAGATCATCCTTCAGCTTGGCGACTAGCTCAGATTGGTCCTTGTACTACTCAGACGTCGCCCTAAGGGACATTAAGATCTTTATAAATACCTTGCGAGCTTGGCTAGTGATGTTTGGTCCCAAAAGTATCCCAAACTTTGAGGTAGGGGGAATGTAGTAATATAGGATAATGGGCTACAAACATCACAATAGATAAGCATGCAATTAAACGTCATCATAATTAAAGCAGGGCAGAACACATCAATAAAAGCAAAGTCTTTTTTTCATTAATTAACAGAAGGAGGCCGAAGGCCGTACAAACTGGAAGAAAAAGAAGATTACAAAGCACAAAGGAAGAAAAAGGGAAAATTCTATAGCTAAAAGGGTCAATTCCTTCACCTGCCTAGACGTTCTTATTGCCTTCCCCTTCTCGACAACCTCATTTCTTGGTTGCAGGCGCATCGACCTCAGTAGTCTCATTTTTAGTATGGTCGGCAGACTGATCAACTGGAGCCTCTTCCTCTGCAAGTGGATTGCGTCAAGGAGAGTGAAGCTGGAAGAGGTCAGAATTAAAAGGGCCTCCCACTGGTCTTAAAGCTTGATCCTATCCTTTTTTGAAAGTTACTTTCTTACCGTTCCCATTATGGAGCGCGACATCATCGTAGGCTGCAATCCAGCCTTTGTTGTAGTTTTCATCCTTCTCTCTTGGGAGATCTAAAGAAAAGATTTAATGCTAAAATCTTGCTTACAAGGTTAATAACAAATTGTTATGAATTATGTAAACTCTGAATAAACTTTTTGGGCAAAACTCTTTTCGAAAAAAATATAAGATGTGTTATGAAATCTTTCTGAATGTATGACTTAGATTCGATAGTTGATTACCTTCTTTTTAAAGTTTAAGAAACATCTACTAAAGTTACCATGCAGTCCCAATCATAACAATAGTTAAGAATATTCAAAGTAATCGACACAGGAATTTTTAAACCTGGTAAAACCCTTAATAAAGGGAAACATCCACGGTGCCTTCTACGGCACAAAATAAAAAAATCACTAGAATAAAGAATCAAGTTACAGCACTTAGGCAAATACACAAGGATCCTAGATCTAAGTTATGAATTATACCTACATGAGCTACTCCACTCCAAAGTTTTCTGACTAGAACTGATATTTTCTTTGTTGCTCCTTTGCCTTTTCCTTCACCTCCTTCTCTTTGAATTCTGATTCCAGTAACTCTTTCAACTTTTAAGTCTCAAACAAACCACTGTGTCTAAGTGTTCATGTGAGAATTGTTTGTGATGTGTACTATATACAGATGCAACTCACCCTCTCAATATTATTTATACAGGCATTCCTATTAAATTTCAAATAGTTAAAAAATGAATAGGATATTTCGAAGTCTGTATTTTACAAATCAAGACTTCTTAATCTTTCTATTAATCCACAGATCTCAAGGTTACCTTGCTCAGAAGACGGCCAAGGTCCTATATAATTTTAGTATTTTGAAAAGATTTTCGAAATTGTAAACCACTAATTGAGATCCAAACTAGACTAGAAGTTTATATCGTAAAAATAGAATCATAAATAACATGCAGAAAATGATTCAAATGATTTTGTAAAAGAAACTACTAACTCAAGATCGGATCTAGAAGAACAACCTTGCATTAAAAAATAGCCAACGTCCTATGTGTCTCCTTTTTATTTTTGAACACATTTATTTCACAAAATATGAAATAAAAACTAAAAAACAGAAACACTCTTCAGGATCAGTTTTTTTCTTCTTGAAACCCAAGAAGTTTGTTTTTCAAAAACTTTGGAATCAAATGGATCCGAAGACAGAGATCCAAAAAGAGAACAGAAAAATAAGCGTGTGGTGTTCTCTTTAGAAAATCTCAAGTTTCAATATGTGAAACTTGCTATTTTCTCAGAGAGGTGTTTTGAGAGAGACTTAAAACAAAAGAGGTTTTATACAAGACGTCAACCGAACTACCAAACCCACAGAAACCCTAGATTGGATCTATCTCTCATAATTTTTGGTTTCTGGTAAAGGTGTTTGAAGTTTAAAACTGTTTGGGTTGAAGGGATTCACTCAGAGGTGATGAAGGTCAAAGATGGATTTATATTCTTCCATTTTCTCTCTATTTTTCTCTTGAATTTCTACCCTTTCTCTCCCTTCTCTCTCTTATCTTTTATTTCCTCTTTGGGACGATTTGAACAAAAGTCTCAAAATGCTGAGAGTAAATCCGATTTTATAATAGGTAAAGGAAGGATCTTTAACTTCGTTTGCAATCAGTGGCTGAGATTTAGACCACACAGTTTGACTAATGATCCAAGGGTTCATAACCAAGGGGTGAAATGAAAGAATATCATTGGATGAAAGGTAAACATTGGGATTATAACACAACACATACATGCCATTGATAAAACTAATCCAATTTTACGATTGGTGATCGAAGTTGAGTCTGTGAGAAAACACAAATCTACCCGTCTAGCTACGAACGCGTGTAGGGACAAGATAAAAGTAAAACGAGTGTTATAGAAAATTTACAAAGACACCTTATAGTCTATAATGCTTTTATATTGTACCCAGTCTAACTTTCAGCTAACAAAATTGTAATACCCCGTAATTTTATTGATTTGTATTTAAGGGATTAATTGAATTAAATGAGAATTAAATGGGAATTAATCCAGAGATAAATACTAGCGAGATGTGAGTTGGTATTTGATTATGATGTTAAAATTCAATATTTATGAGTATATATTATAACATATGAGTATTGAAAATATTTAAATTGTCAAGAGGCAGAAATATGACAATTTGGAAAATTTAATTGGAACACGCGTGTCGGTCGCGTCAGGAATGAATTTATTTAAATTAAAAAGTAAATTATATTTTTATCAATCGAATGATCATTTTGAGCGCGCTAACGCATCCGGAAGGGTCAAAATAGTCAGAAAACACTAGCCGGGGTTTTGGTTTGGGTCCCGGGGTATTTTTAGGCCAAACCAACAACCTATAAGGGTATTTTAAAAAATTGAGGAATTAAAACTCATGAATTTTAGAGTTTATTTTTATATTTTTAAAGAGGCCACTAAGGCCATTACCAGCAAAAGGCAAGAGAGTGGGCTATGGAGGTTTTGAGAGAAGTTAGAAAGAGGGTAAAGGGGTTTCCAAACCAAACCATCTTCCATCACCAGCATTTTGAAAGGAAATTATGACCGAAAAGAAGAGAGAAAGCGAATGTTGATACCAAAATTAATCTGCTGACATGGACCAATCATATGAAGACACGTGGCTATCTACATGGAAACAGCAAACACTTCCGAGGAACCCACTCGCTCCGAGGAACAAGACCACAACGAGGAAGACTAGTTCCCCGAGTAACTCATAAGCTCCGAGGAACTCTTAAATACCGAGAAGCTTAGCCGGTCCGAGCAACTCATGGCGGTCCGAGCTGCACCTCGAAGCAGGATACCAACAGTTTAAATGCTCATTAAATGCTTATCATTTGGACGCGCACGCAAAAAGGGCATTAAATGTATTACCCTTTCATATTTATATCATTTAATGTAGTACCCTTTCACATTACAGCCTCAGGGCTATAAATACATTGTACAATCCTCATTGTAAAGGGGACCCCTAGACCGGAATTTCTTGAGATAACTTGTAATCGAGAATTCCCATACAAACAGCAATACCAAAACAGTGGACGTAGGCCATTCTTATAAGGCTGAACCACTTTAAAATTCTTTGTCTCATTCATTTATCTGTGATTGAATTATTAGAGTGATATAATTTTTTACATCAACAGATTGGCGCCGTCTGTGGGAAATGACTGCTAATATTGTTTTTCATCAAAAATAATCCATTACCAATGGCGGATATTCCTGAATCCAGCAATCGAAACGCTGGAACCCCTCCAAATCCTGCTCCACCAATTATTCCAGATCTGACCGGAATAATGGCAAATTTGGCTCAGGGCCAGACCGTCATGCAAGAAACAATGCGATAACTCATCCAAACCCTCCATGGCGATGCATCAGCCCATTCCGGACCACGAAGCATTCAAAGAAATATCTGTGCGCCTTCTTCGCGTACTAGGCGTACTAACTCACATCGCAACGAGGAATTTGATGATTTCTCTTATCAACCTGGGTGAACTTCGTCAGTGCGAGCCACGGATACTGAACAACGTGTCACCCTCTCCCCAAAAAGGACCAGCGCATTGGAAAGATTAAGTAGGGTTTCTCCTTTCGACCGATTAGGCCCTAGGAGGAACAAAAGTCCTCTTAATGCAACGTCGAGGAACTTTCGACGACCATCAGATATAAGGGAAGGATTTGCCCAGTCTCGACCAGCTGCTCGTCAAGATAAATCCCAGGAAGCCACTTCAACGCGATCAGTTGCTCGAACCAATAGGCCCGAGGAAGGAAATGATGCATGGAAAGGATCTATCCAGAGGCTGGAGGATAGATTAGGGGAAATGGTTAGGGCCAAGAACCCTCTACAACGAACCTTTGTTCGAGGAACACCTTTTATCCAGGAAATTGTTGATTTTCCAACACCATCAAAATTCAAAGCACCTGTTGTGACTCCCAAGTATGATGGGAAGACTGACCCTGTCCTTCATATAGAACAATATAAAGCTGCTGCCGACATCTATGCAGTCCCAGACGAGATGAGATGCAGGGCATTCTCGGGAACTCTTACCGGATCTGCTCAGATATGGTATAATAATTTTCCTCGGGGTAAGATTTCAACTTTTCTTCAACTGGCCGAGTTATTCATTGGGAATTTCTGCTTTGGAGCAAAGCCAGTTAAACGAGTAGCACATTTGTTAAGTGTCAGACAAAAAGCTGGGGAGAGTATCAGAGATTATATAACTCGTTTTAATAACGAGAAACTCGAAGTCATTGATTATGAGGAGAAGACAGGGATTATCGCTTTGATGAGTGGACTACTGCCGAATAAGTTGTACTACACTTTGGCCAAAGATCCACCTCGAACCATGTCATACCTGGTGGGAAAAGCGTCTAAGATTATGAATGCCGAGGAGGCTATGTCTACGAAGAAGAATATGGACGCCAAAGAAACCAAGGTGGAAGGTGATAAGGCTAAGAAGAAAGAACACAAGAACAATGGTGGTGACAAACAATCCAAAAATAGGTCGTCATGGGAGGTTTTGAGGAAATTTGATAATTACACACCTTTGAAGGCAAATATCAACCACGTCCTGGAAGAAATTAAGAACAGCGAGGAGTTAAACTGGCCAAAGAAAATGAAGGCATACCCTGACACGAGGAATAGAGGAAAATATTGTGAGTTCCATAAGGATCATGGCCATATGACCAAAAATTACATAGCTCTTCATAATGAGATTGAAACACTCATCCGACGAGGAAAGCTAGCAAAGTATGTTGATCGGGGAGGCGAAAGAAGAAACAACGACCGAACTAGAGATAGGTCTAGATCTCCTCGTCGAGCAGAGGAGAAAAAGAAAAGAAACCATGAAGGTGATCCCGAGGACGACCCGGATCTTCCCAAGAAGCCAAGGCAGCCAGAACGAGAGGTATTTTCAATACGCTTTGGATCATTTGATTGTAATGTTATTACAGGTGGAGATGCAGGAGGAGGAGACCTTACTGCAGAAAGAAAATCTTACCTCGACGAGGCACAAGCTTGCTCGTACATTCAGCGAATAAATCTAATCGAAGAGGATCGCCCGATAAAGGTGAACAAAAAGAAGTTGGTCATCGGGTTCTCAAAGAACGACCTCGCAGGTGTTCTATATCCTTATGATGACCCATTGGTAATCAAAATGAGGATGAAGGAGGTTATGATTTCAAGAGTACTGGTCGACAATGGTAGCTCGGCAGACATAATGTTCTACTCGTGCTTTGATAGTTTAAATCTAAAGTTATCTAAACTGGAGCCTTATCACAGACCCCTCATCGGTTTTGCTGGCGAGAAAGTATTTCCATTGGGGACGATCAAGTTGGATATATTCATTGGTACGTGGCCTGCTTGTCGGACAGAAATAATACGTTTCTTCATGATGGATAAGAATGTCCAGTCATCGTACAATATTATCATGGGAAGAGTAGGATTGAAGAAGTTTGAGGTCGTACCATCTACAGTGCATCAATGCCTAAAATTTCCAACAAACTTTGGAGTAGGAGTTGTGAAAGGTGATCAGAAAGTAGCTCGGGAATGCTATTATTCATCCGCCGAGCAAGAAGAACTAGAAGAATCAAAGAAAAAGACCACTACTTATCAAGTGGATGAAGGTGAAGAAATTGAAACATCGGATCCCCGAGATGAGTCGCAACTCGTAAAGGGTCAAGTGGTGGAAGCTACTGAAAATATCATTCTAGACGACGAGCACCCTGAGCGAACTACTCAAATAGGTTCATCGTTGGAGGCCTCATTAAAACAGGAATTGATAACTTTCCTTAGAAGCAAAAGACAAACTTTTTCATGGAGTCATGAAGATATGCCTGGGATAGACCCAAACTTCTTATGTCACGAGCTCAATGTGAATAAGGAGATCAAGTCTGTGAAGCAGAGAAGAAGAGTATTCAGTCCCGAGAAGAATCAGGCCATACAGGAGGAAGTCGAGAAGCTCCAGAAAGCTTGTTTCATTGAAGATGTTAAATATCCAGATTGGTTAGCCAATGTGGTAATGGTAAAGAAGAAGAATAACAAGTGGAGGATGTGTGTGGACTTCACCGACCTCAACAAAGCCTGCCCAAAGGATCATTTTCCATTTCCCTGAATTGATCAACTGGTGGATGCTACCTCGGGACACGAGTTGCTAAGCTTCATGGATGCTTATTCTGGTTACAATCAGATCAAAATGAAACCTGAAGACAGGGAAAGTACTTCTTTTATTACCCCTAGGGGAACTTATTGTTATAATGTTATGCCTTTTGGTTTGAAAAATGCAGGTGCGACATATCAGAGGCTGATGAACAAGGTCTTTGCTGAACAAATCAGTGACAACATAGAAGTCTATGTTGAGGATATGCTGACAAAAAGCAAGAGAGCTGCCGATCATCTAGTTGACTTAAGCCAGACTTTTGATCAACTAGATAAATATCAAATGAAGCTGAACCCGACAAAGTGCATCTTTGGAGTACGAGAAGGCATGTTTCTCGGGTACATTGTCAATCAACGAGGCATTAAAGCAAATCCTGAAAAGATCAAAGCTCTATTAGGGCTGCGATCTCCAACGACGAAGAAGGAAGTATAGAGTCTCACAGGACGAGTAGCGGCACTCAACAGATTTGTGTCACGAGCAACTAATAGATGTCTCCCATTCTTCAAGACACTCAGAAAGACTTTTGAGTGGAATGATGAATGCGAGAAGGCTTTTCAAGACTTGAAGAGATACTTGGGAACACCTCCACTGTTGTCCAGGCCAGTGATGGAAGAAAAATTGTACTTGTACCTTGCAGTGTCCGAGAATGCAGTTAGCTCGGCGTTGATCAGAGTGGAGAATGGAGTACAAAAGCCTATTTACTACACAAGTAAGGCCTTCCGAGGAGCAGAGATCAGATATCCAAAGCTGGAGAAATTGGCACTGGCGTTGATTGAGGAGAGTAGGAGAATGAGGCCATACTTCCAGGCTCATACTATAGTAGTATATACTAATATGCCATTGAGGCAAGCCCTGCATAAGCCAAAAAAGTTAGGAAGATTGATGTACTGGGCAATAGAGCTCGGTGAATATGATATAATCTATGAACCCAGATCATCGCTTAAAGGGCAGGCTGTAGCAGATTTTATAGCGGAGTTCACCTATCTTGGAGGAACAAAAGTTGCTCGCTGATCAACCTGTGGATGTTACAGGATCAACAAACACAGGCTCAGACCAATTCCGATTGGTAAAAGGGAGTGTGGATGTTACAGGATGTGATGCAAAGATAGTTGTGAGGACTCCGGACGAGAAACAAGAGTTGCTCGCTGATCAACCTGTGGATGTTACAGGATCAACAAACACTAGCTCAGACCAACTCCGGTTGGTAAAAGGGCTAGTGGATGTTACAAGATCATTGACTTCGGGCTCAGACCAACTCCGGTTGGTAAAAGGGCAAGGAGAAATGATCGACGAAGAGCAAAAAAAACTCGAGGAGGAAAGGAAGGAGCAAATATTTCACCGAGGAACTCTAACTGATCAGAAATTTGAAGACGAGTTACCTATATGGAGACTATATGTAGATGGCTCATCTTGCACCGCAGGATAAGGCGCGGGGATAGTTTTGAGCACTCCAGATGAGGTCGATATGGAATACGCCTTGCGTTTCCAATTCAAAGCTTCCAACAATGAGGCTGAATATGAGGCCATGATTGCAGGACTTGGTTTAGCAAAAATTATGGAGGCGCAACAGGTCATTGTTTTCAGTGATTCTCAATTGATCATAAACCAAATGATGGGAGTATATGCAGTTAGAGGAGAATTAATGATCAGATATCATGCAAAGGCAAAGGAGCTCGTGTCAGAATTTATCGCTATTCAGCTGGTCAGAATACCAAGGATGGAGAATGCAAGAGCAGACGCCCTAGCTCGACTAGCATCAACTACTAGCACCGAGCTACGACGGACAATTCTAATTGAAGTGTTAGCTGGTCGGAGCATAGATGAAGATCTGACGATGAACTTTATCACCCTTGATTTAGGACCATCTTGGATGGATTCCATCAGGGTGTATATTGAGGAGGGAGAATTACCAATTGACAAGCTCGCTGCCAAAAAGTTGAAGTTTAAAGCTGCTCGGTATGTACTAACTAATGGTGTTTTATATAGACGAGGAATTATGGTAGGTTTGCAGAGATGTATACATCCCTCCGAGGTGAAAGAATTAATTGAAGAGATCCACGAAGGGTCTTGTGGAGCACATATAGCAGGTCGGACGCTTTTACAAAGGGTGATGACGCAAGGATACTACTGGCTGATGATGAGGGCTGATTGCATAGCCTACGCCAAGAAATGTGATAAGTGCCAGCGCTTTTCCTCCATCCGAAGAACTCCACAAGCCTTGTTGACACCCATAACTTCCCCTTGGCCATTTTCCATGTGGGGAATTGACCTGGTTGGTCCACTGCCAATGACCTGAGGAAGGTTCACATACCTCATCGTCATAGTGGATTATTTTACTAAATGGGTAGAAGCTGAGCCACTCATTGACATGTCGTACGAGAAGGTGTACTAATTTGTTTGGAAGAACATCATTTGTCGATATGGTCTACCGCATGCCTTCATCACAGACCATGGAACACAATTTGATAATGAGGAGTTTGCCGCATATTGTCATCAGTCAAACATTTTGAAGGTTCATTCAGCACCAGGCCATCCTCAAAGCAATGGACAAACTGAAGTGACAAACAGAATACTGCTGAACGGTTTGAAGAAAAGATTGGATGATGCAAAAGAAAACTGGATCAACGAGCTATAATCAGTACTTTGGGCTTACCGAACTACTCCCCGAGTAGCAACTGGAGAATCACCATACATGCTGGCGTTTGGAAGTGCAGCTGTCATACCTCCCGAGTTGGGCCTTCCAACACACAGGGTACTGAATTTTAATTCCCTTGTCAGCGACTTAATGAGAAGACTGGATTTAGATATGCTCGAGGAAGTTAGAGAAGAAGCAGCCATTAGAAATGCTTCTTACCAGCAGCGAACAGCTCTATTCGACAACAAAAGGGTGAAGAAGTGCGACCTGAAAGAAGGAGACTATGCGCTGAAGAAAGTAATTCAAAAGCACAATAAGCTAGAAGCAAACTAGCATGGACCATACCGAGTTACAGAAGTTGTTCGACCAAGAACTTATCGAATAGCAACTTTAGAAGGCGAGGAGTTTAAAAATGCATGGAACGCAGAGCATCGGCGCAAGTATTATCAGTGATGTATATGTAACACAGTTCCATGAGTATGAATAAAATGAAGATATTCTGCCAAAGTCTCTCCTTTTATTGAAAAATTTTTGGGGAATACTAGTGCTACACACTACTCGGCAAAGCTCAGAACTGCTCAGTGAGATATTCCTAAAAATGCCAACTTCGGTTGGTTAGGAAACAAAATATTCCTAAAAATGCCAACTTCGGTTGGTTAGGAAACAAAATATTCCTAAAAATGACAACTTCGGTTGGTTAGGAAACAAAATATTCCTAAAAATGCCAACCTGTTTGGCTAGGAAACGATATATTCCTAAAAATGCCAACCTGTTTGGCTAGGAAACAAAATATGCTCTCAAATGCCAACTTATGTTGGTCGGAAGGTACGTACATTCTCGAAAATGCCAACTTATGTTGGTCGGGAGGTAAGATTATTCCAGAATGTGCAAAAGTTGCTAACTATGGTTGGTCGGGGATAAAAACCCACTAACTGTAGTTGGTCGACAAGTAAAATTTATCGACCTTGGTTGGTCGGACGATTTTTATGAAAAAGATAAAAATCTACCAAGTATGGCTAGTCGGGGATAAAAACCCACTAATCGTAGTTGGTCGACAATGAACATTTACCGACCTTGGTTGATCGGAAACATTTAAGAGAAAAATCTACCAAGTATGGCTGGTCGGGGATAAAAACCCACTAACTGTAGTTGGTCGACAAGCATAAGTTAACAACCTTAGTTGGTTGGCAAAATTTTAATGAACATTTTTATACTCATTACTTTATTATTAAGTGATCGAGCAACATTATTGATACTTATAACTTTTTAATTATTACTAAGTTGGTCGACAAACAACACCATTGTTATTCTTTTTAACAGATATGCATAAATGTAAAGTGTTGATATTTACAAGACAGTAGCAATCAAGATTTGCAAACAAAAATGAAAGTCTTTCATTGAATTCAAAATAAATTACAAGTACATTGATATTGAAATGTATACTAACTATTACATCAAAAAATTCCTATTCTACTGGTCTCTTCCCCTTTGCTTTTGACACAGGTTCCTCGCCAGCAGGCGGATCATTTAAAGACAGAGGAGAATTGATGAAATTAAGATCTTTCAACATCCTTGTATTCATCACGGATGGTCGATCTAAAAGATGCTAGGGACGAGATACCTCGACTTGAGAGTGAAGATTGTAGTCACCGAGGTACTTTGAAATTAAGGTCCGAGGAATGGCCCGAGCAGGGATCCAATCCATCTCCAAATTGTATGGGGGCACAGGCAAGTCGAGCAACCCGGTATCATGGTAGTCCCACAGATAATGGCCTTGTTCAAGCTTCAACACACCTAAGGCATTCAGCCAGCCTTGCTTGTAGCCCTCATTGCTGGCATTCTGGATACGATCGTCCAGGTGGAATAGTTCTTCGTTGTATCCATCCATCCAGAACTCCCTGGGCTGTTTGTGGAATTGATATGTTAGCCTCTCTAGCTGCTCGTGGAGACTCTTGATGAAAATCTCCTTATTCTCCAAGACTGATTTCTGCGCAGAGAGCTATTTTTCCAAGTCCCTAATTTTCTTTGACATATCAGATAAAGCCTGGTTCTTCGCCATTAATTGGAAAGCTTGGTTCTCTAACGCAGATTGAGTTCTCTGTTCCTCGATAAGGACCCGAGCTGCTCTTCCTTGTCCCCGAGGAGCTCTTGCTCGACCGCGAGAAGATATGGAAGGGCCCGACCTCTTCAAGGCGTCCAATTCTTCCCTCAACTTGGCATTCTCAACTTCTAAGAATGAAAATCCCTCGCCAGTCACTGGGATTAGGGTTGTTGAAGAAGAGGCTGCAGACTTCAACTGTGATAGCTCTTTCTGCAAATTGTTATTTTCCTTTTCCAGCAACTTAGCAATCTGTCTGCATTCCTCGACCTCACCCTTCAAAGTTCTCTCCCTCAGATCATACCCAGCAAAAAGCTTCTCGTAGCCCTTGTCAGCCATGATCAGCTTGTACTTTTTTTCGTACCCCTCATGCAACAGGGTAGTTGATTCCTTGTACTGATTCTGAAGGTCTTCGAGGGTACACTGGAGATCCTTAATCATTTCAATGTAAGCCAGATTATTGGCCACAGCTCGGTCAAGTAGACACTTCAGGTACTGATATGCTTCAACTGACTGTTCTGAAGCATCATGACCAAGGATGTCGGCAACTTGTGCAACACTCAAGTCTGTGTGACCAGCCTTAAAGTACTCATTGCATTGTTGCAACAACTTTGTATCATGGGAAGATAGCAGTTCCATACAGACCAAAAACTAGCAGAGTATGAATAGAAGATGAACAACAGTGTGAAAAAAAATTCAAGTTTTATTAGATCATAATTCAGAGTTACATCTTCTGAGTTACATTTGATAAAGAGAAACAAAATAAATAGAAACCCGAACAACACTAAACCTTTTCCTTATCTCCCAAAACCTTCTCGGGAGGCTGGGATGAAGAGGTAGGTTGCTCGGAAGGAAGGGATTGTTGCTCGGGGAGAGTAGGCAGTTGCTCGGAGGAGGAAACGACTTGCTGATTTTCCTCAGCAGCAGGCTGGATGGCTAGAGCATGATCTCCTATCACCATCGAAGACTCTTCAGAGGTAGCTTCGTCCTCTTCTAATTCTTCTGGAGTTGGAGGGGGACCAGGGATATGTCTTTGGAAGAGTTCGGATGACTCTTCGACTTTCAATTCCTGAAGGGCAGCAACCCGTCCATCCCTAAAGTACTTTAGACTGCCATAGTCAACTTGAGATACCATGGCAGCCAACCCCTTATTCCACCCCTTGTCCCAGCCAGAGCTGAAGGACTTCTTCACAGCAGCTTTCCTCTTGGCCTTCTCCAAGGCAAGCTTCTCGGACAACAAGTTCTCAGTAGCCTTCAATTTATTTTCTGCCTCTTCCTTCTGCCGACCTACTTCTTGAAGCTGGCCCAACCTCTCCTCGGCATCCTTGAGTTTATTTTCCAGCTCTCCAGCAGCTTTGAGCTTCTCTTCGAGCTCTTTATTTGCCTTCTCCATGGCATTATTTTTCTTCTCCAACTCTTTGGAGGCTTCAATAGCTCGAGCTTTATCCTGCTCGGTGGAGGCAAGCTTCTTCTCCCAGACAGCCTTATCAGTGGCATATGTCTGGTGAGAATCTGCCAGAGATTTTTTAGCTTCCTCCAAAGCTCCCTCCACGCTAGACGAGGAGCATGAAGCTTTAATTGCCTCATCCTTCTTCAGGATTATGTTAAAGCAGCTCGTTAACTGTGAACAGAAAAAGAAAGCAAGTTAGAAATAGAATTGACAAAGGAAAATATAAAAAGTTCAATGTAAAGAGACTTACTGAAGCAAGATGACGAGCAGCCAAAGAAGTAACCATGTCCCGAGTAAGATTATCTTCATTACCTTGGACCTTGGGAATGGTCCGTAACTTCACCGAGCTCATGGCAGAGCTCGGAGGAACAAAAGTGGGAACTACAATCCCAGCAGCTGGGGGCTGAGTAGTGGTGTCAGCCAAATTGATCGAGGAGCTTTTCTTCAGCCTCCTCGGGGGAACAGGTACAGATTCAACCAAGGAAGAACCCTTGGTCGGTGATATCACAATTACCTCTCCAGGAGCAGCAGACCTGCTCGGAGCCACTGCGGGCTTATCAGCAACCTTCTCGGTAATTTTAGCAGGAGCAGCTGGAGGAGATACATCAGTCTTCTTCGTCCCCTCCCTTGGGACGTCAATTTTACTCCTTTTTACCTCCCCAGAACCGGAGGCAGTTTTCTCAAACAGAGCAGGAGTTCTTCTTTTCTTCATCCTTTCACTTAAAGGAATATGGGATTTAGGCGATGAGCTTGTGAAAGCTGGAACTGGCTCTGATTCACTTATCACTGGACGAGCAGTAAAGGAAGTGGTGTAGCTCTTGTACTAAAACAGATACGAAGCTGATCTAATGTGCTCATCGACAACACTTTGATGCAAACTCCAGATAAGTTTCAAATGCCTTACATTGATATCTGCTTCTTTTGGGCACTTTCTCTTGCTATCAACTGCAAATAAATAAACATTGTTATCAGTGGCACATTTTATCAAACACAAAAGAAACATGATTTCAAAATAAATAAAATAAAATGAAAATAACATATCCCATTGCCATAAGGAGGGCATCTGGGACCCTGGTAAACCTCATCTCCAGTCAATGGAGGGTGTTGCCAATTTTTTATGACAACCCCATGTTCAAAATAATCCCTATTGGCATCAGGGAGATTAACTACTAAGGCTCTGTTTAAAAATCTAGTTTTTAAATAATAAATAGTTTCATGGACTGCCCATCTATAGCAGTACATGATTTCTGGGATTCCTATACGAGTTCCATGCACTTGATTTAATCTATGCACCCCATTAACTATTCTCCATGTGTTGGGGGCTATTCGTGCAGGAACAACAGCGAAATACTGACAGAATTCCAGACACAAGGAATTGGGTGGAAAAGAAAATCCACATTCAGCAAAAAAGAGACTGGGGAACCAATGTCCCTCAACCAAATTGAAATAATCAAAAGGCTCAGAAAGTTTTTCCAAGACAACCCAAGAGGGGATGGAGAAATCAGAACGAAATTTCTCAAGAGACTCAACAGGGTAAACCATGATGAATAAAGAAATAAAGATGAAGGAAGAAGATCTTACAGGAAAAGAATGGATCTGCTGACAACGAACGACAGAAAAGATGAACGCACAAGAGAGTAGGAAGAGACGACGTAAAACTCAAAAGATAAAAATTTGGAAAGGTAGAAGACGATGGGAGCGTCTGTGAAGTTTAAATACGTTGCCTTGAGAAATGGTGAACTAATGATTACAAAAAAGATGATTATGTTACCGGCGTCTTAAAAGATGAAAAGTAGCGCGGGAATCAAAGCGGACAACAACGGCTAAAAAGAGGAAAAGTGGCACAGGAATCGAGGCGAACAACAACAACCAAGAAGATGAAAAGTAACACGGGAATCGAAGCACGCAAAAAAGTCCAAAAAAGCATGATTCTACGAATTGGGAAGGAGAAATAAATACAAGGGAAAACGCTCCTAAAAATCAGGAAGACTATTTAAAGCTACCATATTCCGGGAAAGAATGTTCCATACTCCTCAAATTTCGAACTATGAAACATTGGGGGCTTCTGTTGATACCAAAATTAATCTGCTGACATGGACTAATCATATGAAGACACGTGGCTATCTACATGGAAACAGCAAACACTTCCGAGGAACCCACTCGCTCCAAGGAACAAGACCACAACGAGGAAGACTAGTTCCCCGAGGAACTCATAAGCTCCGAGGAACAATGCCTCTCCGAGGAACTCTTAAATACCGAGAAGCTTAGGCGGTCCGAGCTGCACCTCGAAGCAGGATACCAACAGTTTAAATGCTCATTAAATGCTTATCATTTGGACGCGCACGCAAAGAGGGCATTAAATGTATTACCCTTTCATATGTATATCATTTAATGTAGTACCCTTTCACATTACAACCTCAGGGCTATAAATACATTGTACAATCCTCATTGTAAAGGGGACCCCTAGACCAGAATTTCTTGAGATAACTTGTAATCGAGAATTCCCATACAAATAACAATACCAAAACAGTGGACGTAGGCAATTCTTATAAGGCTGAACCACTTTAAAATTCTTTGTCTCATTTATTTATTTGTGATTGAATTATTATAGTGATCTAATTTTTTACATCAACAGCGAACCTTGATCATCAACAATGAATCAGAACATCGGATTTAAGGCAAGTGATTTGATGTCATTAATTGCAATGAATATTTCCTCCATGTTTAGTGTAGAGACTGTTTTTATCTTAGAAGTTTTTGATGAAAAACCCAATGGAATTATGGTGAAACTCGTGATTTTGGGTAGGGATTTGCATGTAGAATGATTATGGACGAATTCGATACGTAAAAATGTAACTTTAGATGAATTAAAAACGGATTTATAAGAGTCCGGGTAGTCAATAAAATTCTGAGTGCATGTTCATAGGGTTTTGGGGCAAGAATTGGGAATTTATGACTATGGCATGTTGATTAGTAAAATTTGAGCCCAAAAATATGTTAAGTAGGGTGACTTAAAATTGTTTAAAAACATTAAAACGTAATTTGGATGATTTTAGGACGAATTTAGAGAAGATAAAAATGAAGAAAAACGAGTTGGGAAAATTCTGGGCGTTTTCCGCCATCTCGTTAGAAGACCTGCCCAGGTCGTTCGAACGAGACTTCTAACGTGATGACAATGTCCCTTCTAACGAGTTCGTTCGAATGACACTCGTTCGAACGAGATTTCTAACGAGTTGACAGAATGGCCTTTTAGGACTGATTTTATTTCGAACTTCCAGTAGACTTATTATAATCGAGTGTTAACCTTCTCTTATCAACTAGTGGGTATAGTTGTGATATTGGAGTACGTTGAGGATTTTAACTTAGAATTTTGTAGTAAACCGGATGACATTTATGGGTTAGGAAATAAGTACCTAAAACTACGACGTGAGAAGGGTTGACAACTTCTAATGTATATTATTCGAGGATTTGAGAACACGTAACATTTAATGACGGTATAGGAATGTAAAATATACCTCTATTGATATTATAAGATATCTAAGATGTGTGAATGCTTAGTATATGTGGTTATCTGTGTATAACATACCTACCATACTTGCTATCACGGGAGGTTGGCGTACAATCAGGGCCTTCTAATCTTTGTGTGCCTACGGGGGGATTTAGATTGGTACCTCGAGGACATAGGTCAGAGAATGACTTATTGAGGAGTTGATAAGTCTGCTGATCATGGGAGCGTAGGTATGTGCATGACCCATGTGATGTGAACTATGTTCGCTTCCATTTTGTGTGATTGTTACTTATCAAAACGGTTCCTGAGAGATTCGGAATTCGTGATCCTTATGTACGTGATGTACCGGGGTTTGATAGCAGAGTATGTGTGCACCGTAGCTTAGTCTAGGGGTGCCATTATTGTATATTTATGATGAGAATGATATACTGGAATACTAAAATGAACTGTTTACATAAGAACAAATGTGAATTAACGTAACATTTTTGTGGAGTTAAAAATGGGAAAACTCTTAGTAATTATTGCAACTAATCCTGAGGAATGAAGGTAAAACGCTATGTTTATATTAAAATGTCAATAATTTAAACTACGAATAGTATAGTAAACTCAGATGGTGTATTAGACTAGTTGGTTAGTGGAATAACTAGAATGGGTATGAGTACCTAGGAGTGAACACTTAGTTGAGAGGTGAGGAACTCATGTGAGTGCACGCACTATCATGTATTTTATATTCACTGTTTAATGATATTAAACACTTGCTGTATTTTAAACTGTTTTCACAATCGGGCTCTGACCCGTTTTCTTTCAAATCTATTTTCTTGTAAAAACCTTTTAGGTGCCCAGCCACAAGGACACCAAGCGTAGGAGTTCCATTCAGGTGACGTGCTGTAGCTGCTGTGGAAGTTACAAGACCTCGATAGTAGACGTCTCCAATTTCTATCTTGATTCTATTTCAGATTTACGCATCTATAGGGCATGTCGCCCCTTTTCTTTTAGAGACATCTTACTTACTCAGTTTTATTTCAGATTTTGGGTTGTAATTATTTAGTGATTCAGACTTTGTATTGAGTTGTATTCAGTATTTCGAATAATTTCCGAGGAGTGTTCCTCCAGATTCATTTATATCTCTATCATTGTAATGTGACTATAATGTGGTTGTGATATCATTATTTCATAATGTAATACTTATTGTTTGTTAATCGGATTTAATTAAAATTGACAACTCACTTTTTTAAATATTAGGTGGCTAGTAATTGTTAAAACATTTTTCGATAGTGATGCTATGAACTAAACCAACTTGACATTTTGTATTAATTTGAATAAAGGAGTAGCTACCCTATATTTAATTAGTCAGGGTGTCACAAGTGGTATTAGAGCATCAGGTTCTAGTGTCCTTAGGATCTGTACGACTTGTTATGTTTTCGCGTAGCTTTCTTTGATATATAGAGCCCTATATTTTTGGATTGTTGTATTCTTTTGTGTATGTTTCGCTCTTCAGCTATTTTGAGATAATAACTGCGAACTTATAAGACTTTACTCTCATTTCAGATGACTCCATGACGTGCACAGCGAGTTCCCAGGGATGCTCAGCCCGAGCCACAGCCTGCACCAGTTCAGGGCTCCTTGAATGCCACAGAGGTTGCCGCTATTGTAGCCCAAGCGATAAATGCCGCTCTAGCAGTTGTGCAGCAGGCACCGCCTCAGGCGCCGGTAGTAGTGCCAGTACAGGCTCATGCATTCCCGTCTTGTTGGGAATGTGTTCATGATGCTTTTCAGAAAGCACACCCTCCGGAGTTTGCAGGTAGCTCTGATGTCGTTGTGTCCAGCCAGTGGAAGAAGGACATTCAAAGGAACTTGAGGATGTATGAGTGCACAGAGGTACATAAATAGATACTGGCTACATTTAATCTAGTAGGATCAGCGTTGTAGTGGTGCGAGTCCATTACCACCACGGAGGAGAGAGACGTCATTTCTATTCAGGAGTTCTATGTGCGGTTCGACTGCATGTATTTTCCATCAACCGTTCACACCGAAATGAGGAGAAAGTTAATGAACCTTAAGCAGGAGGGGAAGACCGTGGCCGAGTATGAGGTTGAATTCACTAATCTCTTGAACATCGTTCCCGATGAGATTTCGACCGAGGAGAAAAAGATTCAGAAGTTCATGGATGGGTTGACCTGGAGGATCCGTCAGCACTTGTTGGGTAATCTCTCGTTGGCCACGTATTTTGATGTGGTTAACGCAGCACTGCTTCACTGCCAGGACCACCACTTTCGCTTGTCAGAGGGTAAGCGATCAGGAGAGTCTAGCCATCAGGGAAGGAAAAAGGGAATGGTGCCAGCGGGGCACAATCTGCTCAGGGTCAGCACAGGCAGGGTGATCAGTGTTCCCAGCAGGTGGATTTTAAGAGGTTTAGATCTGGGGGTTTCAGAAATGGTCTGGAAGGTTTTCATCAGGGCCAACAGGGTCAGCACAGCCATCAGGGACAGCATGGCCAGCATGGCCAACAGCAGTAGTTTCATCAGGGCCAGCACGGCCAGGGGAGGAATGGCAACGGCCACCAGGGTCGTGGGCAGTAGGGTCCGAGAGGGGGGAATTTTCTGGGGAAGTGTTTCACTTGTGGAAAAATTGGCCACAAGCGCCAGGGGTGTCCTGATAGGGGCAGGTCCCCACAGCACAGCATGGTGCTCGACACGAGCCCCAAAGACCTATATTTCCCGCCGCCCTCCCAATACCACCACAGATGCTAGCTTTGCCACCCATTCCCGCAGTCCCAGTCCAGCAGGAACAGCTCCAGTACGGACGAGTTTATCAGCTCCAACAGGCCACAGTCCCACAAGATCCACCTGCTATTGAGGGTATGTTCTCTATTTAGGGGACTATGGGGCGTATTTTATTTGATACGGGGGCCACACACTTCTTTATTGCCACGAGATTTGCAGGCACTTTGGGGTTGTTAGACACTGTAGAGAGCAGGATTACTTGCGTAGATTCACCGTTGAGTAGGGGTTCTGTGATTTCTTTTATTTGTAGAGGTGTGGGTATAGAGATCGGGAGATTTACCTTACCTACTGATATGTTAGTATTGGAGATGATTGAGTACGATGCGATTGTTGGTATGGATTGACTAGTTGCGTATCGAGCCATGATTGATTGTTTCAATAGGAGTATCATTTTTGCCATACCCGGGCAGGAGATGTTTTTAGTGGCGATACCTCGCCCTGAGGGAGGATTGTCCACTCACTTGTACTATATAGAGTAGGAGACCTCTAAAGAAGTGGTATTACCACTTGATTCGATCCCTATTGTTAGGGAGTTTGCTGATGTATTCCAGGATATACCTGGATTACCTCCTAGTAGAGAGATAGATTTTGTTATCGATTTGACGCCGGGCACTCGGCCAATTGCCCGCGCACCTTACTGTATGGCTCCAGCGGAGATGAGAGAGCTAAGGGATCAGATAGAGCAGTTGTTGGGTCAGGGGTTGATCCGAAGGAGTACTTCATCGTGGGGTGCCCCTATGTTGTTCGTAAAGAAGAAGGATGGATCATTGAGGTTATGTGTAGATTACAGGGAGTTGAATAAAGTCACGATACGAAATAAGTATCCGTTGCCCCGAATCGATGACTTATACAACTAGTTGAGAGGAGCTTCCTTCTTCTCAAAGGTTAACTTGCGATCGGGATACCATCAGTTGCGTATCAGGGAACATGACGTCTTGAAGACTGCTTTCTTGACGAGATATGGTTCCTACGAGTTTCGAGTTATGCCTTTTGGCTTGACCAATGCCCCAGCCGTGTTTATGGATTTGATGAATAGGGTATTCAGAGAGTTCCTAGACCAGTTCATCATTGTCTTCATTGATGACATTCTAGTTTACTCCCATATAGAGGAGGGACACGCTGAACATTTGAGGCAGGTTTTTCAGGCGCTACGTCAGAACGAGCTTTATGCAAAGTACGAGAAATGTGGGTTTTGGCTGAAGGAGGTTCAGTTTTTAGGGCATATCATTTTAGATCGGGGGATATTTATTGATTCGGGGAAGGTATTCGCGGTGAAGGTGCGGGGAGTCCCACGACACCGACTGAAATCTGTAGTTTCTTGGGCCTAGCAGGATACTACGGGAGGTTTATTCGGGGTTTCTCAAAGATAACGGGTCCTTTGACACATCTGATTCGCAAAGGTGTGCCATTCATCTAGAACGATGCCTGTCAGTTGGAATTCGATGAGTTGAAGGACAAGTTGACCTCAGCGCCTGTGTTAGCATTGCCAAGATCGGGAGTTGAGTATCTAGTCTACACCGATGTGTCCTTACAAGGACTTGGAGGTGTAATTCAACAGGAGAGTCAGGCTATAGCTTATGCTTCCCGTAAGCTTAAGCCTCACGAGAAGAATTACCCCACCCATGACTTGGAGTTAGCGGCATTCGTATTCGCTCTTCGAATTTGGAGTGTCAGTATCTCCTGGAGGAGAAATTTTGGTTGTTCACAGACCACAAGTCTCTATATTACCTCTTCACGCAGAAGGAACTGAATATGCGTCAACGTCAGTGGCTTGAGTTTGTGAAGGATTATCAATTTGATATCCAATATCACCCAGGGAAGGCTAACGTGATAGCAGACGCGTTGAGCCATAGGCCAGTAGATGAGGTGGCCGAGGTGTGGAAAGCTAAGTGTAAGGAGTTAGGACATCAGGATGCAGTGGCCCGATCATTCATGTCTGTGATGACAGTTACACCTCAGATTGTTACAAGAGTGATAAAGGCCCAGGCAAAAGACTCGTTCTATCAGGAGCAGATAGTTCGATTACTAGCAGAGGGAGATGAGTCCTATACCGTTAGTTTAGACGGGGATTATGCTTCAATGGGAGACTGGTCGTTCCGAAAGGGGAAGACTTGCGACACGAGGTAATGACAGAGTCGCATGGCTCACGATTCGCGGTACACCCTGGTGGGGATAAGATGTACCAAGACATGAGACGACAGTACTAGTGGAACGGGATGAAGAGAGATATTGCCGTATTCCTTTCTAAATGCGCCACTTGTCAGCTAGTAAAGGTGGACCATCAGAAATCGACAGGACTTCTACAACCGTTATAGGTTTAGGTGTGTATATGGGAGAGCATATCCATGGACTTTATCACGGGGTTACCTACATCACAGAAGGGTCATGACTCCATATGGGTAATTATGGATAGGTTAACCAAGGTTGCTCATTTTCTACCCGTGAGGACAAACTACACTACGGGACAGTATGCCTAGATTTTCATTACGGAGATAGTGAGACTTCACGGGGTGCCTCTAAATATCGTGTCTGACCGAGACAAGATATTTGTTTCACGATTTTGGGAGAGTTTCCAGGAGGCAATGGGTACGGAGTTGCGGTTGAGTACGACATATCACCCACAGACTGATGGGCAAACAGAGTGGACAAATCAGATGTTGGAGGACATGTTGCATATGTGCATCCTAGACTTTGGAGGTGGTTGGGAGCAGTAGCTTCCACTGGTGGAGTTTGCTTATAATAACTCCTACCAGTTCACTATTGGCATGGCTCCATTCGAGGCGTTGTATGGTAGACCTTGTCGTTCCCCAGCATGTTGGTTAGAGGTGGGGGATAACAAACTCCTTGGGCCGGAAGTGATTCAGGACACTTCGGCAAGGATAGAGATGATACGGAACCGTATTTGGGTAGCTCAGGACCGACAGAAAAGCTATGCTGATGCCAAGAGGTTCTTCAGAGAATTCAAGGTCGGGGACCAGGTGTTACTCAGAGTATCTCCTATGAAGGGGATTATGCATTTTGGGAAGAAGGGGAAACTGGCACCAAGATATGTGGGGCCATTTCCTATCATCGAGAGGATTGGGCCAGTTGCGTATAGACTTGGGTTACCGGAGCACTTGCATAGGATTCATGATGTGTTCCATATTTCCTCGCTAAGGAAATATCTTAGGGACGACTTGGCCCATACTCACATTGCTTTAGAGGACATCGATCTTCAGCCCGATAGTTCCTGCGAGGAGAGGCCAATTTCTATTCTAGACCATAGCGAGAGGAAACTGAGGTCAAAGATAGTACCATTAGTGCGCGTGCAATGTCGGCATCATAATGCTGAGGAGACCACATGGGAGCGCGAGGATGAGATGTGCGAACGTTATCCAGAGCTATTTTTACCAGGTATTTATTAGTTCTGAATTTCGGGATGAAATTCTATTATTAGGGGGGAAGTATGTAATACCCCGTAATTTTATTGATTTGTATTTAAGGGATTAATTGAATTAAATGAGAATTAATTGGGAATTAATCCGGATATAAATACTAACGAGATGTGAGTTGGTATTTGATTATGATGTTAAAATTGAATATTTCTGAGTATATATGGTAACATATGAGTATTGAAAATGTTTAAATTGTCAAGAGGCAGAAATATGATAATTTGGAAAATTTAATTGGAACGCGCGTGTCGGTCGCGTCAGGAATGAATTTATTTAAATTAAAAAGTAAATTATATTTTTATCAACCGAATGATCATTTTGAGAGCGCCAACACGTCCGGAAGGGTCGAAATAGTCAGAAAACACTAGCCGGGGATTTAGTTTGGGTCCCAGGGCATTTTTAGGCCAAACCGGCAACCTAGAAGGGTATTTTGGTAGTTTTAAAAATTGAGGAATTAAAACCCACGAATTTTAGAGTTTATTTTTATATTTTTAAAGAGTCCACTAAGTCCATTACCATCAAAAGGAAAGAGAGTGGGCTACGGAGGTTTGGAGAGAAGTTAGAAAGAGGGTAAAGGGGTTTCCAAACCAAACCATCTTCCATCACCAGCATTTTGAAAGGAAATTGTGATCAGAAAGTAGAGAGAGAGCCAACATTGATCATCAACAACGAATCAGAACATCAGATTTAAGGCAAGTGATTTTATGTCATTAATTACAATGAATATTTCCTCCATGTTTAGTGTAGAAACTGTTTTTGTCTGTGAAGTTTTTGATGAAAACCACAATGGAATTATGGTGAAACTCGTGATTTTGGGTAGGGATTTGCATGTAGAATGATTATGGATGAATTCGATACTCAAAACTGTACCTTTGGATTTTTTAAAAACTGATTTATAAGAGTTTGGGTAGTCAATAAAATTTTGAGTGCATGTTCATATGGTGTTGGGGCAAGAATTGGGGATTTATGATTTTGGCATATTGATTAGTAAGATTTGACCCCCAAAATATGTTAAGTAGGGTGACTTAAAATTGTTTAAAAACATTAAAACGTAATTTAGATGATCTTAGGACGAATTTAGAAAAGAGAAAAATGAAGAAAAACGAGTTGGGAAAATTCTGGGCGTTTTCAGCCATCTCGTTAGAAGACCTGCCCAGGTCGTTCGAACGAGAATTCTAATGAGATGACAGTGTCCCTTCTAATAAGTTCGTTTGAAGACTTCGTTCGAACGACACTCGTTCGAATGAGATTTCTAACGAGTTGACAGAATGGCCTTTTAGGCCTGATTTTATTTCGAACTTCCAGTAGACTTATTTTAATCGAGTGTTAACCTTCCCTTGTCGACTAGTGGGTATAGTTGTGAGATTGGAGTACGTTGAGGATTAAAACTTAGAATTTTGTATTAAACTGGATGACATTTATGGGTTAGGAAATAACTACCTAAAATTACGACGTGAGAAGGGTTGACAACTTCTAATGTATATTATTCGAGGATATGAAAACGCGTAACATTTAATGACGGTATAGGAATGTAAAATATACCTCTATTGATAGTATAAGATATATAAGACGTGTGAATGCTTAGTATATGTGGTTATCTATGTATAACATACCTACCATACTTGCTATCACGGGAGGTTGGCGTACGATCAGGTCCATCTAATCTTTGTGTGCCTACGGGGGGATTTAGATTGGTACCTCGAGGACATAGGTCAGAGAATGACTTATTGAGGAGTTGATAAGTCTGTTGATCATGGGAGCGTAGGTATGTGCGTGACCCATGTGATGTGAACTATGTTCGCCTCCATTGTGTGTGATTGTTACTTATCAAAACGGTTCCTGAGAGATTCGAAATGCGTGATCCTTATGTACGTGATGTACCGATTTTTGATAACAGAGTATGTGTGCACCGCAGTTTAGTCTAGGGGTGCCATTATTGTATATTTATGATGAGAATGATATACTGGAATACTGAAATGAAATGTTTACATAAGAACAAATGTGAATTAACGTAACATTTTTATGGAGTTAAAAATGGGAAAACTCTTTGTAATTATTGCAACTAATCCTGAGGAATGAGGGTAAAACTCTATGTTTATATTAAAATGCCGGTAATTTAAACTACGAATAGTATAGGAAACTCATATAGTGTATTAGACTAGTTAGTTAGTGGAATAACTAGAATGGGTACGGGTACGTAGGAGTGCACACTTAGTTGAGAGGTGAGGAACTCATGTGAGTTCATGCACTATCATGTATTTTATATTTACTGTTTAATGATAATAAACACTTGCTGTGTTTTAAACTATTTTCACAATCGGGCTTTGACCCGTTTGCTTTCAAATCTATTTTCTTGTAAAAATCTTTTAGGTGCCCAGCCATAAGGTCACCAAGTGTAGGAGTTCCATTCAGGTGATGTGTTGTAGCTGCTGTGGAAGTTACAGGACCTCGATAGTAGACGTCTCCACTTTCTATCTTGACTCTATTTTAGATTTACACATCTGTAGGGCATGTTACCCCTTTTCTTTTAGAGACATCTTACTTACTCAGTTTTATTTCAGCTATTGGGTTGTAATTATTTAGTGATTCAGTCTTTGTATTCAGTTTTATTCAGTATTTCGAATTATTTCCGAGGAGTGTTCCTCCAGATTCATTTATTTCTCTATCATTGTAATGTGACTATAATGTGGCTGTGATATCATTATTTCATAATGTAATACTTATTGTTTGTTAATCGGATTTAATTAAAATTGACAACTCACTTTTTAAAATATTAGGTGGCTAGTAATTGTTAAAACATTTTTCGACCGTGATGTTATGAACCGAACCAACTTGACATTTTGTATTAATTTGAATAAAGGAGTAGCTACCCGGTATTTAATTAGTCGGGGTGTCACAAAAAATACTTTCGGAAATTCAAATTTCAACCACAACACTTTTAAAATCAAGTTTTAATTAATTCAAAATTACTTTAAAATTGTATAAAATTTTTTGAACTGAATTAATTTGATTTTGAAAAATCCTTATTTTGAAAAATCTTAAAGTGTTGTAAAACCATTAATGCAAATAGGAGAAATATTTGATGCGATAAGAGTGTCCTATTAGTGGTTTTGAGGTTAGAAATAACTTCCTTATTAGTATTGCTTGGACTTGATTGCTTCTTCCTCTTCTTTTTTCTTGAACCTTTGGGTATGGAGCAACTCATAAAATCTAATCCTAGTTGGTCTCAATATCGAAACTAGTTGGAAATCCTATATAATGTAGTCTCAAGTAAGTCAATTATATAGTGTGTTCTCAATCCCCCCCTTTGAATATTAGATACTAAATTCTCTTGAGTATTCTGAACTCGTGGGTGAAAATTGAAAAATCCTAGTTGTCCTATACAAAGGTTCTAATTACCCATTCCCATCCTAGAACCAAAAATAAGGTAAAAAAAATACATCACTCAACTATATACAGACCAATACCCTACAAAAGTGTAAGAAGCTTATACAACGAGTCTGAAATTCCTGTAACAAAATAAACACTGAACGGCATATTAGTTGAGTTAGACTCAGGAATAGATAGAAAAATCGCTTAAGAATACTCGAGATCTTCTCCCCTAATTTTTCTCAAATATACAAGGGGTGTAAAAAAAAATCGATCACAGAATATATCATGAACATGGCAGAATCAAGGGTCTCCTACATAAAATAGTGTTAGGAGGTGTCTTTAGTCATTTATCAAACAACCATGCACTAAAACTTCATAAACCAATTATAAGCAAGATACTACCTATGTTATGATAAATGTGATAAAAATTAATTGAGAGTTATCATGCCTATAGATGTTCGCAAATACTCAAATCTTATGTTGTCTAATGGTTTGGTAAAGAGATCTGCGAGCTGCTTTTGAGTGTTCAAATATTCAATGATGTGGTATTTGGATTCGACAAGGTCACGGATACAAATGATGTATAATCGTAATGTGCTTAGTACAGGAGTGCATTACAGGATTTTTGGAAATATTAATAGCACTTTGGTTATAACAAAACATGGTTAACGGATTTTCGATTATACCATAATCTCTAAGCATTTGTCTAATCTATAGTAATTGTGAACAACAACTACCAGCTGCTCTATATTCATATTTGGGGCTAGATAAGGAAATACAATTCTGTTTCTTACATGACCAACCTACGAGATTATTTCCTACGTAGTATCAAGCACCAGAAGTGCTTTTACTATCGTTAGAACAATTGGCCCAATCGGCATCGGCGTACCCTACAATAGAACTAGTTGTATCTTTTGTGTACCAAATAACAAATTTTAGCGTACCCTTAATATATTTAATAATTCTTTTCACACTTAATAAGTGGGATTCTTTAGGGTTACTTTGGTATCTACCACAGATCTAGACAACGAAGGATATGTCGAGTCGAGACGAGGTAAGATACAGTAAACTCCCTATCATACTTCTATAAAGAGTGGGATCAACACTTTTCCCATTATCATCCTTAGAAAGTTTAGTTGAAGTACTCATGGGGGTTCTAGAAGGTTTAGCGTTTTCTAAGACGAATTTTTTTTACTAGATCTGCAGCATACTTGGATTGAGAAATAAAAAGTTCATCACTACATTGTTTTACTTATAAACCCAAAAAATATTGTAGTTCACCCATAAGTGACATTTGAAATTCAGTATGCATGATATTAGAAAAATTCCCGACTTGTTTAGGTCAGGTGGAACCAAAAATAATATCGTCCACATACACTTGTGCGATTAAGACATGTTGATTTTCCTTTCTAACAAACAACGTTTGATCATTTCCGCTACGGAGAAATTTGTGAGACACTAGAAAACTAGACAGTCGCTCATGCCAAGCTCTATGAGCTTGTTTCAATCCATATAAGGCTTTCTTAAGACTAAAGACGTAGCCCAGGTGTACAGCATCAATAAATCCTTTGGGTTGTTCTATGCATACTTATTCAGATAAGATTCCATTTAAAAAAGAGAATTTAACATCTATTTGGAATAATTTGAATTGCATATGACAAGAGATGGCAAAAAGGAGATGAATTGATTCTAGACGAGTAACAGGTGCAAAGGTTTTAACGAAATCAATTCCCTTAATCTGGGAGTGTCCCTGTGTAACCAACCTAGATTTATTTCTAATGACCTCCCCTTTTTCATCTGTTTTGTTTTTAAAAATACATCTTGTGCCAATAACGTTCGAATCTTTTGATCTAGGAATAAGATTCCATATATCGTGACTCTGAAATTGGAATAGCTCTTCTTGCATAGCATTTATCCAAAATGAGTCAGAAAGGGCATCTTAAACATTTTTAGGTTCCTCGAGAGAAATAAAAAAAAGAAAATTGTGCCACTGGTCGAAGTTGGAATCTACTTCGAACTGGTTCCGAAGGATTACTGACAATGGTTTCAATGGGATGATAGTTAGAAACCTAAGTGGGTACTGAAACACTCTCAGGTGGCAGGGAATCAGTATCATTTTGAGGATCAGTCGATAAATTAGGTTCGTCCTCATCAAATGCTACTGGTTGACTGTCACTTCTCTGTACACTAGTGTCATCTACAGTTATATTAATTGATTCCATAATAGTTTTGGTTCGATAGTTAAAAACATGCAAAGCCCTACTATTGTGGGAATAACCAAGAAACACTCCCTTTTCTCCTCGGGTATCAAATTTTGAAAGTTTCTCTCTACTTTATCGATATAGCAAATACTCCTCGAAGGTTTTAAAATATTTAAGTTTGGATTTTTGTGGAACCACGGCTCATAAGAGGTTTCTTTAGAATTTTTTCTGAGGTAGATATGATTAATAATGTGACACGCAGTTTGGACAACTTCTACAGAAAAATATCTAGGGAGATTCTTATCACGTAACATAACCCTAGCCATTTCTTGTAAAGTCCTATTCTTACGTTCAGTTATACCATTTTGCTGTGGGGTTTTGGGAGCCCTAAACTCATGATTATAGCCATTAGCTACACAATACTCAGAAATACCAGAGTCCTTGAACTCTCCACCTCTATCACTCCTAATTCGACACACCTGGGTATCCTTCTCATTCTTAATTTTCAAGAGTATTCTTAAGAATTCACTGAAGGTATTTGATTTTTGTTTCATAAAAGCTACCTATGTATATCTCGTATAGTCGTCCACTATAACTAGGATGTAATAATTTCCACAGAAACTAACAGTTCTTGAGGGACCCATAAGGT